>CM048744.1:307390769-308590769 GCA_026315105.1 Locusta migratoria
TGTGCCGTCTGTCACAGAAGTTAGCTGATCCGTGCCCGAGGGGGGGGGGGGGGATTCTAACCGCCGATCGTAGTGGCCGTGCAGAACGTGAGTGGCACGCCACAGACCGCTCGGGCACCGCGACCGGCTTTGTTAGCTACTTTCAATGAATTTCTCTCGGGCACCTGGTTACCTAATATTGATTATTCCATGTGCATACACCTAGCTTTTCGACAAAAGTAACTGTTGTCGTGCGTCCAATAAATTTCTGCAATCGTGTAACCATACAGTAGAGAGAGCTTTTTACGTACTCGCAATATCATAGGTTGAGGATCAATTGCTGCTCCCAGCACCAAGCTATGGTCGGCCACGACTCTGCTGCAATTCATTAAAATTGTCTGGCGTCACTACGTCTCTGTGTACTACAGCGTCATCACCGACAAATGCGATGGAACTTCCAACTTTTTCTACTATACTATTTACAACTTTTCGTATAAAATGGAAATTCGTAGAGTGGGACATCAGATCTATAAGCTTACTACACAAAACAACAGCCAAGACAATTATTTCTTTTACTAAGATTGCCACTATGAGCGGGTTAATGCGCCATCATCGGTTCGGTCTTATCATGTTACACTTACAAGGAAAGTACTTGGGCTCGAACAAACACTTATACACCAAAATCGTATGAGAGATAATGTAAAGATCCCTTATTGCACTAGTGATACTCCCGCGTCTGCAAAACTCTGCAGTCGTCCGTTAGAGGCCTCTGCGTGTGCCTTGCCACATTGCACTTTGACCTGTCTGTTCGCAGTAGGGACGGTGCAGTGTGACTCCGAAGTTGCGTTATGTGACGTTATTTGTGTGGTGAAGCGTCAGATGGGGCGGCGATTGCTAATCAATCCTGCTAATGTATTGCGAGTGGTTGAGATGAAGTTATGAAGAACCATTCTTTGTGAAGATGGTATTAGTGTAGAAGATGAATCATTTGCATGCTTTCTCGTATCTGTTATACTACAGAAATATCAGCATAAGTTAGATGGTGTTGTTACAAACTCCTAATACTGATGATAGGGATGATAATGACGAACAACTCATTGCAAGCGGTAGTGCTACGGTAAGTGCAGGAAGAGGCGATGGAAGCAGTGGCAGTGAATACCAACAGTCTTCCGAGAAGAGGGTTAAAGTTGCAACTATCATCACGGCTTTTGATGACAATGTACGATGATTATTACATAAGTTATGGTTCAGATATCTGCATTACTTATGGCGTCTACAATTACATTTACATTTACAGTGTACGTAGAGATCCTGTAAACAAAAGTTCATACATATGTGTTTGTTCATGTACTTTCCTTATTAGAACATAGGAACGATTGCTGGTACATGGTTTTTATGTGTGTTTTTGTTGATAGACGTTTTTCAAATGTTGAAGCAAATTATAAAATTTTGTTTTTTTCCTAAAAAATGTTTCTAGACATGTATATCTAAAGAATCTGAAGTTAAAGATACGGGGGCCTGTTTCCAGTTCACTGAGTGCAGTAACGGTGCAAGTACATACAGACTACTTGATGGAATCCAGTCGTACATCGAAATGTCAAACACAGTACAATGCGTTTCATCACCATTCGGTGCAATAGACGCTAGATGGTATGACGGCTGAGACAGAACCGTGAAATGACTCACCTGCATGTTGACGTGTGTGCTGAGCGTGAGAGACTGTGCTGTCCGATCGACGTACCGGCTGGCTTTTATACCGGACAATCCCCCGGGCACCGCCAGTGTGACGTCACGGACGGGCACCCCATTGGCGTGCTGCGGCAGGCGGGCGTATTGCGCGACCGCGGGTCACGGCCTCGAGGCGAGGCGATGCGTGGGACTCCGCCTCTGCGTACCGCAGTGCATGCGTGCCCTGGGCAGGCTCCAACCACGGCCACTGGCTCTGAGAGCAACCAGCCTGCCCTTCATTAGGTTCTTACCGTTAGAAAAGATGGCCCGACCAGAATAATTTAGCCCAAGAACAGAGCATAGCGCATGCCCAAGCTCACAAGTGACAGTGTTCTCGTATCTAGCTGCATGTACTGCTTCAGCTTGGTGTTTACATTCGGAAATAACAACAGTTAGGATACATTCTAAGAGGGGTGTTTTTTAAGTAAGTACCATTATGAAAGATTGAACATTTGGAAATAAAAATAAAAAAAACTGTCAAACATTAAGGTCGTAAATTCTAGAAGTAGGTTTGCCATCTGCTGAACAGAACCCAGTCTTAGCAAAGATTTTTAATGTAGCTTGCTCTTAACCTCCTTGGCTGGGGGTTGGTCAGGTTACCTGCCTGACGAACGGTGACGCTCTCTGGGCTCCCCCCCCCCCACTACCCCTTCTCGGTAACGGCTAGGCAGTGGTCAAGAGAGCTATTCATTCGATTCTTGGTTCCTGGTAGGGTAAGTACCTCTGGGTTTGGTTCTGCTGTGGCATCGTGGCTCGACTTAGTTCAGGCTCCATACTCGTATTTATGCCTTTTCGCAAGTTTAATTCTGGGAGAAGCAGCTACACTATGTGTAGTAGTGAGATTTTGCTTAATTTCCTACAGGATAGACTTATATACATGTACTTTGTTCGAATATTATGAACTACTTCGAAGAGAACGACCTATTAACCAATAGTCAACACGGATTCAGAAAGTATCACTCTTCCGAAACAAAGCTTGCCCTTTTTTCACATGAAGTGTTAAGTACCATCGGCAAGGGATCTCAAATCGATTCCATATTTCTGGATTTCCAGAAGGCTTTTAACGCTGTACCCCACAAACGGCTTCTAATGAAATTGCGTGCTTATGGAATATCTTGACAATTGAGCGATTGGATTCACGATTTCCCATCAGAAAGGACGCAGTTCGTTGTAATTGACGGCAAGTCATCGACTGAAACGGAAGTGATCTCTAGCGTTCCACAGGGAAGCGTTATAGGTCCCCTACTCTCCCTCGTGTTTATAAACGAGATAGGAGACAAAATTTCCCTTCGACAGTTCGGGGATGATGCTGTCGTTTATCGGTTAGTGAAGTCAACAGAGGATCAAAACCAACTGCAAAGCGATGTAGACAAAATTTATGCATTGTGCGAAAATTGGCAATTGACACTAAATAAAGAAAAGTGTGAAGTAATACGCAGGAACACTAAAAGAAATCGCTGAACTTCAGTTACGCGATAAATCAGTCAAACCTTAAGGTCATAGATTCTACCAAATGCCTAGGAGTTACAATTACGAACAACTTTGAATGGAGAGAACACATAGAAAATATTGTGGGAAAGGCGAACCAAAGGTTACGTTTCATTGGCAGAACGCTCCGAAGATGCACCAGCTCCACCAAAGAGACTGCCTACATCACACTTGTGCGTCCTCTTCTGGAGTACTGTTGCCCCTTGTGGAACCCTTACCAGGTGGAACTGACGGAAGACATTGAAAAGGTTCAGAGAAAGGCAGCTCGTTTTGTTTTATCACGTTACGGGGGGGGGGGGGAAAGCGTCACGGAAATGCTGCACGAATTGGGGAGGAAATCATCAAAAGAAAGACGTTATTCATTGCGGCGTGATCTGTTTGCAAAGTTTCAATCACTGACTTTTACTTCTGAATGTGTAAATATTTTGCTAGCACCCACCTACTTACGGAAACACGACCATCCCAATAAAAAAATAAAGAGAAATCAGATCGAAAACGGAACGATTTAGGTGTTCTTTCTTTCCGCGCGCTTTTAGAGAACGGTAGAGAAAAGTTAAGAAAGTGGTTAATGAACCCTCTGCCAGGCACTTAAATGTGATTTCCACAGTATCTATGTAGATGTAGGTAAGCTATCATCATCATCACTACAGACTTATTGTTCCTTTCAGCGTTCAGTCTGGAGCATAGTATCTCTAATAAAATTCCTCCATGATCCCCTATTCAATGCTAACATTGATGCCTCGTCTGATGTTATGCCTTTTACTTCAAAATCATTCTGCACCGAATCTAAGTACTTTCTTCTTGGTCTACCTCGACTTCTCTTACTCTCCGCTGCTCAGCTCATGAGTCTCTTAGGTAACCTTGCTTCTCCCATACGTGTAACATGACCCCCACCATCTCAGTCTGTTCGCTCTAACTGCTTCATCTATGGTGTTCATTCCCAGTTTTTCTTTGATTTCATCATTATGGACACATTCCTGCCATTGTTCCCGCCTGAAAAGATTCTTATTACTATCATATCTGTAACCTCTATCTTATGAATAAGGTAACCTGTACCCACCCAACTTTCACTCCCATACAACAACGTTGGTCGAAAGATAGAGCTGCAAACTTAGTCGTGGTACTTACTTCCTTCTTGCAGAAGAGAGTTGATCTTAGCTGAGCACTCACTGCAGTAGCTTTGCTGCACCTCGATTCCAGTTCTTTCTCTATGTTACCATCCTGTGAGAAAATACATTCCAGCTACTTGAAACTGTCTACCTGTTCTAACTTTGTTCCTCCTATTTGACACTGTACTTTCGTTTTGGAAATGCTGATCTTCATATAATAATCCTTGCACCTCTGATCGAGCTCTGAAATATTAGTTTGCAACCTTTCAATCGAATCGGCCATTACAACTGAGTCATACGCATATGGGAGACAGCTTAATTTTTTTCACCTTTTCTTATCCCGCCCTGGCAGTCTACTGTTTTCAACATATGATCCATGAATAGTATGAACAACAGTGGTGACATGTTACAGCCTTGTCTTACCCCTGAAACTATCCTGAACCATGAGCTTAATTTACCTTCTACTCTAATGCTGCCTGACAGTCTACGTAGAGCCCATTAATTGCCTGCAGAAGTTTGCCTCCTATACAATAATTTTGTAGAACTGACAGTAGCTTCCTCCTAGGTATATGATCATAAGCCTTTTCTAGATCTATGAAACATAGACACAATTCCCTGTTCCACTCATTCCACTTTTCCATTACCTGCCGTAAGCTAAAGATCTGGCCCTGACAGCCTCCAAGAGGCCTAAACCCACACTGATTTTCATCTAACTTGTCCTCAATTAATACTCGCACTGTCCTTTCTCAATAATTTTACTTTTACATGAAAGCCTGTACCTTCATCTACTTTTCTACATAATTTACGTCAATACTGAGGCACTTCTCATAATTTGGTACCAGTTTTTGAATACCCTCCTCATAGAAGTCTGTCGCCTAACTAGTTAACCACTGCATCACAACTGTCTTGACTTCGTCAACGTCTTGAAGAACGCCCAGGTGTTTCTTCAAGTGCAGGAACAGACGGTAGTCACTGGACGCCAGGTCGGGGCTATACGGAGTACAGTCTAGAGTTTCCCATGGAACAGATGAGATCTGTGGTCTGATTAGCCGAATGCGGACGGGCATTTTCTTGCAGCAAAACGATGCCGTTGCTCAACTTGGCACGTCTTTTGTTCTGAATTGTGCAGTATCTTACAGTGAGCTGACTACCATCTGTTCCTGCACTTGAAGAAACTCTTGGGCGGTCTTCAGGACGATGACGAAGTGAAAACTGTCGTGACGCAGTGGTTAACAAGTCAGGCGGCAGACTTCTATGAGGAGGATATTAAAAAATTGGTACAACGTTATGACAAGTGCCTCAATATTGACAGAAATTATGTAGAAAGGAGATTAAGGTACAGGCTATCATGTAAAAATAAAATATTAAAGTATTTCAAAACCGTACTTACTTTTTAAAAAAAAAGGACACACCTCGTATGTAGAAATTAGCTGATAACCTGGCGATGTTCGTGTATTTATTCATTTACTCAAACGTTGAGGTAGCACTTCTGCTACCCCTTCCGTCTCTGTTCATGTTTTTTTTTTTTTTTTTTTTTTTTTTTTTTTTTTTTTTTTTTGGGTCTAAAAACATGTTGCATTTATGGAAGAATATATAAGAAGTAAAGCTGTCTCGCATGATGTACAAAATTTGAAGTGCAGTATCTTTATTCAACTCTTATTACAAAAATGTTCAAATGTGCAAATGTTTGTAGAAATTATGGGACTTAACTACGGGGTCATCAGTCCCTAAGCTTACAAACTACTTATAAACTAGCTAATACTAAGGACGGCACAAATATCCATGCCCGAGGGGGGATTCTTACCCCCGACCGTAGTGGCCGTGCAGACCGTGACTGGAGCGCCTCAGTCCCCTCGGCCACCGTGGCCAGCTATTACTAAAATCTTATACACCACTCCCACCTTATAGAATTTATCTATTGTTTTGCCATACATATGACTGTTGGTTATTTAGAATGTATAGAACGGTGCAGCACTGTGTGTTCTTATCGGGTTCTCGGAGGTGTCCGTAAATCACTGAAAGCAGGAGAGAAATACAACGGTTGTGAGTTGCTAAACATGTAACTTTTTCCTGTTGGCTCCTTAAATCTCTAAAAAACCTACGTTTCTCCAGGATACTATTAATATTTCGTGTTTGTTTATTTCTGTTGTACTGCATAATTCATTAAACCCATGAAATTGAATGAGTTATAGAGGCTCACCAGGGATGAAGCCGCCAGCGACGCTCCAGCCAATGAGTTCGTCCGGACAGAAGACGTTAGCCTTGAGCACCACAATCGCCATCAAAAAGACATTTGCACTATTTGTACACACGTTTCGCTTGAATCTACAGCGAAATTCGCCCTGTAATTTCGTTTCCAAACAGCTCAGTGGTTATAACGTCGTATCTGCTGATCAACGTGTAGTTCAGTGATATAATACTGTAGCTCCTTTCAGTGGTATATTTGGATATTGTTTGCCGAATGTGCTGCTAACAGAGTAATAACGACTTAAGAAAATGTTTAAAAATAATGCAGCACCTATTTACGGATGACACGTTTATGAAGTAATGTCTCCTGAATTATGTGTCCTCTAAAAAACATTGCCGGCCGCGGTGGCCTAGAGGACTGCGGCGCGCCTGTCACGGTATGCACGGCTACTACGGTCGGGGGTTCGAATACCCCCTCGGGCATGGATATTTGTGCCGTCCTTACTGTTAGCTAGTTCATAAGTAGTTTGTAAGTTTAGGGACTGATGACCCGGTAGTTAAGTCCCATAAGCTATACAAACATTTGAATATTTTGAACCAAAAATCATTTTTTCCCATTATTAGGCAGATGCCTGCGAAATGTGTTGTAAATGGGGTTGTTGTGCCGCACTATGATAAAATCTGGAAAGCACATTCAGTGCTATGTGTGTATATCGAACATTTCTCGCGAATACAATAAATTGTAACGTCATGCAAAATGTGGTAATTTTACTACAAGAACGCCGAAAAAGTAATAAGCAACAAACTTTTTTCCGTTAATAATTTTGCTGAGGTTGTCAGCGAGAAAAAAGTTTCCTAAAGCGTTTGAAATTATACTTAAAATTTGTTGCAAGTCGCTAAGTGCTCTCCACCTCAAATATTGAAGTCACACTATCACATGCTCGCAAGACAGCGATGCCATATCTCCTGAGCTATCCGCCTTATCTTACAATCCTTTCTTAGCTGACGTCTTCTACCTATAAACTACATTCGTGCCAAATTGCAGGTACGAAGGTGAAGTAGTTTTCGAGATTTCTCTTTAGTTATGGAGGGAGGGAGTGAATGGGTGATCTTTCGCTTTTATATAAATAGAGATTCATTGAATTTTAAATCTTCGTATCATTTATTTCGAAAGTCATTACACAAGCACGTAGAAATAGTTGAAATATTAAGATACCCAGGTCGAAAACATTCCTACAACGATAAACGTTTCTCAGCTGTTGCAATGGATGTCAGTAGTTTGTCGGTTTCGAAATGGGAGGCACTAGCTATCGAGTATTATATGGTATTATTTTTTTAATGGCTGAGTGGAACGTAAAGGACTAGCGTTTGAATCTGGCTGGAAACATTAATTTTCAACCCTCTGCTGGGCACGTCGGGTGTTTTGGTACCCCATACCATTATTGATCTTATAACGCTGACATCTGTCTCGTGATTATGATCTATTAAGCGAAATATCATTAACTGAATATTCATTTAATTTGAAGATCAACGGAAGTGCGCACTTGGTGTCTTAAACAACACCACCTGTTACAGCTCATTCAGTATTGTCAGAAAATCGCTGTAGTTGGCAGAACGTATTGACAATGAAAAATTTACTCGCTTGTTGAGCCGTAGACAGCATTGTTGGCGTGTAGGAGGCGGATGATGTCTGGTTTTATTAGATAAACCTAATTATCACAGTAATAATTTCTGTCGTGGTAAGGGAAACTAGCAGAGGCTAGACAAGAATACAAAAAGTACACAGCAGGCATGGCAGGAATTAGATGGGGAAGAATTAGAGGCCTTCATTGGTTTGCGCGTAACTTCTGTAGCCTGTAGATGAGGAAAGGAAGACGTGAGTGAACGGTGAAGCCAGGAACATGGCAGCTCTACTAGCAATTTCAAGCTATCACACGTTTTCTCATATTTGACAGTAAGGAAACAAGAGCTTCACGTAGGCTTCATTATAAGTTAGCTGCATTTAGAGAAGTTTGGGAAATGTTCATTTCATGTCTTCCGTCCGTATATACTCCCATATTTGACATAACCGTTGATGAACAATTTATTGCAATCAGGGGAAAGCGTCCGTTTTGACAAGTCCGCTAAGTATGGATGCCTTGCAAATCTAGAAATGCTATTCCACTGATTGCACAGATAAATTTGCGATAAAAATTGGTCAACAGAGAGAAATAAATCAGGATTGCAGAGTTATAATATCTGATTGCAGAATGGTTTAATAAGGGCCACACTATTGTAGCTGATAACGTTTCCAGTAGCAAATCTTTAGTGAGGGATTGGCTGTCGGTGCAAACCACATACGCCGGATCTCTACGGAAACAAATTATTTAAATTCCTAGAGAGACGCAACAACATTCTTCAAGAGAAGCACATTCCTCTATTTTTGGATTTTCTGTGACCTTCTCACTATTATCATACGTACGAAAACGATCACCAGCAGTTTCGTCACCTCTCTTCAGACAGCACGGATCAGCATTGGTCGCTTATGCTCTTCTAATACGACTGATATTATGGGAAACACTGCAATGATTATTGTATGGTTGTATTATCACTCACAAATCAGAAGAGGAGGTAGTTTCTGTTTCACCTAGGACGATAACTTGAACATCCTTACATAAATCGGAGATTGCTTGATATGATGTGACTTTAGAAGAGAACAAACTGTGGTCTTCTTGCTTTTGGATATGACAGAGCCGAGAAGACACAGTGTACCAGTGAATTACATAGCCAAAAAAATTCAATCAAGTTGTAACTTCTGTGAAAAAATTATATGCAGTTCTCATTACTCTCCGATTGTGATGTGCTTAGAATGTGGGCTTTGTTACCACGATTATTTCCAAGCACAATAAAGTTGGTATAAGGATTTCCTTGCATTCAAGTTTTAATTTTCTTTTCCCTTTTTTTTTTATTTTTTTTATTTTTTTTATTTTTTTTATTTTTTTTTTTACAGTCGCTATACAATAGAAAACCCAATAAATTGTCATTTCCTTTTAAAAATATGTAGAAACTTTGTCCTGAAATGTGTAATATGTAAGAATACAACTATGTTAGTTGTGAAAAATAAATAACTTTATTGTAATAAACCAATGAAATAAAATTTTTGCATAGTACATGTATTGATTATTCTCTCAAAAAATTAAATAAAAATGACAGTTAACATATATGATTTAAAAACCAATTACAGTGTAATAAAACAAAATGATGTTACAAGGAAGAAATGGTAACAAAACGCAGCAATAAGTAGACTGCTTCAGTACAATGAATTGGGGTCTTGGAGTGCCCAAGTGCCCTGTTGCGTACCTTTTCCAACATTCCCAGCAGAGAGTTAAATATTATTTGGTAATATATTACAGCTATGTATTGTGCACTTGCGTGATTTTGATGGGGCATGTATTGTTTGGAAAGCCCCAGTATTACATTAGTCTGATCTTTAAACAAACAGAAGTATGGTAGGATTAAACATATTGGAATATATTTATTTGTAATTACTTCGACTGACGAAAGAGACATATGCCATATGCCAATAAGCTGAATCGTTTGTCTTATCTGAAAATATAGAGATACTAGGTGGCGGTCGAGATAATTACAAATAAAAAGATCCGTTATTAGTATTTTTATTGATACCATTTGTTTGTTTTCTGAAGATTAGACTACCACAAAAACAAAACTTTTGAAAACAATGTGAAACCTAGAATAGCCTACAACTGCACAATTAGTATCGAAATGATATTTCAAACATTGGAAATATTATTTAAAATGGTATAAATAAAAATTTCAAAAATTTAGTTTTCAGTCAATTTCTATTCGATTGCGGAACAACTACATTCACAGACTCATCCGTCGAATTAGATCTCTTATCGTTTCAGTAATTCTATTGCCGTGGAGTATTTAAATTTCCACAGTTTTTATGTGCACGAATAACGATTTTTCAAAAGAAACGATAGGGTGAGTTAAAATGCAATGAATAGCGACATATACTGCGTCCTAACTATATTACTTCTATTGATCGATGTAAACACCAAGCTGAACCTTCACAGGCGGCTAGAATTAGTATAACTGGCAGTTATGAAACTTGGAAATTATTCGGGCTGGTTAATCTTTTTGCCTGTCATTGGACGTATCAAGGTAACATAAAATGCACAGTGACCTTTCGGGCCAAATTACTCCTAACAGTACACATATTGACAATTGCTAACACGTAAAATTCCCCATCGAACCCCCGTCCCCCTCCCGTCACATTTAGTGCTACAATGTCACAAAGGGGAACCAGTCAAGAGAAGATCACAGATCAATAACGAAGAGAGGAAGAAGCTATACAGAACTTTGTAAAATGAAGGAAAATACAATCAGAAAACTCTCCTAGAACAAGATGTGCAATATAGAGGAAGTTGAAATGGCTATGTCTTCGTATTTAGTTATGATGGTAGAATTTGATGTCTCAGATCTGTGTTCATTTATCCGTAACGCTCAATACCTTTATTTATTTGCTTTTCGCGATTTATTAACTGTCGGCCCGGTCTAGTTTTCGTGTTTGGTCTCTGTTCAGCATTTGATGGGGTATTTTCGGCGACATTCTACCACTAAATCAGATGGGCGGTACGATGGGGACTGTCTCCTGTAAGTAACCGAGATGTTGTTGTTGTGGGTTAATAACAATGTATGTTGGACGGCATTAAATGCAGTACTCATATACTGCACTGTCCGTAATTAGTCTCTTACAAGAGACATGCCTACAGACTACTGAACGTATTTCAACAAATATTCACAGGTAAATGGAGCATGTATTGTGGCATCATATAGCTTTTTTTAATCAAAATTATGGAAAAGATACCGTAACAAAGTTCTTTACCTGAGACAGTCGTCTCTGTCCCTTTGTATCAACACGCAAAATTAAAAACTACTCTCTGAATATTAATGGGGTTTTGAAAGGCAAATGGACCCTATATTGGGAAAACATTGAGACTTAATTCAATTACAATTGGGTCAGGAAAAGAAAAGAAACCATAATTTAATGGAGAATTGATGCGTCTTTTCTTTCCGACCTTTTCGAAGAACAGAAGCCACAATTCTTGATTTTAATCCATCTGGTAGAAGATTGAAGCGTATTTCAATTCGGATACACACGTGGTTCTGAATCCGGGCTGAAGCACCATGTCCAGTGGTCGAAGTACCAGGACATATGTATACTTAGGTTGGCCGGGGTGGAGCGAAGTATGAAGGCAACTGCCTAATAAGCTTGTTTCATATTACTCCAGGTATTAGTGATTTTTATATGAAATGTAATATGAGACTAACCTTTTTCAACTACAGCACTCTCCATAAGTGACCTCAAGTTTGTACTTATTTTATGTAAATGAGACATCTGCAGATGGCTACTACAGTACTGAAACTAGTTATGCAAAAAAAAAAAAAAATTACAAAATACATTTGGAAATATTTCTCTGATTACAGAGGGCCTTTGTGTTGAGGATCAAACGCATTTACTTTGTATTGAACAATGAGCATAAATCAGATCACTCTAATTAGAGGCCACACGTCTTTGAATGCTTATTCACTTGTTCTTGCTTCTGCAACAAAGACCATGAATGTGTCGGTGGTCGTTTCTTCAGCCGAAAGCGACTGACATATGTTTATTTCTGAAATTTCGTGTAGGAAGAAAGATTTTTCGGCGTGAACTTGGTTACACATAACTAGATTCTGTCATTTCATTTACTGCTTCACCTTATTAAAAATAATCTTTACCAACTACTTGTGAGATAACTAAATAGTCTTCCTACCAGTAATAAAAATCTTTCTTGTATCACATGAATTACATCGCTTGTTTACAACGTTGTAATTTGTTTAGAAGAGAAATTCGATTCAGATGTCACGGCGATTCCCAAAATACAACAATAGTTCTCAGTCACCGATGTACATAATTATATTCACACTCAAAGTAATTTTCATTATTTATTTCTATTTATTTAACGAAGTTACGTATATGAAACTGGCGTGAAACAGTAGCGTAATTCACTTCCCACCAGAGACGTTCGCTTGGTGAGGAATAACTATGTAACTCCATGATTATCATTAATTATTATTTTGTCAAATATCTTACTATATGTATTTGTTAGTAATTATTCAATAAAGTATATTGTTAAAGTATACACCCTACACTGACTTACAATTCAATGCATTAGCAGTTAGACGGTCTACTTAGCGCAGAGTATTAACGGAGAAATGGAATTCCAAAACTCACCAATGACGTATGTGCTAGGCATAGACAACTCTATCTCCCTTTATTTGTAACCTCCTTGGTAGCTCCCACCTTGCGACCATGTACGAGTATATGGTCTGCGAGCGATTCAGTCGGTCAACGTCGTACGCAACATGGACTGGACGAGATTCTGCTCATTCACGTCTACAGTGACCACAGGCAGTAAATAGAAAGTCACCTGACGCATTTGTTCTGACCGGTAAAACTGCAAACCATTTGCTACCTAGGGTATGCAGTTTGCATAACATTATGGAGGGTATGCAATTAAACTCGAACGCCAGTTAGACGTGGTAGTAGAAAGTGAAGGAACGTTGAAAGGAAAAGTATTTAACGTCCCGTCGACAGCGTGGGCATTACAGACAGCACAGAACCCGACTCTCAGAATGCTACTCGATTTGTATCTTTAGCTACATCGTACGACAGTCCTGCCACAACCCTCTAGACTCAGTGACTCTGGGAAGAAAAGTATCTATTGACACCAACTTGTCCACTTCTTTTGTCCCGCGGACAGCGTGGGGGTTTGCAATGCAGGCGCCACGGTTTCGATTCCTGGTCGTGTCGGAGACTTTCACCGCTCTGTTGTTGGATGTCGTGTCGTCCTCACCATCATTTAAACATCATTGACATGCAAGTCGCCGAGGTGGAAAGCTGAACACGACCTCAATTACGGTCTAACGGTCATGTGTGTCATCATTGGCATATTAAATGGCACTGCGAATGTATTAACAGTTTCCTAGATGATTGTGGTGAGTGCAACATCTTAACTGCTTGCATGTATCCAACTTCAAAAAGTTTACATTTTCTTGAGATTCTGCTCCATTTCACGAACCGATGTGCAGCACGAGCGCAATATGATTAATGTGCAACATTGGTAGTAATCCTTTCTTTATTACTAGCATATAAAAACTCACAGAGTGACCATCGTCAGTGCAAATCATCAAGCACTCATATAAATTTGGTTAAAGCAGAAACCTGTGTATCATCCTTGAACGTAGTAATGCATGTTCCTACTTTATATTTGAGTGCCCGATGATGTGCACTGACGAGGTCACTCTGTGACTGAAATCGATTTCCTATTAATACAACAAGTAAAAAGACCAGTGCTGTTTATTCTATGTGTTATATTAATACAGTAAATTCTTTAGTACCTAAATGAATTGTACGCATGGTGCATATAAAACACTTGCCAAATATCGGTAGAATATAGGGAGGTTCCCATGCGCTGAAAATGTGAAGCCTGCCTCCGCCATACTGCTGAGTCTTGGAGGAGTGTTCGTATTGTAGATCTGATATTTTATGTCACTTAAAAACGGAAATAATACGTCCGGCGGTTTAGCCATGATGTAGAACGTGTTAGAAGAGTGCAAATTAGCATTAATAATGTTAGAAGAGTGCAAATTAGCATTAATAATTATTTTTTCAATTATCTTACGGTATATGTACTTGTTATTAATCATTCAAGGAAGTATATTGTTAAAGTATATACCCTGCACTGACTTACAACGCATTAGCAGTAATACGGCCGATTTAGCGCATAGTTTTAACGGAGAAATAACATTCCAAAACTCACCAAGATGGCGGACAGGCTTTATTTGATGTATGTGCTCGGCATAGACAATGCTCTCTCCCTTTATTTTAACCTCCTGGGTAGTTCCGCCTGCGACCAAGTACGAGTATATGGTCTGCGAGCTATCCAGTCGGTCAACGTCGTACGGAACATGGACTGGACGCGATTCTGCTCATTCACATTTACAGCGACCACAGGCAGTAAATCGAAACTTACCTGACGCATTTGTTCTGGCCGGTAGAACTGAAATGTCCGTTTGTATGCAAACCATTTGCTCTCTAGGCCATGCAGTTCGCATATCATTATGGAGGGTATGCAAGTACAGTCGAACGCAAGGAAGACGAGGTAGTAGAAAGTGAAGGAAGGTTGAAAGGAAAAGTATTTAACGTCCCGTCGACAGCATAGACATTACAGACAGCGCAGAACCATACTCTCAGAATGCTACTCGCTTTGTATCATTAGCTACATCGTACGTCAGGACAGCCCTGTTACAACCCACTAGGCTCTATGACTCTGAGGAGAAAAGTATTGTTGACACCATATTGTCCAACTCTGTTGTTCAGTGGACAGCGTGGGTGTTTGCAAGGCAAGCGGCCGGGTTCGATTCCTGGTCGTGTCGGAGTCTTTCACTCCTCTGGTGTTGGAAGTCGTGTCGTCCTCACCATCATTTAAACACCATTGACATGCAAGTCGCCGAAGTAGAAAGCTGAACACGACCTCAATTACCGTCTAACGGTCATGTGTGTCATCAATGCCATATAAAATGGCACTGCGGATGTATTAACAGTCTCGTAGATGATTGTGGTGAGTGCAACATCTTAACTGCTTGCATGTACCCAACATCAAAAAGATAACATTTTCTTGAGATTCTGTTCCATTTCATGAACCGATGTGCCGCACGACCGCAATATGATTAATGCGCAACATTGGTAGTAATCCTTTCTTTATTAGTAGCATATACAAAATCACAGAGTGACCATCATCAGTGCAGATCATCAAGCACTCATATAAATTTCGTTAAAGCAGAAAACTGTGTATGATCCTACAACGTAGTAATGCATGTTACCAACTTTATATTTGAGTTCCTGATGATGTGCACTGACGTGGTCACTCTGAAATCGATTTCCTATTAATACAGCAAGGAAAAGACCAATTCTGCTCATTCCATGTGTTATATTAATTCAGTAATTTTGTTAGTAGCTAACTGAATCGTACGCATGGTGCGTATAAAACACTTGTCAGTACAACATCTCGAGTGTGTGCTACATACGAAATCGAAGGAGAGAGTAGTCTTGCATTTACAGTCCCTATAGGGTGGTTTTGCCATTTGATTGGAAATGAACTGCAGCTCGTAGTGCCACTAGAGATTCATTGTAAATGTAACTATACGGTAACGTCTTAAAAGCTTTAAGATGAAAAGGTATTTTACTAAAAGTTTCATCGAGCTTGTTTAGGTTGTACTTGTCGTTCTGATTCACAGAGAGTTCCAAACAGTGGCCTCTTCGGAGGTTGCCGTCGTCGTCGATAATATGTGGTATGGCACGCTAGTGCATGTGCCTAAGGACTACTGATCGTTCCAAGTGTACAGTATTGGCGTTGCACCTGTAAAGTGTACACTATAAGCAGAGACTGACACATACTGAGCGTCAGGACCGCTTGAATTCCTCCTCTTCTGTGGCATCGAACAGAACCAAGACCACCTTCGGAAATCCCTCCAACCTCTGCTGAAGCAGGGTCTCCTCTCGCTACTATCTCAGAAAGCGAAGTTCGTCACTGCGGCGCCACGGAAATTTTGTCCGCCGCAAAGAGCGGAGACTTATCCGTAACGGGCACAGAATGGGCGGGCTCTAGTAGGTAGTTTCTGCTGGGATGGCAGCTACCTGTTCGGCCTGGGTATCGGCCACCTACTGTGACTGTCCGACTCAACCTCCCATACACTCAGCTTCTCCCAGGATCAACCTCCTACTGAATGCATCGTCTTTTCTGTGGTACAGCAGCCACTGTGTGGCGCTCCAGAGGACGCCCTTACAACCGCCTCGGCACGCCTAGATGCGTGTTCTACCGCACCTCGCGCTGCAAGTCGCATGAAGCATGGACGCTTGCCCAATCTCTGGCGCAAGTTGCTTGGCGCGTGAACGTTGTCCGTAAACTGCTAGACGCCAGCCTCTGGAATAAGCAAAATACGCCACTGTTCTTACTGCTGTAAGGTAGGTCAGGGTGCACACCAGATCAATGAACGACAGCCAGCTTTGATTGCGGTTGGGATTACCTACGATAAAGTAAAAGCGTTGGTGATTGTTTGGTCTCGGAACCACAGTTTTTGTTTGCACGCCTGGTAGAACGTTCGTCAGTTCAGTATGACCTTACCACATCTGTTTGGCATATATATATATATATATATATATATATATATATATATATATATATATATATATATTCTTTTTTCGTGTTGAAAAATAGGCAATGTGAGATGGAAAGAGAACACAACATAGAAGCTATAATTCCCATTTCTTTAATAAACCGAAATATACCACCCATATCTTATCACTGGAACGAGGCTGATATCTAAAACTCTATGTGGTTAGCTTTCACATAAAAAAAAATAAAAATAAAAATAACAATAAAAAAATAAAAGAAAAACCTCGCAAATACGCTGTTCTCATGTGTTTAATGTCTACATTAAATGGCAAATCAATCCCCGATAACTAAACATCTCAAATACCTATCATGTAAAAGGAGTCGTCTTGGGAAATTTAAAGTTTGCATGCATATGCACTCTAGTACGCATTCTTTTGGAGAAAGCTCAGACGTTAATTTTGTCTCACCACACTGTTCCATTCCTTATAAGCGCAGAGCAACGACGTTACTTTCTTGTCAACTCCCTGTAGTAAAACAAATGGTGCGCATACTACAATTGCAAGTTTTGTTGGTAAGCGAGGTGAACTCCGTCCTTGTGAGATCAATTTAGATCATGAGAACGGACACAATGAAATGAATTGTGGGGCACTAAGAAGCCCCAATCCATACCGCAGCCTCTTTTGGGTTGAGGATGACGTGGTGGCCAGTCAGTACCTGTTCGGCGTCACGCGGCCTGTAGAACGGAATACGCATTTTACAGTTCTTAAGTGTGTCGATTACTAAACACATTCCTTCTCCCAAAACGAAAATCTACCTTGATATATGCCTAGTGCTTGACCCAAACTCTTGCTATGGTGAGAATGAGAAGTTCAACCCAATGCGTTGGTGATAACAGCCGAGTCCTTTGTCGCTCGCTGGCATGGGGAGTGCACGTCTCGAGCTGTCATCGGGTGGTCTTAACGTGTTTCGAAGGACAGAGGTCCCTAAGGGGAGGCTGTTAACGAGTCGATCACTCTGATACCATCTCCGGGTGGCGCGACTGCAGCCACCATGGACTTGCTGGATGCCAAGTTATCTACATCCACATCTACATAGATACTCTGCAAATCACATTTAAATGTCTGGCAGAAGATTCATTAACCACTTTCATAACTTTTCGCTACCGTTCCATTCTCTAACAAAAAAAATGTTCAAATGATTGTAAATCTATCGGACCAGTACGCAGCCTATAAACTACTTAAACCTAGGTAAACTAACCTACGGACAAACACACACACGCATACTCCAGGGAGGACTCGAACCTCCACGACGAGCAACCGCGCGCTCCGCAGCGAGGTGCTTTAGACCGCTCCGCTACTCCACCGCGGCATTCTCTAATAGCGCGCGGGAAGAAAGAACACCTAAATCGTTCCTTTTTCGATCTGATTTCTCTTATTTTATTGGGATAGTCATGTCTCCCTAAGTAGGTGGGTGCTAGCAAAATATTTTCACATTCGTAAGTAAATGTCGGTGATTGAAACTTCGAAAACAGATCACGCCGCAGTGAATAACGTCTTTCTTTTAATGATTTCCACCCCAATTCGTGCAATATTTTCTTGACGCTTTCCACACCGTAACGTGATAAAACAAAACGAGCTGCCCTTCTCTGAACCTTCTCAATGTCTTCCGTCAGTCCCACCTGGTGAGGGTCCCACAAAGGGCAACAGTACTCCAGGAGAGGACGCACAAGTGTGATGTAGGCAGTCTCTTTGGTGGAGCTGGTGCATCTTCGGAGCGTTCTGCCAATGAAACGTAACCTTTGGTTCGCCTTCTCCACAATATTTTCTATGTGTTCTCTCCAGTCAAAGTTGTTTGTAATTGTAACTCCTAGGTATTTGGTAGAATTTATGACCTTAAGGTTTGACTGATTTATCGCGTAATTGAAGTTCAGCGGATTTCTTTTAGTGGTCATGTGTATTACTTCACACTTTCCTTTATTTAGTGTCAATTGCCATTTTCGAATCATGTAGAAATTATGTCTAAATCGCTGTGCAGTTGCTTTTGATCCTCTGTTGACTTCACTAACAGATAAACGACAGCATCATCCGCGGACAGTCTAAGGGAGCTATTCAGATTGTCTCCTAAATCGTTTATAAACACGAGGAAGAGTAGGGGACCTATAACGCTTCCCTGTGGAACGCCAGATATCACTTCTGTTTTACTCGATGACTTACCGTCAATTACAACGAACTGTGTCCTTTCTGATAGGAATTCGTGAATCCAATAGCACAGTTGGGGAGATATTCCATAAGCACGCAATTTCATTAGAAGCCGCTTGTTGGGTACAGTGTCAAAATCCTTCCGGAAATCCAGAAATATGGAATCGATTTGAGATCCCTTGTCGATGGCACTTAACACTTCATGTGAATAAAGGGCAAGCTCTGTTTCGCAATAGCGATACTTTCTGAATCCGTGTTGACTATAGGTCGTTCTCTTCGAGGTAGTTCATAATATTCGAACAAAGTATATGTTCCAAGATCCTACTGCAAATCGACGTCAATGAGTTGCGCCTGTAATCTTGGGGATCACTCCTATTGCCTTTCTTGAATAATGGAGTAACTTGGGCAGCTTTCCAGTCTTTGGGTACGGATCTTCCGCTGAGTGATCGGTTGTAAATTATAGCTGAGTATGGAGCTATTGCATCAGCATACTCTGAGAGGAATCTAGTTGGTATACAATCTGGCCTGGAAGATTTAATTTTGTTTAGTGACTTAAGTTGTTTTACTACTCCAGGAACATCTACTTCTAAGTTTCGCATGCCGGCAGCTGTTCTTGGACTGAATACTGTAGTGTTCACTTCGTCTTCTTTGGTGAACGAATTGCGGAAAACTGTGTTTAGTAATTCTGCCTTATCAGTACTGTCATCGGTAGTATTACCATTGCTATCGCGTAATTAAGGTATTGTTTGTGTTTTGCCGCTAGTGTACTTCATATATGCCCAGAATTTCTTTGGATTTTCTGCAAGAGACAGGATTACGTTGTTTTAACTACTGTTGGCTTTTCGCATTGAAGTCCGCGCTACGTTGCGAGTCTCAGTAAAAGATTGCCAGTCTTGCGGATTCTGTGTCTTTTTTAATTTTGCATGCGTTTTTCTTTGTTTGCGCAAAAGTGATCTTAGCTGTTCTGTGTACCACGGGGGTCAGCCCATTCTTTTATTAATTTATTTGGTATAAATCTCTCGATTGCGACTGATATTATGTCTTTGAAAGTAAGCCCACTACAAGTGGGCACGGCGGCTGGTTGGTACTCCGTGGAGACCGCGAGATGTGGCGCAATGGTAACACAATGGACTGTTATTCGAGAGATCGGTAGTTCAAATCCATGTTTAGTTTTCTCGTAATTTTCCTAAATCACTCGAGGCAAATTCCGGGACGGTACCTTTAAAAGGCCACAGACGATTTCTTTAGCCATCCTTAGCCAACCAATCCGGCCATGAGCTCCACCTCTAAATGTCCACGCTGTCGAATGGGCATTAAACTCTGATATTCGTTTATTCTTCCTGCGCAATCGCACCCGCCGGAGGATCGAGTCCTCTGTTGGGCATGTGTGGTTGTGTGTTGTCCTCAGGATAGGTTTAAATTAGTTTAAACACTTTGTAAATCTTGGGACTGATGAGCGCAGTAGGTTAGCCCTTTGGTTTATAAACATCTGATTTCACTTTCGTCACGTGTAACTTACCAGATATATGCATGTCAACACGTTTTCCGCAAATACAGCTAGCTAATTGCGACTCCAGACTCGAAGATACAAGAGCTTAGATTAACATAACGTTCCAATTTTCAAAGGCGGTCCGTGACTCAAAAAGTTTGAGAATACCTGCTTCAAATAATTGTTCGCTGCTTATTTTGTGATAGCGACTATTGAGACGAATCCAATTATGTGTAACAGTAAGGTCTTTGAAGATCAACGAAGGTATATAAAAAAAGTTCAAATGTTTGTAATTCTATGGGACCAAACTACGTTGGTCATCAGTACCTAGACTTACAAACAAACTACTTTAAACCAACCTAAGGACAACACACAATCCCTGCCCGTGGTAGGATTCGAACCTCCGACGCGGGAGGTCGTAACGTGGCGCTCCAGACCGCTCGGCTGATGCCGCGCGGCTCAGGGGAAAAAAAGAGTGTCAGTAATAATTGTAAAGCCTCCCACCAGTTCTGTCACTAGAATGGCGACAAGCACTTGGCAAGACGGGTCGCTCGTGGAATTCTGGCGAGTGAAATTTTCAATATTATTGCCATGGCAATGCAAGTGCCGAAGTGACACTAATTACCAATCAGTCCATCATAAGACGATTGCAGTGCTGCATTGATACCAACGGACATCACTTCGAAAACCTGTAAATGGACGTTTGTGCCACCTTCGTTGACCTTCAAAGACCTTACACATCAATTGATTCGTCTCGATAGCGGTTATCACAAAATAACTACCATATTATAGTATCCCACTTAAAAATACGAAGTTGACCTACATATCTCTGAAGCGACTCCACCTAGAACCTGCCTCCCCCTTCTCCCATTCAACGTTTGGGCTTGAAAAGTTTTAGCTCCTATTATACTTTCGAAGTGTTAGTAAGTCGTCCTGTATAACTTCGTACAGTATGGCACCGTTGTTGACGTTTACTAATAACTGACGTAATTGCTGAGTGGTCTGTGATAGCAACACTGAAGATTACTTCATCTAAATATCTTCCACGAGATGGAGAGGAATACTGTTGAATTTTGATAACATGAATGAGTTATTTTTAATGGTTATTGATAAGTGTTATGAATAAGAATTACCGAGAACGAAAATGTTCAGCACATCTCTGAATACACTGAGAATCGTTCATGTAAATGAAGTTACTTTTTTTTTTTACTTCCTGCGATAACCATCGCTCTGACTCAGTTATTTTCAGAACAACTCTCTCTCCTGCATGATACGTTCTACACCCACTTCATTTGCGCGTGCCACACACTCCGTTATGGCGGGAAGTTGATTTCTCGCGCTGAATACCGGATGAGCAGCCTGCAACCATCTCGCGTAGCCAGAGGCGTGCATTGCGCTCTTGCAACCTGGCTCTCTCGGCCTCTGCGAAGTTTTGCATACTGAATACTCTGACGAGAAAAGACCCTTACTAGCCAACGTGCATACCTACAATCATTATTATAATAAGAAAAATCCTAAACGTCTGAAAATATTGTTAATATGCTAAAGCACACTACAACAGAATATGAGACTTTGTGCCTCATTTTCTTGTTAGTTACATTTTATTTTCCAGTACGATAAGAAGTAATAATAACAAAGATCCTGACATACCGAAAGAATTTTTTTGAAAACTAGGTCGATTAGTCTAAATTTGTGCACTACTGTACCGTAGCGAAAAACGCAATATGGGAAACAACATAAAGGTATGTCAGAAGCATCAGAATTTCTTGCACATGCGTTGTAATAAACGTGCTGAGTAAGAGTCTAGTTACTACGGGCAAGATTCTAATTAAAATCTTTATGACATGAATTTCCGACGGTTGCCTACATCAGAAGAAGTAAGTGTTTTCAGTGCTGCCAAACACTGTCCAACACTGTGTTGTCCCGAACTGGCTTACGTATCGTGTATCTACATCACGAACTTCATACATTGTGTGTCTGAAGCAATTTATCTACATGTAATGCGGCCAAGCCCCATCTCGTTTGTGGTGTGACTCCTACAGTTTCCCTAGCTATGTTAGTCTCTTTCGCAGGCTGCATTCTCTTCCCTTTATCCCTTCCTCCTCGTCCTAGCTCATCCTACTCCTATCCTCCCCTGTGCGCTTGGGGACTTGAATGGTCATGCGGTTTCTCCTTATCTGATGTAAGGGAGGAATAAAAGCCGTCTCATGAGGCCATAATAGTACGGGTAAACACTTTTTGCATAACAACACTTTTCTGCTATTTAGTGATGCCATCTTCGACTAGTTGTGGATACACCATTCTTAGACCTTGGAGATTGATGACCTTGTTATTCAGACCGTTAATACGCCTAACCGTCCAACCCCGCCCGATCTTCCTAACCATCCATGTGGATTATGTTGTCAACTAAGACGTCGTTCGCGAAATCTGTTAATAGTCTACGCTTAGACACATCACGGTAATACCGTGTAACATCATTTACGACATTAATGACGGCTGACAGAAATCATAGAGAGAATTCACATATTTCCTCAGGTACCGGGATATAAAATGTAATGATGATATAGCATACGGAACAATATTTCGGAAATGTTGAATATTCAATTTCATCCTTATGAGTTTGGATCGCGTAATTTAACGAGACAGTGAAACTGCAATCACATACAAGGAAGGAAGACGAATGTCAGATTGCCGTTTTGAGATCTCGTCAATATCGTGAGCATTAGAGACGAAGAAAACGCTCGGATAGTCTTTGGTTTTGATGGGGTAGAAAATCGGCCGTGCCCTGTGAAAGACACCATCCCGGCATTTAACTGAGCCGGCCGCGGTGGCCGAGGGGACTGAGGCGCTCCTGTCACGGTCTGCACGGCCACTGCGGTCGGAGGTTCGAATCGCCCCTCGGGCATGGATATTTGTGCCGTCCTAGTTCGTAAGTAGTTCAGAAAAAAAATTAACTGGAATGATATAGGAAAATCACTGAAAACTAAATCAGGATGGCTGGAGGCGGTATTTAACCGCCGTTTTCTCGGATGCATGTCCATTGTGTTACCACTGAACCACCTCGCTCAGTGGAATAAGGTGCATTAATGTTTCTCAGCGAAGAAATATAGGCTTGCAAACAAATGAGTATGAAGAAACAAAGAAATTGGAATAGGCATGCGTATGTAAAAAAAAAGAGATATGTAAACAGATTACGCTCCTGCGGTTCGCAACGACTGTATGAGACAACTGGTGTCTGGTGCAAGCGTTAGATCGGTCTTTGGCGGTACAATGCCAGGTTACCACAAGTGAGTTTGAAGTTAGTGCTGTAGTCGGCGCACGAGAGATGGGACACAGCATCTCGGACGTAGCAGTGGGATGGGGATTTTCCCGTACGAGTATGTCAGGCGTGTACCGTGAGTATCTGTGACATCGCTTCGGATGGAAGAATATCACACAGGAACGGGGTCAAACACAACTGAAGGGAATCGTTCAACGTGACAGAAGGGCAACCCTTCAACAAATTGCTGCCGATTTCAATTCTGTGCCGTCTCAGCGAGCGAACCCATCAGCGAAACATCATCGAAATTGGCTTTCTAAGGACCACTGGTGTACCCTCGCTAACTGGACGACAAAGCGCTTTACGCCTCGCCATGCCCATTTTAACACCGACATTAGACTGTCGATGACTGGAAACATGTTGCTTGGTCAGACAAGTCTCGTATCCAACAGTATGGATCGGATGGACGAGAACGGGTATGATGGACACAACCTCAGGAATACATGTACACTACCAGTGACTAGGAGACATTTCAAGCTGTTGGGGACTTTGTAATGGTGTGGAGCATGTGCAGTTATATCCGACCCCTCGTACGTCTAGATGCGACGTACGAATCCTGACCATACCTAGATTAGTACTTGTTCCATTGATCATGAATACGACACTTCGTAATGACGTGGAAAATGTCAGGTTAATGAAACTTGTCTTTACAAATTATTACTTCCTACTAAATATTACATGACACAATATTTTTTTTTAATTTTTTTTATTTTTTCCAGATTCGCTAATTTATATCTAAAAATTCCTCTCTAGTGTAGAAGAAGTTGCCATTGAGAAGTTGTTTTCATTTATTTTTAAATGCTAGTTGGCTATGTCAAGCTTTTGATGCTGTTTGGTAGACCAAAGACTTTAGTGGCAGCATAGCTCACCACTTTCTGTGCCAAAGGTAGATTTAACTTTGAATAGTGAAGATCATTATTTCTCCTATTGTTGTAGTTATGTACACTGCTATTGCTTTTGAATTCGATGGCATTGGTAATAACAAATTTAATAACTGAATATATATACTGTGAAGCTACTGTGAAGATCCCTAGCTCTTTAAATGTCTGCAGGATGGGCTCCAGCAATTAATCTGATTACACGCTTTTGTGCACTGAATACTTTTTACTCAATGATGAATTACCCCGAAAATGCTGCCATACGTTAAAATGTTCAAATGTTTGTAAAGTCTATGGGACTTAACTACTTATGAACTAGCTAATCCTAAGGACGGCACAAATATCCATGCCCAAGGCGGGATTCGAACCCCCGACCGTAGTGGCCGTGCAGACCGTGACTGGAGCGCCTCAGTCCCCTCGGCCACCGCGGCCGGCATGCTGCCATACGAAAGCAGAGAATGAAAATAGGCATAGTGAGCTAATTTACTGAGATGTGTATCACCAAAATTTGCAATTGTCCTAATATCATAAGTAACTGAACTCAAACGTTTCAGCAGATCTTCAGTGTTTTCTGACAGCTTTTTGAAATTCCAGCAGGACAAAAGACACCTAACACGTCAATAATTGCAACAGAATGGCTCCAGGAACACTCTTTTGTAAACATATCCGATGACTGCCAAACATGAGTATTATTGAGCATCTCTTGTATCTCTTGCAACATGCTGCTCAGAAGAGATATCCGCTCCTCGTACTCTTACTGGTTTATGGACACTCATGCAGCATGTATAGTGTTAATTCCCTCCGGCACTGCCTCAGACATTAATCGAGTCGATGCCACGTCGTTTTTCCTTCACATCTTCGTGCTCACTGGGACCCTACAATAAATTAGGCAGGTGCATCACATTCTTTGGCTCGTCAATGTAGTTAACGTCTGCTTGGATGTGCCGTCAAGGAAGTTGTCGTAAACATGCTAAGCAAATAGCAATACTAGCTTGCAGATGATACGTCTACTCTCCTCAAATCGGGTATATTCGAGATTAGCTTACTGTAATTTCTGAGTAGGTGGGATAAACATCGAATTCCCGTTAGCCCAAAGAGAATAACATTTTATTTTATGTCTGTGCAGCTCACAGATCGATTGAAGTTTTAATTTTTAATTTTTTTATGCTGAAGTAAGCCCATTTAAACAATATTTTGTAACAGTTCGTGTTACATTTTTGAATAACTGATACGGCTTTTTTAAATATTTCAAAATAGTTTTTACGCACGAAACCTGTTTGCTCATTTAGACCATAAGAAGGGACGGAGTGACACACACTTTCTGTG
Source organism: Locusta migratoria (assembly GCA_026315105.1). Classification (NCBI taxonomy): domain Eukaryota; kingdom Metazoa; phylum Arthropoda; class Insecta; order Orthoptera; family Acrididae; genus Locusta; species Locusta migratoria. The sequence goes on from CM048744.1 coordinate 307,416,691, forward strand.
TATACTGAAAACAGAGATACTCTAATTGCATTATAGGAGCGACATCACGACACCCAGCGCAGCACAAAAGAGCATACTTCTACGCAATGTGCAACAGAACCCTCAGAAGAAAGAATTACGCAACGAACAACACACTATTAAACAAGTAGCCGCAGCCAATGGATACAAGACGCAAGACGCCATGCGGATGTTCAATAAAATCAAAATAAATCCACTGGCAATAACGAAATTAAAGATAAAAATAAGTTTGTCACTTTAACAGAGGACGTGAGTGGGAGAGAATCGCGAAATATTTTGCAAGAAACGTAGGGGTGGCTTTCAAAAACGATGGGCAACTGGCAAAACGATTTAGGCATAGACCCACCACGAAAAAACGCACAAAGTACAGATACTCTGGGGTTTAGAAGATTAAATGCACCAGCTGAGATAAATATTACATAGGGCAAATTAGACGCAACGTTGAAGTCCGATACAAAGAGCACTGGGTAACAGCAGTCGTACAGCACTTGGAGCGCATGCTAAAGACAATAAACACCAAGGTAGCAATATAGACGAACAAATGAAAGTGCTGCACAGGGCACCGAAAAGCATTCAGTTACTGTACTTGAAGAGCTTAAAGTATAGGCACACAAGGAAAAAGACACGAACAAACTTTTAAATGAGCAGACAGATTACGTTCATAAAAACTTTTTTGAAATATTTAAAGACATTTTGTAGCCTTGCCTGGAATGGAACGCGCTGCCAAACACCAGCTACGGCGGCCCTCAGCACACTGGCGGCGGTGAATGGGACACGGCGGAGGAAATAAATCTCAGCCACGCTGCTGCTGCCTGACATACTGAAGCTTTTTAGGAGACGGGAAAGATGACAACGTCCATAATATATTATATGATTAAAAAAAGCCTTTTTGATAGATTTTTCTAAAATGTTTTAATATTTGACCATGTTAAACAAACATTTGTATAACGTATTTATATATGTGCTTGAAATGTTTGCTTTGTGTATTCAGAACCCAATGTTATCTCATTTCTAAGTCCTCTTATAGTTTGACAGCTAATGTATCTCAATAGTAACTGGTGGTTTATACCTTGACTGCTATTTGAAACCTTAACTTTAGAAATGATTTTATATGTAAGACAATAATTAATAATTGAGAATAATTTTAGCTAAAATGTGGCCACCAATCAGATGATTGGAATCAAATTATATAAAACCTCAGGAGGTTACTGTATTTTAGTAACGACTGTGAACGCTCGTTCATAACTCGACAGGTTACTCTGTAACTTCATAAATTGGTAAGTTTTTTCTTATTTTTTCCATTAACTTTTTGGATATTATGCGTTGTAAATAGTAGCTTATATAAAATTGTAACATTTTTTAACATACCTGAAGATGGTCAACTGTTCCAAAAACCTGTCATGTTCTAAAAAATAAATGCGATCTGGAGACGAAAATTCAAGAATTTTATTCATATGGCGATCGCGGAAACTCCCTCGAGACTCATAAGTCTAGCTTTGATACGAACTTATCTTGGCGGCACCACATAAAACAATCACACAGAATAAAGTTCGTAATATTTTGCCAACCTACCATATAGGTTTTTTTTACGTTATTGACCTTATTAGATATGTTCTTAACCGTATACCATATACCGCTGGCTTGACCAGTATATTAAAAATTTAAACTGATATATAATATATGAAGAAATTAATGTCATATATTACTATGTGTAATGTAGAATCGTAATAATAGGTGAAACAGGTGCAAGTGTTGTGTATGCATACGAGTATATGAAAGTTTCGTTGGACCATCTCAGTGTCCAATAAATTAATAGCGGTTTAGAATGACGCTGAAAGAATGTTTTTTCTTGCTACCAGTGCTGCAAAGTAAATATACTTCAAAATGTTTCTAACGTCTATTTGACACGTGTAAATTACACAATTATGCATGAGGCCCAGTAGAAACTTTCAGCTATGTCTGAAGCCATACACACACACACACACACACACACACACACACACACACACACACATATATATATATATATATATATATATATATATATATATATATATATATATATATATATATATATATATCGACCATGGTAGTGCAGCCAGAACTGGGATTTGACGGTGAAAACATATTTATCTGTGTATCTCTGGTTTCCTTGTTGCTGCAATTTGCGTTAGCAGCTGTGTACTGAAAAGTCAAATGTTTTCATAAGGAAACACTTGCGATATCTTCAAATGGCATTAAAAAGCATCAACAGCAGATTATATGGTCATACACTAGATAAATAATGAGACAGCCGAGTGATATTCCACCAGGAAAGTACCCAGCAATCAACTAATTCGTAGTTTTCATTCTTATGAAACTGAGTAAACATTGGTCTTGGTACCAGCTAATGTATACATCCCTGCACTAGAACGTAAACAGGAAATGGAGAGACATTTGGGGTCTAGTTGTACAAAATTAAGTGATGCAATGATATCTGAGTAATTAAGAATTACTTAGATCTGAGAGTAATATGACAACTGATTTGCATCCAGTTTTTATACTCAAGTGAAGAGTGGGAAAAAGAAAATTAGAGAATGGTGACTATCTTTGTAAAACCAAAATATTTTGTTTTAAATAGTCGGTAATTATATGAACTTTACAATTTAACACAGGAAAAATTGAAATATCTCATTGACAAAACGTATGAAATCTGAGCATAAGTTGAAAATTCTCTGCTTACTCCTGAAATAATAAAATACCGATTTCGTCATTAAAACTTGAAAATAAAATTCTATTTTCTAATGTTCTCGCTAAGAAAATGTCTAAAGAAAATGAAACAATATGTGAATCACTTGCAATTTTCGAAATAATAACCAGATTATTAACCGACACCTCATGTGCTTCACATCGTTTTGAACTTAGGGAGATTAGAGCAAAAGAGTGTGCAAGTGTCAGACGAGTGGAAGCTGTACCCACCCCCACACTAAAAAAAAAATTGAAGCAACAATGAGGTGCTTCTTCTTTTGGAACAGTAATTACGGAATTTATGTCCCTGTCTTCTCCCTCTCGCCAATTCATCGGGAAGCTACGAATGAGAGTACTAATTAGAACAGTGAAACCAAAATTATCAGTTATAAACGCTGTGAGCGATCGAGAGTAATAAGAAATTTCAAAAATAAAGTGTGTCCTATTACAGCCACATGTATATTTTCGCCATGAATCAGTCTCTTCCAGGAGAGAACGCCACTCGTATCAGTTCAAAGGCATGATATTCAGTACATTACACCAATTAATAAAAGGTGGTTTAATAAAATATTTGCTCACTGTTCCCACTAAATATGATAAGAAGCAGAAACTATGTTTCATAGGTTAAAGGCTAGCAGTAGGATTAATACTCAAAATTAACATTAATTTCTGCTATTACGGAATAACTGTTGACTGGCAGTGGGAATGTAAGGTGATGGAACATGTGCATTGTTAAGTTCTCGTACATTCTGTACCGACCAAACTCAGGAATTTGAGGAAATTGACCTATGAAATCCTCACGTGCTTTATATGCAACGTGCACTGAGCAAGAGACGAAATTACATGATATTAAATGTATCAATTCACTTAAAATTCAGTCGATAATGCAAGTTATTTAAAGGTTAACCGTCTACTGGAGCTGGACTTTCATTAAAATTGTGTTGTTGTTGTTATGGTCTTCAGTCCAGAGACTGGTTTGATGCAGCTCTCCACCCTACCCTATCCTGAGCAAGCCTTTTCATCTCCTCATAAGAACGGTAACACACATCCATTTGAATCTGCTTACTATACGCGTCTCTTGGTCTCCCTCTGCGATTTTTACCCCACACACTTCCCTCCAATGCTAAATTTACGACTCCCCGACATCTAAGAATGTGTCCTACCAAGCGATCCCTTCTTTTAGTCAGGGTATGCCAAAAATTCCTTTTCTCACCAATTCTGTTCAGTCACCAATTGTGTACCAATCAGATTCAGTAATTTGAGGAAATTGAGCTATGAAATTCTTACCTAAGCATTTAAACTATATGCAATGTGCCGAATCCGAACCAGAGAGGAAATGACATGGTATTAAATATATTAATTCACTTAAAACTCAATTAAGAACGCAAGTTTTTTGAAGGTTAACGGCTTAGGCTATTGAAATGGTCATCCTCAGACCACTACAGCCACAGTGGTGGCCACCGGTTGCGTTCAGCAGGAGCTGCCTGAATGATATGTGTAGACATCTGTCGCTCAGGCAGATCCTACTCAGCACGACTGGTGACTAACACTAGGGTTGTGGTCTGAGGAGGGCTACTTAAATAGCTGAAACCGGCAACCCTTACGTAATTTGCCAATTTGACTAACTTTCAAGTGAATTCAATAATCCCGACCATGATTCTCCACAAACGTTCCAAAAATATATATTAAATGATGTCTGTAATAGTTTCCCTAGTGGCAAATAACTTTTGTTTTTGAGAGTAGTTAAACTGATGTAGGAATCTGTGCAACAGCGTGTGGATGAAATAAAGGTGCTGAAATATGAAATGAGAGGGTAAAGTAACGAAATATACAACCAACCCGCAAAATCCATGTAACATCACATAACGTTGTAAAGCTACGCTATATAGAATTCGCATCGTGATAATATGCAAAGAAATAAGGAATATTCTGGGAAACGTTCAGAAACAATAAATTCAGATCGGACTCATGTATATGTGAGGGACTGGCCACAATGACCGCGTTTCTGAGACTCATCGGACGTCTCTGTGGTGACTAAGCAACCTATCCTTCACAAAATTATTGTATGTAATAAGGAGGACGTTCCTGAATCTATCACTGATGAGACAAATCTCTTTTTCTAGCAGAAAAGTTATGGTATGAAACAATAATAAACGTTGTGGCGTAAAGTCAGCGCCACACGCCAGACGCACGAGAACGATCGTGAACAAGGCAGCGGATGATCGGCAGCCAATCCCTCCTGGAGGGAGAAACCGAGAAGCGTGCCCTATACAAGCAGGTATATCTAGGCCGACATGCGTCTGGATGAGACCATCTGAACTCGGCTCCGAAATAGGCAGTAAGTATGAATAGACTACAGCGCAGCTAGTATCATACAAGAAGACGCCGCCGCGAGAAGAGACAGACGACTTTCTCATAAGTTGAGTAACTTTGTACATAATAGTAAATAAAACTTGTATTACTAAACTGTATAGCTGTTTGACCTTCCACACATCCCGTGCGTCCTGAACAGAACACTTTCCTCAGAGATAGGCCAGGAAGGACAAAACACATGGCGACGAGAACGACGAAACAGTACACAAACTTTCTATTGCCACCCTCTACTCACTTGCGGTTCCTGAGTGGTATAATGGTATATTTAAAATGACAGGCCACTAGAGTGTAACATATCAGTGCAGTAAACTGAGTTTTACTTGGTTGTTTGTACAAAAAATTTATTTATCTTTTCACAGCTTACATCAGTAGTTAACAGTAAAATGAAACATTCATACCACAAACCGTTCAACAAACAATGTATGTCTGTCCCCACTATTGAGAACAGTTACAAGTACGGCTAGAATAAGAGTTCCTGAAAGTCTGTAACGATAAAAGTAATGGTTATTTCTAAAGATTGCATTTGACCAATAGTTTACTAACAGCAAGAAACATGCTTTTCAAATTGGTATGAGATCAGAGAAATGTTTAATCATGCTTATGCGTATTTTTCTGTAGACACATGGACTGCATACAGCAATTGTAGATTTTTTTGGACTTATCATTACTATCAGGTAAAAACAGTTCACTAGGTAGCACCAGAAAGTGTTGTAAAGCTACTATTTCGGCTGTATTATGTGTGCATGCCACTTGGAGACAAGTTATTCAAAATAAGGCTCCGTTTAAGAACGAGCTACATTCCAAACTTTGAAGGAAGAATTGTAGGGTCTTTTTCCGAAATATCTGCCGTTTTTATCGCAGAAGTGGAACAAGGTGGAGTCAGCCTAGTTGATGCGCACAAGCTCGGGCTGCTTGTAGGAGTAGATGGGAGCGCCAGCAGGGTGCAGGTCCTGGTACTGGAAGCGCGCCAGGTAGCCGGGGGTGAGAGCTGGCTGCTGCAGGGCGGACAGCTCACTGGGGGCGGCGCGCTGCTGCTGCTGCTGCTGTTGTTGTTGCTGGGCAGCGGGGACGGGGGCGGGACCGTGGGCGTAGGCGATGCGCTGCAGGCGGCCGTCCGGCTGCAGCACGTAGTACACGCCGCTCTCCTCAGCTTCAGTCAGCGCCCCGTTGCGGCTGCCGCCGAAACCGAGCTGTGGGAGAATTAGCGTTCTTTAGTACACGCTGTTATTCTAAATAGCTATCCTTCTTAGATTAACGTCAAGAAATTTCAACTACATCATGTGTCAAAATAATAACTGTTGCACCCACTCACATGTTCCTCTATTATGTATTTAGGTTTATTATGAACTCTAACTGAAGGACCACACATATTCGTAAATCAACGAACTGCAGTCATCTGTGAAACCTTTAGAACAAAGTATTTCACGTGAACACCTATCCCAAAATCGTGCACATTGAATTGTTATCTTAATTCAAAACCTAGATAAATTATCATACAGTAGTTCACTTAATACGTATTGCCGTTTTACTAACGGCAGGTGACTATCACAAACGCCACATGATGCAGTTAACACTCTCCCCCTTACATAATTATAGTATGTATTACTATATACATATGTACTTTGTTCCTTTATTTTTATTTCATAGAACATTGTTAGACAGTTAAAATATATCTCATTTCAGTTTACAGAAAGTAGAGTCTACAATCAGGGGACTGATGACTGAGCTGTTTAGTTCCCTTTAACTCCTCATAGCAACAACAACATCTACAATGATTCCCAATTTGATCACGGTTTATTAATTTTAGGAAATAACTTGGGTGCTTAGAGAAATTAATCGAAAACTTTACCTCTGATGTTGTCACAAGGACACCCCTTGCACCCACCTACCTACCCAACTGCACACATACACACTCACACACAAACTGTAGGAGATAAATTGAGTACTATACTCCATAAATCCATCTATTACTTGCATTTTATGAAAATCGGAGAATGAGTTTTGATGATCTGTTACATTTATTAAGGTTGAAGATGATATGCAAGACCTGCCAGTTGGCATGCGATTCCTCATCCAGATACGAGATTAAAGGCTATCTTGCAAAATAAGGAAGAGGAGTTTTCGAAAATATAGGAATTCGTAAAATCTCTAGAAAATATGACAAGGGTTTCAACTGTAGCTCCACAGTTTTTGTTGGTCTAATGGCTCAAAATTATAGTTAGTGAAATACAAAGGCTAGTACAGTAACAGAGGCTGACAAGCGCTCCTCACTACTTCCTAGTGTACTGTTACATGACAGTATTGCCACCTCTTTCATATGTTTGTTTTCATAATCTACTGGAAGTCATTCTGCTTGATAAAAGATGGCATTCAATCGGATGAGGAATGGCACGCCGACCTTCCACTGTAAAAGCATGCTTCCAATCATGTTCAGAGCGTTATGTAATTCAAAGTGGTCACTGTATCATCATCTACTATATGACATCATTCAATATAGTATTAGGGGGAGAGAGAGAGGAGCGTCACAGCAGCGTACTATCACAGTACTTTTAAGCTTGGCAGTGCATTAAGCTGCTAGTTCACATTAAAGTAGAATTCCAGTTAAGTTTCTGAGGATGATTTCATCTTACAGGGAGCGTTGGGAACTGAATTCATTTCTTTTCTTCGGTGTGGAAACAGCCTGATAGGTAGATGCCCTTACAACAAAACTTTTTATCGTTCCTTATTCAATGAGTTCGTCTGGTAATATCTAACCAATTTTCCTAATTGATTTGAGACCTACATGGACCCCTCAACTTTGTACAACCGCAGCTGTATTCACAACCATACGTGAAACTGTGTAATGGAGATAAGTCGATCAAGGAGTATTTTTGATGATAATGAGGAAGGGGAACGTGTCAGGAAGGGTCCCATTTCTATATTAATAAAGGATTACAAGGGCTTTCTTGTTTTCGTTCTAGGCTGTCTATGTCTGTAATATCAACTGACATCTTTATCAGGGTTTAGGGATTTTGTTAACTCAAGAACTATGTCACAGCCAAGCACTTTTCTAATTTTACTGAAAAGGTCTACATGCTGCAGTCTGTTTGTCTCGATCAGGTACATTATAAAATCTGTGCCAATCATGTTAATAAGATGACACAGATGGCATAACTCATAGTTTCTTTCCCGTTTCCAGGCATCCATTTTTAGTTTACAATTTTTTATATTGTGTCTGTTCTTTCGTAGATGTCCTTGTGGGAATCAAGTATAGGCTTCAAGCAAGTGGAATCAAATCGGGAGGGGTCACTACAGTCGTAGCATGCTACAAGGTGGGAAGTTGGCTTGGAAGGGATGCGTGCCTGGATAGACTAACTGATTAATGTGACCGCTGGTGCAAAGTGGGAAATCCGGGTTCGAACATGACTGAAAGCATGCTTTTACAGTGGAAGGTCGGCGTGCCATTGCTCATCCGATTGAAGGTAATCTTTTATCAAGGAGAATGTCTTCCAGCACAAAATTTTCATCTTTTCCATTGGATTTATTTCAATTCTCTGAAACGGTCGAAATATTTAAATATTTCGAATCCACTTTTAGGGTTTATATGTCTTTACAAAGTCAGCTGACAAAATTACATTGAAGGTAGCTTGAAAGGAAGTAAGGAATTTTCGTCAAGAAATTTCTCCAATCAGACACTGTGTTCAATCTAGGATTAGCTCACCTATCTCAGTGTAACCATACTTACGTCAGCAGGAGAGATGGTGGTGGGGACCTCGGTGGTGGTGGGGGCGGCCTCGGTGGTGGTGAAGGTGGCCGGTGGCGGTCCGTACTCGTTGGGCAGGCGGTACAGGTTGGACAGCTGGGACGGCTCCTGTGCGGGGATGAAGAACTGCGCGCTGAAGAGGCGGGAGCCCGCGCCGGAGATGGGCGAGAAGGCCGCGGGTGCCGAGAAGGCCGGCAGCGCCCGCGACTGGGCGAACGCCTGCGGCTGCTGCTGCTGCGGCTGCGCCTTGGGTTTGGGCTGCGCCTGTCTGAAGGGCGCGCCGTAGCTGGAGGAGGGCGCCTCCCCTGCTGCCAGTGCCGCCAGCGACACTGCCACCACCAGCGTGAGGACCTGCAGCGGGTGATCATGAACATTAGGTGTTGATTGCTTTCTTCTGTCAGTAATTTTTATTAATACATCCTCTCTCAATATAGGTCTGTAAATACTCCAGTAACAGTAAAGTAAATTAACTACAGGGTGTCCAGAAAAGGGCTCCCTGACTTCAAAATTAAATATCTGGAAAACAAAGATCGATAGAGGAATGTAGTGAACGGTTCGTTTATTGTGGAAGCTGTAAGAAGTTTACACAGCAGTTTGAAATAATAGTTACAAAACCTGCTAACAGATGGCGCTGTACGCTGTACAGCTCATATCAGCATCCAAAAGTGAAATAATCGTATGAAAAGACACTTTGCAAACAATCACATCACTATGCTTTCAAAATGTTCACCATTTGCACTATAGAGGTGGCGCAAACGAAGAATGAAATTCGCAATCACATTTCGTAGTGTCTGAATCGAAATAGATTCACATGCCACAGAGATCGCCGATTCAAGCTCGTCTAGCGTGGCGGAATTCGGGTAGACCGTCTTTCACTGTGTCCTAGAAAAAAATGTCACAGTGAGTCAAATGCGGCATATGTGGAGGCCAATCCATGCCTGCAGCAGTAAGTTTGGGATATTCCAAAGCAACGACTCGATTCCCGGAGTATTTCTCAAGAAAGCGAAACACTTGTTCGGTTCGATGTGGTCGGGCTCCAAGTTGCATAAATCACTCAGTACCTGGTCGATCCTCTAACGCTTGCTGTGTGGCGACAAATTTTTCTAAAATTGCAACTTAACGTGCACCAGTGACCGTTTCTCGAATGAAAAAGGTCCAATAATGCCTCTGCTGCATACTGAACCCCACACAGTAATTTTAGGAGAATGCAGGGTTTTCACTTCACACCAATATGGCTTTTCGGAACCCCAATATCGCCAGTTCTGTTTATTCACGTATCCATGCCCGAGGGGGGATTCGAACCCCCGGCCCCACCACTATCCTCAGCTGCTCGTTCCACCGAATATCCCTGTGTAGTGTTACACCTGAATATTTGACACGTCTCTCTCAGGCAGCACACTACCAATTCTGTATTAAAAAATTACGGGATTGATTCTCCTATTCATCTGCATCACCTTACATTTTTCTACATTTAGCGCTTGTTGCCATTCCTAACACTACTTGGAAAGTCGGGCCATCCTGGATCCTACGACAGTCGTTCAATGACGACATTTTCCTGTATAGTGTCGTCAGCAAGAAGCCGCAGATTCCCACTCACTCTGTCCGTCAGATCATTTATATAGATAGATATCAATGCTGGTTTCATCACACTTCTCTGGGACACTCCTCACGATATCCTACTCTCTGATGAACACCCGCCATCGATGACAATGAACAAGGTTTTATTACTTAAGTAGTTCTCGAGCAAATCACATATTTGGGAATCTATTCCATAAGCTCATACTTTCGTTACCAGTTTGTAGTGCAGTACGCGTTGAATGCCTTTCCGAAAGCGAGAAATATGCAGTCTGCTTCTTGCCCTTCATCCATAGCACGCGATATGAGTCATGAGAGAAAAGGGCAAGCTGCGTTTCGAACGATCCATGATTCCCAAACCCGTGCTGATGTATTACATAAGCTTCTCCTTCTCATGGAAATTTATTACATTACAGCTGAAAATGTGTTCAAGAATTCTACAACAACCTGATGTTAATGATATTGAACAGTAATTATGTGGGTCCGTTTTGTTACCTTTCTTATACACGGGCGTTACCCTTGCCTTTTTCCAATCGCTTGAAAATTTGCCCTGGATTAAAGATTCACGATAAATACAAGCTAAGTAAGTGGACTGATACTCTATCTCAACCTGGCGACTTGGTTTTCTGTACCTCCGCTAGGCCTGTTACTGTTTTGGTACGAACTGTTTGACGATGTTACCTGTGTGTGGGCGAGCGCTGTCATACAACTTTTAAATCCAGCATAGTCGTCGGATCTCAGTACTGCAGCCTCTTCCCTCGACTCAGACGTGCTTTTAAGAGATTTGAAGATATTCCTGACAGCTAAGGAAATGTGACAAGGCTTTTGATACCATCCCAAAGGAAGACTTCGTGCAACGTTTCGAGGACATGTATCGCAGTACTCAGAGGGGCATGATTATGGGAAGTGATTACTTAGAAAGACTGTAAGGTAACTGCAGTTAATAGTTCATCTGCGTTAATGTTGAAGGACAATTCACCAAACATCACTGTCAGAGGTGGTATTTGTCAAGTTACACATGACCTAACGGAGGAGCAAATCTTCCTGGTCCTGGAACGAGGCAGTACATGCTATTGTAACAGAAGAATACTAATAGATAAAGTGAAAAAGTAGGTAAAAAAGAATAAACTACATGATACAGAAATTGGATTAATTTTTGTAATATTTCCTGGAATTCTTCGACGTACAGTGAAGCACGTACGGCCATCCAGATTAAGGTTTTCCGTGATTTCCCTAAATCACCCCAGGCAGATGCCGGGATTGTTCCTTTCAAAGGGCACGGCCGAATTCCTGCCACATCATTTCCCGAAAATCCGAACGTAAGCTCTGTATTTAATGAACACGCTTGCTTTTTCTGTTTAGACCTGTATGTGGATTATTACGAAGCTTTTTTCAGTTCTTGAGGCAACCTGCTGAAATTGGATACACTCAACTAAATAAGAAAATAAAAAACAGAACACCTTGAAAGACTGGAGTTGGGAAATTTGTAATCAATTTGAAATATTTTGCGAAACTATTAGCATTTGAAACATGTCTGCCCACTTGTCCAAGGAAAAACGTCGATATCGCGAGGCAAAACCTACCACCACTCTGTTGTGCCTAGGGTATCGCTGTCCCTATAAATCGAAGGTAATGGACCAGCGCGAATTGACAGGCTGTCTAGAAGACGTGTGTACGAATTGTACCGACAAATTACTGAGATTCAAACAGGACGCATTAATGGCGTGACAGAAGGTGATGTATAAATTTGGGGAATCACCACTAGTGTGTTTCGACGGTTCATCTGATGCGGAAGGCCGTAGTACACGATGAGATTTGGTCACGTTGCTCCACTCCCTGAGAAGATGGACACCTCGTTGGAATGGCATTTCAGGACTGCTCTTCGCCCTTTTCGGGTCTGGTACAAGAGTGAAACAGTAAAAAAGATCGCACAATGTCAAAGGTAACAGTCAGTAGCCATTTTATATGGCATGAGTTACGTACGCATCATCTTCTCCGCCTATCTTTGACTAACGTGCAGAAACTGCTATAAGACATTCGTGTGTGGAACGACGCCTCTGGGGAAAGTAGTTCTGTCTACGAATTTTGACAACATTGTTTGCACTAGGAGTAGCTATCTGCAATGAAATGTATTTAGACAAAATAACAGTCACAATGATACAAAATATTATTTACTTTTTCAAAATGTTGAAATGTTTGTAAATGTATGGGACTTAACTACGTTAGTCATCAGTCCCTCGCCTTACAAGCTACTTAAACTAACTTATGATAAGGAAAACAAATACTGCACCACTACACCACGGCCTATAAACAAAAAATCTCCAACCCGACCGAGATTCTAACCCCGGCCCCCTGCGCGGCATTTACTAGTTTCGGCCAATTTATGGTCATCCTCAGAATTTACAGCCTATGTGGCTTTTGCCGGACGACTACTTGGCTACACAGGTGTTAGCGGTGCCGTTATAACTTTCACGGCAGTTATGATCGTGCGCCAACACCTCTGCAGCCATGTAGCTACCAAACAAATTTCACACGGGCAGTAAAATATGAAGATGACGATTACACAGATCGAGACTCGTAAATAATATTTCGTGATTTCTACATTGCTATTTCGTCAAAATACAGGTTCTGGTTGTTTAATTATGATATACCCATATTAATTCGCTACAGGCAGGGGACCGCGGCGGATTAGCCGTGCGCCCTGGCGCACCGTGCTGCGGTGCTCGCGGCTGTTCGCCGTCGGGGGTTCGAGTCCTTCCTCCGGTATGGATATTTGTGTTGTCCTTAGGATAGTTTCATTTAGTTTCAGTAGTTTGTAAGATACAGACCAATAACCTAGCATTTGAGTCCGATAGATTTGCAAACATTAGAACATTTTGTACAGGCAGGGGGAGCGCCATCACAGTGAGCGTATTTGCATTTCGCTTCGCCAGGCTCTCTAAATCACTCTTTTCGAGTTTATATTTACACTCGTTTACGTACAATGTTCACTTGGATGACAAATATACACTGATCGCTACAATCGTATCAGGTGGAGGCTGTGCGCATGCTATTGGATCGCTGCGGTGTGACTAATTCGTGACTGGTTCGTTGAAGTACTAAATCCGCAAACCACCTTATGGTGCAGGTCTAAGGGTATATTGTACGACTGCTAGTAACTCACTCTTCGGTTCCACTTGTAAACAGATAGAATAGTTACTTCTCAACGAGTGGTAATTGTCGTTATCTCTGCGTACTTTAACGCTATACTGGCGAGTGAATAGATGCTAGTATGACTATTCGAAAGTTTGTTGCAGCTGAGAATTATACAGTTTATGATAAGAACGTTTTGCCACTTCTGTAATTCTCGCGTGTATATAGAACGTACCATAAATTTCTCCGAAGTATTTTTTTACTTTCCTTCCTTGAGATGATATATGGCAGAAAAGACCACACGGATTGTGATGTTTCATTACTGCCGGAAGTACAGCCGTGAGTAGTCTTGCTCAAGCAGAAGATCAAAGGCCCCAGATTCGAGTCCCTATGCAGCATTCATGTTTAATCCGGTACGATGTGTCTAATTAGGCTTTCTTCAGCTATCGTAATAATTAATATAAATTACTGACAGATCATATGCGAAAAGAGCATTTTGGGAATTCTACAATGTCATGTAGATCAACTACATATTTTTAATTCTGGAAATTTACCACCTTGTAGCGTCTACTTCTCCATTTTCGCTCATCTACGTTTAACGTAATACTGAACCCCAAGGACAATTATTATCTGCTACAACCATGGGCTTTGGTAAACGTTGTTCCTTCACTTGAATGTTATTTTGGTGGTCATCATTGATCCAGGACGTAACATATGAAATACTCTTTCTGCATCTCTCGAAATGAACTTAACATGCACAAACGAAACTCATGAGAAAGGTTGTATCAAAAAGGTTATATCAAAATAGTTTTCTACCAACAAAGTGCGAGGGGGACTTCCCTGCCACAACAGAGTGAGAACGGGCCAGTGTAGCACTCACCTTCATATCTGTCGTAGTTGCACAGACGGATCGGCAAGTGTGATGCGCTATCACGGTATCGGGCGCCTTTTATAGCGATCGGAACTGCGGTTTCGCCACGGGCGGCCTCCCTATCGCACTCCCAGCAGGTGCCACGGGCGTTGCGAGACGACAGCGGGGCGGGTCAAGGCGCCTCCAGCTTCTCGTTACGTCACAAGGAGGCCGCGGTCTGCGGCGATTCCACCCACTGCGAGAACGATTCCGATCGTTTTTACAACGCAGCCAGCTACACGTTGTGCAGTGGGCAAACCAGATTTCAATTAATGTCCACACAATGCGTTTTATGTTGCTTACGGATTGCTGATTCAGTGCAGGCAACATGATTTCATAAGTAACCAGCCAAGCAATTGGAGAATACGGTAATAAAAAAAAATAAAAAATAAAAAAAAGTTTGCCCCGTTGTTTGATTAGTCTATGCGTTCTGGTACTCTCGTTTGGCATTACAAACGTATTGAACATCAATCGACAACGAAGGCCAAAGACGTAATAATGGTCACTATCGTTTCATCAAGAGCCTTAACTATCAATTAAGGAAAAGGTCCATCAATGTCGATCTCGCACTCTTAGAATGAGAAACTGCACCACGTTTGAGATGGAACAAGGAACAATGATCAACGGCATGAAATACCAGAACAACGGAATAACTGGACTAACAGCATAGTATGTGTCTCCAAAGGTCAAGCGGACTGCAACCCATAAATTGTCATAATGCCTCCACTACCGACTAATGATTAGCGATACGCTCCCATTCGAATCAACGCAAGGACTACCATAGGGGAGACAACCACGATGATTGAATAAGATTGAATAAAAAATTACTGGGTAAAAAATAGGAGTTGCACCATGAAATGTCACAAGTTTGGATGGACAGATGGATACAATATTATGCCTACGTGTTTAACGCCCGTCTCAGGTCTGGAGGTAGCATACTAGAAGAACTTAACACTAGAAGTAACGGCAATTTCCGTACGCCGAGTGGTACCATGTGAATAATTTCATACCCACAGTAAAAAAATATACTATTTTAGTTTTATTTGTGAGATGGTTTGGGTTTTGCTATGTTGACATTACTTTAGAAGACTCTGAAGTGAAAGAAAAATGTAGTTTATTTTCTAAAATGTTTACTATGACATAATAAATTAATAAAAATTCAGGAATAAATGTTATTTCTACTTTAAATTTCACAGAAGATATTCCAGTCTTCCATGAAACATCATTAAAATATAAAAGTAAAAGAATTTTATGATTTTTATCTTTATAAAATTATTGAAATCGTCAATGCAATTATTTTATACAGGTATCATTACTTTTTTCTTTACTACCGAGCATTTGTAAAAGCTTCTAAAATGCAATGTGTTTTCTTCCTTATTGCAATCCTGGGACGAAAACAGACAATTTCAGTATATATTTGTGTTTGGAAATATTTAGGAACAAATAGTTGACAGTATTGTCTAAGTAGAAATGGGCTCACATTTCAGACATTGGACCAAATTCTTATCTTGGTAGCTTAAGCACACGTACTTGTTACATTTCATGTTTTATTCCCCTGTTCTGTTTGCATAAAACATGCATTTCACAATGCCTACTATTCCCATATTGGTCGGCACCGGTGCCGAGAACTTGCAAGAGGAGACTGGCTCCTCTATAAAATTTATAAGAGGCAACAAGCTCATTTGCTCCTCTGAGATGAAAAAGTCATCGGGTAGTTATCTTAGATGAACACAAATTGTGTGAACATTTATCAGTGCAAGACATGCACCGGCCATCAGTGGGTGCCAGGACCTTGCCATTTGGTCAAGTGTATCGACTACAATCTCGGTTTTATTATGAAAATTCACAGTTTCTGGAAGTTTCTTCGCATTATTTTCATTGACATGACATCTGGCAATCATGTTACAATAAGGATGTCTTCGTCTCTGACAACTGTAGAATGGAACTTATTGATTCGAAAACTGAGTTTCAATGGTAAATGTTTACGTTGAACAAGAGCTAAATCATCGACAGATGTTTTAAATGCTGTTTGCTGTTCATTTGAAGCGTCTGAATCACATCACTGGGAAATATCCACTTGAATAGTTGTACTCCTCATTTCACTACCAGATTGATCACTTAACTGCACCGGTGAAACGTAGATATTAGAGAATATCGAAATTTGTAAGCCGCTTCGTCTTGCCATTTTAGCTTCAATGACGAAAACTTGCGAAGATAAACTGAAACTCGTGTTGCCGCCACAAAAAATGCTTCAAACCACTCAACCTGAACAACAACACCAGTATGGAAACTTCCGTAAGGGTGACGCATCTGACATCTGCTGTCACGTCATAGAATTATGGCAGTGCCTCAGAAAGAGATGTGTTCATCCTTTGGCTCCCCAGTGTCGTCTCATAGGGTTGCATGTTTCCAGCCAACAGTACACGAAAAGCTGTGCTGATACAAGGCGCCGCCCAACCTCCCAATTTTTCAATATTTCACTTTATTTTCGGCCTAATATGTCGTAATATACTTCAGCATCTCGTGACTAATGACGACGCAGGCCAGAAATTATTGTGTGTCGAAAAACTGGAGTTACCTATATCAAATTGTGTGTGTAGGTAAATAATTCATACTTTAATTGGCCTATGGGTATGAAACTTTGGAGACTTGTACAACTCTGTAACTGATTAAAAGTCATGAGAGGGTTTGGTCCTACTATGAATATGGAGGGGGTAGGGCACTCGAAACATCCGCGTGTGTAAAAAATTACCCACATGCTACTTCCAGTGTTAACAGGGATGCGCTAAATACTTTGTCTAAATCTAGTGGTTGTCTATTATATTAAAAATAAAGACTACTATAGGAAAATAGAAACAAGAACAGGAAAAATTATAACGATGGCAGTGCAGACAAGAAAGCGTTGTTGTGAACAGACATTTGTTCACCAGAATTTATCATTGACATTATCAGCGCAACATATTTGTTGCCCACTTTATAATCAAATGGTCGAGTGACAGAAGACGGTTACATAGTGGACAGTTTTCTATCATATATTAGAGGATAGCAATGAGGATTGGTATGCATTATCAGGGAACTCAATTAAAAAGAAAAGAAGCCTGATGTGATATGGGCTTACCCACAAGAATAACAGAGAAGTAAAAGATTTGCAGCATATTTTAGGAAGTAACAGCGAATTTATGTCTTCTCTACTCCGGCCATCATACGTTACTTTACTCCCCAAGTAACAAAAATCATCTTTAACACTACTGTCTCGATTCCTAATCTAATACCGTTATTATCATTTTCAATTGGATTATCTTGTATTACACTTGTTTTGTTCTAAAACTCTGTTTCCAAATTTCTCCTTCCTTTCCTTCGCAGCTAACTCAGTGTACAGATTGAATAAAATCTGAGAAGGGTTACAATCGTTGCTCCCTTCCCAACCATTGCATTTTTTTTCGAGCCCTATGATTCTTATAACTACTGTCTCGTTTCTGTACAAGTTATACAAAAAATTTCGTTTATTTTACCTCTGCTGCTTCCAGTACTAAATAATGTGTTCCAGTCAATATTGACAAAAGGTTTCTGCAAAACTAGAAAAGCTGTAAACATGGTTGCCTTTTCTTAACCAACTTCTATGATAAATTGTAAGGTAAGTATTACCTTACATGTTTCTACAATGAAGCTTATTTGCAACCTCACAACTGAAGAGAAACAATGTACAAAGGAATAACGTTAAAAAAGGGAATTGCACTCATGTTCTTCTGCACATGCACAGGGACGTTGGCAAAAATTACAGTCTCGAAAGCATGATATTATCAGTGCTCTCAAACCTGCGTTTCTCGTAACGCCAGTCACCTTAGGGAAGTACACTGCGATTATTGCCAAATTGTTCCTTCCTCGTTGCAGTTTTAATTTCGTGTTCATAATATCAGAAAAACGCTATTCCTCACCTTAAATGTCTTACTGTGACAGAACGCAAACAGGTCTACTTAAAATATGAGACCCATTGTTCAATTCTGATGAGATTTTCGCTCCTCCTTCTATTGTTTTCGTCACAGATTCAAAAATATTGGGTTTTAAACAGTAAAGTCTTTCCAGATAGTGCCGTTGACTTCTACAACGCACTTCGCAGTTGTACTATAAGTCTCGATAGAGTTACGTGCCATCAGAAACTATTGCTGCTGTTAGTGGAACATATTAGAGCGACGTCAGAAATTTTACTATTCGCACCGTCACTTTCTTCACGCGTACAAATTTAGGATAAAGTGCTTCTTCATGTATCGAAGAACGAATCTCGTCTGACGTTCGTAGTTTTCTGCTCTCTTTTCCCTTATTTAAATTTTCAAATTCCTTGTGCATCGTAATGTCGTCTCATATTAAATCTGCAAAATGTGTCCATTATGAAACAGCGTATTAAATAACGAGAATTGTCATCCTTTTGCTATTCCAATTAGTTTTCGAAGACAAAAGATTACCAGGTTTCATATTTTTGTTCCACTGGTACTGTCAATGTCTTCCCACGAACGAAGAGCACTAAGTAAACGGTGCTCAGACCATGATAGTTCGCAACTGAAGGACGTCGTTTAGACCAAACAATGTCGTACCACTATAATTGTAAGAAAATTGCCCGTTGGAGGTCGTCAAAAAATCTCAAAATTCAGAATGCATAATGATATACTCTAGTAATATTAATTTCGTTATTGAATGTTGCAGAAAATCACAACTAATGGGTCGCAACAACATTTTCGGAGTGAAAGTTAAAATATTGAATAAAAAGGAAGTGATATTAATTAACTTGAAACAGTCACTGTGGTAATTAATTAAGCTTGGCCCTATCTGACTTAGCATTGACTGCAGCCTCCAACTAGCACCTCTTACGTTTCACGAACAGCACAACTACACTAATAAATGTGTCAGAATTCATGTAGTGGTGATGGCGTGTTCGTGTTATAATCAAAATCTTAATAGCTGACAGACTCTGATTGCAATGTTAATAGCTCAGTACTGTGAAACTCCGTGGTGCAATGAGCTTCACAAATACTACAGTCAAAGTACTCAATAATTTTGATAATATTCTTTAAAGCATTCAAGTTCCTTATAAAACTTTACGTGAACTAATTTTTTTTTTTTTTTTTTTTTTTTTTTTTTTTTTTTTTTTTTTTTTTTTTAAATTGGTTCCAGGGTCTGGGTAGCGTACGCGTATAACTGGCTGAGCAGAGTCTGGCATTTAACGTATTTCATAAAAAAATTACTTCCGTCAAGTTTGGTTAATCAACTATAATACTTTAACTACTGTTAGCCTGGTTACTTTCTACATAAATGAAACCTACTTTACTTTACGTGCAAACTATCTTGCAAGTTTAAATTTTTTGCTTAATCATTGGTTGCACAACTTAGAACAGCACTGCACTTTAATTACTAGTCTCTGCGGTTGTAACACGTTTAGCAATTCTTTAACTCGTCTACCAATTTCTTTAAAACTGATCGTAATTACTTTGAAAATGATTGAACTTGTTAGTCAATGTACAGGCTTGCATAATCGACATAATCTAATAATGGTGAGAATGGGGTGACTACAACTACTTACAAAATTAAGACTAGTTTCAAAATAAGTCATGTATAATTGAACCAAAGTTCTGATTGAGTTGACACTACATTTACATGCATACAAAATAAAATGTTACAAAAGTACTCATCTGCTTTCGTCGTCTTCGTCGTGAAGTCCATACAAGACAGATATGATTACAATAGGTACTCTTACTACAACAACGATCACACTCGGTGACAATAGACTTGATACCACCAATTACTTTTCTTGCACACATGAAAAAAGATTACACTGATCGAGTATAAATAAACTTATTTCGCACTTTCTTCAATACATTAAACAGTACGCCTCTCAGGCTTATTGCAATTGCATTAAACTCGCGCCACACTGCGCCTACCGTGCCTCTGCACTATCAACAAAACATTTATGTGTTTACTATAGCGATTCCGCTCCGCGACTGCATTTATGTCTTTACTTTGGCGAGTCCGCACCGCGACTGCATTTATGTCTTTACTTTGGCGAGTCCGCACCGCGACTGCTTCAGCAGCGCGACACTCACAGCTACTACTTCTGTACCAAAGACAGTCTTTACAACAGGTTCAACATTTTCTCTGGCGCATTGCTAACTTACAGCATAAGAATGTCCGTGCATTCATGCGGGTTTACACATATAGTACATTTTTACACTAAATGATCCAATATAGAAAATGACATTACATAAGAATATATATCTAGCATACAAGAAATGAAAAATACATGAAATAAACAAATTTAAGACAATATATACATTACTTTAAATCAAACTGTAAGATACAGCGACAGGAGTACTCTTACATAATAACTGAAACACATAACTTCTATTACCATGAGAAGGATTAGCGACATATTGAATCGAAGTAGAAAATTTAGAATTGTTTTTCGTTTTGTTGCTTAGTTCAGACAGTCTCGTCAGTCATCAAACCAGACAGACCGAGCGAGGTAGCAAAGTGGTAACGCACTGGAGTCGTATTCGGGAGGATGGTGGTTCAAATCCACCTCCGGCCATCCAAATTTAGGTTTTCCGTGATTTCTCTAAATTACTCCAGGCAAATGTCGGGATGGTTCCTTTCAAAGGGCACGGGCGATTTCCTTCCCAATCCTTACCCAAAACTCCGAGCGTTAGCTCCGTCTCTAATGATCAAGCTGTCGACGGGACGTAAAACCCTAAGCTTCCTTCCTTCCTTCAAAACAGACACACGCGTTTAGTGTTCATGACTTCGCTTCTTATTTGATACTGGCTGTAAATGTCGGAAAGTATTAATACGGCGGCAACCAAATCTGAGCAAAGGAATATTTAATGAACACTTGAGTGGGTATTTCCGAAACGTCCCGAACAAAGCTGACAAAGTTCGAGATTCGTCGCCTCGTAAGTGGCCCGCACAATAAGATGGCACGTCATGGGCGATCCTGACTTATAGCCTAGTTCAAGATAGTGAATTTTTTATAGAACTTTTCAACTAGTGGACTCAACCTATATTGATACACTACTGTTAATGTTACTCAAGCAGCTGTGTAATTCTCTAAGCTGCACTCATAGCCTTTGTATTTCTTGTGCACTTCTCTTGTAAATAAATGTCTGTTGATATTGCAGTTTTAGGAAAGAGGTTACTTAAGTTACGCTCGTTTCTTCACGTCAACCATAGCTGCAGCAAATTACTCGCAAGTACCAGCAGAGTGATCAACAGCGGTGGCAGTTTTAGGGATTTCTGTAGCCTTCAGATATGCCTCGTCGGTTGGCTACGAATGCCCTAGGTGCCACGGCCCCTGTAGCTGAACGTATCGCGGCCGACCACTTTCTGAGCGTTTCTTATTTCCAACAGGCTACGGATGATTCGGGTGTAAACGTGCAGTGTTTACAGCAACGTTTCATAGCATTTCAGGCCGAGGCAACTTCATTGCTCCAGTATTATTTCTCGAACCCAAAATATTTGTGAGGCCAAATGAATGCAAGGTCCACTGAAAGGAAGACTATGCCGAAAGGCATCTGGTGAGGTGTATACAGTGTAATTTATTAGACCATACTGCATCTGGGACGGAAAAAATGCAGTAATATGTCCCATGTACTTGTTACACAAGTGGATATTATAATAAGCGGCATTTTATATATGCCTTCTAGTGACGTCGCTGTTGGGTACAAGGCTGACGGTCCACACAGGTCGCCGCGCCACTTCATGAAGAGACCTTACGTCGCTGCACAGTACTTCGGATGCCAGTTGTGCCCACAGTCTCGGGACCTCTCTGCCTGTTTCGCGCATGGGCCAATCGGCCAACACATGAGCCACGACAGTCAGTATAGCAGTCAGTACGAAGCAGAGCTAGGACTGCTCTAGTTCCAGGAGATCCGTCTGCAACAACCCTGAAGTCTACGATAGCACGAGCTGGAAAACTGATACGTCATCCGTCATGTCTGAAACAACCGTCATAACAAATATAACTTAAACCGATGATGCTATTCATTTGTTGAATCATCCCTGTTGCCATTTGTTGAGTTCTCATCCCGGTCTAGTTTTCAGAAAAGCTACGGTGCAGGATTCGTAGACATCTAGAACAAATATTCAGATTAATAACACAAGTTTTATTTGATGAAGAATACAATTCTCAACTACCATATGTTCTCCTCTCATCTCGCGTTGTAGTCTTCTGAGCTGAGACCTAGTGACTGCCTAGTTCGTAGCCAAGTTCTGACGGGCCGTCCAGACGCATGTCGTCCTAGATAGAGCAGCTCGTAGAGGGCGCGCATCTCCGTTACTCCCTCCAGGATACGCGGCCTCGGCGTGCGGTTGGCTGCCGGACGTCATCCGCTGCCTTCTCCACGATCGTTCTCTTGCGTCTGGTGTGTGGAGCTGACTTCACGCCACAACACAATGAATATGCACAAGTTTGCGGAATCAGCGACATGTCGCTAATACTGACTGACAGTGACCAGAAAAACTATGTTAGAAGGGTGTGGATGAGTAGAGAAATTTCACCTGACAGGAGGCGTGCAGTAGATCACATTGTCGAGGTGATCAGTATGTCCAATTTTTTGTCATGTGCACTCACTCCCATGAACGACAGAAATTACCGAGGGGGAGTGTCTTTTGAGGCTCAATGACACAGAGAGCCATACCATTAGTGCAACAACAGGTGAGGTGTACCTGTGGAGAAGTGATAAATACGATGGTCCCTGAAGAAAGGTAGCGGCTTCTTCAGTAGTTACATGGGCAAACGTCTGAGCTGGCATTCCAACTAATGTGGATCTGTCAGGCAGTTACTGCGAACGGTTGAAAGCAAGGGGAATCTACAATCGTTACTTTTCCCGATGCCATGCAGATCTACTTTTATGAATATATGATGATGACGTCTTCTTGGAAGTTATGATAGTACCCCATTGGGATCCTCAGGCAGAGACTATTCAGGATAAATTGAAGAAACGAGATACAGACAAGTCTTTTAGAGGGAGCATTAGGCAAAGAGTGACCGAAACGGGACAAAATACTAGAGTAGAATAGAAAAGGGACAACAACTAACTGAAATCATTGGAAGACACTGAAGTAAATTTATGAAAAGAGAAAATGGTATAAGGAAGCAAGTGAAGCAGACAAGATAACTTTGACAGAAAGTGCAGATTGGCTTAGGAGGAATGGCTAGAAGACAAACATAAGTATGTAAAAAATGTGTAACTAAGGGAAAGTTAGGTATCGCCTACAGGAAAATAAAAGAGAGGTTTGGAGACAAGAACAGCAACTGCATGAATATCAAGAAATGAGATGGAAAACCAGTACTAAGCAAAGAGGGAAAGCTGAAATATGGGTGGAATATATGAAGGGCCTATACAAAAGAAATGAATGCTGTGGTATAGAAATGGGGGAAGAAGTAGACGAAGATGAGATAGGTTATTCTTGCAATAATTTGATTTAGCACTCGAAACAAGGCTTAGGCCGTAGATGGTATTCCTTCATAACTACTGAGAGAGCCACACACAAAGAAATTGTTACATTTTGTGTGCAGGATGTATTAGACAAGCTAAATACAGTTAGGGATCTCAATCCAAAGAAAGCAGTAGCAGATAGGTAAGAAAGTTACAGGACTGTCAGTTTAGTAAGTCATGGTTGCAAAATACCAACAAGAATTATTTAGAGACGTAAGGTTAAGGAAAGAATTTGTAGATTTGGAGAAACCTTTGGAAAGATTAACTTGACTCGACTATTTCAAATTCTGGAGGATAAATGGGTAAAATAAGTGAATGAAGAGATGTATACAACTTGTACAGAAACAAGGCCACAGGCAGAAGAGTTAAAAATTGATGACATCTACGTAGTGGTTAGGAAGGGTGTGGGACATGGTTGTAGCCTTTACCCAACGTTATTCAATCTGTACATTGAGTAAGCTGTGAAAGAATGCAAGTATAAATTTGGAGAAGGAATTGAAGTTCGAAGAGAAGAAATAGTCAGTAAAGCAACTGGAATAGCAATTGAGTGGAATGGACACTTTCTTGAAAGAAGGGTATAAGAAGATCATTATTAAGAGCAAAATAAGAGTAATGGTATGTAGTCTAACAAAATCAGGCAATGCTGAAGTAATTAGGTACCGAGATAGTAAATGTAATAACAGAATTTTGTTATTTGGTTGGCAGAATAATTTCTGATGGCCGAACTAAAGAAGATATTAATATTCAGAAAGGCTGTATGACAAATGCATTTCTTGTTTGTTGTTATTCAATATTAATTTAAACGTTAGGAAGTTCTTTTTGAAAGAATTTGTCTGGAGTGTAGCTTCGTTGGAGAGCAAAGGATCGACGATAAGGAGTTCCGACAGAAAGATGCTAGGAGCTTTCGAAATGTAGTGATGCAGACGAATGCCCAAGATGTGGTAGGTCGAGGGCGTAACTAATGAGGAAGTACTGAACAGAATTGGGCAGAAAAGAAATTTCTGACATATCTTGATAAAAGAAGGGATCGACTGGTAGGTTCTCTGTGACATAAAATAATCGTCAATTTTACCATTGGCTCACTTTCTCTTCACCAAACTGCAAATGGCTGCTTGCCAGCCTCCTTTCTTCCTTACTGTCCCATAATCCTCTACCAGAGGAAGGAAAAGTGATGTAGTTCTCATCCCGACTGCCTGTAGTGTCTGAGTTGAGATAGCAGGCTACTATATTCAGGAAGCAATGTGATGGAATCTTGCCATTTACAGAACAGCATATACTGTGTATTATAAACAAATAATGAGAGTCCATTTGCAGAGGAAACACTTAAATGATTTTGTGAAAGACATTATTTACAATTTCCTAAGTTAATTATTGATTGTCAGATGCGAATACAATAACTATATCGTCAACAAAATGGACTAGCTTTTCATCTGCGTTAATTCTACTGTGGGAAGTCTGGAAATTCATTAACATATATTAAGAAAACGAAGACAAAGCCTTGTGGAAACCCATTCTCGAAAGATCTCCAGATTGAGAAAAGAGTTGAATTTGCCCATTATATGATCACAAAAAATACCAACAAGAGATGTTGAGATGTTCAGAACATTTCATATAGTGTCGAAAACACTTTTTGAAAAACAAACTGCAGAAATATGAAGATACTCTTGAATACATTATTTTTTCAGGAATTTTAGATAGAGCAGTCATAAGTTGAATTAGTTGGTAGTTGTTAACTTTGGAACTAACTTCTTTTATATGCAGTGGCTTTATGATAGCGTATTACAGTCTATCATGGGAAATATCTTGTTTAACTGAGATACTACATATGTGGTAATAATTGTATTCATACGTCCAGAACAAGCTTTCAGTACCCTTCTGGAAATGCCATCAATTCCATGTGAGCCTTTACTTTTAATGAATTTGTTCTTTTTTTAATTTCCAAGGGAGGGAAGGGGAGAATTTCAATTTTATCGAATTGCTTAGGTATGGCCGCTTCCATTACCAGCCTTCCCACATCTAATAAACTTTTAGATCCTACTTTCTTCACAATATTTAAAAACAAATGATCATTAAAAGTATTCTCTACCTCTGACTTTTTTTGGTTGTCCTGTTTACCTTTCAACAATATTCCAAATTGTCTTAATTTTTTTTTAATCACAGGCACAAATCTCGACATGTTGCACAGGCTTTTGGACTTTTTACCTACCTTCAAGTAGCTCAGTAGTGTTGTAAAATGTGGCTGTTTCTGGGTCATTAGTCTTTGTTGCTATTAGATTCAATTGCATTTTCTGCTTACATGCTGTTTTCATTCCTTTTGTAAACAATTTTTTTTCTTTTTTTACGTATACATATATTTAACTATTTGATTGGGAGAACAGTTTCCCAGCACACAAATTTATTATGAAATAAATTAGATAGTAATTAGCATTAGGTTTATTGTACACCTCATCCCAATCTAACAGCTGCAAGTTTTCCCTGAAATTTTTAATTCTAAATCCGTAATTGTACACACTACTGTGGAGAATTGTTTGGGAGTTCTGTATGGACATCCGTCATATACTGAAAGTAGCTGTGCACCATGATCAAAAAGACCATTCTCAGCAGGATATGTGTTTATGTTCTTAAATATATCTTGGTCTATAACAAGTCTTCTATTAGTCTCATGTTGTCCTTTACTACCTGAGTAGGAAAGTCAATAATGGATGTCAAATTCAAAGAACCGAGTAAAGTTTCAAGATGAGTCTTCCTTATACACATTCAGAGAATCAATACTAAAATCTCCACAGATAATAATTTGCTTCTCCCTGTTTGCCAGATATCTCAATGAGCAATACAATTTTTTCAGAAATATATGAAAGTTTCCTATTGGGAACCTGCACAAAGTTGCAGTTATAAGTCAGAATACAGTTTAAGCTCATAGGCACGTGCTACAATATGTTGCTCTATAAAAATCATTTTTGTTTCTAAATTTTTCCCACCATGATAACTTTTACATATGTGCAAACCCAGTTCTCTTAATTTGCTCATTCCGGTACAAAACATTTTATTCTAGCCCACCAGAAAAGTGATTAATGATCATCACAGTAAAACAAGAGAAAGTAGAGCCCCCATGGAAAAATTCAAGTGTTCGTTTTACCCACGATCAGTGAAAAGATACAGAATTATTGTGAATGTGGTCTGATGGACCAACTGCCAGGCATTTAAATGTCGAAAAGTATACAAGTCCTGCAAATGTACATGAGTGTTGGAGGAACCTGTGGCACCTGTTTTATTGGATTTATGTTTATAGGATAGTACGTGTTCGCAAAGTGTAGCTGCAAATGTTAATTATGCTGTAGACACTGCGAAGGATGCTGTGGAGGCCAATGATGATTCAAATTAAACTGTCAGCTTTGTGGGTAAAATGTGATTCAGCTGATGTGAACTTAGTGATAAGAAGATGACTGTTAATAACGATGAAATGAGAGTATAAGGAAAATCCGTCAATCTGACTATACTGAGCAAGTATAATTTGAGTGTCAGTAATCCCGATTACAATTATGATTTCAATGTAATATTTGTTAGCGAGAAGTGTGTCGTCATTTTTTTTAAATATTTTGTTGTAGTTCTTTCATTACTATATGAATGGTTTGATGCGGTTCACTAAGAATTCCTCTTCTGCTCCAAACTCTTCACGTAAAACCAGCTCATGAACACTACGCCCTCAGGCATTCTCTGGATTTATACCAGTCTCTGTCTTGCCCTACAGCGTTTATCCTCCATACTACTACAATGAGGACATTTCCTTACGTTCTAGCACTGTGATTATCCTTTTTGTGAATGTTTCACAAACGCTTCTTTCGTCAACGATTCTGCGCAGAGTAACTTTCTCAGCCTTAATTTATCTGTACATCCAGTTTTCAAAATTTTCGTATTGAATCATATTTCAAAAGCTTCGATTCTCTTCTGTTAATAACCGTGTTGCAGTCGTACATTCCCATCAATTTCATACTCAAATGATACGTTTAATACTAGTAGACTTATCTTTGGAATGAATACTCTCTTTGACTGCCCAAGTCTCAATTGTATGTCCTCTTTGCTTCGTTCGTCGTGGGTTATTTGCTTGCAAGGTTGGAGAGTTCCTTAATTGCTACTACAGCGCCATCGTCTATTATGATATTTTATCTTTCTTCTCATTCCTGCGATTTATTATTAAGTTTTATTTGTGCAGTTTCGTCTGTCTGTATTCTGTGCTCATTAGACAATTCATTCATTTCGTGAGGTTTTATAATTTTCGTTTACTTACACTGAGGATAGCAACGTTATTAGCAAATATTACTGCTGACATCCTTTCACCCTGTATTTTAACCTACTCTTCTAATTTCCTATTATTTCTATCGATGCTTCAATAACGTACAGTTTCAACAATAATGTTAAAAGGCTACCCACCTTTACTTAACCATTTTCATTCCTTGCACATCGTTGTTGTTCACGTAGTCTTAAATTGGCGCTTGTACCTACTGTATATTACTTCTCTTTCCCTTAAGTTTACTTCTATTTTAATCTGAATTTCGAAAATATTGCTCTATTTTCCGTGTCGACAGCTTTTGTAAGTCGACAGATTCTTTGAATGCGTATTGATTTTGTCTCTGTTTTACTCCCATCATCAATGAAATATCAGGATTGCGTCTCTGGTTTCTTTACGTTTCCTATTCATCATCGAGCAAATTTTAAATATTCTTCTCTATCCGACTTTATTTCCGTCATTGGACATACAGTAAAGAATGTTTCTCTCAACCGTAACCTATTCGCTAATATTACATTCTAAGTAGCCGTCTTTGTGTAACATTGCTCCAGGAATGTAATACATACAGTAGTTACAACTGTTTTGTGGCTGATAATAGTGGTGGCCAAGGAAGAAACTAAATATGCTAGACACTGTTGTTGTTCAATTGCGAAGATACTGCCGTTACTATCATTTGATTCTTAATTTTATAATGAATAGTGCGAGTTTAAATCTGCTACTGCCTTTTTAATATACTGACTCTTCCAAATTTCAAACAATACTTTACTTAATTTTATGTTTGTTAGTAACTGTACCGAACAGGTTGCTATCTGGTTTAAAAAAAATACTATTAGGGTGCTGTTTTCCGAAAGGATTTTTTTCCAATAATGGGATACAGATAGGACTTGAGTCATTTTCTTTCGTTAGTGTGTAAATATTAGCGGCCCTTAGAGCTATAAAGGATCTGGTTAACACATAAATAATCCGAAAAAGTTTTAATTTGTCTGGGGAACCTTAAGAACAATGTTAAATATGTGACGATTTGCAGTGAATAGGAATTAAACATGTTAACGTCCTCAATTTGTAGTTTTGGTAGCCATAAAATTATGAAAGTGATTTCCTAAGGGCCCATCAATGAACAATTGGTATGAAGCCCATCTTAGATCACACGTTATACACAAATATCAACCAACCTGCACAATTTTCTTGCGTTGCAGAAAATTGAAATATTAAAATTATGAGTTGTAGTGCAGAACACTATAATTTTCTTATTCTTCCTACAGGTATACTAATGATCGGTAGGCTACAGTTCTTTCTAAACTCTTTTCCGCTAATCTCTGTGAATTATATGCCTCGACATAGTCCCATGAAAAACTGCATTTTCGCACATAGCGTTGTCCATCGTCTTTCACTAATCGATTCGATTTTTTCCAGCTTTTCAATATATTTACATGATTAATATTTTGAGTTTTTGTCAAGATAATAATTTCCAAATAAATATAATTGTAGGCTAAATGTTGCAGTAGGTATGCTCCAGAATCATCCAAAAATTTTGGTACGGATTGAACATAAAATTACATTTCAATGAAAGATAAAAGAGTTTTGTCTAGGTGAGGGAATTATTGAGTAAATAACGTTCCATGTCATCAGCTGTACAAAATTTTTATTCATATGTACATGACTTAACATCAGTAATTAACAAGAAGGTATAATAATTTCGCGATAAATTTTAATTACATGTGCTATGCGGTCTATAAGGATTTGTAATAAGGAATGCTCACAGTAATATACAACGGCGGCAGCAAGAGAGATGCTGTCACAGCCATAACACTTCAAGTGAAAAAACTACATAGTTATTTGCAAACAGAACTTATGGTAAAATTTTGACGTTAGTTTGGAATGATATAGACTGTGTGACGTCTTGGTAACGTGTGAGATTAGAGACGGTCCACGGTCTGCCTTTTCTGTACGTACAAGTGTTGTGCATGAATTTATCGGATACAGTAATCCAGACCCTTTTAATTGTACATTACACATTAGTAAAATACATATTTGGTTGTCAGTTGTTTACCATTATGCAGTCTTTTTAAATATGCATCTAACTTAAATATTGCTAGAAAGTCTGACGGCAAGAAGTATGCTGCAGTGATGGGTATATCACTGGAAATTTTGCATTATATTTTGAAAGAAGTCTGTGGCTAAAACTTTTACACGTGGTCCAGTGCTAAGAGTAAATTTTCTGCACCATTAGTTTTAGACAATGGTGTAGATAATGTATACTAATGTGGTGTGGGGGAGGTCTCCATTTACGAAACAGCTGAGTGTAATTGTTACTACCAGCACACGTCGGTTATGCGTCTAGGGATGGTGGGAGGTGTTTGGAGCCTCTGGGCCCCTAACTACTGAGAAGAGTCTGGATACCGTTCCCTCAAGAAAGAGATATTGGCTAAGAATGAGATGCGAAGAACTTTGAGATAGCCTCTTGGTGGCGTTGAGTATTGGATGTAGGAGGGATGCACAGCGGACTCAGTTGACGCGCACCAGCTCGGGTTTGCCGTAGGCGTAGATGGGCGCCCCCGCGGGCCGCACCTCCTGGTACTGGAAGCGCGCCAGGTAGCCGGGGGTGAGCGCCGGCTGCTGCAGCGCAGAGAACTCGCCGGGGGCGGCGCGCTGCTTCTCGGGGGCGGCAGGGGCGGGGGCGGGCCCGTGGCTGTAGGCGACGCGGTGCAGGCGGCCGTCCGGCTGCAGCACGTAGTACACGCCGCTCTCCTCGGCCTCCGTCAGCGCCGCGGTGCGGCCGCCGGCGAAACCGAGCTGCGGCAGGTCAGGGCTCATTAGTACACAGTGCAGACGCCTTCCTCGAAGAGTGCGGTGCAGGGCAGAATCTAAACACAGCTGCAGTCGTAAAGACACTGTCTGCATTCGAAACTTGGGTACGGCTTGTGGGTTTTAACACGTACCAGTACTCAGAATCATGTCTTTTTTTTCCGAATTTGAAGGATTTCTAGAAAGATTAGATTAGAAAGGTTGGTAACTTATGTTATATGTAACCTGCAAACAAACTTCATGAATGAAGAAAAAACAGATATAAATAAGTATATCAGGATAAAGATGAGAAGAAAAACAAATTATTTATGATCTATCTATGTGAGAAAGATGCGGACAACAAGCTGAACATGTCCCATACACATATGCTTATTTGCTTTCGAAAATGTTCAGCCGCGGCGGAGTGGCCGAGCGGTCTAAAGCGTCTCGCTGCGGAGCGCGCGGTTGCTCAACGTGGAGGTTCGAGTCCTCCCTGGGGCATGGGTGTGTGTGTTTGTCCTCAGGTGAATTTGTAAGCTACGGACTGATGACCACGCAGTTTGGTCCGATAGCTTTACAGACATTTGAACATTTTTTTGAAAATGTTCACATGTTTGTAAATATATGAGACTTCTTTGGTCATCAGCCCCTAGGCTTAAAAATTACTTACAATAACCTAAGGACAACACAGAAGGAATCTTGGAGGCCGGGCGGGAGTAGCCGAGCGATTTCCGGGCGCCGTGGCTCAGCACGACCGGCCAGAGGGCTAAACGCTCTCTCTGACAAAAAAGCTGAGCCAAAGAACACGTAGAAGCAAAACGAACAAAGAGGATCAGCGTCCGCAAAGACAAAAAAAAAAAAAAATAAATAAATAAACGATCTTGAGCGCCACATTACGGATGGGGAGGCCTGCCGCGTCGGAGGTTCGAATCCTCCCTCGGACATGGATGTGTGTGTTGTGCTTCTGTTACCGTACTACAGGCGCTTTTGCTTCACTGAGCACGTTGAGCATTTGTGTTAATACAATGCAATTTACTCGTACAGTTCTTTGCAGAAAATTCATGTATTGATGGAGCACCGCTTCGTTTTGCTCGAGTTCCAACAACAATTGATTATCAGCGATTTCGAAAGAAACACTGTGCTCTCCAGACCTCATCCATTATGCTTCTACTTACGGGGTCATTTGAAGGCCATTGTTTATGCTCTAGGTATTTATGACGTGTAAGTGCTTCGCCAGCGCTTACAGCAACGTTGTCAGCAGAATCGACCTACACCTGGAACATTGGTACCATTGTGAGCAATGATATTGTGTATACACGCTCATACATCTCGTGGTAGGAACTTTGAGCAGCCGGCCGCGGTGGCCGAGGTGACTGAGGCGCTCCAGTCATGGTCAGCACGGCCACTACGGTCGGGGGTTCGACTCCCCCCTTGGGCATGGATATTTGTGCCGTCCTTAGTATAAGGTAGTTGATAAGTAGTTTGTTAGTTTAGGGACTGATGACCCCGTAGTTAAGTCCCATAAGCTTAACAAACATTTGAACATTTTGAGCTTCTCAGGTTCTCTGTCAAATCCCGGAGCTTTCACACGTATTTAGTTACATCCTATTAGCGATCTTGGCAAATAACTCTTATAAAAGGAATTAAGTTCACCCCTGCATCCAATTGTCAGGAAAATAACTGGGAGAGTGTACTTACGTCAGCGGCTTCTGTTGTGGTGGGGACCTCAGTGGTGGTTGGGGCGGCCTCGGTGGTGGTGAAGGTGGCCGGTGGCGGTCCGTACTCGTTGGGCAGGCGGTACAGGTTGGACAGCTGGGACGGCTCCTGTGCGGGGATGAAGAACTGCCTGCCGAAAGGCAGCGAGCCAGCCGCGTACAGTGGGGACAGGCCCGAGAAGGCGGGCTGCGCCTGCGACTGGGCGAACGCCTGCGGCTGCTGCTGAAGTGAGGGCTGCGCCTGCAGGCGCTGGAACTGCGGCTGCGGCTGAGCCTGAGGTTGAGGCTGGCGGGAGGGCGAGGGCGCGCCGTAGCTGCGGGAGGGCGCCTCCCCTGAGGCCACCGCCAGCGACGCCGCCACCAACAACGCGAGCACCTGCACCAGGTGCCGAAGCCTCACTGCACGCTCACTGTTGACGGTGTTCTGATACATTCTTTAACTCTTTAATGCACAGTGTAGCTCAGGGGTAGGCAACCACAAAGCCGTGTCGATCTACTATTTCATACCATTGTATCAGAGTGATCTACATCTTTTAATTATACAGTAACTCCTCATTTTATTAATATTTAAGTATTGCAAAACAACTATATCCCTCAATAAACTTTTACATCATTATTATTTGTTCAAAAAATAAAAAATTAGCCTATTCCATAATATTTTACAAATATTATTTTCCATTTAACGTGAAACTTGAGTAGAAGCTTACTTAACATTGCCCATGATATTTGTTGTATAACGCATTACACTTACTCAAATACAAGAGTCAAGGTGTTATTCAGTCAAACTCGACTGCGTTTATTCATATTTGAAAAGAAGAACAACACAGTAAGAAGCAAACAAGGCCTTTATTCTAAGTGCAACATTAACTAGTACAGAATATTTCTCTTGGTGCGTTCACCCCTACAGTTTTTGGGTACTGCAATACCTTTGACAAACAAATAATTTTTGATGATGTTATTTCAAGTTCTTGGTACAAGAAAAGTTTTGAATATCTTAGTCACAAAATATACCGTTCATGCACTATAAAACGCAGAAGTTGTTAGTTTACTGGACGGAAGTTCTAATTTTCTTGAATGGCACTATGTCTGAAACTCCAGCTCTTCTCAAAACACGTAGCTAACCAATACTACACATTGTATAAGATGAATCAAATAGTGCAGCAACGAATAGCGCACAGGTAGCGGCTGATTGAACCAGTGCTGGAGAACACAGTTATAAAGATTCAAGGTAGTTCTACGCGATTCTTAATAAGTAAAATAAACTTGTTTGTCGAACATCCACACTTTTTGACTCCAGCGAAAAAAAAATTTCAATTTTATTCAGCTTTTTTTTCTGCGTTGTGAGTACTCGCACGATCTACCAAATAAGCACTCGCGTTCTACCAGTAGATCGCGATCGACGTGTTGCCGGCCCCTGCTGTAGCTGACCAGCTACATACCAAATTTTTCCTATAATCCCTTAAACTGAATAACATTGTAACACAAATTAATTTGTAGCTGCTTGTATACATAGTATTACACATGCAAGAAACACGCCCCAGAAATTATAAGTCGTAGAGTGCTACTGAATCACTTCGACGGTTATCTGCATTGATTTACTCGTAATATCTGCATTTGTTTACTTTAGTGTAACTGCTTTGCCGTATAAAAGTACTCAATCACATACTACCTTTGCTTTACGAGTTACCTTATAAAATGACTAGTTGACCCGTGTGAATAATTCACAGTCTATTCTGATAAGTCACAGATAGCTAAAATAGTAATTGAGAAGAGGCATATGCAAGTACATATGTATAAAAGATGATAAACTTTGATTATTAGCAATAAATATGGTCTCATTCTAAGAAAATTTATATAGTTACATACAGTATTATTAATTGTGAAACATATCAAAAATCAGATATTGACTGTATTTTGGTTGTGAAATTTTTTTACCTCGTTTATTTTACAAAATTCAGTTAATTTGCGCATTACCCAATGCTTGCTTCAACAAAGTGAACAGCTGTTGTGCATCGACATGTAAAACAGAAATCTCTTAATAAACTACCCTGGCATAAAGAATCTAAACAACTGCAAGAGTTGTCGTTCATATTAGTTAAACAGATTGTCAACAGATTATGACTGGTAAAGGTTTTAGTTCAACTCATGTGATATTTTAAGAAATTCTGATAAAGAAAAATTGCACCTATAACTGTCTTTTATTCCTAAACAATCTAATTGGTTGCGGTACCAGCCGGCCCTAATGGAGTGGAGAGTATTTTATGACAACATAATTGTATTCCTATTTCAGGTAGGATTGAAAATGCAGTCAGAGAAGGCTTAATTTCTAAGAAAGACAAAAGTTAACAAGTCATTAACAAGACGAAAAAAAACAGAGTTAATGATTTGTAGTCCAATAAAATTAGTCAGTACTGAAAGAATTAGACTAGGAAATGAGACAAAGAAAGTTGTAGGATAGCAGCTCTGGAAATTTGGCGCTCCAGGAGAATGTTGTACATTAGATGCATAGATCACGTAACGAGTGAGGGGATACCGATTACCATAAAAGAGATCGATTGGTAGCACACAACTGAGACATCAAAGAATCTTCAGTTTCGCATTGGAGGGAAATTTGCGAGAGTTCCGGGGGGAGGGGAGATACTTGCGCAGGATATGGTAGCATGGAGGACTGCATGATATCAGTCTTTGGACTGAATACAACTACTATCATGTGGACATTTGATTGATAAACAGGGACATCTGTCGGATTACATATTGAAGTGCAATAAGAGAGCGATTTAAAAATCGGACATATGGCAAAGTTAGAACCGAGTGAATAACTCGGCAGTTGCACGTTTGGCAACACTGCCTCTGATGCACTGCTTGACATAGCGGTCGCAATGACCTGATTGCCAAATTTAATTGCTAATTAAATCTTAAATGACAATACGTTATTTGTGAACAATATTTTTGGCACAATCTGCCCCGCAAAATCATTATAAGTTTCTGAGACTGTTTCTGCCAACTTGTATAAACGCTAAATGAATACTTTATATCCAAGGGAAGGATATTGAGAGAGGGGGGGGGGGTTTGGGGGAGGAGATGAACAGGGAGAGGGGGAAAGAAATGACAGTTGAAAGGTAAATAGGAGTAGGATGAGGAGGAGAAGGCAGAGGAAGATGGATGTAGAGAGGGACTGGGGACGGAGGATGGAGGATTGAGGAGAAGATAGACAAAGAGAGAAGTATTGTTCTGATATTTAGGAAGAAATGTGATAAAGCGTTGCATCAAAAAATTTTAACAATAAATACTTGTGGAAGTCATAGTCTTGTAGAACTTGGGGACAAAGAATTTTCAGAAGGAACAAAACCAAACATACGAACTTTCGATTAAGTAAAGGCAATGAGACCACGACAGTTTGGCTCACATCGATGAAAGACCCAAAAATCTGAACACTCACCTTCATGTCTGCTGCTGTGCCTGCCGTACTTGGAAGTAGAGGGAAGTGTGTTGCCGGACCACAGCAACGGGTGCCTTTTATACTGGTGGAAACGGAGGCGCGGCTGGGTTTACACCATGTCAGCACCCCATTACGCGTCCTGAAGAGGCCGCGCGAGTTGCGAAACAGCCGCGGGTCAAGGCGCTACCTGCGACACGCACATCGCAGCAGCGCTGAGTCATACTTTCTGAAGGGGAGAAGGAGTAGAGAGAGGAGCGAAATCTTGGACAGCACTAGGCCGCTAAAATTATTCAAAGGCGACGAGTTGTTACTTGTGGCGGACCAAGATTCGAACCCAGGATCTCGTTTCGAATCTGCGGTCGCCTTAAAACTAGAAGTACCGCAGGGGTTATGTTTGACCCGTTGGGGTGTTTCGAGAGCCCTACCCGCCACCATATTCATCGTAGGACCAAACCCTCTCGTAACTTTTAATCACTTGTATAACTAAGATTACCTGACATAGTCGGGTTTGGAGGCGATCCGATCGTTTTATAGTTTCCAAAAAGAAAATCCAAGATCGCACATTAATAGTTTATTAAATGACGGCCAGTTTCGGTGCACTGTGTCACCATCATCTACTCACATATGTGTTATAAGCTCGTCATCTTGTTACAAAATACTTTTGTATTTTGTAAGCTGTCATGTTTTTCAAATGTTTGTTAAGCTTATGGGACTTAACTACTGGGTCATCAGTCCCTAAACTTACAAACTACTTATCAACTAGCTAACAGGCACAAATATCCATGCCCGAGGGGGGATTCGAACCCCCGACCGTAGTGTCCGTGCAGACCGTGACTGGAGCGCCTCAGTCCCCTCGGCCACCGCGGCTGGCCTGTCATGTTTTTAACTTGTGTATTTTTTTATTTAATGACTAAATGAAATGTCGCACTTGTTATTTTATGCCCAATTTTTTTAACAAGACGACCAGCTTATATCACATATGTGACTAGATGATGGTGACACAGTGCACCGAAACCGGTCGTCATTTAATAAACTATTAATGTGAAATCTTGGCTTTTCATTTTGAAAACTATAAAACTTGTGTAAGTCACCAAAATTTCATCCTTCTAGGCCATCTAGATGTATGGAAAATTAATCTGTTGTAGCAGGTGTGCCGGGTGGGTCATTTTTCACGCATACACAGTTTAACACAATCTGATGTCGGCAACGCCAATTTTTAGACGAGAAACTATTTCTGAGCATGTCCCGACGTTATTCAAGAGATGTTGGATTATGTTATGACACTTTAGACCAAAATAACAAGAAATACGAAAAATTTGGTGGTGGGGTAGAGCCTTATATCAGTATGGCTTTTACTGAATAACCACACCTCTGTCTGAGGGACTGCTAATAGTTCTGTGACACAACATCAGATGTTCGGCGTGTCGTCCTTGTAAAAGTGATCTGTCTGTGTACCTCTGACTTTGCTCAAGCCAAGCGGTATCAGTCATTCCGGGTGGCAGTGACGTTTTTTGTGGTTTATTGTGGTGAGGTTGCGTCACAACAGCTACGATCGCAAGGCGATGACGTCGCACGAATGCCGAGATTCTCTGCCATTTACGTTTCACCGACGAAATAACGTGACGAATCCAGTAGTGAGGCGACTGCAGAGGACGACGAAAATTTTGTTCTAGTGGAAACTGCTGATTCAAGTGTATTTAGATGTATTAAATGATCGGAAAACATAATCTGAAATATTCCTCTTGCTCAACGTAAACATATACCATTCTGTCTCAGTTTCTGAACTAGTAAGCACGAAGTCCACTGTATGTCTTGCTTTGTTCTACTCTTTAGGTGTCGGATTTATGGGTGAGTGCCATGCATGTTGCATGTCAGGGCAGTGAAATACTGAGAAAAAACTTCCAGAAACTGCATAGTTTTATAATGGAACCAAGGGTGGAATTAATATAGTTGACCAAATGGAAAGACATTACAGTGTCTAAGCTGGCACACACTGATGGCCTGTGCATGTCCTTTATAACATTCTGGACCTTGCAATGATGAATGCCCACTCAACTTTCAATTTATGTACATTTAACAAGACTTTACGACGAGAATTAATTGCCAAAGTAGCTTACGAGCTTCCTCGCCCCTGCAAACTTCATGAAGGAGCTCCCTTGACACCGGAAATGGCTTATATGGAAATAGAAGCATTGTCAGACTCACGTTGCCTATAACAAACATCAGGGGAATGAACCATCGGACTTATTATCAATAAAATTCTTCCGGGTATGAAACCGCGTCGTCGTTTATAAATTCCACCGACGTTTCGGCCACTGTTGCAGGGTCTGTGTCTGACACAGACACTGATGAAGGCCGCCTGCAACAGTGGCCGAAACGTCGGTGGAATTTATAAAATGACGACGCGGTTTCATACCCGGCAGAATTTTATTGATAGTGACAACAGCCGCGGAAGCCTACGTTTGCATCGGACTTATGTTTCAGCTCCAACAAGTATGTGTGAAAGAGCTGCCATGCCAAAACTCTTGTTCAATGTCTGAACTGTGACTCCACCACAGTTAAGAAAATACTTCCAGCTATTTCTTCATAAATACTGCCATGAAATTGCAATTATAGATTGAAACTGTTTGTTCTTATAATTTTGTTCCTTTATTGCAATAGCAAGAAAACATCTTGCATTTTAGACACTTTAGCAAACATTCTGTACTTTCATGTATTACTGGTCGCATAAATTGTAAAGTTTGACCATGTTTTAATCTTTCTATAAATATTAAAATTTTAATCTGCCAGGAAGTTTCATATCAGCGCACAGTCCGCTGCAGAGTGAAAGTTTCATTCTGGAAACACCCCTTAGGCTGTGGCTAAGCCATGTCTCCACCATAGCCTTTCTTCCAGGAGTGCTAGTCTTGCATGGTTCGCAGGAGAGCTTCTGTGCTGTTTGGAAAGTAGAAGGCCAGGTACTGGCGAAAGTAAAGTTGTGAGGCGGCATCGTCAGTCGTGTCGGGATAGCACAGTCGGTAGTGCGCTTGCTCGCGAAAGGCAAAGGTCCCAGATTCGAGTCCCGGTTCCGGTTAATTAATGCTGTTTACTGGGTGGAGCACCTCTGCACGTCTGCTCCGAATTTCTGAAATAGTTTTCTATCTTCTCTGTTAACTTGCACCCTAGCTTTCTTCATATTTTCACTTAAACGTACTGCAAGCAGTTTTTTCACTCAATCATATCCAGGCCTGTTGCCATCAGACCTGTTTTCCACTCCTCTACTTCGGTCCAAATCGCACTTCACAATATCCCTAACGTCACTTGTCATAATTGGCTGACCCCATTCTGCACATATAAATAAACCACCGATTAAAGCCCTGTCTTCTTCTCTTGTCAAGATGGTTTGTCCACCCTTTTCAAAGGATTTTTATTATTTAACTTCCTTGAGAGTGTACTAACAGGTATTCCATATTTTTTAACATTTCTGAGTTGTATTTTATTTGTCTTGACTTCATTCAGAGCTTTCTGGAGCCTTATCTCGGTATAGTTTTGATAGCCAGGTGCCCCAATCTTCTTTTTGTACACTCGCAGCATGTTCCAATTCACCCTGAATAAATACGATTTTGCATATTTACACCTCTACCTAATAAATAAAATAAGCAAACATAAGCCAACTTTGCACACATCATGATTGATAGTTGCCTTTAACATACAAATGTCAGAAAACTGTATAACTATTACCAGAGTAGCTGTATAGTAGTTTGTTTTCAGATTTTCATATTACGGGAAATTTTACAATTATATATATATATATATATATATATATATATATATATATATATATATATATATATATATTTTTTTTTTTTTTTTTTTTTTTTTTTTTTTTTTTTTTTTTTTTTTTTTTTTGTAGTCGTATACCACTTTCACACACACAATTTCAGTTATCAATGCAAAAACTAGTATATCTGGTGACTATGGTAGGTTACACCAAAGTATCTCTCAGCAGCAAAGATGATTTCTTGAAATGGAAACAGTGTTCCATTTCATCCCAGTAGTTCCAAATGACCCCACGCTACGGAACCTGTGTAAAGAGAAGTTCTCTGTAATGAATATGAATGAATCCAGACAAAGAGCTACTCTAAATGTCGAACATAGCTATGCAGTTGTGCAAATTGCAGTGCGAGTTCGATCGTACCAAATACAGCTGATCTACATCAGCGAAAAGAGACGCACCTCTCTAAATCGTCTACTGGATGTCGTTTCAGATTTATACGAACACAAAACCCCATCATTTGTTAATGTGAAACTATATTCATTCATTTATTTATTTTTGTGCTGATCCGAGAGTTAGTTAGTCGTTCATTGGTTTTTCTCCAATCGAAATGGGCAATTATGTTGGGCTACTGTACTTTCATGACTGTATAGAGTATTTAAAAGAACATATAGATAGTACAGTGGACATAATCGATTTGCGAGAGTCATAACTAATTTAATATCTGAAACAATTTATTATCTGATAGTCAACGAAGAGTTGCAACGCATCTTGTTCCTGTTGTTACAATAACTATCAAATTCCTTGTCACTACATAGACGAGACGGGTTGCACATGCAACAACAAGATGCTGAAGATGATCAACAAGGATTAGAATAATACTTGATCCATAGATCAGAAGTACGACAATCGCAATGATGTGGGACGTATCAGTTTAATAAATGGTGTCTGTACATGACACACAATATTATAAGGATTCCTTTATTTTTATTTTCTTATTAGTTTAAAATCTTTTTAATTGTTTAAAATGTATCGTTTTAGCAAAATTACTAAGTTATATCTAAAAATTCATCTGTCAGACTTCTGATGCTTCTTGCAAAGTGACCGAGGACTTTTGTGGCAGCATAATTCACCCCTTTCTATGCCAAAGTTAGATTTAACCTTGAATAGTGAATATCACCCTTTCTCCTAATACTGTAGCCATGTACACTGCTATTATTTTTGAATTACGTCGGATTGTTAATACTAAATTTCATGAGTGAATACATAGGTATCGTGAAGCTACAGAAAAGATCCCGAGATCCTTAAACAAATGTCTGCAGCTTGATCTTGGGTGGACTGCAGCAATTGTATACTAGAAAGGTGCCAAGTGCCAAATTCAAGAAAAAAATATGATAAGTGGTTTGAAAGGTGCAAGACACTGAAGAGGATCACATATGAAGAGTTATAGTATTGGTGTGGTGGCTGTTCTTTCGGACGTCCGAAAGAACGGACACCACACCAATACTACAAGTATTTAAACGCGACGCAGGCGTTAGCTTCATTTATTTCACGGCAGATGCGGTCATACGTTCGCCCTCGCACGGGAATCCGTAATGGCGAGTGTAAGAGTGCAAGGACGACAGGGGCGCTACAAACATAGCGTGTGACTTGTGCGTTTGAGACGTACGGGAGGAGATCACGGGTGGACAAGTGGTTAAGGGGACCGCTGGCACGAAGCGGGAGACCCGGGTTCGATTCACTTGTCGCCATTGCTTAATATCAATGTCCAAATGCGGCCACTGTCAATCCCTTCTTTCCTATCCTTCTTCCTTTCCTTCCTTTACCAATTATTTGCAAAAAAATATATGAAGAGGGCTGTGTCCACTGAGTATTCCAAGTGGTTACAATTTCCACCTGTAGATGGCAATGGTGCTACGTTGCCTGCTGATATCATAAGAATGGTGCAACGTGTCATTCGGTTTTGTTTCTTTCACTTTGATGCCTTGATAAGTGTATGCAAAGACTTCTATTCTCTCCTTTACTGTGAATCATTGCTCTTCAACGTATAAAAATGTTCAAATGTTTGTAGAACTTATGGGACTTAACTACGGGGTCATCAGTCCCTAAGCTTACAAACTACTTATGAACTAGCTAAGACTAAGGACGGCACAAATATCCATGCCCGAGGGGGGATTCGAACCCCCCGACTTAGTGGCCGTGCAGACCGTGACTGGAGCGCTCAGTCCCCTCGGCCACCGCGGCCGGCTTCAACGTACAAAGTATGTGTATAATAACTACATAATATTGCGATCATATTCAATTACATAATATTGTCATATAAATCAAATATTATTACCTATTTATTATCATTTTCTATATAAGTGATGTCTATATCTTAGGGACTGGCGGATGAAAGCCACATGGGTAGGAGACGGAGGAAGATGGTAGTGTATCATCCAGAGATGATAAGAAGAAATTAAAGTCGAAAGGTTTGGCGTATGAAACAGACAAGCAACATAATTACGTAGGCCTCCGCGGCCAGAGTCAGATGACATAAAAGTGTTCTGGGCGTTGTACCGCGTCATAATGTAAAAGGCTATTACTTAAATAACCGACGTTTCGGCCAACGTTACAGTGGCCTTCATCTGAGTATACTGATGTGAGCTGGTCGTTTACTATACTTTATCTTTACTTTTAATTAGACATAATTTTTTAAAATCAGTGATGTTATTGGTTGAATTTTTGGCGGAAGAATGGAAACTTTATTATGATAGGATGCTGAGGCGGAGGGAGTGGGGGTTAGCCGTTGCCTATTGCTTCTTGCATAGCGAGACATGATTGGTGTTCATCGGCGAATGGGGTGAGGGCTTCCGTTTCTCTCCTGCTGGCCATGGGCTGCGTGGCCGTCGAAATTTTAAAACACCCTAATAACACGAACAGAGAAGATGGACTCAGGCTTGCCCCCTCTTGGCTACCAGCCATCACAGCGAAACAGGCCTCACTTACAACACGCGAGCGTCAAAAGTAAGCAACTGCCGCCGCGCGGCCCACGGCCAGCAGGAGAGAAACGGAAGCCCTCACCCCATTCGCCGATGAACACCAATCATGTCTCGCTATGCAAGAAGCAATAGGCAACGGATAATCCCCACTCCCTCCGCCTCAGCATCCTATCATAATATATTTTTCATTCTTCCGCCAAAAATTCTACCAATAACATCGCTGATTTAAAAAATTATGACGTAATGTCTTAATTGGAAGTAAATATAAAGTATAGTAACAACCAGCTCACATCAGTATTCCCAGATGAAGGCCACTGTAACGTTGGCTGAAACGTCGGTTATTTAAGTAATAGCCTTCTAGATTATGATTTGGTACAACACCCAGAAAACGTTTATGTCACACAGTAAAAACAGTTACACCAGCTAAGAACCGCCCTTCACCGCAGGTACGATTTTAAGCCCTTCGATGACTGTGAAATCTACCTAAGAAATTATTGCTGTTGAATGTGTACATATTTTCAGTGTCCTCTAAAAATTTTTTTTGTTGTTCTTTCCGTTAACTACGATGCAAATGTAGATTAAGGTGCAGTGATCTGACGCCTGCATTGAAAATACATTTGTTTTGTAAGTTCTCTAAACAAGATCACTCAACACAGGGAACCTTCTTGACGGGTCTTCTTAGTGTCACACCTATTAGAATCCCCCTGAGAGTCTCCGGCAGGGAACAGTTCGGTATTCTATTCCAAATGATTCAGGGTATCTTGTTCCAGCAGTTTGCAGAGCCACTTTTATGAATATTTTTGCTGTTGAAAAGAAAGGCTGGAAATACTTATTAAGAAGAAAAACTTGGAGAGACAAATTCACTGACCGCATAACAAGACACGCTCAATCAACATACAGGGATATATATATATATATA
This sequence comes from Locusta migratoria, assembly GCA_026315105.1. Classification (NCBI taxonomy): domain Eukaryota; kingdom Metazoa; phylum Arthropoda; class Insecta; order Orthoptera; family Acrididae; genus Locusta; species Locusta migratoria. The sequence goes on from CM048744.1 coordinate 307,460,527, forward strand.
TATATATATATATATATATATATATATATATTGATTTACCATTTTAACAGATCGTCTCTCTCTCTCTCCCCTAATGTCTTCCTCTCACGTCTCTTTACCCAGCTCTTTCGCCTCCCCCCCTCCACCCCCCTTTCATCTCCTCTTCATTTCTCTGTTCATTCCGTCTTTTCAGTTCATCTCCTGTATTATCTATGAAAACTCACATCTGTATTTCACTTTTCGTGGTGATAAGTGAAACAATTACAAATTTCTTGCAAGGTACATGTTGCCATACACCATACGCTTAATGGCGGTTTATAAAAATCTTCTCTGCGAAAACATTCGTGCACGAGTGAACTTTCTAATAATTACCAAATAGGTGGCAGTATCTGTTGTATGGTACCCTCTTGTACTGAGAGTCGCGTGTTTAAAATTTCGTCATGATGGAAATAGAACAATAGATTTTGACGAAATCAGTCAGTAATCTCCGCCATCCATCATGCGAAAATTTATCTAGACAGTTACCTTCCTCTTGGATTGAAGGTCAAGTGTACGAAATTTCAGCAACCTGGGAATAAAACTGTGGTGTTATATGAATTGCAAACCATAAAACACACAAAAGAAATCTCTTTTCTATATATAAGAAAAAATTATTAACTATGGGTTCTTCAATTTTCGGCTTCATGTAATATTATGATGCACCAAAGAAGTAGCTTGTGTCCCTTCTCTTCCTTTAACAGTTTCTTCAACATTTGTGAATATGGTGTTGAGTTCAAGGGATAATGTGGGCCAGAATTGAGATTTCCTTTTCAGTTTTCAGCTGTTGCTCTGGGTATTTACTCTTTTAATTTTTTATGACCCCTGTATTCAATCGAACAAAACAGAAATCAAAAGTATTCAAATTGTTCACACCCACTCTGAGTTTTTGCGAGATTAACGAACAGCTATTAATTTTTGGAGATAATGAATATTAGTAATATCAGGAAAGTTTTATAATAGGAAAAGAATTATATGTAGATTTTTCCCCAAGTGATCGACGTCACGTGAGATAGCTATATGAATGCACGTTTCGTTTTCTCTTCATCGAGACTGAGGAGTCATTGTTCAGTCAGAGGTTGAACGTTTCACACACGAAGCCGATAACTGCTCTCCATCACAGTTCGGAAAATCACACACTGTACTCGTATTCGAGAGGACGCTGGTTCTATCTACATCTACATCTACATGGGATACTCTGCAAATCACATTTAAGTGCCTGGCAGAGGGTTCATCGAACCACCTTTATACTATTTATCTCCCATTCCATTCTTGAATAGCGCGCGGGAAGAAAGAACACTTGAATCTCTCTCTTCGAGCTCTGATTTCTTGTATTTTATTCTGATGATCATTTCTACATATGTAAGTGGGAGTCAACAATATATTTCGCATTCGGACGAGAATGTTGGCGATTGGAGGTTCGCAAGTAGCCCACGCCGCTGCGATAAGCACCGTTGTTGTAATGATTCCCATCCCAGATCCTGTATCATTTCCGTAACGCTGTCTCCCCTGTGTTGTGACAATACGAAACGAGCTGCCCTACTTTGGACTCTTTCTATGTCCTCCGTCAAACCCACCTGATAAGGATCCCACACTGGGCTGCAATACTCCAAAAATGGACGGACAAACGTAGTGTATGCAGTTTGTAGTTCTGTTGCATGTTTTAAGCGTTCTGTCAATAAAACGCAGTGTCTGGTACGCCTTTCCCACGATATTATCTATGTGTTCTTTTCAATTAAGTCTGAAGTAATAGTAATTCCTAGGTATTTTGTGGAGTTTACGGCCTTCACATTTGATTGATTTATCTTGTAAACAAAGTTTAACAGATTTCTTTTCGTACTCATGTGAACGACTTGACACTTCTCATTATTTAGAGTCAATTGCCAATTTTTACACCACACTGATATCTTATTCAGATCGTTCTGCAGTTGGTTTTGATCTTCAGATGATTTTAATAGACGGTAAATGACGGCGTCATCTGCAAACAACCTCCAGCCATCCAAATTCAGATTTCCCGTGATATCTCTAAATTACTCTAAGCAAATGCCGGGATGGTTCCTTTAAAAGGGCAAGGCCGATTTCCTTTCCCATCTTTACCCGAAACTGTGTCAGCTCCTCCTAACGTATCGATTAGGTTTTAAACCTTGAGCTATCTTCAGTTCTTTCCGAAAATTTCCCTCAGCAGTTGTACTTTTTGCCTTAATTTATTCCTTTACTGTATCTCTTTCATTCCTTTATAAGCAAACATTTAATCGTCTTCAGTTGGACATGAACGGGTTGTTCACGATAAGCCCTGCCCTTTCTCGGCATCCTTTCTCCTCTCGCTGACGTTGACATGAATTTCTCATACGTTCACAAAACGACATCCGAGCACAGAGTAATGGCGTGCACACTCAGGTTAGCCGACCGCGGTGGCCGAGGGGACTGAGGCGCGACAGTCACGGTCTGCACGGCCACTACGGTCGGGGATTCGAACCCCCCTCGGGCATGGCTATTTGTGCCCCCTTAGTGTTAGCTAGTTGATAAGTAGTTTGTAAGTTTAGCGACTGATGACCCCGTAGTTAATTCCCAAAAGCTATACAAATATTTGAAACACTTAGGTTAATTACACAATTAAATAAGGCCACAAAACGCACTTGCTGGTCGGTAGTAGCCCAGCGCGCTAGGGCGCCTTGCACCTGTGTGAGCGGCCGCTCTTCGTCTGAGGTTCGAGTTCTCCTCTTAGCCTAAGTTAAAGTAGTTTCTATGTATGGGGAACGATGATAACTGCAGTTTGGAATCATAGCTTTACCGATATTTGAACATTTTATAAGCTTACTCAATAAAATTTCGTGGCTAAATATTTCCAATTTCCGGTCTAGAAACCGATGACGTCACTTGCCACGTATTTTGATCGCTCGAAATGTTTTCCTGCATCCCTTCCCCTCCGAGCGTAAACACCTCCATGTCAAAAAAACTAACGAGTATCTTCACATACACTATTCCTGGAACCCGAAAATTGTTCGCTTTTGCCCAAAACTTTATAACTTTTTTACATTGCAATCATTTTTCCCTTTTACGCTCAGGAGTGATTATTCGCTCCTTTTGTCGCGATAATACGCGGACGGGGACTCGCGCCGCCGCTGTATAAATATATAGACTGCTGTGTCAGCTGCCGACTGTATCTGTCACCCCGCGGGCTGTTGGCCGACTGCGTGTCTGCCCCGAGGCAGCGGCGTGACAACGCACGACACGCACCCAGCGCAAAATAATTCCAATATTTGAAGTTCGTAACGAATACTTTTATTTCGAGCCGTTCACAATCGGATGGCTGACAAATTTATATCTTTGGGAAATATATGAGGGAATTCGCAGCAACAAGTTGTTGTTTGGGCTTGCCCCAAGAGTTCACATTCATTTCAGAACTGGAAAAAAACATCGTCTAATTACGATTGATAAACACAATATAATTGAAGAACGAGACAGTTACAATCGTCTGTAGTACGTCTGATATTATTATTTGACTTACGGGGAGATTGTGGTTACAGGCGAGTTGACATATTGAAGGAAAAGAGGTGAAATATCAAGGCCTGATAGAGATAATGATGGGACAAGTCTGATAATTATGTGTGTGTGTGTGTGTGTGTGTGTGTGTGTGTGTGTGTGTTTGTGCACGCGCGGACATAGGCGAACTGTGCGTGGATAGCGAGAAGAGAAAAAAAGGGCAGCGTGAGTCACTATTGGACAATAGTAGAAAATATCTGCTGACACAGCAGACAGACCGACGCACAAAGAAGGCTAGAATAACTAGATATATTCGTTCAGTTGGGGGAGGGAGGAGGTGTAATCAAACCGCATTAACATAAGGAACTTTATGCAAGGGGCCGGGATTTGAAACAGAGTTTTCTGCTTGCTACCAGTAAACGAAAGGATATTGGGACCTTACATCTTATAAAATAGGCTGTATGTTTGTATGTATGTATGTATGTATGTTCCACATCACCTCCTAAACTACCGGACCGATTTCAACCAAACGTGGTACACAAGATCCTTAATATTAGACAACAATCGCTGTCGGTGTAAGAATCACCTACGACCCATACGTAAGGAGATATAACGTCATAAACAATGAGATGCGCGTAAAACTGCTGCTTCAAACGACAATGCTGCACATTTTCTCCAAAACCACTGGACCGATTTCACCCAAATTTAGTACACATACTTCCTACATGAGATAACAAATGTATGTAAGAATACGAAACAAGTACGACACATGGTTCAGGATATATAACGTCACGAACAATAGGAATCGCAAAAATCTGCTACATAATGAGACGAGACTTTATAAATATATTATATGAGAATGACAGTACTTGGCGACTTGCGACAAACATTAAACATAATTTCAAGCCTTTATTAAACTTTTTCTCGCAGACAACGACATCAAAATAATGAAAGAAAAAAAGTTTCTCGCTTACTACTTTTCCGCTGTTCATGGAGAAAACCTATGGCATTCGGTATAACATTACAATTTATAATTTCTACACTACCAATTCTAATCGCAGAAAATTTTGCAGACGGAGTACACACTTAAAGCCGAATGTACGTTGAAAATTGTATCACAGTACGACACGTAGTTCATGAGATATGAGGACGTAAAGAGTAACATTCACGGAGTACCGCCCCATCAAGCATCACGTTTTAATCTATTACTTCTTTACTACTAACAATATTTGCAACAGATTTTACCGACATACAGCAACTATACAAATCAAAACATTTCTGCAAAATTTTACAACATATCTATACTAATAATAAATCTGTAGATGTAGGCCTGTCGCTGTTCTCTTCAATCTTCAAAACTACTGGACGATTTTCATGCGGTTTTCACAGGAAACATGAGTGAAGATTGGTTCAGGATCTAGGCGTGATTTCATCAAAATAGAATCACTAAATGTTTTCATAGACCGTCGTGTCTGTTCATCTGTTATAAAACAATTCTCCTGCTTCAGGAATTCGCATCGGGTTTCCACAGGTATGGTAAATGTAGCGTACCTTGGGACAACATATAGACTTAGTTTCATAAAAATCGGATTACGGAAAGAAGAACAATTTAACGTTTTTTATCGACAACCGTCATGTCTACCTTTCTCTCCCATCTCCAAAAACTAACAGACGAATTTTCAGGCGTTTTTCACAGGAAACGTGAGGGTGTCTTGCAGTTACAGAAACGCTTCATTTCACAAAATCGGATCAGAGGTAGGTAGATATCACTATTTAAAAATTTCTCTGAAAGCAGTCGCATGTGTCTATTTGTAGAGAGTAATCTCCAAAAGTACTAAATGATTATTCATGGGAGTATCACAGACAGAGAATATCCTGGGGCAACATATAGGCTTCATTTTATCAGAATCAGATCAGGAAAGTAAAAGATGTCGTAATATGAAGTTTTTAATTTAATGCTTGGAAAGAACGGCGTAATTCAGCAAAGAACTAATAGATAGCGCTGTGGGTGTTCGTGTGTAGATCGGGTCCTCGAACGGATTATTATCCTTTGAAAATACTACTTACTCTTTGACTTTTCAAATTTCCCACATTTCTGAAAATCGTTTTCTTTGTTGCTATGTTCTAAGAAATATGATTCAACGCAATGAATTTAAAACTGATACAATTCTCACCGTCTTTAGTGCACATAGGTACACACTGATATCACAGTCTGAAGTATATGTACAACTGCGATGGAAGTTTAAGTCTTACACTTGGAGCGACAATAGCGCATCTAACGGAAAGAGAGCCAACCGTAAGAATAATAATTGTCAGTGATATTTTTACTTCATTAAGGAAATACTTATTGTTATATTTCAGCTTTCCATGCCTCAGCCCATTATCCAGCGACATGAATAATCATGAAATAAATGTTTTAAATGGCCAATATAACTATGATGTAAGGTACATCATATTCATGAAGATATGCCTATCTCTAATACGTTTTGCAAACGTATTAAAAAAATAAAGTACTGAGACATTTTCAAGCGGTTTTCACAGGAAATTTGAGCTAAGATTGGGGCAACATACAGGCATGATTTCATCAAAATCAGATCACGGAAAAAAGACACCTCGCAATCTTTTTCAGTAACTAAATCTGTTCTCCTAAACTTCACGGATTTGCATGGAGCAACTTTATAAGGAAATTGATTTAGATGTAGGTTATGCTTGAAGTATGGATTGCGTAGTACAACAAACATGCGAAAGAGGCGCTGTAGTGCACGAAAGAACTAATAAACACCGCTGCTCCATAATATGTATGGGGTAATACATCAAAGAAGCAAACGTCTGTGAAAGAATTTAGCAATCATATGTCTACGAATACCAACAAACATTGAACATAGTGTTACTGATTTCTCTTTGTGTATTAAATTCTTACGACATTTCTTTGTTTCTTTGGGCAAGTTTCACTTTCTGTTTCAAAAAATTTATGAAGATACATCGGTTTGGACAACGACCTTTACTTACATTTGACATCTTGGCTAAGACAACTGAGTTTATTGACAGAGCGGTCCAACAAGGATTCTGTTTTTACTGATTGAGGTCTAGAACTCTAAAAAACCATGATATACACAGGCTCTCCTTCAACAGCCGTTCCGAAGCACGGGCATATGAGTTAGTAGTGTTATAAAGGAAGCCATTGAATTTAAAATATCGGAGAATACCACTGATAATGACCTCGGCCTGCTGCTCAGCACAGCTTGGGACGCTGTTATAGTGAGGCCGAAGCGGACGCAGTGGACACTGTAAGAAGAAGCGAGACCCAGTGACGTCACAGCAGGCAGCCCGTGGTCGGCGAGAAAGACAGGCCCCAGCGCGCACGTCATGCCACGTAAGCAAGGTAGTTCCGAGCCGGCGCGATCGCTATCCGCTTGGCCGTCCGCTGGGGCACACCTCACTGCTTCATAGCGGGCAGCCACTGAGCTAGCGATCGCGCCGGCTCGGAACTACCTTGCTTACGTAGCATGAGGTGCGCGCTGGGGCCTGTCTTTCCCGTTGGCCGCGAGGCAGCAAAATGCGGGCTCGCAATGCGGTTATATAACGACAAGGCAGTAAAGATGAAGAGGTCATTTCCCACTTGACAATTGCTAAGGAGAGCTTGGACGCAAGCTCGTGGGATTCTAAGTACCTGACCTGGCTGGAGGATCTAGAAGCTTTTATTTATATTTGGGGAAGTTTTGTTTGTCGTTCCAAATTCATAACTGAAAATTAGTTGATTATTCTTTGTGTTTGCCTGTTTTCATTTGCTGTATGCATATGAGGTATCAGAAAATAATTAATGATTAATGAAAAAATTATGATTTAGAAATATCTGCTTCTGAAAAAAAGTTAAATATGACAATAAGAAATTCCCACCTCCATCTAAAATTGTTATAGGAAACTATGCACTTCAACAGGCCACCAGTTTCAATTACTTAGGCAGTCAAAGTATGTTCCTTACTCATATCCAGACGTGGCACTACTATCTCACAAACTCAAAATCTTTAGTTCTTATACAATGTTTCCTCATACCCTCGTGGAGAAACTTCCTGGAAGATTAAAATTGTGTGCCGGAACCTTTACAAAGGTCCCAGGTTCTGACACACAATTTTAATCCGATAGGAAGTTTCCGAGGAAATTTTATTGATACAGTCTTGACGATGCAAACGATCATACACATAGAGCGGAGCCCTAGTACATGAACCAGAACGTACGAAATGTCGACGCCAGTACCGTGCAAACCCGCCTTTTTCAGGAATGAAAGCTGCAATTCTCCCATGGAAGCAATAGTAGAGGTGCTGAATGTATTATTGCGGAATGGCCTCCCATGCAGTTCCTACATCATGCCTCAATTGGGCCGGATTTCGTGCCGGTCCTGCAGACTGCGCAAGATGACGTTTCATCCGTTATCTGTTCCCAAACATTCTCAACTGGTGGTAGCCAAGGTTGCTGACGCATAACCATGAACAGCACTTTGGGTATTTCGGGATACAAGAGGATGTACTTTGTCCTGTAGGAAAAGCATATCGCCTTGTTGGTGCATGAAGGCAGCAATAACGGGATAAATGATGGATTCAGTGTACTCTGTACTGTTCAATGTTCCCTACATCTACATGGGATACTCTGCAAATCACATTTAAGTGCCTGGCAGAGGGTTCATCGAACCACCATTATACTATTTATCTCCCATTCCATTCTCGAATAGCACGCGTGAAGAAAGAACACCTGAATCTCTCCGTTCGAGCTCTGATTTCTCGTATTTTATTATGATGAACATTCCTACCTATGTAAGCGTGAGTCAACAATATATTTTCGCATACAGAGGAGAATTTTGGCGATTGGAGTTTCGTAAGCAGCCCACGCCACAGCGATAAAGGCCTTTGTTGAAATGATTTCCATCCCAGATCCTGTATGATTTCCGAACGCTTTCTCCCCTGTATCGTGACAATACGAAACGAGCTGCCTTTCTTTGGACTCTTTTAGTGTCCTCCGTCAAACCCACCTCATGAGGATCCCACACTGGGCAGCAATATTCCAAAAAAAGCACTGTACTGTATGCAGTTTCTTTAGTAGTTCTGTTGCATCTTTTAAGGGTTTTGCCAATAAAAAGGCAGTCTCTGGTTCGTCTTTCCCACGACATTATCTACGTGTTCTTTCCATTTTAAGTCTGAAGTAATTGTAATTCCTAGATATGTTGTGGGGTTTAACGGATTTCTTTTCGTACTCATGTGGACGACTTCACACTTCTCATTATTTAGAGTCAATTGTCAATTTTTACACCATAGTGATTTCTTATTCAGATCGTTGTGCATTTGGTTTAGACCTTCAGATGATTTTACTAGACGGTAAATAACGGCGTCACCTGCAAACAACCTAAGAGGGCTACTTAGATTTTCTCCAAAATCGTTAATGGAAATAAGAAACAGCAGAGGACCAATAACACTACCCTATGGAACGCCTGATATCACCAATGTTTTTGTTGATGCCTTATCATCGATTACTATGAACTGTGTCCTCTCTGACAGGAAATCCCCTATCCAGTCGCTAATTTGGGGCGACATACCATGGGTTACTCCTACTGCCTTTGTTGAAGATCACATTGGCGAACGGCCAGTGTAGATGAGCCGCGGGGCTCGTTTGAAAGCGCCGCGCCGCTTTTCCCTTGTTCGTTGCTTCCGTCTTGTGGTAGCGCTAGGTGACGTCCGGTTTCCGCCTCCCGCAGCCGGCGGCGGCCGGCGAAGGAGCAGTGGTTCCACGGCAGCCGACCGTATCGCTTGGGTAGGTGCTCGGAGTACGCTGTCCGCTCGGGCGTGGAAGCTGGTCCCTTCTGTTTAAGCAAGTGTTGGCTGCTTACTACGTGTTGAAGTTAAGTTTAACTTCTCTCGGTCATCACCACTACCTTTGAATCTTGAAATACCTCGTCTGTGACGCGAGCGACTTTGTTAATCACTTCGCTATCAAGTATAACGAGCGGAATTTAATTGGCGTTTTTGCTATTCTACGATCTGGTTGCCACCCCCGGGTGTAGTTGGAAATCAGGGTTTGGCTTTCTCTCTCGTCGTTGTTCCTGCTGTGGATGAGTTGTAATTTTGCAGTTCTTCTGTTGACCTTTCTCGTGGGTTGGTCATTTCCTCGTCCTCTCGGCGTTATTCCTGCCAGCGACGAGTTGTAATTTTGTAGTACTTCTGTTTTCGTTCATCTTTCTTTGTGGGCTGGTGGCAGATATGTGGTTCCGTTACCTGATAGTTCTTGCCTCACCTTGTCAATAAAAATAAAGGAGAAGGCATAAACAATTCCCCCCCCTCAACCTCCTTTACTGTCAGCCTTGGCAGTGCTCTCCCCACAATGTAGTTATAGCGTGTTGTGAATATGTACTCAGCGCAGACAGCAAACCCTGGCGATGTGTACACTGTTTCAGCTTCCAAGGACCGTTTTTAATTAATGCTTTATGTTGTCAATTTTGCCCTGAAAAGGTGATTTTCCTCAGATCCGTGATCTGGGCAATGACTTGCAAAAACATATTTAATTGTTTTAAGTTATCTGTGGTTAAGCATTGCGAAATTTGGGGATATTTTAATAACTATTTGTTCTTTATATTGAATTATCAGGGGTTTCTTGTAAATTTCCATTATATTGCTTAAATTCTTAATACTGTTGGCTGCACTATCGTAGTAAATTTTTAATAAAATTGTTCAAAAGCCAAACTTCTTTTCATGAAATTGTTAAGCACTCCCAAGCGATTTCAAAGAATTGAGATAGTGTTTTTAGGGAGATAGTGGGGCACTGATAGGTAGGAGTTTGAATATTGTTCGCATCTTCAACAATTCGAAGTATCACATGAATGATGTTTCCTAAACCCGTACTGATTCATAGAAAGAAGCTTTTCCGTCTCGAGGAAATTTACTATATTCGAACTCAGAATATGCTCCATCGATATTGGTGTGTAATTATGCGGATCAATTCTTTTACCTTTATTATAGACGGGAGTCAACTGCGCTTTTTTCCAATCACCAGGAACTTTGCGCTGAATTAAAGATTTGCGACACCCAAGTATAAAAGCAACCGACTATGATTATATTCACGTGGTAGGTGCGTAATTTCACGTTCATGACTGTCGTTTTGCGGATTTTGGACATTGTATAACTTTTCAAAATTAGCCTTCTTGGAGACTGGGTTCTAAATATCTTTATAACGTTATCTTCAATTTGTCCTTGCTGCTGTGCCTTGCGTGTACCTATCATGGTATTTTTTTAGCTACTTGGCAGGTATCAAACTGAATATCTTCAAGAATGTGACGTGCTAAAGTTAACACTTTATACGTGGACGTGTTATTTATATGAAAGTAGGCATTCACTTTTTCATACTAGTAGGTAGCCACCAAAATTTTTCGGTATATAGTTCTATAACTTTTTAGAAACTGCAGTACGAAACAGAGCAGCTCTACTGAAATAGTCAATTAACTGGAAATTGAAACTTTCAGATATTACTTTTATATAGCAGTAATATGGTGAGTAATGATTCAGCATTTGCAATTCTCTGTAAGAGCCGAAGTATCCAAGGAACTGACTTGTTAAAGGTATTCTTTTAAAAATAAATAAATAAATAAATAAATAAAACCTTCAAATGTTTGTAACTCTATGTGACCAAACTACTTTGGTCATCAGTCCTTAGTCTTACAGACTGTTTAAAATAAGTTAAACTAACCTAAGGACACAAGACCAAAATCCCTGTCTGAGGGAGTATTCGAACCTCCGACGAGACAGGCCGCGCGATCCGTAATGTAGCGCTCCAGACCTGTCGCTCTTAACATTATTGTCTTAATTTCTGGAAAATGAGTGATTTCCGGATTATATTTTTTATAGATACTTCAATGTTTAGCGCCACAAATGCTGCTAAGTAAGATGGTACTTTGAATTTGCTGCTGCACTCCAAATACCCATTCAATCCGCAACGCAGCCGCTTGGCGCCGCAGCAGTTTCAAAGTTTCCGAAAGTCGGTAGGGAGTTTCGCGACTCTTTTGCTACACTTTGATTAATTGCTTCAACTGGTAGCACGCTTTGTGAACTTGTTTCCAGTCGAGCGTGCTGGAAATAAGAATTAGTACAGAGTTCTCCAATCCACTCAAGCTTTCCTTTCGAGACAGTGCTATAAGGAGTACATGAAACAGTTACATGTGCTACTGAACCATCAGGTGTCGATCCATGATGAAACACCTAGGACTTGGTGCAGCCTCCACGGCGACAATGTAGGTTCTAATTCCGGCATGCATTCGGGCTTGCAGATAGCGAATACATTATTCCAAGCTCCTCAACTTGTTCATTTAGTTGATGCGGTTTGAGATGTCACACTTGTCAGTTGTCTCGCCATATCCCACACATGGTGGAATGGAAACAAGTCCGGAGTTCGTACTACACGTGAAAGTTGCTACACGTCTTGAGTTTCACGCGCAGTGCTAGCTGGCATTATCCTGTTAGAATGTCACCTTGTTCTAAAAATGGCAAGAGAGTACCTCTTACAGCATTCTACACGTAATGAGCGCTGTTCTCAGACTCCGTAGTCGAGATTTGTAGCTTATCACATCCGAAACTATAAGGATTAGTGTGTGGCCAGTTTGATTTGAAGGAATGCACTCTACGAAACAGCGTTCGCTAAGTTCGCGTAAACAACTTGCTTTCATCGCTGAAGAGCACTGCCTGTGATTCCAGGTGATAGTGTGACGACAGCAGCAGTCAAGCCATACTCGTAAATGCTCGACTGTGAATGGAAGACGTGCTGGAGGTGCGTATGTGCGTAGTCTCATTGGCTATATTTGTGTTCAGAAATGTCCAAATGTTTGTAAGTCTACTGGCCCAAACTACTACAGTCATTAGTGCATAGACATATAAACTACTTAAAATAATTTAAGAGTAAGGACATCACAGACACACATACACACACGCACACACACTCACCCCCCCCCTCCACATACACACACACGCACACATATAAAAACGCAAACACCGATGCCCCAGGTAGGACTCGAACCTTTGGCGAGAACGGCCGCCCATTCCGTAGCATGATGCCTAAGACCACGCAGCTATTCCGTTGGTAGCTGTACGGCTTCCCAGTGCTGCCTTTAAAATACGACAATACGTATGTCTGTGCAGCGTGGACGTCCAGAATCTCGTCTACGGGTACAGATCTGGAACCAGACTCGACGATAAGTGTCGCAGCAAGCGCATATTCTTTGGTATTTCCCCAAAACAACGACCCCACAAACCGAAAGAACACCCCTTTCAAGTTGGCCGTATGGAGTACAAGAGCTGCTCCGTGGCTGTAAACATTCCCTATTAAAGGGTATTGGTCAGCATCATTAAACTGTATCATAATAGCATCTTGACGTCGATACTGGGCTACGGATCCGGTAGTTGGGCCCACAGGCTCACTAGGGTGGCGCCAGGGTTTGCAGTGAGAAGAGTGCAGAGAAGTGACCTGTAGCTCTCCATTGGGGCGTATCGTACATCCCAAGGCGGCTCCATCTTGGTGTTGTTGGGGCTCTGGCCCCTTGATATCAAGATTCGGGGAAGGCTGCTCATTACTGGGTCAGCAAAGGGAACATGCACAAATCAGAAAGCATCTTGGGGGCAAGAGTGAAAGGGAAAACAGCTATCAGGGAGCGGAAAATTGAGTTATTTCAAAAGCTCTGGGATAAGAAGGAAACAGGAAGGAGAACACACCACTTCTTGCCTGATGTGAAAAAGAAAAAAAAAAAAAAAAAAAAAAAAAAAAAAAGACAATGGAAATTAATCACTTCCAACCCACCAGAGGATTAATATAATTTTCCACTAGCCACAGTCCTTATCGGCAATATCTTTGTTGGTTCGGGTTCGGGAACCAGGCGAGTGCACATTGTAGCTGTGGTAGCCGCGAGAGAATTCCAGAAAATGTCATCTTCGAATGTCCCACTTACGACACCTCGGATCCACAAAATTGACAACTACTCAACACAGACGTTAAGGAACACATTAGATCTGAGAATACATTTAACATTCTCAATGAAAGGACAAATACCATCTTAAACCATATCAGGGATAAATTCATGGGCCGTGGTCTAGTAATTCCAGGACTTACCCGCTTCACCAGAGCCATGCCGCCCGGGTGAGGAATGGTCGCTACGCAACATCATTACCACAGCCCTGTGCCATTGGCACGCCCGTTGAATCTAGTTCAAAATGTTCAAATGTTTGTTAAGCTTATGGGACTTAACTACGGGGTCATCAGTCCCTAAACTTACAAACTACTTATGAACTACTTACGAACTAGGACGGCACAAATATCCATGCCCGAGGGGGGATTCGAACCCCCGACCGTAGTGGCCGTGCTGACTGTGACTGAAGCGCCTCAGTCACCTCGGCCAGCGCGGCAGGCCGTTGAATTTAGTTCAGTGGGCATCGGCCACCAAAGTAGGTTCTTAACATCTGGCACACTTTTAAGTTTAAGCACTGCAGAAAGGGAGGGGAACACACACACGCCGCGTGGGAGTAGCCGAGCGGTCTGGAGTGCCACGTTGCGGATCGCGAGGCCTCTCGCGTCGGAGGTTCGAATCCCCCTTCGGGCATGAATGTTTGTGCCGTCTTTAGCAAAATGTAGTTCATAAGTAGTTTGTAAGTTTATGGACTGATGAAATGTTCAAATGTTTGTATAGTCCATGGGACTTAACTATGGGGTCATCATTCCCTATAAAAAAAAATGTTGAAATGTTTGTATAGTCTATGGGACTTAACTACGGGGCCATCAGTCCCTAAACTTACAAACTGCTTATGAACTACTTATGAACTACGACGGCACAAATATCCATGCCCGAGGGGGGATTCGAACCCCCGACCGTAGTGGCCGTGCAGACCGTGACTGGAGCGCCTCAGTCTCCTCGGCCACCGCGGCCGGCTCAATCCCTAAACTTACTAACTACTTACGAACTAGAACGGCACAAATATCCATGTCCGAGGGGGGATTCGAACCCCCGACCGTAATGACCGTGCAGACCGTGACTGTAGCGCCTTAGTCCCCTCGGCCACCGCGGCCGGCTATGGGCTGATGAGCCCGCAGTTATGCCCCATAAGCCTTACAAACATTTGATTTTTCAACACACACACACACACACACACACACACACACACACACACACACACACCATGCTCAGTAGAAATCAAGTAGGAATTACAAGCAAACAACACCCCCACGATACAAACAATATACCAATATACTCAGAATGGTTCATATTTGTTGTAATAACCAAGTAACTTAAAGTGAGTAGTGAAAATAAATGTAATAATAATGCAACATAATAGGACCCATTTTTTATAGGTAATAGGATTATTGTAAACATTTTAGAACAGCCATGGCCAACATTTGCGGCCGACGGGCGCCCCATGTGTGGAATACACTGTAGGTCACCGTCCCGGCCGCGACCATGTGTCGCGGTGTCGGCAACGGAGCGAGAGAGATAGCTGCGCAAAGAGTGAGACCGCACAGCACTGCTCTGCTTGGACTGTCCTCCGGTAAGGTCCAACGTAAACGAAGTAACAGAAAACGCGCAGAACGGTAAAACAAGCAAATCCCATTACTGTTCAGGTAACAATTAGTGTTTGTATGGCAAGATCACTACGCGAAGCTTAGAAAATATCCAAAACACAAATCGAAGAAAAACTTAGTAATTTTGTGACGCAACTTTGATTCTATTACAATTGTACATGGACACTCGTCATATATAGAGTAGGCTTGTAGTGAAAGATATATGTTTCTTAAATAGACTAGTATCATAAATATGCTATTTTAAAAATAATGTTATGCTAGGGCTACAGAGTCCCATTTTTACGAGTAAATATTTTTTGTTAAAACACAAATATAAAACTAACGAAACGATTGGTTGTAAATGCATTTTCCACCAGTTCTTCTGCAAAGATGCCAGCGCACTTCGGGGGCGCGCATTTTTGTCAGGTGCATTGCTTCCCTTACCACGGCAATGCCTGCAGCATGTGTGGGAGTGAGAGGCCTATATGCCAAACGCTACAAGGGAGAAACGAAGGAAGGCATTTTTTGCAACATAGTGAGGCTACTAAGTGGAGATGACAATGTCGTAAAGTACTTTTATAATCGGGATTTTAGCAATGACTGCATTCTTTAATGAAATACGTTTTAATAATTAAAATAAGACTGTAGATCGCAATTAGTTGCGTTTATTACTGGCAACCGGTTTCGGTTCTATAGAACCATCTTCAGGCCTTTGGCACGTTGTTGGCGGACGGTGGCGGTGGCCGGAGCAGTTGACGCCTGCTCTGGCCACCACCACCGTCCACCAACAAGGTGCCTGAAGACGGTTCTATAGAACCGAAACCGGTTGCCAGTAATAAACGTAACAACTTGCGATCTACACTGTCTTATTTTAATATTTAAGATCGCTGTTCCAAAATAATGCTTTCAAAAATACTTTTCACCCTGGCTGACTGCAGCGGCGTTCTTCCTCTTGCTGCTCGCCACTATGCCCCAGACGCCGCTGCGCACAGTGCGCGGGGCAGCGGCGAGGCAAAGGCAGCTCGCGGGCTCGGCGAAGGCGCACGCTCCCACGGAGCGGTGTTTGGCCATGCCTGTTACAGAATAAGGAATTTAAAAGAAAAGGGAACAGATAGATGGCACTCTAGCAGCTGTGTCATGTGCTGTCTGCTGGCGGAACGACTGAATGGGTCAAAATCGATGTCGTCTTTCCCAGGTATTTTACTCTTTTCGGCACTGTAGAACAAACACCAGATTTATGAACAACTCATTACGGATGGGTAAAAATTTCCTGTGACTCAGTAGCCTTGTGCAGATCTTTCACTTCGACGCCACTTCGGCGAATTGCGTGTACATAACCGGGAAAAGCAGACCTACAGTACAAAAATGTTCAAATGTCTGTAAATCTATCGGACCAAACTGCGTGGTCATCAGTCCGTAGCTTACAAAATACTTAAACCTAGGTAAACTAACCTACGGACAAACACACACACCCATGCCCCAGGGAGGACTCGAACCTCCACGGCGAGCAACCGCGCGCTCCGCAGCGAGGTGCTTTAGACCGCTCGGCTACTCCACAGCGGCGTACCTACATTTCAACGTGCAATCCGAACCACTAGACGTGTCTGGTGACTCCTGACATCGTTGACACTTAAATGCTGGGTCAAAGCACAGATTAAGAAATTCCGTGATGCAAATGTTCAAATGTTTGTAGAGCTTATGGGACTTAACTACAGGGTCATCAGTCCCTAAACTTACAAACTACTTATGAACTAGCTAATACTAAGGACGGCACAAATATCCATGCCCGAGGGGGGATTCGAACCCCAACCGTAGTGGCCGTGCAGACCGTGACTGGCGCGCTGCAGTCCCCTCGGCCACCGCGGCCGGCATTCAGTGATCCTACCGGGTTCGAACCAGCGACTCTTCGCTGTCGAGTAAAGCGCTTTACCCTGTGACCAAAAGGGCCGACATAACAGATCGGTGCCAAACCTCAATTCGGCACACCTGACACGGACGGCAATCGATGCCATCTGACAGGTGTCCTGGCAGTAGTCTGTCCACGTGGGAGCCACGTGCAGGCGCAGACAGGCCAGGCGGGCACTGCTCGCCTGATATCTGGCGGCGAGCCAGATGAAACGCAACGCACGCACAGTGAATCGGTCGGCCGTTTGCCTATTCGTGGCGAATAGCGCCTGCGCCGCGTGCTGTCCTTGGCACAGTGCGACGCCGTGCCGTAACCGCCGGCATTCGGATTCAGATAACGGCTCTGCGACGGTTCGCTGCTCCTCTGTTTGTAAACAGCGGGCGTTATGCCACGCCAGCAGGTCGTACGATTCAGCACAGCAGAGCGGTGTCTATTTCTGGAATCATGTACCGGCGAGAGGGACAGGGGGTTATACAAGGACCCACAGCTAACCACTGTGGCCGTAAGAAGTGGGTCGTGTACGTAATTTCAAGTATGAAGCTGTTAGTATGCCTGCCATATTGTCCAATTGTGTGCAAACGATAAAGATGGGACGTCGCAGCGTATGATAAGAATCCGTTATCGACGAATATGTTTGTGGGTATTGCAGACAGTTACGTTATTCTACCTCGTATCGTTGATTTTTACTGCAGCAATCTTTTACTTTCTTTGATGTCAAATATTCCCAACAGTTGATCGCGAAATCTGTATAGGTAACAAGCAATTGCTCCATATATTTAAGAGCAGCAGTGAAAACCGATCGACCAATTTGGCGGAACTTTCGTTGTTGTTGTTGTGTTCGTAATTCTCAGGATAATTACTGCTTATAACAAAATGTCTGAGAACTCTACCTCAGAACTGGAAAACTTGATAAACAGTGGAAGTGCATATTTTAATAATTTTTTTCGAATGAACTCGACAATGAAACTCACGATTTGGACGAAGCAGAGTAGTAATTCTTGTTCTTTATCTTGTTTTTGTCCTTGAAAATATTTGATAAGAAACTATTTAGGACAGTAAAAAAAAGTCGGAAAAATAGATCAAATTAAAATAAATAAATTAATTAAATAAGAAAGGTCATACGTCAGGATAAGAAATATATATTTTGTTTGTCTGATCACCATGAACTGAGGCACACTGAAGTTAAAAAACAAAGAAAGAAAAAAAATGTGTTTAAATGTTTGTAAACCCAATGGGCCGATCTGCTAGGTTCATCAGTCCCTAGACTTATAAATTACATAAACTAACTTAAACTAACCTAAGGACAATACACACAGACACATATGCTCAAGGAAGGACTCGAACCTTTTACGGCGAGATACAGCGAGCTCCGCAGCAAGGCACCTGTGAGCGCTTGGCCATACCACCACGGCCAATTTTTTCCCCATAAGGGGGATGGCGGAGGGTACCTTGCGACAAATTTCTACGCCATTTGACAGATCAATAGATTTAGTCACAGGTCAACCGATCAACATTAAACTTGGCATATGAACACACGTTTTAATGCAGAAGTCTTGTATCCTCTACATGCCGCTGTATTTTGCATGGCGGAGGGTAACTTGTAGTAGGCTTCGATACCGTTTGATGCTTCACCATGAAGGTTGGTAGGCATAGATAACGTTTCATAATTAGCGTCGGAGATCTACCGAGACGGAGGCACGAGGAGATAGGCAGAGATAATAGTAGCAGGTGATTGTAGACGAGGATGCAGGAGATGGGCCAATGAAAGATTCGAATAATATGGAATAGGTTACTGTCAACTATGCATTCCATTGTTTTTATCAGAAGGAAGAGTTGATTTACAGAACCCAGAAGATGATTTGAGGAGAATGGGAAGAGAGAGGATTAGTGGAAGGAGGTCGTTGCAAAGGCAGAGGAGTAAATGGACAGAGAGAGGAAGAAGGAGAAGATGAATAGAGAGTGGAATAATACATGTATAGAGAGTGACGTGAAGGATAGAAAGCGGAGGAGGTGGAGGTGGACAACGAGAGAGTGTATATCCAATTACCATACACATTAAAAATCGCGAAGCATTGCCGGTGTCGCTGGTGAAAAGTAAATGAAAACTCATTATGAAACGAATACTCAATTCAACATACTTAACAGAAAAAACTTCAGTATTCCTCGTAATTTTACCTATTTTATTTATATTTGCAAATCGATTTCGACCACATTAGTGGTGTAATTCAAGAAAAAAATGCAGGTAAAAAAATTCAGTGTAACAGATACACTGATAAAATCAAGAAATTTCCAGATTAGCGGCGGTGTAACTAACTGTATGGTTCCCATGATGGAGCATCGTCAGTGCAGAATGCCACTCATGATGGCTCATGTCTGCACTGAAGATGTTGCATCATGATAACGAAGTGAATATGTAAATTTTTCTTAAATAAATACTTCATTTCACCCACCTAGCTAGAAATTTCTTGATTTTGTTACAAAATTGAGATGGGCAGCACAATCTCCATTATGGAGACAAATTACAAAGAAGATCTAGTGAACGATCACGAAGGAAATTACTGGCAAAGATCTGTCATTCGTACCATATAGAAGCCAGTTACAGCCTACTTAACCACAATCGCAAATACAATCTAACACTTTGGACAACTGAGAACAAAATGAAAAAGTTCTTTTATCAAAACCACGTGAATAAGTGATGTTAGACACGGAAAGAAAGGTGCTTACCGTTCCGATTATAAGGCACAATTTGAGCGAACTGCTTACAGAACCGACGCAGCAGGCGTACATATAAGGTGCGCCTTGCCATTTGTGGTGTATTCTTCTGATAAATACACACGACTTCATGTTATAACGATTATCTGCTGATGGGGCATATGACAGCTGCCATACATACGTCTTACCTTTACATGAATAACGAACGTTTCTCGTAAATCTGGTAATATAAACAGAGGATTTTTCGTAACTGCTAGAATTCTGTTTTCCTTGTATACCCAAATACACTACATTTTGACTTTTGTAAATGATTATTACACACGGTACATTCGACAAATTGTTAGAAAAAATTCGTTGATTCAGTTTTACGTATATAAAAAGAATATAATTATGTAAAAGAAAAATTCCTGATGTTCTGCATAATTATACATTTGGTTACAAATCGGCTTTCGGCTTCTTAGCCCACCATCCGGTAATAAATTAATGTCGCTAACATTTCTTCCCACTCCCATGAAACACAGACATTGCCGAGGTGGGGTGGCTTGCGTGCCTCAACGATACAGATAGCCGTACCGTAGGTACAACCACAGTGGAGGGGTATCTGTGGAGAGGCCAGACAAACGTGTGGTTCCTGAAGAGGGGCAGCAGCCTTTTCAGTAGTTACAGGGGCAACAGTCTGGATGATTGACTGAGCTGGCCTTGTAACATCGGCTAATGTGGCTTTGTCACACAGTTACTGCGAACGGCTGAAAACAAGAGGAAACTACAGCCGTTATTTTTCCCGAGGACATGCAGCTCTACTGTATGAACATATGATGATGGCATCCTCTCGGGTAAAATATTCCGGAGGTAAAATAGTCCCCCATTCGGATCTCCGGGCGGGGACTACTCAGGAGGATGTGATCATCAGGAAAGACAATACTGGCATTCTACGGGTCGGAGCGTGGAATGTTAGATCCCTTAATCGAGTAGGAAAGTTTGAAAATTTAAAAACGGAAATGGATAGATTTAAGTTAGATATAGTGGGGATTAGTGAAGTTCGGTGGCAGGATGAACAGGATTTCTGGTCAGGTGAGTACAGGATTATAAATACAAAATCAATTGGGGGTATCACAGGAGTAGGATTGATAATGAATAAGAAAATAGGAATGCGGGTAAACTACTATGACCAGCACAGTGATCGCATTATCATTGTCAAGATAGATACGAAGCCAACACCGATAACAGTAGTGCAGGTTTATATGCCAACTAGCTCTGCCGATGATGAGGAAATCGAAGAAATTTATGAGGAGATACAGGAAATTATTCAGACAATTAAGGGAGAGGAAAACTTAATTGTTATTGGAGACTGGAATTCGGTAGTAGGACAAGGAAGGGAAGGGAAGATAGTAGGTGAATATGGTCTGGGCAAAAGGAACGAAAGAGGAAGCCGCCTGGTAGAACTTTGCACAGAACATAATTTAATCGTAACCAACACGTGGTTTAAGAATCACAAAAGAAGGTTGTATACGTGGAAGAGACCAGGAGACACCGGGAGATACCAGATAGATTTTATAATTGAGAAAATAAAGGAGAAAATATAAAATGCAGTAAATGAAACAGGCAAAATGGAGTAGAGACGACTAAGAAATGAGATTGACAGGAAGTGCAAAATAGCTAAGCATGAGTGGCTAGAAGGCAAATGCAAGGATGTAGAAGAATGTATAAATAGGGGAAAAATAGATACAGCCTACAGGAAAATAAAAGAAACATATGGAGATAAGAAAAACAGCTCTATGAATATCAAGGACACTGATGGAAAACCAGTTCTCAGCAAGAAAGCTGGAAGGTGGAAAGAGTATATAGAGGGGCTCTACAAAGGAAATGAACATCGAGACAATATTGTAGGTAGGGAAGAGGATGTAGATGAAGATGAAATGGGAGATTCTGTTCTGAGAGAAGAATTTGACAGAGGCCTGAAAGACCTAAGTCGAAAAAAGGCCTCTGGAGTAGATGATATTACCTCAGAGCTACTGAAGTCTCTGGGAGAACCAGCCATGACAAACCTGTTTCACCTGGTGTGTAAGATGTATGAGACAGGAGAAGTACCCTCAGGCTTTAAGAAAAATGTTATAATCCCCATTCCAAAGAAATGAAAACTACAGAACCATTAGTTTAATAAGTCATAGTTGCAAAATATTAACACGAATTATATACAGAACGATGGAAAAGCTGGCAGAAGCCGACCTCGGGGAAGATCAGTTTGGGTTGAGGAGAAATGTAGGAACACGGGAGGCAATACTTTACGGCTTTTCCTAGAAGATAGACTAAAAAAAGGCAAACCTACATTTCCAGCTTTTGTAGATTTGGAGAAGTCTTTTGACAATGTTGAATGGAATAAACTCTTTCAAGTTCTGAAGCAAGCAGGAGTACAATATAGGGAGCGTAAGGTTATTTAGAACTTGTACAAAAACCAGACAGCGGTTGTCAGAGTAGAAGGGCATGAAAGGAATGCAGTGGTTGGAAAGGGAGTAAGACAGGATTGTAGCTTTTCTCCAATGTTATTCAATGTGTACATTGAGCAAGCTATAAAGGAAAGCAAGGAGAAATTTGAAGAAAGAATTAAAGTTCAGGGTGAAGAATTAAAAACATTGCGTTTTGCCGACGACATAGTAATTCCGTCAGATACAGCGAAGGACCTGGAAGAGCAATTCAACGGAATGTACAGCATGCTGAAAGGTGCATATAAGATGAACTTTAACAAGAGCAAAACTAGGGTAATGGAGTACAGTGTAAGAAAATCAGGTGATGCAGAAGGAATTAGATTGGGAAACGAAGCAATAAAAGAGGTAGATGAGTTTTGTTACTTGGGCAGTAAAACAACAAATGATGGTCGCAGTACAGAGGATATAAAATGAAAAATGGCAATGGGTAGAAAAGCGTTCTTGAAAAAGAGAAATTTGTTAACATCGGATATTGATTTAAGCCTAAGGAAGTCCTTTCTGAAGGCATTTGTATGGAGTGTTGCCTTGTATGGCAGTGAGACATGGACGATAAACAATGCGGACAGGAAGAGGATTGAGGCTTTTGAAATATGGTGCTACAGAAGAATGCTGAAGATTAGGTGGGTGGATCGCGTAACTAATGAGGAGCTACTGAACAGAATTGGGAAGAAAAGAAATTTCTGGCATACGTTGACTAAAAGTAGGGATAGATTGGTGGGACACATTTTTAGACATCAAGGAATAGTGAATTTAGCATTTGAGGGAAGTGTGTGGGGTAAAAACCGGAGAGGAAGACCAAGAGATGGATACAGTAAGCAGATCCAGACAGATGTAGGTTGCCGTTCTTATGTGGAGATGAAGAGGCTTGCTCAGGATAGGGTATTGTGGAGAGCTGGATCAAACCAGTCTCCGGACTGAAGACCACAACAACAACAACATTTCTTCACAAATATGCCACTTAAAATGCTGTTATTAAATGGTAGATGACATAAATTCACAAGTTAAGAAAAATGTGTTACACTTTTTGGGACTTAATTACATTTATTAAAAAAAAAAGTTCAAATGTTTGTATAGCTTATGGGACTTAACTACTGGGTCATCAGTCCCTAAACTTACAAACTACTTATGAACTAGCTAATACTAAGGACGGCACAAATATCCATGCCCGAGGGGAGATTCGAACCCCCGACCGTAGTAAATTAATTAATAAATAAAAATATATAAAAAGGTTGACGTGATATGTAATGCTTCTAAGGTTGAATATTATTATTAAAATCATGGAGAAGGGTTAGGAGAGGAATATGGGGGTAGTTACATTACGAAATAGTATTGAAACGGTGACATCTGAGATATTTAACAAACTGATAAGTAAAACTTATATTACTAGATGGGAAAAAGGAAACAGGGTTTGGCCATTTAATACTATACTGGCTTCCACTGCCTTATGTTATTGATTTCTAGTAATTCCAATAGTGTCATATTTCTACATTTCTTTAGAGAATGTAAGATTTAACAGTCTACATCAGAAGTATGGTTTTCTGTGAGCCTTTATAACATCTTAATGGCGTCTTTGTGTCATATCAGGAATTTTCTCTTTCTCATAATATTATCCTGTACATTGAAGCGCCGATGGAAAATTCATTTAATGTTAAAAATAACAGACCTATATGTGGCTCGATAAGTAATATACATAACATTACGGTATAGGCTGTGCCAGTCCAGAGAAGAACTCTCGGTATAAGATTTTTCGAGTACTCTCCCAAGCGACTATACTCCGTTTACCGAAACGAGAGACGTACTGTAAACACACTGCGGCGCGTGATCAGGGGTGGACAAAACAGGGTCGCTCCCTTAATTTCGCTTCATCCATTTCAGGTGTATGGTCGTTGTGTGTTTTGTTATATAAATACATTTATGTTAATACTCTATAAAAAGTGTTTTTCTGCGAAAATTTCCAAATCTGCATCTTCGCTTACCACAGCAAGCACTTTATCAAGTTCTGTGAAATTTCTTACGAAAAACTTTTTTCGTATATCATTTCATTCAAAGTGATCAAGACATTCTGAAAGCTTCAGTTGTATTTATTTTTCCTTTTTTTTTTTTTTATTCCTAGGAGACTTCAAGGAGTGTATGGCATTCTATTGCTTGTTTTCATAAAAATATAAATCATTGACTGTTTTGGACATAACAGCTTCGTTTTATACACACTAGGAACCACGTGTTTCTCTAAAGAACTTTATTACTTCTTCTTTGAGCGCTTCTTGGGTGTACTCAAATTGAAAGATGACATAATGATTACTCTTACGCGATACTTATGAGAGAGAAAAAGAGACACATAGACTGTGAATGCTGAATGTTATTGTAAACACTAATACGTTCCTATTCAGCATCTGGTTGTTTAAGATGGAAGTTGACAGTCAACACCAATTACCACTGCTATATAACAACACACACAAAGATCTTACGCCTAAAACGGATGCAGCGAAATTGCGCAAGCGTCCCCGTTTTGTCCACCCCTGGTCACGGTCCTCAATGTGTTTGCAGTCCGTCTCTCGTTTCGGTGAACGTAGTGTGTGGTGTCATTGCCTATGTTAGGACTTCACCTGTTTAACCTTTGCTATTGACTTTCGTCGTGTTCGTGGCTGCATGTTGGCATTCAGCGTCAAGTTATTTTAGTTGCCATCCCCCATGTGACGATCTCTTCTGGGTGCACTCAGTGTGTCAGTTTCTTCCTCGTTTCGGAATTTGTGGTCGTTCTTCTCCCATGTGAGATTTTTTTTTTTTTTTTTTTTTTTTTGTGTGTGTGTGTGTGTGTGTGTGTGTGTGCGTGTGTGTGTGTTTGTCTACGAATCCTTCCGTATGGATATTGGTATTTGTTTTTCTCGGGCAATGTATTATGTACTATATCGGCTAGAGTGTCTGTTGTATTCGGATCGTGTATTATTTTGGCAATGCAATTGTCGCTCACTGTAGGTGTCACATGTAACGTGCTTCTGTGTCCCAGTTCCTCCGCAGGTGCATAATTCATTGCAAGTCTCACACGATTTAAGTGTATCAGGGACGGTCCATGCCCGATTGGAAATGGGTCAACGAATAGTCTTCCACGTATATCGGGCGCGAAAAAGTGAAGTGCTACAGTCAGCTTCGGTAACAAGTTTCCTGAGAACACCGTGAGAACGCCGCCCACGGATTCGCATCTGTAACCGACCGCGGCCACGGCTGGCGAACAGCCAGTTGGCCCTGTGCGACCGCAACTTCGTAAATCCCGTCACGTGACCCGGTTGCAGCCTTTATGAGATGCTGCAGATGACTCGAATTTGTCATTAGTCCTGCTAGTTGACACAATAAAAGACCTAAATGCGACGTGACCTGTACTAACAAAATCTAGTGCAAGTACAAATCATTCGTTTTCCTTTTTTCCTAACTCCTACTGTGCTTTACTACCGAACTTTGCCCTCATTATGGTCTGAAGTTTTCATACACCGCTAACCCCTTTCACAGAACCAGCGGACTTCGTGACAAACAACTAAATCTTTCTCTGGAGTCGAGGAACATATAAAGTGAGCCATCGCGCTTACTTTACATTTATAATTTACTTCAGGACTCGAAAGTTGTGCAATGTATTTTTCACTATTTACATCAACAGTTATGTGGAACATAGTAACAGTAATCTCGACTTTGAAGCTATGACCTGAACAACCAATACAAATTATTTTTAAGAAAAGTATTTTTCTATAGTAACATGGAGATCACTTACTTTTCTGTGTTTAATGAAATTACAGATGTGTAATACTGTACAAAGAGGATAAGTATACGATTTCATCTTCGTATAAATTACCCTGAAATATTTTAATGATCGTTACATTCATTAAACATATTCGACTTACATTAATAGTTAAGTCTCTAAATTGAAAATTATTTATCTTTATAGACGATATTGAATACAGTTAATTACTTTCACATTCCATGGACAGTTTGGACGAGTAACTGTAAAGATTCACATTTCAATTACACATCTATATGCATTCCAAATGAGAAGCCAAGATCGCAAACTATCAGTTTATTAAGTGACGACCTGTTTCGGTGCACTATGTCACCATCATCTGGTCATATATATATATATATATATATATATATATATATATATATATATATAAAATAATCTGGTCATCTTGTTAAAAAATGGATATAAAAAAAGAAGTGCAACATTGTACTTAGTCACTATACAATATATATATATATGATGGTGACATAGTGCACCGAAACCGGTCGTCACTTAATAAATTGGTAGTTTGCGATCTTCGCTTATCATTTGGAAACTATAAAACGAATTGATCGCCTCCACACCAGACGATGTCAGGTAATCTTAACATCTATATGCATTTATACTGACCATTTGGAAGGGTATTTTGTGTAAATTCAGACGTGAACTAGAAATTCGGACCCTCTACTTTTTACACATTAAAAATTTTTCATTCTACCGTAGAATAAAAATGGATCACAAGGAGAAACTTTTCCAGTAATTTCAACCTTCTTGTTACTGCCATGTCGTAAGTGATCAAGAACTTTCGTAAAGACATTGTGCATTCCTCCTTGTACTGACGACAACCTTAATGCTTACTGCTGCATAAGAACGTTTCTTTTTTGTTATAATTACATACAACTTTATCATTTTAAACTCCACACAGGTTTCTAATAAACTTCATGAGTGAACACCAGTACTGCGAACCAACAGATGACTACAAGATGGTTGTCTGGCAACACCTCATACCTCTGGGCAAGGAAGCACACCCCCTCCTCCCCCCGCACCGACAGTAATTCGAGCGTACCACAATAACATCTTCACGAAGCCACACTTTCGACACTCCTGTATCTTCGTTGTAGAAAAAAGTACAAGCCTGAACATCCAGTTACCAAGAGAACTGTATTCCCGATTATCCTACTTCTTGTACCTTTATAGTTCTACTGTCAATCGAAATTCTATAATTTTGTCACAGACGTACGTTTCTTAAGTACAAATGGTGATAAAGCTTGATCACTAAAATACAAAATAAATACAGTTATAATATTTTTCGAAGAATGGACAACTTGACGAGTTTTGTCAATTCAGAACTATATTTTAAATTATAAATGGAGCTTACGTTAACCGCGAAGATTCTGATAGTTATTACCATACACAACAGTCAGGGACCATGTCGAACAGTCCCTAAAAGCCATACGTTCTTCTGTGTTCACATGCGGGTAAACTTACGTGTCGCTTTCCAGAGTGACAAGGCGAATTACAACCAATAAATTATTTTTGAGAACATTACGGATAACAGAGATCGTGAAAGTAATAATTAATTCAAAAAAATGTTCAGATGGTTGTAAGGCTTATGTGACTTAACTGCGCAATCATCAGTCCCTTAACTTACAAACTACTTATAAACAAACTTATGATAAAGACATCGCAAACATCCATGCCCGAGGTGGGATTCAAACTCGCGCATCGGAGCATAGGGCCTCAAAGGTGCACCTCATAAGTGTCATGCAAATGAAGCGTAGCCTATTGTTCGTCTTCCCTACAATATTTTGTTGTTTCATACTTAAGTTGTTCGTAAACGTTATTCCTAGGTATTTAGTTGAATATACGGCCTTGACTGTTTTATCGTGAAAATGAAGTTTGACGAATTTCTTTTAGTCCTCATAAGGATAACTTACACATTTTATTGTTTATAGTCAGTCGCAAATTTTCGCTCCATGCAGGTCTCTAAATCATTTTGCAGTTATTTTCGATATTCTGGCGACTACTAACCGATGAACGGCATCATCATCTGCGAACAGTCGAAGACAGTTGCTCACATTGTCTCCTAAACTGTTCTTAATGAACAGTAGGGACCGCGAAAGACTTCCCTGCGGATCGCCAGATATCACTTCCGTTTTACTAGATGACTTTCCGTTAGTTACTACGGTCTGTATCCTTTCTGACAGAAAATCGCAAATCCAATCGCACAACTGCGCCAATGTTCCGTAAGTACGAAATTTGATTAGAAGACGCTTGAGAGGTACAGTGTCAAAAGCATTCTGGAAAGCGAGAAATATGTGATCTACCGGGTGATCAGAAAGTCAGTATCAATTCGGAAACTTTAGAAAACTTTTAGTATAAAGTGGGCCGAGAAAGTTCAAAAACGTCCGACAGATGGCGCTTCATCTGATCAGAGAAGCAATAATTAGCATGACAAATTAAGACAAAGCAAAGATAGTGTTCTTTACAGGAAATGCTCAATATGTTCACCATCAGTCCTCAATAATAGCTGTAGTCGAGGAATAATGTTTTGAACAGCACCGTAAAGCATGTCCAGATGTATGGTGAGGCATTGGCGTCGGATGTTGTCTTTCAGCATACCTAGAGATGTCGGTCGATCACGATACACTTGCGACTTCAGGTAACCCCAAAGCAGCCAATAATCGCACGGACTGAGGTCTGGGGACCTGGGTGGCCAAGCAGACGAAAGTGGCGGCTGAACACACGATGATCACCAAACGTCGCGCGCAAGAGCTCTTTCACACGTCTAGCAATATGTGGCGGAGCGCCATCCAGCATAAAAATCGTACTTCCAGCAGATGTTTATCATCCAGGCTGGAGATGATGCGATTCTGTAACATACCGGCGTACCTGTCACCCGTCACGGTAGCAGTCACTGACGTTTTGCTGTCCAGCGCCATCTGTCGGACAGTTTTTGAGCCTTTTTCCTTGTTCTAATAAAACCCATGTCATTCGAAGCATGTGTGTCAATTTTTACCTCTCTATCTACATTATACCGTGATTTATTAAGTTTCCAAGTTTATACTGCCTTTTTGATCACTAAGGGTCCATAGGCAGATCTGTTCAAAGTAACTCTATAATCCTGTTGCAAACCTACGTCAGCGATACAGGCATGTTATTTTGCTGATCTTGCCAAATGCCTTTCTTGACTATTGGGGTGACGTGTGTTACTTTCCAGGCGTAGGATACGGAACATTAGCTGAGCCTGCTTTTGTATATGATAGCTAGGTATGGAGCTATGACATCAGCGTACTGTGAAAGAACGTAACATATACAATCTGGACCGGGAGGCTTGTATTTGTTAAGTGATTTCAGTTGCTTTTATACTCTAGGGACCTATAAGTTACGCATACTGGCGGTTTGACATGATTCGGATTCTGGAGTATTCGGTTCGTCTTCTTTGGTAAAGGATTTTCAGAAGGCTGTGTTTAACAAGTCACTTCACCATAACTGTCATCCATAAAATCAACGTAGTGAAGTTATTGATTATGTCCATCCGCTTCTTTTACTTTTATTTATTTATTCATTTATTTTTTCCAAGAGTGATCTAACCTGTTCGCTCTGGTAAGCTGTAAACGAAATTTTATCTACTGTTTTGAATAGAGGAATTGTCGTTTAATTTTGGTGGACTTCGGAATTTCGATTTTCAGTCTCGCTACAACTCTGTGTCCACTATCCCCTGTGTCTTGTTTGATGCTCTTTATTTGTTCATGATTATGTGTTTCTTGGATGTCAAGTATGTTTTAACAAGCAATTACTGATGGACTAATTGCTCGAGATCATTTTCAGACAATGCGTTCGGTAGAATTCCGGGCGATGTTTTATGCTTGTCTCGGGTTTTGAAAATGTATTTTTGCCAACATATCGAGGGTAGGTTAATGTCACCACCAATTAAAATAGTGTGCTTTGTGTGCGTT
This sequence comes from Locusta migratoria, assembly GCA_026315105.1. Lineage (NCBI taxonomy): Eukaryota > Metazoa > Arthropoda > Insecta > Orthoptera > Acrididae > Locusta > Locusta migratoria. The sequence continues at coordinate 307,490,419 of CM048744.1, forward strand.
TTTTTGAAAATTGATCCAAACCTTCTTTGAACATTTCTACAATCGGATCGTCTGAGGCAGGGGGTCAATACAAAGAAACAGTTATTAGTTTATTCCGGTTGTCAGGTATAACCAATTTCCATGCCAGCTCACAGGAAATATCTACTTCAGTTTTGCTAACAGTTAAACTGCCTTTGGCAGTAATAAATACATCACCAGATATTTTATTCAATTTATCCTTTGTGAATACAATTTTTCCAAAAATTACAACTGAACTGACCTCCAGCTATAGCCAGCTTTCAATACTCGGAACGATTTGTGCTTGGAGCTCTAGTACTTTCCCTGCACAGTAACAACCATTTAATATTGTGTGACCAATGGTTTTATGTTGTTGTTTATCCTATCTGTGAACTGTACAATCTACCATACAAAACCTCCCAGCCCACGCCAGAAAGCCGCCGCTACCCGTGTTGCCACTTGCTGCATTTAGTGGACGCCTGACCTGTTCAGTGGAACTTGGAACCCCACCACCCTATAGAGCATATCAAGGAATCCTACAAGGTAGCAGAACCGTCTGAGCCTCTCCACGAGCGTCTGGGGACAGTAGTGCGTCGGACCACAGTCACCGTATCAACCGACAGATGTCTCTACGGTCGCGAGCTATGTCCTGCAGAGACGCCATTTTCCATTTCGTATTTTCATGCTTTTCTCCTTATACTTCGTGTGTTGCTATCTCAAAGTTACGGCACACTTAAGAGGCACCGAAACCATGTCGTTCTTAGTACATTTAGTTGTTAATTAAATTCAATAAATGCCATAATTGCGAGTAACCCTTGATATTGATGGCAATGTGAAACAGAAAGCTTTCACTTATGTGCTTCTTGTAGCGTAGCGGATACACGTGGCCAGTGGTTCGCTTCCCGGTCCAGACAATTTTGTTTTTCTTTTTTACCTTGACTCCTAAAAGTTTTCTTACACTGTTGTTAATTAAAAGGAATTTACATTTTGCGATATTTCGACATATTTACGTACACAAGCCCTTTCTCTAAAAAGTGCGATTGTTCTCTTTAGTGAAAATTCCCTGAAATATGGGCCAACGGATTGTAAATATTTTGAACTACCTGTGCATATACTGAAGACACACTACAATAATTAATGTTCTAAATGTCATGCTGATTCAAATAGTTTTACATATATATTACGTACTAGAGTAATGTGGCAACTGTCGTTTCTTAATGAGACTGAACTGCCGTTTTTTCTTTTTTGAAACAGCTGTTATACACGGTCTTGCGTCCTATATGCATTGTTTGTGAGTAAATGCCCTAATACTGTAGCCATTTAACTGATCTCAAGAGCTCTGTATTTTCTAGTAAATGTATGAAACTATTTGTATCAGCATGTCATTTGCAACATTCACTATAACAATGTGTCCGCACTTTATGTGCAGGTAAAGTAGTTCAGAAGACAGTTGTTGGACCATATTTCATGGCATGTTCATTAAATAGAAGAAACGCACTATTAAGAAACAGCTGTTGTATTTGCAAATATGTCGGAATATCGCAATTCGTAAATTCTATTTAATAAATGTGTCAGAAAACGTTTGGGAGTCAATGTGAACAATAAAAATATTGTCGGAAGCGAGAAACGAACGACCGCCCACACACACACATATCCGTTTTTCTTTTTAATATATGTATTTCCCCTAAGCTTTTCCATTTCAGGCGTTGGCTCCTGTCACCTATATTACCACCAAACATTTACTAAATAAACCTACAAAACAAAATATCTAGTGCTACCGCCAGTTTCGCCGTAAGCTAAATTGACTATCGTCAATGGCGCTATTGTCAGCTAAAAAAGGAATACATTCAGTTTCCTCCAAAATCCGATCTTTTCTGTCACCATCTGTGAAATAATAAAAATATTTAATATACCAGTGTCATTCATTCTCATGTAAATGACACTCGAAAAGCAACACGTGAATATTCTCAACAACAAAATAGAAATTCATGTAGAACCTCTGCTCTGATTTCCGATTTATTTATCACGAAAGTAACCTCAGCTTTATGTTACGTCTTTTTACAGTTTAAGTTTCGAACTTCAAATTTTAGATTGCTGGAAAGTCTTACTTGTCATTTTAATACTGCAGTGTTACAGAAATATTATGGAATATTACAGACACACTTCTATTACAGTAATACTGAAGTCTTAGAATGATTCATATTTCGAATGTCAAAATACGAAGGTAGAAATATTTACGTGAATTAAACAGCAGGAATGATAAATAGAAGCCCTGGAGTCGCATAGCATCATGGTAGCATAACCGAAGCGACATCTGTCGGTTCGTACGGGTAACTGGGGTCCGACGCACTACCGTCCCTAGACGCCTGTCTCATTCAGACTCACCACTCATTTTCATACCGGAGGTCCGCAGTCGGTCCTGACAACTATGCTGAAGATGAACTCTGGAAGCAAGAGTTGCAGACTTTACCACTTCAGACAGCCACGGAGTAATACTCTTCCGATCGAAAGCGACACACATCATTGGTACCGACATGAGCCACCACCTACAATGACTGCATCCCGTAGTCTTCATGGCGTCCTGAAGGACCCATTCTACATATGGAAAGACTCAACTCGCTATGCACACGGCTTGCTGCCTATGACATGGATTATCATTGGCACATGAATGGGTCGTCGGCCTATATAACCCATCCTAAGAGTGCTCTTAAACTGTGTACTCAGAATGAATCCAGTTGCGCCACAATTATCCACCTGTCTTGTTTTATAAGTCTGCTTCTAAATGTTCAAATATTTTTTAAGCTGATGTTTTCTTGTTTGTGGGGTCGTCAGTCCCTAAACTTAAAAACTATATCGTAATTTTATAAATTCTACCGTCGTTTAGGTTACTGTTGCAGGCGGCCTTCATCAGTGTCTGTGTCTGACTGCTGAATATACGATAGCTTGGAGTTTGTGTAGCAGCGGATGAGGGAGAGGAAGGGGGACGTTGGTTTTCCTTTATTGGTGGTTATTGCACGCCATTGGTGGAAAGCGCAATGAGATTGGTGTTTTAAAATCTTGTTTTTCATGTGATTGGAGGTTGCATTCTTCCCCCTGATTGGTCAAAATGGCCGTCAAAATGATAACAGCCGCGAAAGCCTACGTTTGCATTTAAAAACTATACTATAGACAGCACAAACATCCATGCCCGAGGGACGATTCTAACCCCCAACGGGGAGCTGCCTCGCGCATCGGAGCACAGCGCTTCCATGCGCTCGGCCACTCCGCCGCGGCTAAAAGTCTGCCCAGCATACGTCGTCCGACATCGTAATCGGGGCTGGTCACCCAATCCATCGACGTCTGGACTGGTTTCACCTTGGTGTTGCCTCTTATTGCAGAGGCAATCACCAGAAATCTCTCCCAATATCTGGCAAGCCATGCAGTTTCCGAAATGCTTGTGCTGAGCCTCGTGGCTATCGGTCTCTGCTCTCTGCCAGACTCATAGAGGTCTACACGTGGGTGGAAAGCTCATTGAATACTGTGTGTGTCATTCCTCGAAGAGGTGACGCTGCCGTCGCCTTGACTAGCTTCTATCAATGTTTTGTAGGTAGTCCAAATGTTCTGGCTTTGTACGAAAAATTTGTGCTCTGGCATGAAGTGAAAAAAATAAATATATAAGTAAATTGCGTGAATATCTGGGAGACCCCCAAGGGCAGGTTCAGGCGCCTAACTGTAAAGGTTTTCCCCATGGAAATGTTTTCCTTATACTTCGCTCCCAAAGGCACTTTCCCTTTTCGAAGTGCCAGTACTGTGTGCTGAAGTGTCTAGGCTGTTTAGGTGGCCGTAATGAGAACTTATGTAGTGTAGTGTCGCGTTAGTGTTGGCAGCCCTGCGCAAGGTCGGAAGTGCTGTTGAAGAACGCTCGTAAAAGATAAGGAATTTAGCTAGTAATAAATTGTAATTTAACGTTTGTAACTAATTAAATACGTTCATTGGAGTGCTCTTAAAGCCCACCAAAAATAGTTTTTCTTAAAAGCGAAAAGTCGGTCTTGTTTAGGTACTGCTGTTAGGCCTAATTTCCGAGGGTGCACATTTAGCGTGGCACCTCAGATTTTAAGTGCATTTTCTAATAGTTTCTGAACAGTGGTTTTCCTAACTTATATGATCCTAATGAAACCACATGAAGATCACAGGATGCATTGGGACTGAATCAGGAAGGGTAGGCACATCTACATATCTTTCCTTGCTATACTTGTTAACATACTATACTAACTTTAATTTTGGATTAACGATTATTAGATTCAAAACAGTCTCTTTAAATCCAACAAGAAGAGCCATAGAATTTTGCTCAGTGTGGGAGACCCACTTTAATTAACTGAATTGACTTTCCAACAAACACAGGAACAAGTTTACAGTAAAATAAGTTTAAAATTACAGCATTTGGATTAATAAACAAGGCATTAACATACAGATAACAGATTAACAAACAGATAAGCTTAGCATCCCCTAGGTATACCCAAATTTTCAAATAATCATCCAAAACAAGAACAATAATTAACCACTATAATTTGCCCATTTAAAATCTACACAATATAGTTAGGTCAACACCACTTTAATTAAATAAATTGAAAGGGTTAAATAACTTGGCCAAATTTTCTTCTTCGGAGGAATACAAGAACAATCTTCACTATTCACTAAAATAAGTTTTCAAATTATAGCACATAGCTTAATAAACCATACACGGGTTTAGGTTGCTGAAGATATACCTAAAATTCAAACGATTATCCAAAACAAGAGCAACGCCTTCCTACAGTAATTTGCTCTCTTAAAATTTACACTGTATAGTTCAGAGCAAACGATTATCCAAAACAAGAGCAATGCTTCTCAACTGTAATTTGGCATTTTAAAATGTACTCTGTATAGTTCAGAGCAACCCCACTTTAAATTAATTAAGAAGGTTAAACAACTTAGTATAATTTCTTGTTTGGAGGAATACAACAACAATTTCACAATAAAACCAAGTTTTAAGGCAAAAACTTGAAACTAGCTCGAGGAGGCTGAGGAAAACCAAATAGGAAAGCACTCGAATGAGGAAATTTGACACAAGGGACGGTATGTCCCTCACTCGACGACAACTTAACTTGAAGAATAAAGCAGTCCCACGGCGGACACGTAGACATTGGTCTACGACGGAAACAACACCCGCCGCGTTCGGCTCTCCAAGGCTGAGTCGCTCCAAAACAAGGTGTTAACCGACAGTCGTTGCTGTGATCACCACTCCAGTGTCCCAGTTCACTCGGGTAAACGGTAAACCTCTAAGGAACACTAAATCACACAGGCCAATAACTGCTTGTGCAACACACTACGCCCCTTTCTTTAACGAGATATGACAATTACTGTCCACACCATGGGCTCTAGCAACACCATGTAAGTCTTCACGCATCAAAAAAATCACCATCGAGCACACGGGCCGTTACTAACCGCCGCTGGCAGCCACACCCCCATTCTCGCGGCCTCGCTCGATCGCCAGTCCTCTCACTTCCACTATCAACCGCGAGGGTGCATCATATTAGAGGCCAAGGAATTTACAAAACAAAAGATAATCTACTCTTTGCAAGAGGAGATTTCGATCCTCACGGTTCAGTTTCCATACTTATCAGTGCCTAATACATAATTACAATTGTGGTTAATATGTATATTCCCATTAACAATTAAGTAAATCTCGTAATTAATTCAAGTATGTGAGCTGCTGTAGGAATGTTAGTTTAGGGGTTTCATGCAGCTGTTGCGACAGGTGGTTTCATTGGGGATGTAGCGGTGTGGGAGTTGGGGAAACAAAAGAGACTCTTCCCTTCTTCTGCAGGGTTTATTCAAGAGATAGGAAAATAGCAGAACAGTAGGGGAAGATTGGAGCTCTTCATGCTTATTTGGATAGAGCGAGGGAGGAACTGATGAGGTTAAGGGGGGAGAAGGGTAACCAGAGGTGGGAAGTGATACCTGGGAACATGGGCCACAGAAAGAAAACAGTGTCTGGCAGTTTTGCAATTGGCACAACCAATAGATTTTCCCCGCTTTCACAGTTGTGTAAGGAAGAGGCTCCAGTAGAAGTAGGAGTAGTTAAGATGCAACTGAACCTCATCAGGAAACCATCAGTTTCAAAAAAAGTAGAAAGTAGGAAGAAAGTTCTGTTGCTACGTAGCAGCAATGGATGAGGTAGGGGCCAGATTTTGCGGGAAAAATTAGGTGACCGGCACCAGGTCACAAACTTTTTCAAACCCAGCGCATGTCTTAGCCAGGTAGAAGAGGATTTAGGTTTCTGGTGCAAACATTTCACTACACAAGATCATGTTGTGGTAGTGGGTGGCGTGGGAAACAGTATCGATAGGGATCAGGGCTACAGTATTGAGTGTGACGTGGCGAAAATAGCCTCTGCAACGACGCCCCAGTTGAACTGCTCTGTCAGGAGGGTCAATATGGAGTTAGACGTGATGCGTACGAGGACGTGGATACAGGGCCAACTACGAGCCGTTGAGTACAATGGTCCGAGTAGGATGACACACAGAATTTCTGACCGGAAGGATTACGTGCTTGGATACAATGCCTGCTAGCGGCTCAGATATACAACCAAATTTAAAATATAAAATAATTGTGTTTCATAGCGATATAAACGATATATTGCTAACAGACCTTCTCGGTCGTCAGTACAATGATTTAAGAGACGACTTTACCCATCTTATAGGCTATATGTGTGATTGTATGTATGTTCCACATATCCTCCTAAGCCACTGGACCGATTTTAACCAAACTCGCTACCCATGTTGCTTACTACCAGACAAAAATCGCTGTCGGAGTAAAAACCACGTACGACACATACGTAAGGAGATACGACGTAATAAACAACGACAGTGGTGAAACACGGTCGCATCAAGCGATAATATTCTACATTTGCTCCTAAACTAATGGACCGTCAACAACCAAATTTGGTACAAATATTCTTTAACGTCAGTAATCATTTGCTATGGTTGCAAAAACCACCTACAATACTTAGTTCATACGATATCACGTCATTAAATAATGAAAATTGCCCCTTCTTGCGGCGCGTGATAGCGTCATTTTATTCGCCAACTATTTGACAATGATAGCTCTTAGCGACTTGCAATAGATTTTGAACATAATTCCAGATCGATACGAAATTTTTTTCTCACTGACAACCTCAAAAAAATTATGAAAAGAAAAAAAGTTTATCGCTTACTAATTTTTCGATGTTCATGTTGTATATCTACGGCATTTGGCATCATGTTACTAGTTATTGCTTTACACTGTACATTGTATTCGCGAGACAAATCACAGACAGCATTCATACATACCACTGAATGTTCCTTCGACACTATATCACAATTAGAGATATAGTTCATGAGATATGAAGTGATAAACAATTTGTGTCATGAAAAACCCCATCATCACGCATGAGGTTTCGATATAATGCGTCTTTCCCGCCAACACAATTCACGACATATTTTGCAGACATTAGGGACTTATACCACTGAATGTACCTTCGAATTTACATCATAGTACGGCATATATTTCAGGAGATATGACGTCATAAACAGTGAAATTTACGAAGAACTTGTACATCATGCACTATTTTTCCACATTTACTCCTAAAATAATGGTCCAATTACAACTAAACATGGTGCACATATTGCTTACTATCAGAGAAGACTGACTGTGGGGTTAAAAACTACCTACGCTAAATAGTTCAGGACATATGACGGCGTAAACAATAAGTCTCAAATATTTCTCACCACCCGATGCGTGATTTACAAGACTTCATTTATCCACTATTGCTTCATTGCAAACGGTTTCCTAGTATTACTCTCTACAAATCTGTAAAATTATGTGATTGAAGAACACAAAGTCAAGAACACATTATGATGTCATAAGTATTCGAAACTAAACTAAACGCCGATAGACAGAATGAGAAAACGAGCTTGACCGACAAGGAGACCGTATGAGTAACGGATTTTAAAACTTTTTGACATATATAGCACGTGAAGTTCAAAACTAAAATAACAATCAGCCAAAGCCATCCAACGCAACTCTAAAAAAAATCTGGAGAAAATAAGTACCAACAATGAAAACGGTTGTAGCATCTGTGGGTGTAGCTCAGGTGCCAAACTAGCCGCACTCAAAGGTCTGAGACAGCTGTTGGCCTGGTGGAAGTCTTTAAATTGGACGCCACTTCGGTGACTTGCGTGTCCCTAGCCTACCCCAATTACCAATTATCCAACCGGAGAAAGGGGACCAATAGCTTAACGTGCAATCCCAACCACGTGTCGTGTCTGGCAACTCCTCACATTGTTGAGAGGTGAGGGATGGGTTAAAACGCAAACTGAAAAATTCCGAGGTCCGACCGGGTCTCGAACCCGCGAACCTTCGTTTTCCTGTCGAGCGCTTTAACCCAAAAACCTTTGATTGTTCACTTTGTGAAGAGCTACGTCACTTTTTTTTGGTAAAGTCACCTCCATAGTTACTTATGGCTTTCCAAATAGCTAACCTACGCAACCTTCGTTGTACGTGACAAGTTTTCAGCTCGTTGCTTACAGGTAAACAAAAACTGACACAACACGTGGATTTGGAGATCCAAAATGATTTTTATAACTGAATTCAAAAACTAAAAAATTCTGACACGTTAAAATTCGAACCACCGACCCTATTTTGCGAGGCGAGAACGCTACCACCTGAACTACACCGGCAGATGCTGCAATCGTTTTTATTATTGGTACCTACCTCCCTTTCCAAAACTTCACAGTCGATTTTCTCGAGAAGTTTTGAGAGTTGCGTCGAATGGCTTTGGCTGATTGTTATTTGAGTTCTAAACTTCACGTACCATAAATACAAAGAAATTCTAAAATGCGATACCCATGTGGTCTCCTTGTAACAGAAGAAAGGAATAAATACATGTAGTTCATGAGATATGCCGACACAAACAAGGGTTTAGCAGCTAGTCAGTTTATAAAATACTGTCGTCTGAAAAATAGGAAATGAATTTAAATATTCAAATTTCTTAGCTGACACAATCTAAAACAAGAAATGAACAAAGAAAGAAGAGATACGCAGGGTAGATCGTCTTCCTGATGACGAGATTGAAAAGAACAAAGATTAAATGGTATACCTTTAGAGTCTTATTCACAGTTAGAGAATCTGGATTGGAAAAAATTCTCCCCATTAAGTAGTGGGACGAAATATTATCCCCTGCCACTACATCAGCTCAGTTTCGCAGGTAAAAGAACATGTTTATATATGTTGTTGTTAATAATGTTTAGTCTTAATAGGTTGTATTTCATTGTCAAAGAAAATATGTGTTGTTTTTATGCTTCATGTGCGGTGATAACGGAGCAAACTACGAAAATAGCATCTTATCTGCTGAAGCCAAAGACGATGTACCTGGCTACCAATCGTCGCGGGTCGACAGCCACACGCTCAGAGAAGATGCTGTTGGCGTACCTACGTTGCCAACCGTTACAATCATACAAACAAGAAAAATTGAAAACTGTATTGTAAAAAAAAGTCTTTTCATCTTTTATGTTAAAAAACAATTTCAGTCTTGATGTTGAGTCCTTACGAGCAAGTTCTGATTGTATGTCATGTATTACGTGGACTTATAACTTCCGAAATAAAACGTAAACTTTTACTTCCAGTACCAGTGTGTGAAAACTAATTATTGCACTGAATAAGAAGAGAAGATATTTACATATTGAACTGAATTTATATTTTTAGAACTTATAACAGAATTTCTCCGATTTTATACCAGTGTAGGGACTCAGCAATTATTTTATTAACTGCAAAACAGTGAGATCAAGTTTTATGAATCGATATATTCTACGACTGATTCAGTGAGCAACATCTGTGATAGTAAGAGATTATCTTAGGAAATCTTCAAAAAGATTTTTTTTTAAGAATATTCAACGAAAGTGCGTACCAGATTTGGAACTTTTACAGTATTTTTTTGAACCGTTTTATTTTTCTATTATCTTGCACAAAAACCTAGCAGCGAATATTTAAAAGACTTTTTTTCCCTAAGAATGAAGATTTTTATTAATTCTAGTGTGGTGGAATGGCCAAAGTCGAAGTCCGACTAAATCAAACTGAAGAAATTTACTCCTGAATACACAATTCCTTTCTAATCTGAAGGAAGAATCGGCTGTTCCACCACACTTAACGTGGATCCTATATAATCTGTTACGTTGGCTGTGGTGTGGCGGTCAGCTTTGCACCAGTGACGCTATAATCACGAAAGTTTTAACTATATTTGTGAGGGCTTCAGCATTGATGGTTTCGTCTTTAGTAGAGAGGAAAATATTTTCGAATTGTTTATTGTGGCTGTAATTTATATGCATAGAGGTTACGTGAAGCTACTCGATTTAAAAAATAAAAATATTTTTAATTCCATACAACCGAATATTTTCGATAAATTAATAAATAAAATATTTACAATCAAGTTCTCCGATGACACGTAAAAAGTCATTTGTTTTCAAAAAAGAAAAACAAAAATCCCCGACGACGGTGTTCCATCAATGAATATTTATTCTGATGCGGCATTGCACTTTCAGTTAAATTACATATTTCGCTAATATACGATTTAACGATACAGGTGGCTTTTCTCCGTTACCTCGAATAATCCTGAAGTGAAACATGAATAATTAGCTTTTATGTCAGGGCCCAATGCATTACTTCTTTTCCTTACCAGTATCGGGAAATCAATAAGAATCCGATTTGTTCAAGACCACTGGAAGTTGTTGTAGTTTAGTTATTACACCTGAAACTTTATATTTACGCGTTTGGACACATTATTGTTCAAACGTTCAAAGTTGGAAGTTGTTGTAGTTTAGTTATTACATCTGAAGCTCTATATTTACGCGTTTGGAACACATTATTGTTCAATTGTTCAAATTTTTGTAAATGTATTGGACCAAACTGTTATGGTCGTCGTCGTTGCAATCTACTTAAAGTAACGTACACTAATGAAATCACACACACACACACACACACACACACACACACACTAATGCCTGAGGGAGGACTCGGACCTTCGGCGAGAACGGCAGCCCAGTCCGTAGCATGACGCCTTAGACCACGCGGCCATTCCGCGCGGTGAATTCATTATTACGATTCCTTTAGTAACGTCGCATTAAACTGGCACTATTAATCCAAAATATTTTAGCAGATATTACTTATCATCACTTCCTGAAATTATATTTTTCTTCTTTTATGAACTTAGTTCAGATGGTTTGTGTGCACGCACCTTCGACCAAATCAAGCTATCTCGATATATATCTTTAATAAGATAGCTGTGCTTTGTTATACAAGTCGCGCGGTTCTCCTCGCGCCTGCGTGTGTAGGCATCCCGCAGTCCACATCTGGCAGGCAAGGCGCGCGCTGCACTATGCTTACATGCAGCGCTCCGCTGATTTTTCAAGATGACGTCATAGGCCGTGGCGTAATCGCTTGCGACGTAGATTTAAAAGAGCCGTTAAGAGCGCTCTCGCGGTCTATCTGGATCGGATAGGCGTTCATTGTGGTTCGTAGGCGGAGAATGAGGCGTTCTCGTCTTACTGTCTTACTGTGTTTAAGGCTATTGATAATATAGACATTAAGAATACGACTAATAATGTAGGAGCTCAAGTGTGCCTTAAATGTTCTAGTGTGTTTTGTGGTGGTGTTTTCCAGTTTACTATTAGTAGAGCTGATAATACTCCGACTCATGGTAATGGTTGGATTACAGCAGCAATTGATCGTGGTAACGGTGATACTTCAAAGGCGCAAGGTGGACTTGAGAGTTTTAATAACAGAGAACTGATTGATTATCGGATATTTCAAGTGTCTGAGGTGTATAATAAGGATATGGGTAAATCGTATTATACTTGTAACACGCCATTTGTTGTTACAACTCGTAATCATAGTAGAGTTAACGAACAAGAAAGTGTCGGAATCTAACATATAAAGCAGTGTGTCCGTATGTTTGTACGTGTTGCATACAAATCTACAGTTTTGTTCCAATCTTTATGAAATTTTTTACACGTAAGCTTCAATCCATGAGGACGGTCGCCGTATGTGTAAGAATCACATACGATATATAGTTCACGAGATATGACGTCATAAACAACGAGATGCGCGGAAAAACTTCTGCATTTTGCGACAATGCTGCGCCGGCCGCGGTGGCCGAGGGGACTGAGGCGCTCCAGTCACGGTCTGCACGGCCACTACGGTCGGGGGTTGGAATCCCCCCTCGGGCATGGATATTTGTGCCGTCCTTAGTATAAGGTAGTTGATAAGTAGTTTGTAAGTTTAGGGACTGATGACCCCGTAGTTAAGTCCCATAGACTTTACAAACATTTGAACAACATTCGACAATGCTGCTCATTTTCTCCTAAACCATTGCTCCGATTTCAACCAAATTAGGTACACACATTCCTTACCGTGAGGTAAGAATTGCTGCATGGTTAAGAATCACATACGGCACATGGTTCAAAATATATTACTGCATAACTAATAGAAATCTCAAAAGATGTCATATAATGCGGCGAGACTTTCGAAATACACTGTAGGAGAATGACGGTACTTAGCGACTTGAAACAAACTTTAAACATAATTTCAAACCTTTATTAAACTTTTTCTCGCTTGCAACCATAGTAAAATGATGAAAGGAAAAAAGTTTCTCCCTTACTACTTTTCCGCTGTTTATGGTGTAAAACTACGGCTCTCGGTACGACGTTACAATTTTTAATTTCAACACTACAAATTGTAGCGACAGGAAATTTTACAGACAGTATACAAATATATAGTTGAATGTGCCTTCTAATTTTTATCACAGTACGACATGTAGTTCATGAGATATGAGCACATAAACAGTAACGTTCCGCTGTTCATGGACTAAAACTACGGCATTCGTTATGACGTTACAATTTGTAATTTCTACACTACAAATTGTAGCCGCAGGAAATTTTACAGACAGTATACAAGAATATAGTTGAATGTACCTTCTAAATTTTATCCAAATACTACACGTACTTCATGAGATATGATAACAAAAACAGTAACGTTCTTGGAAAACCGTCCCATCAAGCATCAAGTTTTAATCTATTACTTCTTCACTACTAATTGTATTCCCAACAGATTCTACAGACAAACAGCCCTTATACAAATGAATATATACCAGAAAAATTGCAGGAATAAATAAATACCCCGGCAACGCCGGGTTTTCAGCTAGTTTGGATTAAAGGAATAATAAATTATAGTAAGATTAGAGTTATTGGAGATGTATTATGTAGCAGACCGGGCAAACAACAGAGCGGTTATACACATGGCGTATTAACAACATAAGACCACGTGACTGTTGGCAAACATTAGCCGTATATAATGAAGTACTTAGCAGTTTTCAAGACATAACACTATTCTATTTTAAATAGGTAATACACATGAAATTTGATGTTACTCCCCTTTACAGAAAACGCTTTTTAAGTTTATAAGTAAATGTGGACACTATCACGTGACTGTTGGCAAACCAATGGTTTAGCTGTAGAGATGTTGATACCATGAAAGCAGTGCCATGCCCAGTCTTCCAATATTTGTGGTCGAAGACATGCACTTGACCTAAACCGCAAGAAGAAATCAAGGCAAGATGACGACGATGAGGAGGCTTTACTGGGGCTTAAGTGCCTCAAGCCTATTTCGAACCGCCAACCTAGAGCACAATTGATTCATTACAGAATCTGCAAACGTTTGACTCATGACGAGTGAAAAATGAAATTCGTGTACTATTTTATGAGTGTTAGAACTGTGCTGATCCTTTCCATCTGGAAAATGATTAAAGTTTAGCGTTATGTACTGAGACACTATAAATCCTACTAAGTACGAGGTTCCTCGTTATCATAACAAAATGTTGAGCATTTAACTCAACATTAAACTTGATATTATGCATGTTAAACTATGTTTCTTGCTAAGTATTAGTTTTATTTTTATTTTCTATAGTTATACTTGTTTAACTTATGGCGAACTTACCCTGAGGTAGAGGAGATTGGCCCACTTGAAGTATGTCCAGTAAATATTTCTTAAAAATATTTTAAGTCGTGATTTCAAGCTTAATAATTGCCATCCGGATTCAGTAAAACCTCACTAATATCTGACAATAATTTCATAAATTTAAATAAGCAAAATAAATTAATGTGAGCAATCATAGTGAAAGAATAAATAAGGCAACTATTTGGCCTCAAAATTTCATGCTACACGTAGGGTATTGTGCCATATATTCTTTCTAAAATATTTTACATATAGATTTTATTTATTTTATATAACACTATCTTCACCGCAATTGGTGTTTATTCTTATCTGGCAATAGATAACAACGGTAATTTTAAATGCCCCAATGCTCAATATATCTTATATCGGTATGTAATTCCAAATTATGTACAATTAATTACTATATATAAAAATATTTAGTGTTTTCATTATTAATTGCAAATATTGTTGTGCATATACTTATTGGCTGTATATGTATCTTACTGACAGGTCACCAGATGATCGACTAAGCCCAAAACATGTTGTGTATTTACAAAAAATAATCTACTAACAACAAATGATTATTCATGTAACCTATAAGCAATTTGAGAGTCATTAAGAAAAAAAATAAAAAACAAATCAAAGACATATGGCCAACGTGTCCAGTCTCCCCAACTTCACAGCAGTATGTTTTTCCGATTGACAACCTACTTTGACAATGCATAACTACATGCTACATGGATTTTATTAATAACGTTACTAGCGGTAGATGAATTTTATACGTATGTTAGTATTTCATTGTGGTGAATTGCATATTTGGTACGTGAGTCATGGAAATCCTGTGCCCCGTTTTAATGTTTCCTTGTTTTCAGAACTCCAGAATGGGATAATGTAGTCTCTAAACATAGAATTTTGTGTATTAAAACAGACTAAGGTAGTGGTTCGATTAAGTCTGCGCCGGGCAATTCACTGTGATTTGCTAAGTAAACCTGTAGATTTAAGTACAGAAAGGCAGTAGGCCTATTTCATTGACGTCAATCTGCAACAGGGTTTTGGAACATATCCTGTATTCAAGTATTATGAATTATCTCGAACAGAATGAACTATTGACCAAAGGTGGACAGGGATTTAGAAAATATAGTTCATATAAAACGCAACTAGCACGAAGTGATGAATGCTGTCCACAAAGGATCTCAGATTGATTCCGTATTTCTAGATTTCCAGAAGGTTTTTGACACCATGCCTTACAAACGTGTTTTAATCAGATTGCGTGGTTATGGTATATCGCCCCAGATTTGCGCCTGGATAAGGGATTTCCTGTCAGATAGGACACAGTTTGTAGTAATCGACGGTAAGGTATCAACCAAAACAGATGTGACATCCGGTGCTCCGCAAGGTAGTGTTATTGATCCTCTGCTATTTCTTATCTGCATAAACGAATTGGGTACACTCTTAGGTTGTTTTCAGATGACGCCGTCGTCTATCGTCTAGTAAAGTCATCTGAAGATCAAAAACAACTGCAGAACGATCCAAATAAGATATCAGTATGGTTTAAAAATTGGCAATTGACTCTAAATACTGAGAATTGTGAAGTCGTCCGCATGAGCTCGAAAAGTAATCCGTTAAACTTTGTTTACAAGATAAATCAATCAAATGTGCATGTCATATATTCCACTAAATACCTAGTAATTACTATTACATCAGACTTAAACTGAAAAAAACCTCGTAAATAACGTCGTAGGAAAGGCAAACCAGAGACTGCGTTTTATTGGCAGAACATTTAAGAGATGCAAAAGAACTACTAAAGAAACTGCTTACACTACGCTTGTCCATCCTTTTTCGTACTATTGCTGCCCAGTGTGGGATCATTATCAGTTAGGTTTGACGGAGTACATCGAAAGAGTCCAAAGAAGGGCAGGTCGTTTTGCATTTTCACAATACGTGACGGAAAGGATCTGGAATGGGAATCATTACAACAACGGCGCTTATCGCTGCGGCGTGGGCTACTTAAGAAACTCCAATGTCCAACATTAACCTCAGAATTCGAAAATATATTGTTGACTCCCACTTACATAGGTGTAAATATGATCATCAGAATAAAATACGAGAAATGAGAGCTCCAACGGAGAGATTCAGATGTTCCTACTTCCCGCGCGCTATTCGTGTATGGAATGGTGGATGAGTAGTATAAAGTGGTTCGATGAACCTTCTGCCAGGCACTTAAATGTGATTTTCAGAGTATCCCATGTAGATGAAGGTGCAGAAGTGACGTATCTCTGAGCGTCGGCGAATTTAATCCTCATTTTCCCACAGGAAAATCAAAATGCACCCCACTTTTATTCTCTAACTAAACGTCCAGTCACCTATCAGCTGCATTAGGTATCGGCGGAACGCATCTGTGAGTGAGTTTTAGGGATACGGCAGGTGGGCGGAACTTCAATGGAGGCGATATCAGCTCGCCGGCTTTGCGCTTCGAATGTGACCAGACTTTGCTTTATGGCTGCCGCTCTGCGCGCCTGTTTTATACCGCCCCGGGCAGCACCAAATAAAACGAAAAAAAAAAAGGAGGAAGCAACGGTATCGTCAGCGGTATTACTGTCCGATAGTCCATAAAAGGGAAATAAAGTAAAAGGGGGAAAAAAAAGAGGAAGCTGTTTCCGAAACCACTAGCGAGGTGGCTGTCACTTAACTTTTTTGCGGTTTTAACGTTGGCCGCGGGCAGAAGCGATGACGCAGGAAGTGGGGGCAGTATAAATAACGCCGGCTGCCTGCTGGACGGCAACACGGCGCGCCGCCCCCCGGATGGGCCTTTATGCGGCGGGGGGTGAGGGGGGGTAGTGGGGGGCAAATTACGGGAAACCCCTGCGAGCCCAGCACCGGAAACAGAAGCGTCGCGACTTTTCTTCCCGCCCCTGCGCTACCGATTTCCGTCTTTCTCTCGCCGTAAATTCCCGTGTGTTTGCCCGCGAAAGCAGAACCGTTGGCGACACTACCCGTCAAACAACTTTCACGATCTACAGACGTCTTTCAAAAGGTCAAACGTTCCGTCCTCTACCTGTTGCATAGGAAGTAGAATGCCCGCCGTCCGAAATGCAACATCAAGGACTGGAGATATCGAAGCCAAATTTATTTGGGAGATACATATAAGGAAGTTAGAAGCTCTGGTTTAAATCAAATCAAATCAAATGTAACGTCTGTATAGCTTATGGAACCTAAGTACGGTATCATCAGTTCCTAAACTTACAAACTACTTATGAACTAGCTAAAACTAAGAACGACACAAATATCCGTGCCCGATGGGTGATTCTAACCCCCGACTATAGTGGCCCTGCAGACCGTGACTGGCGCGCCGCAGTCCCCTCGGCCTCCGCGGCCGGCTCTGGTTTAAATGTTCAAACGTTTGTAAATCTATCGGACCCAACTGCTTGGTCATTAGTCTGTAGCTTACAAACTATTTATAGTAAGGTAAACTAACCTAAGAACAACACATATACCCATTCCCGAGGGCAAGGCCGGCTCGTCCATACAGGCAAACTAGGCAATTGCCTGCGGAGCTCAAATTTTGGGAGGTGGCAAAATGTCGTGCGTGACGAAGCCTCGTGCGTTCACGGTGCGGTTTATTACTTTGCTCTTGCGCTGAGGTTCCAGGAGCGACGAATTTACATAGACAGAGCAACAGGCAAGAGACAAAACGCTGTTCTATATTACATGCATTCTCTTTGACTCTTCAGAATTTTGCTAGTAATAGTTTAATGAACAGGCGAGTAGCAGTTTGCAACTAATCATCCCCTGACCAGAGCTGGCGTGCCGCCATCGTGTCAGCTGCGACGCCCTCACGCCCCAGCGCAGTCCGCCGCTCTGCATTCTCTGCATACCGTCAGTGGTAAAAAAAAAAAAAAAAAAAAAAAAAAAAAAAAAAAAAAAAAAAAAAAAAAAAAGTAGAAGGCTTACGGAGCAAATAACACAGGGCGTCGGCCGCGGTGGCCGAGGGGACTAAGGCGCTCCAGTCACGGTCTGCACGGCCACTGCGGTCGGGGGTTCGATCCCCCCTTGGGCATGGATATTTGTGCCGTCCTAGTTCGTAAGTAGTTCATAAGTAGTTTGTAAGTTTAGGGACTGATGACCCCGTAGTTAAGTCCCATAGACTATACAAACATTGAACATTGAACACAGGGCGTGTCTTACACTTGCACATAAAAAAGGGGAAAATACCATAAATAATTTTTTACTTAAGCCCTCCTGTATATTACTGCTGCCATCAGGTTAGCAGTTTCTTGGTAGGAAAGATCCCCTTCTATTTGTTCATAATGACGCTATAAGTAATTATTCTTAGATGCAAGTGAGTTTGTGCCTCTGCCGTTGAAGAGATACGCTATATCTCATCAAATGAAGCACGAGAGGGCGTTCCCAACTATGTATCTTCGTTGGGGTAGAACTAAACGTCCACAGAATGCAGAATGGAACAGGACGAAGCATTTCAGTTTAGTTGTAGTAATCTGTGAGGTGTCAGCTACCCCGACCGCCGTCATTTGAGCGCACCTTGCCAGCGGACACTTGCAACAGTAAGTAGAGTTCCAGTCTGTTATACTATTGTTGTGGACCTTTTTTTCGGGGAAATCCTTCCTCTCTCCTCCCCCCCCCCCCCCCGAACCCAAGAGAACCGTTGGTTAGTTTACGCACAGACTGATTTTTCTCAGCATTTTCTGCCCAGTCTCTTCCGTGAGTGTACGAAACAACTTCATTATGCTTGTTTTTAAATAGTGAAGTAAGCTCAGCGTTGCCCAGAGCCTTGTAATGTATGTTTCTTACAACGCACTATTTAATTATAATGCCATTTAATTGTTTATATAGGTTCACGAGTCAGAAAACTCATGTGCTAATTACTATGTCACAATAGTGAGATGTGCATTAGAGAAAGTTGCCTTGCAGCCCATTGTCACGATAATAATTGTTTTACTCATTGACATGCACGAACATATACACCATGAAGCCTGGGAGGATGAAGGCTGAATTCAAACTGTTTTCAACAAACATTTTCGAGCCACTGTCACTTGCTGAAGCCACCCTCCTCCTCCTCCATATCTTAATCTGGTGTGACAAACCTCCGCCATTTACGACGAAACTACCGTCTTTTCTTCAATGACTACATTTCACAAATCAACATTTGTAGTTAATTTAGTTACGCAAAATGTAGAAACGATGAAAAAATAACATTGTCGTATAAAAGTATATGATGTGCGCCATTTTATATAATGTATATGTTATAATTATGTATTTGAATAAAAAAGAAGCAATGAGTATTTTACATTGCGATTTTATTAAACGCGGACGCCATTACAATAATTAGAATAATTTGCCTAGGGTGCCGAATTTGTTCGTGCCGTCCCTGCCCGAGGGGTGAATCGGACCCCCGACGGCGAACGGCTGCGCGAGAATCTCTGGTGATGGCCTAATGCAGCAGAAATGAAGTTAGCAAAATACCCAAAACATTTGTCCTAGTACGAGTGTTTAGTAGTTCTAGTCTTTGAAATGTAAGGTACGTAATACCTAAGTAAATACTTTGATGTGACTGTCAATCAGTGAAATTATTTAAAGAGAGCAACATTCACACAGGGTCTTAAGCGAGAAATTTTTGTTTTGGGTTCAGAATCGTGGCCCCTCTGGCTTCAACTAATGCCTGTTCTCAGCATAGGTAACGTCATTTCCCTCTATTTTAACTTCCTTGATTACACATTGTAATAAAGAAAAATTTTAACAAAAATCCAATCTTAAAGAAACCTATTCAAAAACACATTAATATGCACTAGAAAGTAAAAATAATTGCGTATTTTTCTACAATTTAATAATGAACTTACTTTTTCTACTCATCAATACGTAGGTACGATCTATATGTTTACCATGCAAGAAGATAAGTAGGTATCTCCCCAGTTTAAATCTAACTCAACACTTACCTACGAATAACAAAAAATGATGATGATGTTGTCGGTGTCAGCCAACTCCGGTCTCAATATTCTCGTATTATTTTTACTAGGTATATTGTAGTGTTCATTGTTTGATTTTTAATGAATCTGAACTACAGTGACTGGTAGTTCTGAATGCGGGTAGACCTACTAAACGTGCTGCTCATATGAGACAGCGCCGTTTGAATGAAACAAACGAAGTCAGGAAGAAACACCTATCTCAACAGAGGAAATCTACACGACGACTATTTCCATAGAGACTTGCAAAGAGCGCAAAAATAGACTTCCATAAATGCGGCTTTACATGAAAAAAGTTTTGAACAGGGAATCACTTATCCATAACGACTTTACGGTAAGTGACTCAATTATCCAGATAGCCTATAAAAGATTCGGCCGAGTGTCGTAAATTTGCTCCTAAGAATTGAAGAGTTCCATTACCTTGACCTGGATCTCATAATCAGAATCTTAACAAACTCTCATCAAACTACCATTGAGGTACATCCTTTCCAATAAAAAAAATCATCGAAATCGGTTCGCGTGATGTTGAATTATTCGTCCATTTGTCGCACACATGCTTAATGCAAATTTAAAACATATAGTTTTCTTATGGATGAAAGTCAAAACTGGACCAAATGGAAATGGGACCACATGGGAAGCTCCAGCTTTCAATAAAAAAGAATCATAAAAACATTTTTTTTAATACAGTCGAATTGGGAACCTTCCCCTTTTTTTGAACCTCCCCTCCCACCACCCACCACCCCCTGCTACCACCGCAAGTGAAACCAGAAAGATCACGGTATCTACATCTACATAGATACTCTGCAAATCACATTTAAGTACCTGGCAGAGGGTTCATTGACCACTTTCATACCGGCCGCGGTGGCCGAGGGGACTGAGGCGCTTCAGTCACGGCCTGCACGGCCACTACGGCCGGGGGTTCGAATCCCCCCTCGGGGATGGATATTTGTGCCGTCCTAATTCGTAAGTAGTTCATAAGTAGTTTGTTAGTTTAGGGACTGATGACCCCGTAGTTAAGTCCCATACGATTTACAAACATTTGAACATTTTGAACCACTTTCATAACTTTTCTCTACCGATCCATTCTCTAATAGCGCGCGGTAAGGAAGAACACCTAAATCGTTCAGTTTTCGATCTGATTTCTCTTATTTTGTAGGGATGGTCATGTCTCCCTTAGTAGGTGGGTGCTAGCAAAATATTTTCACATTCAGAAGTAAAAGTCGGTGATTGGAACTTCGCAAATAGAACACGCCGCAATGAGTAACGTCTTTCTTTTAAATATTTCCACCCCAATTCGTGCAACATTCGGTAACGTGATGAAACAAAACTAGCTGACCTCTGAGACTTCTCAATATCTTCCGTCAGTCCCACCTAGTGAGGGTCCCACAAGGTCAACAGTACTCCAGGAGAGGACGCACGTGATGTAGGCAGTCTCTTTGGTGAAGCTGGTGCATCTTCGAAACGTTCTGCCAATGAAACGTAATCTTTGCTTCGCCTTCCCCACAATATTTCATATGTGTTGTCTCCAGTCTAAGTTGTTCAAAATTGTAACTCCTAGGTAATTGGTAGAATTTACGACCTTAACGTTTGACTGATTTATCGAGTAATTGAAGTTCAGTGGATTTGTTTTACTGGCCATGTGTATTACTTCACACTTTTCTTTATTTAGTGTCAATTGTCAATTTTCGCACCAAGTAGAAATTTTGTCTAAATCGCTTTGCAGTTGCTTTTGATCTCCTGTTGACTTCACTAACCAATAAACGACCCCATCATCCGCGAACAGTCTAAGGGGACTATTCAGATTGTCTCCTAAATCATTTATAAACACAAGGAAGAGTAGGGGATCTATAACCCTTCCCTGGGGAACGCCAGATATCACTTCTGTTTTACTCGATGACTTACCGTCAATTACAACGAACTGTGTCCTTTCTGATAGGAAATCGTCAATCCAATCGCACAATTGGGGAGATATTCCATAAGCACGCAATTTGATTAGAAGCCGCTTGTGGGGTACAGGGTCAAAAGCCTTCCGGAAATCAAGAAATATGGAATCGATTTGAGATCCCTTGTCGATGGCACTTATCTCTTCATGTGAATAAAGGGTAAGCTGTGTTTCGCAAGAGCTATAATCTCTGAATTCGTGTGGAATATGGGTTAATACGTCGAGCTCTTCGAGATTAGTAGTCAGTACAGAATAATACTTTTACTGTGCAGCGGAGTGGTATTATATGAAATTTCTTGGCGGCTTAAAAGCGTGTGCCGTAACCGTGATTCGAGCCTGTGTCTTCTGCCTTCCGCGGGTAAGCGCTCTGCATAATGAGCTACCCTGACACGCTTCATGGTCCGTCTTCGCGGCGCTTCGTCCGCCAGTATATCGCCTCCTACTTTGCAAACTTATGCTAGTAACAACCACGGAACATGAAAATACATGGCTTACAGGTGAACACAGGGCAATTGTGCTCCCTAATTAGCTTATTTTACGATGCTGAGCCCACATGGTCAGATAGGTGCATGGGGGACCTAGAAAGTAGACCACTGCAGATGTAATGTGATATTTAGCTATTTTAGCTGAGTATATTCACTGTAGCTATCTGATTACTAGAATAAACTGATCTTAGTCTCGGTAAATAATGAAAAATGCACTGTTTAAATAGTGTAATCAAATCTGGCATCAATTAAGTTACTGAAAATCTCAGTTATAAAATTAATAAATAGAGTCTTGACGAGATGCTGAAAGAACAGAGCTAACTCACTATTCCGAAGCACAGCCACCGAACGAGTCAGCTTTGGCGAGCCACGTGGGCCTCCGCCCGGAAATCGGCAAGGCCGAGGGAGCCAGGGGTAGTGGGGGAAATGCAGATGTTCACACAAGGGCGCCCATAGCCTCACACCAGCCTCTTGCCAACCTAACTGGCAACGAAAGGGTGTGGAAACCGCTTTGGAGAGCATAGAAAGAGAGGTTGATACTAGCCACCTATCGACGCAGGTCCAGAGAGCATCGCCCAAGGCTAAATTTCTCATACTTCCACACTAGCACGCCAAAAAATTCTCATACTCACACATGCAGAGATAAAACTTTTACACTCTTATAGGCACGGTGGCGAGACGGAGAAGCCGTTCATGTTGTCACATTGATTGACACAGTAGTGAATTAATAACATAAATCTAACAAAAATGTAAATACTACTAATAATAACATTTAAAAACAAGAACTGAAAGGCTACGTTACTCCTCATGACTCAGAAAACGAATAGAGTGTCGTTAAGCAACTTTGAATAAAATACAAGATTAAAATTCAGGGAAGGCGGCAAAAAGCCGTCTTCCAACCTGAACCAAGGATATTTGTACGAAATCGACATAAATTATTCTGTATTGACACAGAATTGGAGAAATCATGCTGTAAGGTGGAATAAGAATGACCACTCAGAATAACAGAAAAATGTACAATTTCATCAAAATTTAACAGCTTGGTACAATGCATGCAGTGGCTAAGTCCAGACCAGTTTCTTAACCCTTAAATTCATGGTGTTGCATACCTGCAACATTGATTTTAATAGTGTTTTATCTGCGTCTAGTAGGAAATTTGTGATTTAACACATGTTTAACAGATGCAGCACAGTTTGTAGAAAGTGTCTGTGGTGTTTTTTGTGTCAAGGTTGGCTGTAGTGTGAACTTCTGTTAACATCTTTGCTTGTGTTTGGAGAAACCTGCAGATATTGCATATTTTGACGTTTTGTTTTCCATACAAATAGCCAGCTTTGGAAGAACCATAATGAGCACAAAAATTTGTTTATAGTATCTAACTTTGAAAATTACCTAACAAGTTTCTGTATGTTGTATATTTGATTTCTTGGAAAACTAGCAATATAGGAATTTTTTGACTCGTTTTCACTTTGATTGTACAACACATAAAACACGAAAAAATTATTGTTTTTAATTTTAGAAACTAACAATATGCATTTAAGGGTTAAATGAGTTATATGAAGAATGTAAAACAACCTATGGCAATTTTATTACGTACTTATGTAATTAATTTCGGTATACTCAGTCAACATTTAAGGTTACTGTTTATGAATGAGTTTCAATTTCGATTCATTATTAGTGATTTACTATAATATTTTTATGTGACGTACACGCACTAGAGAACAGCGACATAATTTCGCCGCTACTAGTAGTGTAGTAAGAGTAAATACATGCAAAAAATCAATCAATAAATAAATAAAATTTAAAAATATGCAACGTCCACTTGTGAGTAAATTACATAATAATTGGTAATCATTGATATGGTGTCTTTCTTTTCAGACATGTCCGAAAAGAACAGACACCATATCGTTGTTGTCGTTGTTATGGTCTTCAGTCCGGAAGACTGGTTTGATGCAGCTCTCCACCCTACTCAGTCCTGAGCAAGCCTTAATCTTTTCATAAGAACGGCAACCCACATCCACTTGAAGCTGCTTACTATACGCGTCTCTTGGTCTCCCTCTGCGATTTTTACCCCACACACTTCCCTCCAATGCAAAATTTACGATTGCTTGTTGTCTAAGAATGTGTCCTACCAAGTGATCCCTTCTTTTAGTCAGGGTATGCCAAAAATTCTTTTCTCACCAATTCTGTTCAGTACCTCTTCATTAGTTATGCGATCTACCCACCTAATCTTCAGCATTCTTCTGTAACACCACATTTCAAAAGCCTCTATTCTCTTCCTGTCCGCATTGCTTATCATCCATGTTTCACTCCCGTACAAGGCAACACTCCACGCAAACGCCTTCAGAAAAGACTTCGTTAGGCTTAAATCAATATTCTATGTTAGCAAATTTCTCGTTTTCAAAAATTCTTTTCTTCCCATTGCCATTCTGCATTTTATATTCTCTGTACTGCGACCATCGCATGTTATTTTACTACCCAAGTAACAAAACTCATCTACCACCTTCATTGTTTAGTTACCTAATCTAATTCCTTCTGCATCGCCCGATTTTCTAAGACTGCATTCCATTATCTTTGTTTTGCTCTTTATACGATCTCTTCAATACACTGTTCATTCCATTCAACTGCACTTCCAGGTCCTTTGCCGTCTCTGACCGAATAACAATGTCATCAGCAAAACGCAATGTTTTTCTTTCTTCACCCTGAACTTTAATCCCTATTCCAAAATTTTCCTTGCTTTCCTTCACCACCTGCTCAATGTACAAATTTAACAACATCGGAGAAAGGCTACAACCCTGTCTCACTCCCTTTCCAACTGATGCTTCCCTTTCATGCCCTTCGAGTCTAATAACTGCGGTCTGGCTTTTGTACAAGTTGTAAATAACTCTCCTTTCATTGCTCCACAGTACTAGCATCAAGCACATCAGTACGAAGCATCAACTGGTTAGTGTTCATCACGAATGTGGTTTTGTAGTCAGTGCAATGTTTACAAATGCGGAGTTGGCAGATGCCCATTTGATGTATGGATTAGCACGGGGCAATAGCAGTGGCGCGGTACGTTTGTATCGAGACAGATTTCCAGATGAAGGTGTCCCGATAGGAAGACGTTCGAAGCAATTGATCGGCGTCTTAGGGAGCACGGAACATTTCAGCCTATGACTCGCGACTGGGGAAGACCAAGAACGACGAGCACACCTGCAATGGACGAGCAATTCTTCGTGCAGTTGACGATAACCCTAATGTCAGCGTGAGAGAAGTTGCTGCTGTACAAGGTAACGTTGACCACGTCACTGTATGGAGAGTGCTACGGGAGGACCAGTTGTTTCCTACCATGTACAGCGTGTGCAGGCACTATCAGCAGCTGATTGACCTCCATGGGTACACTTCTGCGAATGGTTCATCCAACAATATGTCACTCCTCATTTCAGTGCAAATGTTCTATTTACGGATCAGGCTTCATTACAAAGTGATCAAATTGTAAATTTTCACAATCAACATGTGTGGACTGACGAGAATCCGCACGCAATTGTGCAATCACGTCATCAGCACAGATTTTCTGTGAACGTTTGGGCAAGAATTGTTGGTGATGTCTTGATTTGGCCTCATGTTCTTCCACCTACGCTCACTGGAGCACGTTATCATGATTTCATACGGGATACTCTCCCTGTGCTGCTAGAACATGTGCCCTTACAAGTACGACACAGCATGTGGTTCATGCACGATGGAGATCCTACACGTTTCAGTCGACGTGTTCGTACGCTTCTCAACAACATATTCGGTGACCGACGGATTGGTAGAGACGGACCTCTTCCATGGCCTCCACGCTCTCCTGACCTCAATCCTCTTCACTTTCATTTTGGGGGTATTTGAAACCTCCTGTCTACGCAACCCTGCTACCAAATGTAGAGACTTTTTGTGATCGTATTGTGGACGGTTGTGATACAATACTCCATTCTCCAGGGCTGCATCAGGGATTCCATGCGTCGGGGAGTGGATACATGTATCCTCACTAACGGAGGACATTTTGAACATTTCCTGTAACAAAGTGTTTGAAGTCGCGCTGGTACGTTCTGTTGCTATGTGTTTCCATTCCATGATTAATGCGATTTGAAGAGAAGTAATAAAACGAGCTCTAACATGGAAAGTAAGCGTTTCCGGACAGATTTTAACATATTTTCTTTCTTTGCGTGTGAGGAATGTTTCCTGAAAGTTTGGTCGTACCTCTTTGTAACACCCTGTATATGCAGAAGAACTTCTGTGAAGTTTGGAAAGTAGGTGGCAAGGTACTGGTAGAACTAAAGTTGTGAGGACGGATCGTGATTCCTGTCGGGATAGAGGGGCGCGCGGCCGTCCGCTGACGGGGGTTCGATTCCCCCCTCGGGCATGGGTGTTTCTGTTGTCCTTAGTTTAGTTTACCTTAGGTTAAGTAGTTTGTAAGCTAGAGACTAATAACCAAGCAGTTGAGTCCCACAGATTTTCAAACATTTGAACATTTCCTGTCGGGATAGCACAGGGGTAGAGCGCTTGCGGGCAAAAGGCAAAGGTCCCAGGTTCGAGTCCCTGTTTCGGCACACAATTTTAATCTTTAAGGGAGTTACTTATGAACTAACTTATACTAAAGACAGCACAAACATCCATGCCCGAGGGGGCATTCGAACCTCCGACGTGGAACGGCCTCTCTCATCGGAACATAGCGCCTCAATGCGCTCGGTTGCTCCACTGCGGCAGTATGGGAAAGGCTCGAATATTTCCCTTACTGCTGTGTGGGCTGTTCCGACACTAACATCGGTTTCTAAGCGAGTTTGCTTACTGACGTGATCAGACTAATGGATATTTTATTCTCAGAGAAAACTCTAGGACGGGCACTTCTCGGTGCATCTGCCACGGAACCAGTACTTCGAAATTTGTTGTTCAAACTCCGCACTGTATCGTGATGTGGGATTGTTGTCAACGGGAAAACTGAATTAAATGTTTGACGAACTGAAACTGTGTATTTAGAGTCAACTTTGAACACTTGTTCGACCAAACACGCACGTTCTTCGATGATTAGCATTTTAATAGTGACAAAAACTGAACAAACGTACAAAGGAACTAACTCAATCGTTCACGTCAACACGTAATGACACACACCATCGATACTACTGACGCTGGTTGAGATTAACAAAACAGTGGAGTGTTCGGGTAGCCCACTTGAAGGGAAATAACCCAGGCAGGCGAAAATTTATGCGACACTACGGAGAGCCAATTTGAACACCCCATATATATCAGTTGCGCCTAAATTTTGGAACCCTTTTTCTCGAAATTTTCTGGATTACGCACTTTCAAACTTCTATGAAATACTTGACATCACTTGACATATACTACTAACATGCGAAGTCTCATGCCAAAGTGAATTTCCGAAGGACTCCTTGTGAGATGCATGTCAGTGTGTCCAGCATTACAAAATTACACTAACAAACTTCTAGAAGATGCAGAAAGCTCCTTGAGAAACAAACTGATAATGAACCCTCATGTCTGGAAACGTCATCCAAGGACGCCACAGATTGTCGTTTTCTTGAGGGGATGTCTAGTAGAAGGCGTCGGTGCGCGTAACTTGGACATCCTGTAGCGTCGTCGAATGGCACCTCCGGGCATTGGTTTCTATACTTATTTTGTCCGTCAAGACGCCTTCTAAATCTAGAATTTGTGGGTGTAAGGAGAGGCACTAAATTAAAATTTGTTCTGTCGTCGGAGTCCGACCCAGGACCACCTATTTAATACCCATTCACTTTAAAACGCTCAGCTAACACAGTGTTACGGATAATGAAGCTACACGGACTGTGTTCAAGCAAGTCTCCCTCCATTCCACATGTTTTAATTCTTCCATAATGTTCCTTGTGAAATACATATCAAATATGTATCGTAGAAATTTGTTGGTGTCATTGCCTAATTCTAAAACACACTGGCCTATGGAATCCACACACATTTTAGTGTTCGAAGTCAATTCACTGCCGAAAAGATGTGCAGGACTAAATTTTGTCACAGAAACTTTCTTTTACTGATGGCATGTGGGGAATCGCGCTGCAAAGCCCGAGTGCACAGATTTCGATTCCCCTTTATATTTTGTATACATAGCAACTCACAAGACTTCGAATGCATTGGAATCTTGACAGAAAGTTCCTCTGGAATACGAACACGGTTTTTCATACACATATTTATAATTTATATCAATAATGGAGGGTCAGACATAGTGATTGAGTGCACAAAGTTGTTTGATTGTTTGTATGTATGTGTAACTTCTTCTGATTGAAAGTATCCTGTTATTAAAATAAGCAATATCTTTGGCAGTTGAGATCCGCAAATGAAAGTTAAAACGCTCACTGCAGCTCTAAATTACTTTATGAATGTTCACAGTACATGCACAATGGAAATTTATCTAACTACTCACTCCTTAAGGGAGCAGCCAACTTTTTAATAAACACAAAATTAATGTTAAAAAAATAAATGAATAGATAAGTAAGCATGGGCTGGAGAGCATGAAATCATAAAGCAGGGTTTGATACTTTAATATCATAATCTATTCAGTAAAATAACAAGCAAATAAATTTGGGGAGACCAAATTAAGCACACACCTTGTACAAAAGTGAATTAAATCATATAATTACTGCCCATAATAAAATTATTTCTGCCCTTTATGAATATGGAGGTAATGTGGGAGGAAATTTGCAAACACACGATGGCTAGCTGAAAGCACATTCATTCATTCACAGACACGCCAATTACGGTACATTACTCTCTGGGAACACTTGAACGCAGCGGCGAAACAATGTGTCGGCAGTGTCCTGATGAGATTGCAAGTGTCTTGATCATTAATTTTCAATATACTGTGCACTAAATGAACTCATGTTCGGGGAGGCAGCGGCTAACTATTCTTAATTACGACACGGTGTGCGACCACACCAAATTTCATAGCATTTACAAACCGAAATTAAATTTAGAATAAGAGAATAAAGCACACATGAGAATTCGTATAGAAGAAAGGCCAAAGTAATGCACATGATGCAATCGGTCATACAAAACAGGAAAGATGGAATCAAATCAGAAAATCTGAGAAATATTGAGCATACCCACAGATACAGAAACGACACGAAAATGTTAGTTAAAAACACGAAGGAAATTCAGACACACTAAATTTACACAAAGGCTGAAGGCCGCACACGTGTATTCTAACTTGAGGAAAACCGGACACACAATAAACAAGGAAATGAAAAGGCAAATAATAAATTTACACTGAATTTACTCGAGCTCTGTAAATTAAGAAATACTTCGCCTCACATAGCGAAAGAATGTACTCAAGAGACCACTGAAAAACCAAGACTGCCTGATCAGAAATAAATCAAAGTCCTAACAGCATGCCTTCCCCTCAGCATGATTCGGTGGAGTACTCACTTCTAGAGTCATCGGAGCCAGAATGAAGAGTAAAGCTCTAAAGCACCGGTAAAACCTCCCTCCGCCATACACCGGATGTAGAGCGCGCTAAAAGCGACGCAGAGTGCGCCCGAGAGGCGGTTAGTTATGCGTGTATGTTAAGTTCGTAATAAAACTGCTTTCAGTATATGTGCTCTCTTCAGTTGCCTTCGAAGTCAAGCCTGCTTACATTTCAACGCGACAATATCTATCGACACGGAACTGCTATGGTGTACAACGGGAGACTTTGTACCACAACAAAACCTTTTGCTGAGGAGCAAAATATTGAAATCCACACGAAGATTTATTATATATGTCTGTAACTTTCCACTCCCATATCTTCCACCCCATTATCCTTATCAACCGTCTACCACCATAGTGAACAATGGGAGACTACTACGTGCATTCACATACAAATTCTATTCGTTTGCAATATTTAGTTTTGGCTCCAGAATGAAATATAGGCACAAACAATTTTTATATGTATTAAGATATATGTCCACAAAGTAAGATCCGTTTGGTTATATAATAGAAACGTGTACAGATACAGAAAAAATATTTTTTGCACAAAATATACAACTGTTAAATTACTTTTCTACATAGCTTCCGAAATTTTGTAAGCATTTATATAGCATGGCACAAGTTTTTGTATGCCTTCTTCGTAGAAGGTTGCCGCCTGTCTATTCAACCATGTGGTAACATGTTCTTGCAGCTCATCATCATCGCTGAAGTGTTGACCACCATGGACAGGTTTTATGTGTAAGAAGAAAGCCGCTAGGAGCGAGGCTGTACGGAGGATGATCAAACACGTCACATTGAAATTCCCGTAAGAGTTGCTTGGTCACATTCGCCTTGTGAGGTCGGGCGGTATCGTGAAGGGAAAAATAAAACTCCTTTCATCTCTTCTTAGATCTAAAATCTGTCCTTGGAGGTCAACAGTTCAACGATGATGAGCTGAAAGTGTGGTGTCGCACAAGTCCAAAGTGCGCGCCACCTACTTTCGCCGCGCGCCGCCATGCACGCACGGCGCGGCGTTCTTACGACGACAGCCACGAGCGCCCTCTGCCGCAACTCCGCTCGTGGCCACCACTGAACGACATCGTTCACTTGGGACTGAGTTAGGAACTAGTAAAGACTTCGGAATCCGATATGCACCAGTGAAGACTTGGCTATCAGTTAGGCGCTAGGCAGGACTCTAGCTCAACTATGTATCAACATTCTGCAGTACTATGTACAAATTAAGTATTGTATAAATTCTGTGCAATATATATCTCATTCTAATTTACTCTAGTGTTTCTAGTTCTGGCTGCTCCCCTCCGTACCTGCACCAGCGTGCTAGCTTTATTCCTGTGTCGGTCTCATTTCACTCGGCCACCGACACCAACGACGGAAACGAGACACAAAAGCGGCGACGAGGCTGGGACCCAAAGAAAGAACATGATACTACATAGTTGAATACTCAGGCGGCAACCTTCTATGAAGAAGGCACACAAGAACTTGTGCCACGATGACAAGTGCCAACAAAATTTCGGAAGTTACGTAGAAAAGTAGTTGAACAGTTGTATATTTTTATACAATAAATATTTTTTCTGTATCTGTAAACGTTTGGTTTATACAACCAAACGGAACTTACTTTGTGGACATACCTCGTATTATTGCCTCGTACCACATCCCTGAAAAGTTTTAGCATTTATGCATACATATTCCGTTACATCTGCAGTTCAATGTAACTGGCAACAGATTTAGAGCTATCAGAGCGAAAAACGTTAATTCACCAACCAAGAAAATCGTATTTCAATTTTTTTACACAAACAATGACGAGTCTAACCTATAGAAGGTAATCATATTGCAAATACCGCCGCCGCGAACATGTCAACAGCTGCGGCAACGGCACAGAAACCTC
Source organism: Locusta migratoria (assembly GCA_026315105.1). Lineage (NCBI taxonomy): Eukaryota > Metazoa > Arthropoda > Insecta > Orthoptera > Acrididae > Locusta > Locusta migratoria. Next base: position 307,522,204 of record CM048744.1, read on the forward strand.
AACCGCTGCCATTTTTGTTGCGCGGCGCGGCCCCCGAGGCTCAGAGGAAAGTACTCGCCATCCAGAGCCTCAGAGGATAATTAACTCGGCTGCGAGCTGCGAGCTGCGAGGATGACGTTTCATAAATTACGGATGACGCCGGCCGGGCTTAATCTGCCTGAAAACACGCGCCGGCCGCTGTTTTTCTAACAGGGCGCTCACTTGTTATTAGCTACGTCACTCACCTGTTATTAAATTTTTAAGACCACTGTCCCTTTGATCTCGCGTGGGGAGGTGACATTTCGTTCTAGTTGCGCGTTGCGAGTGTTAGTGCTGAAGGTGGTCAGAATAAAAGCGTCACAGCAAAACTACAAAGCTAGATTGTGTTTTTATAAAATTGGTAATGCTGGCCTTTACTGAATGCGAAAGCGTTTATTATTATTTTTTTTTTTTTTAATCATGGCTGTTTAGTATTAGAGGGAGAAGATTCATTGCGAGCTCTAAAGTTGTAATGTGTGAATTATTCAGTAAGTACAGATTATATTAAAATGGCCGAGAGATCAGAGTTCAATGATACAAAGAAACACAGCAGAGGGTATAGTAGATTCATTGTCAGTTTTTGGCTCCAGTGAGGAAGTTGTTTACGGGGACCTTGACGTGAACATGCTGCATTTTTATAACGTTGCTTTCGGTGCACATTACTCTTGATCTACAATGCGGAGGAAGCTGCAATTTTGTACCAACACTGAACGACATTAACTGAAGCTGTGGTAGGAACTTTACTTAAATATCTGTTATAGTTTAAGAATGCAATATTTTACCCAATAATGTTTTTATAACACACATTTGCATTCTGGAACCATTTTCTAGTGCATAGTAAGTCTAATAGCATTTATACTGTGGAAGGCTACTGTCAACATTCGTAGAAACACATTGTGCCTCTTGTTTTGTAGTTTGTAGTATATCTGAAGAAACAGAAATAGCCTTATTACACTTCATTATTATTTTGTCTAAAAATCACCGTTATATGCAAGATTACAAACATAGATCATTTCTGCAATCAATTTGGCAAAATATATTGATACTTTCCAATTATGAAGATATATATGTACCTAATTGTCTGTAAATGTAGTTTCGAGAAAGTGAGAAAAGAATGTTCACAGTGTTTTTGAGTCACCATATGCCTGTTTCAGGACATTCCACTGACGTAATATTGCTGGCGAGTTGCTTATTTATCCTCTGTAGACTTTTTCCTTACTCTGGACTCTTTAGTGGTGGCTTCAGCAGCCCTTTCAGCTTTAACTAGTCGCTGACGCTCTTCAAATGTTCAAATGTTTGTATAGTCTATGGGACTTAACTACGGGGTCATCAGTCCCTAAACTTACAAACTACTTATGAACTACTTACGAACTAGGACGGCACAAATATCCATGCCGGAGGGGGGGATTCGAATCCCAGACCGTAGTGGCCGTGCAGACCGTGACTGGAGCGCCTTTCGCTGACGCTCTATGACAGTCAGAGGAGCTATCATTTCCTGCTTGGATGCTTAATTTAGCCTTTAATTTTTTCTTGCCAATTACACCATCATTAAAACAGATAATAGCATCCATCCCACCTATTTTGAGTACTGTCCAGCCAACAAACGCTGTTTTTGGTACTCGTTGCCACACGCAGCTTTTGAAACTCTCATTAAGATTTTGTGTACGGCCATGCAGACATTTGCTATGTTTTATCTGTTTTGGCATTATTATTTCCATGACTGTAACAGTAAATTTCCTGCCTGAAGCATCAACGTGGCCAGTGTGCAGGCATTTGTTCAAACAGCGTTTAAGACTATAAATATTTAAAAGTACATGCACCATACATTTCTGGAAACGGGAGAAATTTGTCTTTCAAATGGAGGCATTTTTTTCTCAATTTTTCAGTCATTTTAATTTTTCCATGTGAATAAATATTATTTTTCTGAATAACTTTTGATATAAAATTAATATAAATGAAGTCCACCTATCATCTGAATCGTGTTGTTCTGTTCCTTTATTTGCTACTGTGTGCTAGTTTTTAACTCTATTAGAGTTAGTGAAAATGCCGTTTTCGCCGGGAGAAATGGCAGTTGGACTCGACGTCGCGTCTGCCGCGTGCCTTCCATTTGCACGCGGCTGTGGCCTGCCAGCATGGTCTCCTCGTGCTCTTGGCCCGCTGCGCTGATGAGAAACCCGGCGAGGCTCAACTGCTCCCGGCGGCCGATTGCCCGCTTACTCGTCCCAACTTTCGACTCTCTCCGCTGTCAAACTAGTGCGCTTTGCGCTCCAGCTTCTTCATCTCAGAATGCGAAAGGCATCTGCTTACCGTTTTCGTCCCTTGGTCTCCACGATTTTTACCCCACTCAGTTTCTTCTAGTGCTAAGTTGACGAATCAGAATGTCCCACCAACCTGTCCCTTCCCTTAGAATATGCCAGAAACTCCTTTTCTCCCCAATTCGGTTAAGCACCTCTTCATTAGTTACGTCACAGACAAATATATACAGACGGGAAACCTCCGCAAGGGCCCGGTCCTAAGCTCCGGGGTGCGGGGAGGGAGGGTTTCCAGCAGTTCCGTAAGACATCCCATGATGGCGCTGCGGTCAGAAGCAGCCCTTTAAACTGTCCAGAGCAGGCGGCAGGTAGCTACTGTCCCCACCACCACTTCCCCTCAAACGCCGGCACGCCGGACACAGCCGTGGCCTCGTGGCAGGCGGCACGAGCTCTCCCCTCAGCCTCCCCTCCACGCTACCCTCTGACGTGCGAGAGGCACCCTAAGCCAGCGAACCGCCTGACACCTGCTAGCATCTCACGAGGGGAGCGAAGGACAGTGGATTAGGGTGGGCTGCTTCTCTGTGTATGTTACTATGTGGTTACGTGATCTACCCATCTAATTATCATCATTCTTCTTTAGCACCGCATTTCAAAAGCTTTTATCATATTTTTGTATGAACTCTTTATCTTCCACGTTCCACTCTAATGCAATGCTACACTCCAGACAAATGCTTTTTGAAAGGACTTCCTAACATTTAAATTAATATTGGATGTTAAACAAATTTCGCTTCTTTAGAAATGCTTTCTTCCCATACCCATTCTGCATTTTATATCTTCTCTGCTTCCTCCATCAGATTTTGCTACCCAAATAACAAAACTGATCTACTACTTTTATTATCACATTACCTAACGTAATTCCTTCATACCAATAAGCAAGCTTTCCAGCACCGTCCTACTTCACAGCTTTTGAAGTTGTTCAGTGATATCAAAGTGCTACCCTTCCAGCCGAAAAAATGATGAAAGTAAAACAATTTATTTTGTCTAAATATTCCTTCAAACCGTCTTGATTGAAAATTTTTATTATTTTTATTTAAATCAATTTTTATTGCAATCAAGACGGTTTGAAGGAATATATATTTTAACTGATTGCTGTACACCATGGACCGGAAGTCATTTATTTTGACCGTCGCAGTTGCACAATTTTGAAGTCAGTGACTAGTTTCGGACTCTACAACCCATTATCAAGCAATTAGTCTTTTTCAAACCGTGATAATCCAATGCACGTTACAAATGGCTGTTAAAATTTTGTACATTATCCTCTGTCGATACATATCACGCTGGAAGCCCGTGAATGTATCACCATTTTTGGTTGCCTCTTTTAATTTTAATGTAAATAGTGATATGTATCGACAGAGGATAATGTACAAGATTTTACCAGCCATTTGTAACATGCATTGGATAATCACGGTTTGAAAAAAGTCTAATTGTTTAATAATGGACTGTAGAGTCCGAAACTAGTGACTGACTTCAAAATTGTGCAGCTCCGACGGACAAAATGAGTTGTTTTAATATTTCCAGTTGATGATCCTAAACCATCATTTTCATAAAAATCATGGAAGTCAATCGCCTTACACCTGGGCTGTATGTCCGGCGATTCACATCCACATCCATACTCCGAAAGAGACCACACGGTGTGTGGAGTAGTGTACTTTGCGTACCATTGTCTCTTCCTCCTATTCCAGTTGCAGGAAAAATGATTGTATGCCTCTATGTTGGCCCTAGTATCTCTGATCTTATCCTTGTCGTCGCTTCGTTCGATAAAGCTATATATTAGTTGACTCTTCACGAAACATTAACCCTTAAATGCATGGTGTTGATTATCTGCAACATGGATTCTAATATTGTTCTACACGCGTCTAGTGGGAATTTTGTAAACTAACACTAACAGATACAGCAGAGTTTCGTGGAAAATGTCTTTAGTATTAGTTGTGGCAAGGTTGGCTGCAGTGTAAACTTCTGTTTACATCTTCGCTTGTGTTTGGAGAAAACGGAGGTGTAATAATTTTGCAGAAATATTTTTTTGTTCCATATAAAGAGCCAGTTTCGGAAGGAACAAAACCACACCATCTAGATATGGAGAATCATAATAAGCAATAAAATTCGTTTATACCATCCAACTTTGAAAATTATATAACTAGTTTCTGTATGTTATATATATATATATATATATATATATATATATATATATATATATACCAAAATAGGATTTTTTTTTTACTATTTTCCTTTTTTTAATTCCACTTATAGAACACGAAAATACTTTTCTTAAGTAAAACAGTCATGCATTTAAGGGTCGGGTGTTGTAACTTTGACAAAAGCGCGTACCGCGATACACAGCGCCTCTCCTGCAGCGTCTGTCACTGTCGTTACTTAATGAACTCTGTGATTCTTTCACGTTTACCAAAATAGCCCGTAACGAAGCGTCATGCTCTCCACTGGATCTTCTTTGTCTTCAATTAACGCTAGCCTGTGTGGATCCCACACTAATAAGCATACTCAAGCGAAGGCCCAACGATAGTTTTTAAACCTACTTTCTTTGTTGGCGAACTAAACTTCCTGAAGAGACTTCCAATGAACCTGTCTGGCATCTGTCTTTCACACGACTGATTTTATATGGTCGTTCTGTTTCAGATCGTTCCTCATGTCTACTCTCACATATTTTATTTCAGTAACTGCAAATGTTCAAATGCTTGTAAAGCTTATGGGACTTAAATGCAGGGTCATCAGTCCCTAAACTTACAAACTACTTATAAACTACCTTATACTAAAGACAGCACAAACATTCATGCCCAAGGGGGGATTCGAACCCCCGACGGGGAACGGCCTCGCGCATCGTAGCATAGCGCCTCAATGCGCTCGGCAGCTTCGCCGCGGCTGAAGTAACTGCCTCCAGTCTGTGTCCTGTTATTGCAAAGTTATATAATAAAGGATCTTTCTTTGTACGTCAACGCAGCACTTTATACTTATTTATGTTGAGGTTCAATTGCCATTTCTCCACCATGCGTCAATACACGGCAGATCTTTCTGAATTTTACAACCCTTAGCCACTATTGCGACTTCTCGATAATCTACAGCATCACCAACTAAAGGCCTCATTAAACTTTCGAAATTACGAGGTCATGTATATACACTGTGAAAATCAACGGTCCTATTTACTCTCCCCTGGGGCACGCCAGAGATCACTTTAACGTTTGAAGACTTCTCTCCGTTGAGAATGACGTGCTGCTATCTGTTCGCTAGAAGGGCCTCAATCTAGTCAACAGTTGATTTGATATTCCGTATGCTCGCACACTCGGTGAAACTGGTAAACTAGCTGCCTGGTTACTGCTGCAGTACACGGTTCTCGTTGTCATGGATCAATACAGTGGGATACGACAACATACCATTTCTTTTGATTTGCATGGGTCTCCGCAGCTTATGTAATATATGGCAGTAGTTACCAGCAGTGAATACTACTGGGAAATACTAGACCATCCACCAGACTCCCCGGACTTAAGTCCTTGTGACTTTCATTTGATTCCCAAGATGAAGGAACCACTTCGTGGCAATCGCTTCAGACCTGTTCAAGACATTCGACGGTGCAGTGTGTCTCCGACGTTGCGTTTTGTGATGTTATTTGTGTGGTGAAGCGTCAGATGGGGCGGCGATTGCTAATCAATCCTGCTAATGTATTGCGATTAGTTGAGATGAAGTTACGAAGAGATACTGTTGTTACAAACTCATAATAACGATAATAGAGATGATAATGACGAACAACTCATTGCAAGCGGTAGTGCCACGGTAAGTACGGGAAGAGGCGATGGAAGCAGTGGCAGTGAATGCCAACAGTCTTTCGGGAAGAAGGTTAAAGTTGCAACTATCATCACGGCTTTTGATGACAATTCGCTAGAGAACATGTACGATGATTGTTACATTGTTATAGTTAACATATCTGCATTACGTATGGAGACTACAATTACAGCTACAGTGCTATCTAGAGCATGGTTGCACAGCTTCTCAGAAAAACGACACCCACCAGCACATTGAGGTGTACGTAGAGATCCTGTAACCAAACGTTCATACAGATATGTTTGTTCGAGCCCATGTACTTTCCTTGTTAGACGACCTCTTAAATTTTCAATTTGTAATATTTGGGTCCTGCAGCCTTAAATATGTCACTTAAGGACATTATATAATTTGTACTAATTCTTAATCGCTGCTTTAATATTTCTATATTTATTTAACAATTGCTACTTCGACTACAAAGCCGTCTTCAGGTTAACTGCAATTGCGCAATACAAATTTCGTGAGATAATAGAAAAGTCACAACATACGAAATTTTATTGAAATATTCAAAGCCGAACCACGTTAATAGTAACACACCCTGCGATAAAATTTTAAACCCTGTTACACCAAAGAGCACATTATACACTTTAAAATGATTAATATATCGTTGGTATAAATATAAACAAGTTATTGTAACCATAAATTAACGTCGACATACATCAGGAGAGAACATCTACAGCTCTTTCTTACAGTACATTATAACTGTACCATATTGTTGGCATGGCAACGATCCAACAACAAATAACATCACAAAACGCAACGTCGGAGACACACTGCACCGTCCCTACTGGCGAACCGACAGGCAGGGTTGCTAGGTTTTTCGAGAGCTCTGTCGCCAAATTTTAAACAAAAATAGCCAAAATATCGCCATCTTTTTATTAATAAAATGCCACTATATAACCATCTTTATATCAATAAAATGCCAAAATATAGCCATCTTTTTCATCAGTAAAATACCGATTATCGCAATTTTAAACGTTATTATGTTAATGGTAATTATGTCATGTGACTCGACAATAATAATCCTGAAATTCAGGGGCCGGCCACGGTGGCCGAGGGGACTGAGGCGCTCCAGTCACGGTCTGCACGGCCACTACGGTCGGGGGTTCGAACCCCCCCCCCCCCTCGGGCATGGATATTTGTGCGGTCCTTAGTATTTGCTAGTTCATAAGTAGTTTGTAAGTTTAGAGGCTGATGACCCCGTAGTTAAGTCCCATAAGCTATACAAACATTTGAACATTTTGAATTGAAATTCAGGGAGTAAGCTGGTTACTGACTAACAAGTGGCACAAACTGAGGCACTTTCACATTCACAAACATCATTCAACATTCCAAAGAACCTCGTTCTTCACGGAAACGTCTGAGGCCAGCCTGGAAATGAATCCAGACACTGATCAATGGGACCAGTCAAAATAGGGTTATATTTTAAATGTAATAGGGAGACTCAGGAGATATAGTGAATACCAAATTTAAGCACAGTTACATTTAACTATCATATTTATTAATTTCAGGACTTCGATTACCAATTACGTTCATCTTCTCCAAAAGTATTATTTACAGATGTTAAATAGAGTTATTTATTGAATTTTTCAAACATATATTTACTACATACAGATTCATTACAAAATTTTCAGGTGAGATGGACTGTCATTCATAATAGTGCTCTACGCATTACATACTCTGAGGTACGATGGACTTTAATTCGTCATAGCCGGCCGCGGTGGTCGAGGGGACTGAGGCGCTCCAGTCACGGTCTGCACGGCCACTACCGTCGGGGGCTTGAATTCCCCCTGGGGCATGGATATTTATGCCGTCCGTAGTATTAGTTCGTTCATAAGTAGTTTGTAAGTTTAGGGACTGATGACCCCGTAGTTAAGTCCCATATGCTATACAAATATTATAAGATGTTTTGAGTTCGTAATAATCAGCCATTAGAGAAATTATCATGTGTTGTACATCCACATTTATATTCTGCATACCATTGCTAATCACAGTGAAGTGTGAAGCAAAGAGTTCGTCTCACAATACCAGTCTTCATGAATCTTCAAGTTCAGTTTCTTTACATCTCTGTGACACTCTTCCATAGATCAAAGATAGGATACCTGCAGACATTTCATCTTACTTCTCTGATACGTTCACTCAGCATTCTACCGATTTTGACGGTGTCATTCACGAAATGTCTCAAGAGGAATTGCTTTACATTCGTTTTGTATGAAGTAAAATGAAGAAGCCATTAAATCGCCAACTTATTCTTTTACTAGCCAAATTGTACCGCCAGTCGCCAGAAAGCCAGAATGGCTACTATTTTAAGAAAAAGATAGACAAGAATGCGAAAAATGGCCAGGCCTGGCGACGCTGCCGACAGGTCAAAGTGCAGTGCAGCATGGCACACGCAGAGGCCTCTAACGGACGACTGCAGAGTTTTTCAGATGCGGAAGTATCACTAGTGCAATAAGGGATCTTTACATTCACCGACAACAGTAGTACAGGTTTATATGCCAACTAGCACTGCCGATGATGAGGAGATCGAAGAAATATATGAGGAGCTAAAGGAAATTATTCAGACAGTTAAGGAAGAGGAAAACTTAATTGTGATGGGAGACTGGAATTCGGTAGTAGAAAAAGGAAGAGAGGGAAAAATAGTAGGTGAATATGGACTGGGCAGAAGGAATGAAAGAGGAAGTCGCCTGGTAGAATTTTGCACGGAACATGATTTAATCGTAACAAACACATGGTTTAAGAATCACAAAAGAAGGTTGTATACGTGGAAGAGACCAGGAGACACCGGAAGGTATCAGATAGATTTTATAATGGTAAAACATAGATTCTGGAACTAGGTGATAAACTGTAAAACATACCCAGGGGCAGATATAGACTCTGACCATAACTTGTTAATCATGAAATGTAGGTTGAAACTGAAAAAACTGCAGAAAGGTAGGAAAATAAGGAGATAGGACTTAGATAAATTGAAGGAACGTGAAGTTCTGGAGAAATTCAGAGGGAGATTTAGGCATCAATTGACAGAAACAGGGGGAAATAAAACAGTAGAAGAGGAATGGGTAGCATTGAGAGATGAAATAGTGAAGGCAGCAGAGGTCAAAATAGGTAGAAAGGCAAGACCTACAAAAAATCCTTGGATATCACAGGAAATACTAAATTTAATTGATGAAAGGAGAAAATATAAAAATGCAGTACATGAAACAAGCAAAATGGAGTACAGACGACTAAGAAATGAGATTGACAGGAAGTGCAAAATGGCTAAGCAGGAGTGGCTAGAAGCCAAATGCAGATCTGTAGAAGAATGTATAAATAGGGGAAAAATAGATTCAGACTACACGAAAATAAAAGAAACATTTGGAGATAAGAAAAACAGCTCTATGAATATCAAGGACTCTGATGGAAAACCAGTTCTCAGCAAAGAAGGAAAAGCTGAAAGGTGGAAAGAGTACATAGAGAAGCTCTACAAAGGAAATGAACTTAGAGACGATGTTGTAGGAAGGGAAGAGGAAGTAGATCAAGATGAAATAGGAGACACTATACTGACAGATGAATTTGACAGAGCCCTGAAAGACCTAGGTCGGAACAAGCAAGGCCCCAGGAGTAGATGACATACCCTCAGAGCTACTAAAATCTCTGGGAGAGCCAGCCATGACAAAACTATTTGAACTGGTGCGTAGGATCTATGAGACAGGCGAAATACCCTCAGACTTTAAGAAAAATGTAATAATCCACATTACAAAGAAATCAGGCGCAGGCAGGTGTGAAAATTACAGAACCATTAGTTTGATAAGTCACGGTTGCAAAATTTTAACACGTATTATCTACAGGAGAATGGGAAAGCTGGTAGAAGCTGACCTCGGGGAAGATCAGTTTGGATTCAGGAGGAATGTAGGAACCCGGGAGGCAATACTCACTTTACGTCTTATCTTGGAAGATAGATTAAGGAAAGGCAAACCTACATTTTTAGATTTTGTAGATTTGGAGAAAGCTTTTGATAAGGTTGACTGGAATACACTCTTTCAAATTCTGAAATCAGCAGGGGTAAAATACAGGGAAAGGAGAGTCATTTACAACTTGTACAAAAGCCAGACCGCAGTTGTTAGGCTCGAAGGGCATGAAAGGGGAGCATCAGTTGGGAAAGGAGTAAGACAGGGTTGTAGCCTTTCTCCGATGCTATTCAATTTGTACATCGAGCAGGCAGTGAAGGAAAGCAAGGAAGAATTTGGAATAGGGATTAAAGTTCAGGGAGAAGAAATAAAAACATTGCGTTTTGCTGATGACATTGTAATTCTGTCAGAGACAGCAAAGGACCTGGAAGAGCAGTTGAATGGAATGGACAGTGTGTTGAAGAGAGCGTATAAAATGAACATTAACAAGAGCAAAACAAAAATAATGGAATGTGGTCTTAGAAAATCAGGTGATGCTGAAGGAATTAGATTAGGTAACGAAACAATGAAGGTGGTAGATGAGTTTTGTTACTTGGGTAGTAAAATAACATGCGATGGTCGCAGTACAGAGGATATAAAATGCAGCATGGCAATGGGAAGAAAAGCATTATTGAAAAAGAGAAATTTGCTAACATCGTATATTAATTTAAGTGTAAGGAAGTCTTTTCTGAAGGCATTTTTGTGGAGTGTTGCCTTGTACGGGAGTGAAACATGGACAATAACAGTGCGGACAGGAAGAGGATAGAGGCTTTTGAAATGTGGTGCTACAGAAGAATGCTGAAGATTAGGTGGGTAGATCGCATAACTAATGAAGAGGTACTTAGCAGAATTGGTGAGAAAAGGAATTTTTGGCACACCCTGACTAAAAGGAGGGATCGCTTGGTAGGACACATTCTTAGACATCGAGGAATCGTAAATTTAGCACTGGAGTGAAGTGTGTAGGGTAAAAATCGCAGAGGGAGACCAAGAGATGCGTATAGTAAGCAGATTCAAGTGGATGTGGGTTGTCGTTCTTATGAGGAGATGAAAAGGCTTGCTCAGGATAGAGTAGGGTGGAGAGCTGCATCAAACCAGTCTCCGGACTGAAGACCATAACAACAATAACAACATTATCTCTCATACGATTTTGGTGTATATGTGTTTGTTCGAGCCCAAGTACTTTCCTTGTAAGTGGGTAACTGCTAATGTGGTGGAAATCAACTGGACACACGTTGCCACAAGCTCTCCAGCATTCTTCAGCTTGTTTAAGTATTACAGTTACTGAAGAATTATTGTAACTGTAATTCTGTAAGCTGACAAATGCTGGCGAGCTTGTGGCAACTTGTGTCCAGTTGATTTCTACTTGTATGGACGTGAAGCGTGGACAATAAGGAGTTCAGACAAGAATATGATAGGAGCTTTTGAAATGTGGTGCTACAGACGAATGATTAGAGGAATGACTAATGATTAGATGGGTAGATCACGAAACTAATGAGAAGGTGCTCAACTGACTTGGGGAGAAAAGGAAATTCTGGCGTATTCTGACTAAGAGAAGGGATTGGTTGGTGGGGGACATCCTGAGACGTCAAGGAATCGTCAACTTAGCATTAGAAGGAAGTGTGTGGGGTAAAAAATCGTAGAGGGAGACCGAGGGACGAATACAGTAAGCAGATTCAAAGGGATGTAGGTTGGCGAAAGTATTCTCAGATGAAGAGACTTGGACAGGATAGGTTAGCGTGGAGAGCTGCATCAAACCAGTCTGCGGACTGAAGACCACAACAACAACAACAAAGAAGAGTCATCACCTTCGAACAGGACTCATATACATAGACCATGTAAATAGATCACAAGGTGAAAAGTGGAAAAATAATTCTCATAGAATATATGGCATCAACTGCGATTGGGCAAAGCCGAAACTGTGTACCCAGCCGGGATTCGAACCGAGGTCTCCTGCTTTCTAGGGAGCTGCGCTGACCTCTACACCACTGGGGACACAGTGATCACCGCCCCTGCAAGGACTACCTAAGCGCGCCTTCCGTCAGATACAAATTCCCAGCTTGTTAAAATTGTTGTTTTAAAATATACACTTCCGCATCCGCAAACAGTGACATCCGTTTCCGCTTCTGTTAGAACGCTTCCGCTGTCGCAGCAGTGACGAGTGGGAGACAACAGGCTGGCGGACGAGTGCGCTGGCGGGTCAGCTGTTGTGGCGGGCCTCAATCCATTAGGGCGCGTTGTGTAAGGCGGCAGAACAATAGGGCGGAGTGAGCGCGGCCGGGCGGGGGCCGGCAATCACATTTGAGCGGCCGGCGCGGCCGCGGCTGTCGCGTGCCGCATGCGAGCTGCTGACGCCGTGTTGTCCCACGTGTCGCCGAGTGCGCGCCAAGTGCTTTTCCCAGAAACACGTGGCGCTCGGCCGCCACGCGAAACGCGACAGCTACTGCTACAGTAAGAGACAACAACTGGTGACCAAAATGCTGTTTGATTGTTTTTATAGTTTATGGAACTTAACTACGGAGTCATCAGTACCTAAACATACGAACTACTTATGAACTACTTACGAACTAGGACGGCACAAATATCCATGCCCGAGGGGGGATTCGAACCCCCGACCGTAGTGGCCGTGCAGACCATGACTGGAGCGCCTCAGTCTCCTCAGGCATGTCCCAGGGGAGTGTGATAGGGCCGCTATTATTTTCTATCTATATAAATGATCTGATGGACAGATTAAGTTGTAATTTGCGGCTGTTTGCTGATGATGCTGTGGTGTATGGGAGGGTGTCGTCTGTAACTGACTGTAATGGCATACAGGTTGACTTAGACAAAAGTTCTAGTTGGTGCGAATAATGGCAGCTAGCTCTCAATGTAGAAAATGTAAGGTGATGCGCATGAGTAGAAAAAACAATCCCACAATGTTCGAATACAGCATTAGTAGTGAGCTTCTTGATGCTGTCGCGTCGTTCAAATATCTAGGCGTAACATTGCAGAGCGATATGAAATGGAACGAGCATGTAAGGACAGTTGTGAGTAAGGCAGACAGCCGACTTCGGTTTATTGGGAGAATTTTGCGAAGATGTACTTCACCTGTAAAGGAGACCGCGTATAAAACGCTTGTACGACCACGTATTGAATATTGCTCAAGTATTTCGGACCCGCAGCAGATCGGTTTGAAGGAAGACATAGAGGCGGTTCAGAGGCGAGCAGTTAGATTTGTTACCGGTAGGTTCGACCAATGCGCGAGTGTCACGGAAATGCTCCGGCAACTAAATTGGGAATCGCTGGAAGAAAGACGACGTTCTTTTCGTGAATTTCTGTTAAGTAAATTTAGAGGGCCGGATTTTAAAGCTGAGTGTAGTACGATCTTGCTGCCGCCTACTTACATTTCGCGTAAAGATCACAAAGACAATATAAGAGAAATTAGGGCTCGTACGGAGGCATATAGGCATTCTTTTGTTTCCTCGTTCAATTTGGGAGTGGAATAGGAAAGGAAATGCCTAGTAGTGGTACAGTGTACCCTCCGCCACGCACCTTACGGTGAATTGCGGATTATGTATGTAGATGTAGATAAAGGGAGACGTTAGTTTTGCTTAGACAGGAACAGTTAGCGGTCGATTTTTCGCTATGCTGCCCCTACATGTGTGGCGGTGTCATATAGTAATGTACACAGACAGGCTCTGGTTCTGTAGGGGAGGCTCATTTTTTTAAATAAAGCTTATTGAAGTTATTAACCTATTACTTTTATTTACCCTTTTATAATAAACGTACTACACTACGAAAACAATTGCACAAGAAATTAAATTAGTATGCTCGCTTAATCTTAATGAGGAAGAGGAACAACGTGGTAGAAATGGAGTGTATACAGGGTGTTATAAAAAGGTACGGCAAAACTTTCAGGAAACATTCCTCACACACAAAGAAAGAATATATGTTATGTGGACATGTGTCCGGAAACGCTTAATTGCCATGTTAGAGCTCATTTTATTACTTCTCTTCAAAACACATTAATCGTGGAATGGAAACCCACAGCAACATAACGTACCAGCGGGACATCACTTTGTTACAGGAAATGTTCAAAATGTCCTCCGTTAGCGAGAATACATGCATCCACCCTCCGTCACATGGAATCCCTGATGCGCTGATGCAGCCCTGGAGAATGGCGTATTGTATCACAGCCGTCCACGATACGAGCACGAAGAGTCTCGACATTTGGTACCGGGGTTGCATAGACAAGAGCTTTCAAATGCCCCCATAAATGAAAGTCAAGGGGGTTGAGGTCAGAAGAGCGTGGAGGCCATGGAATTGGTCCGCCTCTACCAATCCATCGCTCACCGAATCTGTTGTTGAGAAGCGTACGAGCACGTCGACTGAAATATGCAGCTTCATCGTGCATGAACCACATGTTGCATCGTACTTGTAAAGGCACAGCACAGGTAGAGTATCCTGTATGAAATCATGATAACGTGCTCCAGTTAGCGTAGGTAGAAGAACATAAGGACCAATCAAGACATCACAAATTCCTGCCCAAACGTTCACAAAAAATCTGTGTTCATGACGTGAATCGAGGAAGTACAGTACATACAAACGAAACAATTGGGTATTTTTATTGTCTGCTCGAGTTATATCAGTTTACATTTAAAGAGAAATACTAAAATGAGCTCTAACATGGAAATTATGCGTTTCCGGACACATCTCCACATAACGTATTTCCTTTCTTTGTGTGCGAGAAATGTTTCCTGAAAGTTTGGCCGTACCTTTTTTTGTAACACCCTGTACAACCAGCTCGGACAATAATTAAAGCAGCTTCTATGTTACTAGTTTAATTAACATGAGACTCTATGTGTAAAATTTGAAGTAAAATAACACTATTGCTGTTTATAAGGATCCACTCGGTGGCGCCGCTGACCTGCTAAGCAGCAGGACAATGATAGGTTCGTAACTTCAGCGTAGCAGTAACAATAGCGGCAGCATCAAAGCTGGACGCGGCGGCATTGAAACCGCTCATACTAACATAGCACACATTGTCAGTGGCGACATCACGTTGGCGACCCATTGTCACGTTCATTTGTGCTTGGCAAACTATAGTTATCTTAGTGATTTATTACATGTGTACGACTTCTAATTTAAGACGTCGCCCCATTAGCTCCCACCCCTTCTGTAGCTGCGCCACTGTACACATCAATAGGAAGCAAGGTCCCACAACTTAAACAAACCATGAGAAATGTATTACAATTAAATGAATTACGGGGTTATCAGTCCCTAAACTTACAAACTACTTATGATCTACTTACGAACTAGGACGGCACAAATATCCATGCCCGAGGGGGGATTCGAACCCCCGACCGTAGTGGCCGTGTAGACCGTGAGTGGAGCGCCTTAGTCTCCTCGGCCACCGCGACCGGCTTCACTTCCTCTCTCGTTCCCGTATCTACGGGGAGACTGATGACCTCAGACGTTTGGTCCTCTTGCGCAAAACAAACAACCAACAAGGAACTCTTCAGGCAATGTTCCGTATAGCAAAACATTTTGTTCTAAGTCGTATTACTCTGTCTGCTCTTTCTGCCATTTCAGCTGCGCGTAAACCAACGTACGAAGCATATGTACCAGCCTTTACTGGTTTTATATTTGACTAGAGGACCCGTGCGAATAGTTCCCAACGTTATTTGAATGACAAAAAACTTTAAAAATGGAAGTAAAGTTGAATGTTCATGCATAGTTCTCTTCTGAATCAATCAATGAAACTGTTTAAAACTGCAAATGAAATAGCTTGATCCACTGAGTGTTGTTAGTGAAAAACAACTGCGTACCTTAATTAGAACCGAAGATATCGTAAAACAAACCGATTTTAATATTCAGTGCAAAGACTGAAGGATACAGCGGTTGAATAAAAATAAACGATGGAGAGACTTATGTTAATTCTGATACTTGATGACAAATCTACGAATGAATACCTTTTGATTACAGCAAAGATGAAGGAAATCGGTCGGATAGAACGGCCTGACCAACTGACTTTTGTTTACAACAAGGACATCCCCATAATAAATATATAGAGGAAATCGCGTTTGAGTACCGAAAACGGAAGGTGAGAGTAATGTAAATTCTGATACTTGATGAAAAATCTGTGGGTGAATACCTTTCGTTTAAATGAAAAATGAAGAATATCGGCCGGGTAGTTTGGTCTGGTCGATGGACTTTAGTTTTCGTACATTCTTTTAATATATAAGATTTATGCTTCCGTTGACAGGCATGCCAGAACAAAACATATCATCGACCCCTCACTTATAAAACTAACTTGATATTATTCACTGTAAACTTGGTGAATATTGTCCAAGGAAGTTTTAAGTGGTGCCTGGCAATATGCTGTTCGTGTAATTGTTCATGATCATTGGCGTTTTCATGCTAATTTCTATCAAAGTTCACACGTAAGTACGTTTTAATGCAGTTCGTACACCGATACCGAATGCCTATTAAGTATTATATGGTCAATGTTCCGATACGACAGACCGATCGATAATTTCACACACGTCAGTTCATTCACACAGTGATATAACTGTATAAATGAAATACGCACTCTTAAGTTATGCGGTATGTCCGAATGTATTGACAAATATTTAGCGATGCAATGAGACTGAATGAAAATGCTCTTTAATTCTCTGAATAAGTTCGTCGTGATCCCTAATCACAGTTCCCGTAATTACTTGTATCAAGTCAATGTCACCACCACACATACATGTTCAACCGATATGTATCGAATGTAATAACTGATTTCGATATATCTGAAACTGATCACGAACTATTATGCGACGTTAAATCTGGCGTGTAACTTTCAATAATAACATTAAATGACTAACTTCATACACGGTTTTAGCTCCGTTGTATTAAACACGAGAAAACTAAATTAACATGAGAGAAAACTGAACTTAACAATGCCCAAATTTTCATTTTATATGACTACACAGAGATAATACCCTTTGCTATATTCCCTGCTAGTATCCCAGGTAATTACTTCTATCTAAACTTAATAGTACATTCATAATAATTTTAAATTTTGTAATCCCTGTAATGGAAAGTAATTCTTATTCCCCGAAATATTTTAAAAATATTAATTTAAACGAGGAGTTATACATTCAGCATTCATTATAACACATCTTCCCTTCACGAATGTTAGAAGGAAAATGTTCCACTTACAAGTGAAGTTACAAGATAGTAATATACGAACAAACAGCAGTCATTACCTAACGACTTTTAGGCACCACAAAAAATTTGTCATAACTGTTCCTCACAACTAACTGCAGGCTATTATGTTAGCATAAGAGCGATGTAAATAGCTTACGAATATTAAGTGCTCCAAATATTTCAGATGAAAGGAATTTAGCAGCCCGTTTTGAGCCTCATGTGTGTCATGACCGTTAATAATAGCAGCTACGTAGTACAATTCAAATAAAGAATGTAGATTCAGTGTCTACCTCTTCTGGAAATGTAAGTGTTGTGACGTTAAGCCCCTAACATTACAAATCTAAATAAATGCACGTATCTGTGAAAGATATTATTCGTTCTTTTCCCAAATTAATTCGTGCAGTTTAACAGTGTACAACTCTTCTCCAATTTTGTTCGCATATACCAGAACGTGTAGATAGCACTATTGTCAAGTACTCTAGGTATACATCAGAAATATTTCTTGTTCCATAGGTGCCCGCAGAAGCATAATATTTCAGTTTGCGAAACTCTTACCACCACAATGGCGTCCAGGCAAAGGTTCAAATTGTATCGCTGTTTCAGCGTCCTCGGTTAGTCTAATTATCTTTACATGGTCTTTGGCCGTGATTGGGCTGATACTACGCGGCATTGTGGGAACTGGTGCTCCTGTGTGGTGTGGTCATATGGATTTGGTTAGTAGTCTTTGGTTGCCTCACAATACGTGTTACTACACTAGTTAACATTTTTTCAGGGAGACTTTTGCTACCAACAGATGGAGAAAAAATTTGTGCCCTACATTGAGAGGTAAATGTACGATCGAGTTACTTATATCCGGAGGTAACTGGAAACTTCACTTACTATTGATGGTAATAATTACATTATTATACACTGCTCAAAACAGGGGATCATGTGAGATGTCATGCACGTATTTTATTCAGATTGATTACAATTGTAATTTGTATGTAACACACTACCATATTTTGCTGTTTTTAATTAACGTTTACATGCTGTTTACTTGGATAGAGGCATCAAGGGGCTACCGTAATAGTGAAACAGTCATTCTCTTTGCGCTCTAATATGGTGTTTGATTACTTCGGACTTCTACTACAGTTGCACGCTTGCCTATCATGGACAGTATGAGGTTATCTATCAGCTCTTTAGGGATATTTGAACATTCTTCTATGAGAGCAATATCCAGTTCAGTAACCGTTATGGGAGGTGCTGGTCCGGCTGAAATTCGTCTGCGAACTGTTTCCCAGACGAGATCAGTTGGATTTAAGTCCGGTGAACAAACTGGCCACTCCACTCGTTCAAATCCCTTAGCTCCAAGCATTTTGTTCCCCAGTGCAGCTATGTGCGTAAGAGCAGTGGCGTAACTATGGGGGGGGGGGGATGAAGGGGATACAACCCCCCCCCAGAACCCGAAAACAAAAAGAGAGAGAGAGGGGGGAGGGGAAGAAAAGAAATCGTATAACAGCAATCTGCTAAAGGTAAATATTTGGAACTTGGGGTGTTTTACCATAAGCTTTCATTGGAAGGAAGTGAATTACTTTCTTCAATGGGAGTGGTAGATGGTAGTCTGTCTGAAAACTGACTAAGATTTTCCTCGTCAAGCAGATCTATCTCCCCCCCCCCCAAAGCCAAGTCCTAGTTACGTCACTGGCGTAGACGACACATTCCCGAAGGCGATTTCGGACTGTTTATGTTGATATTGCTGCCTGGAGGGTGTCTTACAGATGAGTTGCATATAACCGCCTGTCGAAGAGCTTCCTATGGTCTCTCTGTGCCATACTTTCGGGTAAGTCACATTGTTGAGTCATGTTGTTGTAGCATTACACTACACTATTTGAACCCAACTACATGTGTAGCACTTTTGGTACAAACAATCGAACGCAACTCCCTCTGCAGCAACTTTCTGTTAATACCACCATCTCGGTTGCCGTAAAGTTGTCTCCACTCCATAGATCCGACAGAAAGACGTTCAACCATTTTAGTTCATTCCGCCGATGAGAATACTTCAGGACCCAAATATCTCAACTGATCCCTTAACCCTTTAGTGCATAGTGTAGAGGATCAGCTACATACCTTATTTTTTCCCTTATCTCTCAAACTGATCAACATTTTACCACAAATTCATTTGTAGCTGCTTGTATACATAGTATTACATATGACAGTAGCTCGTCCTAGAAACCGTAAATTGCAGAGTTCTACTGAATCATTTCGATAGTTAGCTTCACTGAGTTACTCCTAACACGTGGCTTGTTTACTTTGGTATACCTCCTTTGCCATGTAAAAGTATTTAATCACATACTATTGTTATATTATGAGTTACTCTCTGGAAAAAATGAGCTGCATATTAGTGACATTTACTGAATCGGGTACATCATGGAAGGAATATATAGCTGACCAGCTATGAACGTTTTGTTGCTAGTAGTGCATAATAATTTTAAGGATTTTTTTCGTATATTTTTCTCAGTATATACGCACTATACATTAATCTTGGTAGTTTATGTAGCTTCAAATAAAATGTGGTGCATTACAGGATTAATTGTTTTTACTAGTATAGTACATATGAACACGAAAATTTAATTGCCGATTTTAATATTAACTGTACGAGGAGGCCAAAGTTGTCTTGCCGTCGATCAGCAAAAATCAAAAATCTGTATGCACGCGGCTGTGAAGAGTGATAGAAGAAGCTACATGTTTTTATATTTGTAACTCTAAAGTTACCTTTGTTTCCACACATTAAAATGTCTAGTTGCCATATGTAAACACCGAAAATTGAAGTGCATTTAACTTCTGCCATACGTACTGATCAGGTACTACGATAAAAACGACACAACGTTCGTGAAGTTATATAAGAGGTACTTAATGTTAACGTTGTTCTTTTTCAGAAACACACGCATTCTGGCGCTACAATGCCAAAACTGCTAAGCTGATGAAGAGTCAGAGCTAACACCAAAATATCACAGTAACAAAAACTGACATCATATAATATTTATTGGTTTTGTTATTTCGTTTATGTTTCTATAAGAGTTATTTCTTGTTGAGACAACATTTGAGGTAAGTTGCAAGTTTCTGATATCTTTATTTTCAATCTCCACAGAGAGGAACAAAGGGAACTGATACAGACATGGAGGAGGAGATAATGAACACATGAGTGAGGAGGAGATGGAAGATAGAAGGAAGGGAATGGGGGGATGCACAAAGAGGAGAAAAAGAAAGAAGCGGCAGGATGTAAACAGAGGGAAGAAGGAGATGTATGTACATAGAGAGAGAGAGAGAGAGAGAGAGAGAGAGAGAGAGAGAGAGAGAGAGAGAGAGACAGAGGGAGAGAGAGAGAGAGAGGGTGGAGAGTAGATGGAAGGAATGTAGGAAACTAACATTCTATGTCTCACGCTTTATAATCACTAAATTGAGAGTTGGTAAGCCTTATGATTTTTACGTTTAAAACAGACGAACAAAATATGGTTTTAAGACGTTCAATAGCAGGTAGTATTGGTGTAGTTGGTTTGAATACAATATCAGTGTGCAAAATGGAAAATTATGCTGTAAAAACGTTATAATTTTTATTTTACTTCTTGTCTACATTTCAAAATAAAAAATATGGAAGTAAGGTAGATTGTAATTCGATTTGTAACTGCAAGTTGGGTGTAAAGCACACTACAAATACTACAAAGAGAAAGTACAAAAAAACTTTGTCATACGTGAACTTCATTTACGTCACTATACTAGATAACAAATTATAAAGAACCAATTTTCATTGAAAAAAACTGTATGGAACAAACATATGCACTATCTCTCATCAAAATTAATATTTCCTCCTTACACGATGACGATGTTTAAATGTCTTGTGTATCACCCATGTACCTTAAATTCTAGCTGCATATACCAGGGCTGTTCAGAAAAATCGTGAATTTTATATACAAAATTTTTCCACTTTTACCTTTTACTTTTTATGCATGGTAGTCTACGAAATAGTCTCCTACACAATTAATATACTGCTACCAGCGATATTTTCACTTCCAGAATAGGTCTTGATAACCCGCTAGGTGAATTGAAATAAGAGCCGTCTGCGAATTATCTTATATCTCATCTATCATTGCAAATATTCGTATTTTCAACAGGGTTTTCAACTTCTGAAATTGAAATAAGTCCACAGGGGCCATGCCTGCAGAGTACGGAGGATCAGTCAGCACAGTGTTACTTTTTTTTCCAACTGTCAGGCGCCAACATAGATGAATGTACGGATGCGTCATTTTGATGGAAGAGCTGTGAACTCTCTCACCACATTTCAAATCTTTTCTCTCTCACATTGTATTCCAGACGGCATAAAACATCCTGATAGTACCACTGATTAACTATTTACAGATTTTAATTCGCAGTTCGCGACAATTTCCGACTTCAGCTGATTTTCTTTAGCTGATCGAGTCCCGTCCGGCACAATTTTTCATATGTTACAGAATGGTAGATCAACTAAAGAAAAGCAGCTGAAGTCGGAAATTATCGCGAACTGCGAATTAAAATCTGTAAATTTAACATTTATAGCCGCGGACCATCAGTAACTCTTTTCCTTTAGAACAATAGATTCAAGGTAAATAAAAATTCACTATTTGTTCCTGTGATGAACTAATCGTTCAGAGTCAAGAAAACTATCAGCGTGGCTTTGAAATGTGACCTGGATGACATACTTTAATTGTACTGGCAGAACCTTTCCCGCCCTATAGACTAAACCTTCGCGTCTCTGCACCATTTCTCATGAGCAGTCAGAATTCTCTTAACGAACATTTGGTTCTAATTTGCGCGATCCGAAAGCACAGGTTGACAGTCTATGATGGTTTTTCATGAACCATTGGACGATTTTAGCGGTAACATAATGTATTTTGATATGCCGTGGCAGGATTTCAAAAATTTATGCAACCGAAATATTATATTCTTCTGCAATCTTTCGGACAGTCTTTGATACCTACGCCAGTTACGTTCACGATCCTGATGTGTCTTCGGTACATATCGAAGGGCGTCCGTGAGGGATGGTCACCTTTAACTTCCGTGGAGCCATTCTTAAACAAGTGAGGCATTCGTAATATGCAGACACATTGCTACTTTAACCATACCATCTAGAAATTCGCCAAATGTGCGTCACAAGTTACACATTCAGCACAGGCTTGCGCAGGGTTCCCAAACGAATTTCACTCCAACACTCCAATGATGCGAAATTACTTATTTTGTGGAAATTTTTGAACTCGTACAGCATTTTTTGTTTTATCTGGACACGATCTCTTTTGTAATTGTGTGTGTATTGTCCGGGAGCTGACGAGTAAAGCTCCCTTAAACTGTCGAAAGTTTTACATTCGAAATCCTGGAAACAACTGAACACGTAGGTTGTTCCCACGACACAGAAGGAGATATATGTTTTTCATTAGACCATTAAACATTATGATGTAAAATGTCTATTGTCGCTCGAAATGAAGCCAAACTTGCCATAAGAACGTGTTTCCTCCTCTTAAGGACCTTAATACGGGGATACAACATATTTTCTGCAGCATGTGTAGCCTTACATACAGATTTGTGCTTTACGCTTGCAGATTCTTTAATTAATGATTCGTCTGTTCGAGTAAGTCTGTTATACACTGAAGATGAGTATTGACTACCCCATACATACTATCAAAGGCCTCGACATTGCGTGCGGACAGCAACATCGATCGCAAGAGCCGCAATGCCTACTCAAACTGCTCCCACGTTTCGTCTGATGACACAGAAGATTTAAGTGACCTGTCGCACTGCATAGTTGGGCATACACTTATTTCTAATGTAGCCTTTTTATTCTTCATTAAGGCCTCGAAGCACGTCGCAGTATCTTCCTAACGAGTTTTTGATGGAAGCTTTCGTGTCACAGAAGTGTGGCCGCAGTTTTCTTTCCTTTTTTTCAATAAAGAATGGGAGACATGAAGTTCCTTAAATAATTTTACTCACTAGATGGAAGATTACTTCAATGACATTGTATCTTTAGTAGCAGGTTGAATGTACGAGGGTTGGAACTTAAATAAAGGCAATTATTTATTCACAACTGGTAATAAAGCTGGTATAAAAGCGTTACATGTTTGAAAAATAAATAAATGTTTCCAGAATGAAACTTTCACTCTGCAGCGGAGTGTGCGCTGATATGAAACTTCCTGGCAGATTAAAATTGTGTGCCGGAACCGGGACTCGAACCTGGGACCTTTGCCTTTCGCGGGCAAGCGCTCTACCACTGAGCTACCCCGACACGACTCACGATGCCGCCTCACAACTTCACTTCCGCCAGTACCTCGCCTCCTACTTTCCAAACTTCACAGAAGTTCTCCTGCGAAACTTGCAAGACTAGCACTCCTGGAAGAAAGGATATGGTGGAGACATGGCTTAGCCACAGCCTAGGGGATGTTTCCAGAATGAAAGTTTGGAAAGTAGGAGGCGAGGTACTGGCGGAAGTGAAGTTGTGAGGCGGCATCGTGAGTCGTGTCGGGGTAGCTCAGTGGTAGAGCGCTTGCCCGCGAAAGGCAAAGGTCCCAGGTTCGAGTCCCGGTTCCGGCAGACAATTTTAATCTGCCAGGAAGTTTCAAATAAATGTTTGTAAATCTATCGGACTCATCTGCGTGCTTACAGACTACTTAAACTAGGGTAAGCTGACCTAAGGGCAACACACACACCCATAACCCCCGACAGCTACCGGCCGCGCGCACCGCAGTACGGCGTCCCAGTACGCAGATCTAATCTGCCGCGGCCCTGTCACTGTACTTCAAGTGGTAAGGACCCATCATTTTGCACGACAATGTGCAGGCACATAGAGCGTAAGCTGTGACTGCTCTGTTCGATCGATGGGCCTGGGAAGTACTATACTATCCACAATACTCTCCGGACTTAAGTCCGTGTGACTTCGTTTAGATTCTGAAGATGTAGGAACCATTTCATGGTATTCGCTTCAGAAGTGCCAGAGATTCGAAAGGCAGTAGACCGCTCCATCCGCACCATCAACAGAACAGGCTATGCTAAAGGAATACTACGCCTTTCACATCGTTGTCATTCTATATCTCAGCGAATCGGTAATTGCGGAGTGAGCAATCTATAGCTTTATAGATCTGTCGGATATGATGCCAGTTCTCTTTTAGGTATCTCTTTGAGGTATGTCCCTATTCCCGTATGGTAGTAGCTTATGGATATGTAATTCATAATGCACGTTGCACGTTGCCGGATAATCTGGATGAAAATAAGTACTGTGAGAAAACTTAACATGTCTTTAAACGTTTTAAAACAATACGTTTCTCAATTAAATGGGCTTATGTTTTACGGTTATCATCAAATGATGGGTTCTCATCTGCCTGTAATGATTCAGTGAAAATTGATACAACTATACCTGATACTTTCTTCCTCTGCTTTGTTCATTTGCGTATTTTCTACGAACCGAATCATATGTAATTCTATACTTGTTGGATATGAGCGGCGCAAAGTTGCCGCTGTGGGCCTCACTTAATAAGCCGACCATCAAAATCCACCAGCTTCTTACAATCTGCCATCCTAAGAAGCCCTCTAGTGTGCATAGGCCTAAACACAGATGCATCACCTATCCTAAATGCTTTCATTGAATTCCAGCACCATTGTGTCTGTTTCAGATAAGATGTGTATGGTCTCGATTCCAGTGTCCAAGATGACGAGGGCCACTTAATAAGGTTGTAGTATAGCAAGTTGGCTGAGAGGATATAGTGGCTTGTTAAATTCTCTAGGTAATATCTCGTACAGTAGAGATCTCTAAATGTGAGTTAAAACGCTCACTGCTGCTCTAAATTACTTTACAAGTTGCCACAGTACTTGCGCCACAGAAATGTATATAACTGTTCACTCCTTAAGGAGCAACCAACGTTTTAACAAACACAAAATTAATGTTTGGAAAATAAGGAATAGATAATTGAACTTGGGATGGGGAACATGAAATTATAAACCAGGGGTTGATTCTTTAAATCATTATCTATTCTGTAAAATAAACAAGCAAAATGTGGGGAGACCAAATAATCACAAAGCACACACCTTGTACAAAAGTGAATTAAATCATAAAGTTACTGCCTGTAATAAAATTGATTGTGCCCTTTATGAAAATGGAGGTAACAAGGGAGGAAATTTGCAGATACACAGTGGATAAAGGAAAGCACATTCATTGACCCACAGACATGTGCATAATGCTTGCTGCACATTACTCGTGCGGAAACACTTGATAGCAGCGGAAAACGAAGCATCAGCGGGATGGCGGGTGTCTTCAAGCACATTATAATCAAACTATGTACCAAACGAACTTATGTACGGTGAGATAGCGGCATACTATCCTTAAGTACCACGTGGTGTGCGAACATGGTGAATTCCTTAGAGTTTGCGTGTTCCTCTCCTGGTTTGTTTTACTTATGGTAAGTTTTGCTTTCATATGTGTCTGATGTTTCTTGGGAAGAGAGTGGTAAGGAATATGTTGCTTCTGATACCTGCAGTTCTTACACATATGAAGGCACTTCTGACAAAATTTAGAGCAGAATAAATCACGTTCTTCTTAACTCACAATATATTTTGAGCACAAAGCAATGCAAGTATTTGCATACTTTCACTTACTGTGATATAAAACTGACCATTAATATTAATTCGTTATGCTGAAAAGCTAACGGAAAATGATACATTTTGTCTGATATTCCGAGTGATCAAAAAGTCAGCATAAATTTGAAAACATAATAAATCACCGAATAATGTAGATGCTTGGAATGTCATGGGGTTTTATTAGAAACAAAAAACATAAAGAAAAGTTAAAAAAATGTCCGACAGAGGGTGCTTCATCTGATCAGTAAAGCAATAAATAGCATAACAAATTAAGACAAAGCAAAGATCATATTCTTTACAGGAAATGATCAACATGTTCACCATAATTCCTCAACAATAGATGTACCCGAGGAATAATGTTGTGAACAGCACTGTAAAGCATGTGCTGAGTTATGGTGAGGCATTGGCGTCGGGTGTTGTGTTTCAACTTAAGTCTCAACTTAAGTCTCTAAACAAACATAAACCTTCCGGGCCAGATTGTATACCAACTAGATTCTTCTCAGAGTATGCTGATGTAATAGCTCCGTACTTAGCTATAATTTACAACAGATCACTCAGCGAAAGATCCGTACCCAAAGACTGGAAAGTTGCCCAAGTGACTCCAATATTCAAGAAAGGCAATAGGAGTGATCCCCAAAATTACAGACCTATCTCATTGACGTCGATTTGCAGTAGGATTTTGGAACATATACTTTGTTCGAATATTATGAACTACCTCGAAGAGAACGACCTATTAACCAATAGTCAGCACGGATTCAGAAAGTATCACTCTTGCGAAACACAGCTTGCTCTTTATTCATTTGAAGTGTTAAGTGCCATCGACAAGGGATCTCAAATCGATTCCATATTTCTGGATTTCCGGAAGGCTTTTGACACTGTACCTCACAAGCGGCTTCTAATGAAATTGCGTGCTTATGGAATATATCCCCAATTGTGCGATTGGATTCACGATTTCCTATCAGAAAGGACACAGTTCGTTGTAATTGACGGTAAGTCATCGAGTAAAACAGAAGTGATATCTGGCGTACCACAGGGAAGCGTTATTGGTCCCCTACTCTTCCTCGTGTTTATAAACGATTTAGGAGATAATCTGAATAGCTCCCTTAGACTGTTCGCGGATGATGCTGTCTTTTATCGGTTATTGAAGTCAACAGAGGATCAAAAGCAACTGCAAAGCGATTCAGACAAAATTTCTACTTGGTGCGAAAATTGGCAATTGACACTAAATAAAGAAAAGTGTGAAGTAATACACATGACCACTAAAAGAAATCCGCTGAACTTCAATTACGCGATAAATCAGTCAAACCTTAAGGTCGTAAATTCTACCAAATACCTAGGAGTTACAATTACGAACAACTTTGACTGGAGAGAACACATAGAAAATATTGTGGGGAAGGCGAACCAAAGGTTACGTTTCATTGGCAGAATGCTTAGAAGATGCACCAGCTCCACCAAAGAGACTGCCTACATCACACTTGTGCGTCCTCTCCTGGAGTACTGTTGCCCTTTGTGGGACCCTCACCAGGTGGGACTGACGGAAGATATTGAGAAGGTTCAGAGAAGGGCAGCTCGTTTTGTTTTATCACGTCACGGGGGGAAAGCGTCACGGAAATGTTGCACGAAATGGGGTGGAAATCATTAAAAGAAAGACGTTATTCATTGCGGCGTTATCTGTTTGCGAAGTTTCAATCACCGACTTTTAGTTCTGAATGTGAAAATATTTTGCTAGCACCCACCTACGTAGGGAGACATGACCATCCCAATAAAATAAGAGAAATCAGATCGAAAACGGAACGATTTAGGTGTTCTTTCTTCCCGCGCGCTATTAGAGAATGGAACGGTAGAGAAAAGTTATGAAAGTGGTTAATGAACCCTCTGCCAGGCACTTAAATGTGATTTGCAGAGTATCTATGTAGATGTAGATGTAGATGTAGAAATCAAATGTTCAAATGTTTGTATAGCTTATATGACTTAACTACGGGGTTATCAGTCCCTAAACTAACAAACTACTTACGATCTAGCTAACACTAAGGACGGCACAAATATCCATGCCCGAGGGGGGATTCGAACCCCCGACAGTAGTGGCCATGCAGACCGTGACTGGAGCGCCTCAGTCCTCTCGGCCACCGCAGCCTGGGAGGCCAAGTATGACGAAAGTGGCGGATGAGCACACAATCACCACAAAACTACACGCGCAAGAGTTCTTTCACGCGTCTAGCGATTCCTCTTTTTTTTTCTAATAAAACCCCATGTCATTCCAAGCATGTGTGTCAATTTTTACCTTTCTACCTACATTATTCCGAGATTTATTAAGTTTTAAAATTTCTACTGACTTTTTGATCATCCGGTACATATCAATGATTTGTAATTTCATTTTGTAATCTCGAGGCAATTCTGAAACCTTCAGTTTTCTCGGAACAACAGGAAGTGTACTTACACTTCTTTCCTTCTGACCCCTCATTTACATAGATTTTTTTTTTTTTTTTTTTTTTTTTTTTTTTTTTTTTTTTTTTTTTTTTTTTTTTTTTTTGCTGCATATGCAGTCGTTCACCTTATACTTAGTAAGATTTCACTTTTTCGCAAATATTTTTTGCCCATTTTACATATTTTAGATCATTTCCATGCACTACAGAGTGTTCGTAATTAAAGTGTCACTTTCAAATGATAAAAAAGAACCATGGGGTAGTGTGACTTCAGATTTGAATATACTTGACCAAAGGGGAAACAGAGTTGTAAGCACAAAAAATACAACTACAAAAATGTATCCAACTTTATGAATAGATGGCGTTCTAAGCGGCATAGGGAATGTGGATGGCAAAAAATGACGTCCAACGCATGCACAACTTGTGGTACTGTTGGTGGAAAGCAAACGGCGAGGTCTTACCACACTGGATGAAAAAAGAAAATGATTTGTAATTGTCCTTGAATCAGAAACCGTAGGAAAAAGCACGTAATGTAAAAACTGGGAATTATCCTCGGACTTGAGCAAGTCATGTTCAGTATGCTATAAATTTTCCGCTAGAAGTTGAAACCGATAGACAGCATGATCCATAACAGAGCGCAGTGTGCAGGGGTCACAGTGTTTATATGTTGTGTAAAAAATGCCTTCAATTCATCCAAATTCGCTTTGTAGCCACTGAACAATGTATAACCCCACAGCCAGTATTCACACGAGTTGTCCGTTGACCTAGACGGCCACGGTATAGGAGAGTACCAGCTGATAATTCTGTCATTTGGGAAATGCCTCATGAGGAATTGCTTCACTGGCTTTCTCATGTGTGGAAGTTCGCCATCGTGAACGAAAACGATACTATCGTGGCAACCACACTGCTGACCTGGTTGCATAGAATATGCAGGTAATGTGGTCTGCAGGAGTCATCTCATTGAAATATATTGGCCATATGATAAAGGATGCTGTGACCCCCCACTCCACCTTCACCACAAATTAACCTTTGGAGAATGAAGCAGCACTGCTTCACATGCGTCTGGATTTTGTGTTGCCCATATCCTACAGCTTTGGATATTGACATGAAAATGTGCTTCGTATGTCCACAAAATGTTCTACGGCTAATCGTTATCCAGTTCCTTACGTGCAAGAAATTGTACAGCGAACGTGTGCCTCTCTCGCAGGTCAGCAGCAAACAACTGATGCAGGTGCGTAATTTTATACGGATAGCAGTGCAGAATACGTGTTCCGTAAAATTTTATGCACCGAACACGGTGACATTTCTAATGATCGCGCAATTCCACGTGCACTGCAGTCTTGCGCATCAGTGCTCGACCCTTCCTACGTCTACATCTACATACCGGGTGATGAGAGAGTCAGTATAAATTTGAAAACTTAATAAATCACGGAATTATGTAGATAGAGACATAAAAATTGACACACATACCTGGAAAGACATGGAGTTTTATTTTAAAAAAAAAGTATTGCTAGACGCGTGAAAGATCTCTTGCGTGCGTCGTTTGGTGATGGTCGTGTGCTCAGCCGCCACTTTCCTCATGCTTGGTCTCCCAGGTCCCCATACCTGAGTCCGTGCGATTATTGGCTTTGGGGTTACCTAAAGTCGCAAGTCTCTAGGGATGCTGAAAGACAAATTCCGACGCCAATGCCTCAACATAACACAGGACAGGCTTCATAGTGCTGTTCACAACATTAACAGCGATGTTGAACATTTCGTGCATTTCCTGAAAAGACAGTCATTTTTGCTTTGTCTTACGTTATTATGTAAATTATTACTTTTCTGATCAGATGAAGCACCATATGTCGGACAGTTTTTGAACTTTTTTTTTGTTCTAATAAAACCCCATGACATTCCAAGCAAGTGCGTCAATTTTTACCTCTCAATCCACATTATTCCGTGATTTATCAAGTTTTCAAAGTTATACTGACACTGACTTTTCGATCACCCAGTAGATAATTTGCAAATCACATTTAAGTGCCTGGCACAGGGTTCATTAATCACTTTCATAACCTTTCCCTACCGTTCCATTCTTTAATAGCTCGCGGGACGAAAGAACACCTAAATCGTTCCGTTTCCGATCTGATTTCTCTTATTTTATTGGGATGTCATGTCTCCCTATGTAGATGGGTACTAGCAATATTTTCATATTCAAAACTAAAAGTCGGTGACTGAAATTTCGCAAATACATCTCGCAGCTATGAATAACGTCGTTCTTTAATGATTTCCTCCACAAATCGTGCAACATTTCCGTGACTCTATCCCCCATGTAACGTGATAAAACAAATCGAGCTGCTCTTCTCTGAACCTTGTCAATATCCTCCGTCAGTCCCGCCTGGCGAGGGTCCCACACTGGGCAACAGTACTCCAGGAGAGGACGCACAAGTGTGATGTAGGCAGTCTCTTTGGTGGAGCTGTTGCATCTTCAAAGCGTTCTGCCAATGAAA
The DNA here is from genome assembly GCA_026315105.1 of Locusta migratoria. Taxonomy (NCBI): domain Eukaryota; kingdom Metazoa; phylum Arthropoda; class Insecta; order Orthoptera; family Acrididae; genus Locusta; species Locusta migratoria. The sequence continues at coordinate 307,552,995 of CM048744.1, forward strand.
CGTAACCTTTGGTTCGCCTTCCCCATAATATTTTCTATGTGTCCTCTCCAGTTGTTCGTAATTGCAACTCCTAGGTATTTAGAAGAATTTCCGACCTTAAGGTTTGACTGATTCATCGTGTAATTGAAGTTTAGCGGCTTTCTTTTAGTGGTCATGTGTATTACTACACACTTTCCATTTTTAGTGTTAATTTCCAATTTTCACACGATGTAGGAATTTTATCTAAATCGATTTGAAATTCCTTTCCATTTTAGTGGTAATAGATAATTTTCGCACCATGTAGCAATTTTGTCTAAATAGGTTTGCAGTTGCTTTTGATCCTCTGTTGACTTCACTAACCGATAAACGACAGCATCATCCGCGAACAGTCAATGGGAAGTTTTCAGATTGTCTCTTAAATCGTTTATAATCACAAAGAGGAGTAGGGGACCTAAACGTTTCTCTGGGGAACGTATATATCACTTCTGTTTTACTCGATGGTTTGTCGTCAGTCACTACGAACTGATGGACTTACTCCCTTGCCCACACTGCACTTGAAACAATCCTGTTTCTTCCAATTTCTTCACCATATTTTTCAGAGCCTTCACAATCATCGGACAATAACCATCTGTCATGTTCTTTAATAATAGGAAATTCTCTAAAGCTGCAACCGCAGAGTCGTCGTTCTTGTAAAAAAAATCGCAAGCAGAGCTCTATCCTGCACTGGGAGACTCATGACAATGTGCGACAATAGGCGAGAGACACGAAACCCGAGTGTTTATGCCGATTGCAATGTATCGTTGGCATGTGCTCCGCTCGCAGCGCCATATATTGGTGAAGTTAGGCACTATTTCTTGTTGTTGTATTTTTTGTGTATGCCTTTGCGTTTTCCCCTTAGTCCAGTAGGTTCAGTTCATATGTACAATCATTCTGCCCCTTTGTTCTTTTGGTATAGCTTTCTTTGGACTTTAATTATGGACACACTTTCATTGTTTATATTGCCTTTGGAAAGATACGTGTTGTACGATCGCTACTGAAAAAGGAACGCTCGTTTTTTTGCCGCGTAGCGCTGCGTGAATACTTTCGAATGATTAGTGCCATCTAGAATGTCCTCTCATTGTCGGTTCATGATACGCCGTCAATAAGCCTAGATCAGCACCACAAGCTAGTTGGCGTAAATAAAAAGATTCTGCTTTTACATGTTGTACTGTCAGATGTTCAAATGTTCAAATGTTTGGAAATCTATCGGACCAAACTGCGTGGTCATCAGTCCGTAGCTTACAAACTACTTAAACCTAGATAAACTAACCTAAGGACAACACACATATCAATGCCCCAGGGAGGACTCGAACGTCCACGGCGAGCAACCACGCGCTCCGCAGCGATATGCTTTAGACCGCTCGGCTACTCCACCGCGGCGCACTGTCAGATGGTATTATCACAGTCTAACATATACTGTCGCGACACTCACAGCTGTAAAAGTTGTTACCAACTTAAAGTTGCAACGACACTAGCGCTTCAAGCGGTGGGCAAGCTACCGCACTAATGATGTATGGTTCTTTAATTATTTTGTACGTAATTAATGAAATAGTTAGTATAATTTAAGAAGCATTTGTAAAACATCAAGAGACGTACATAATACGAAAATTAATCTAAAACAGCCGAATTTAATTGATTCTTTAGTATAAAGAAGGACTTTATATATTTATATGCTGTTATACATAGAGCTTATTCCGATGAAAGTAAGTAGAATATAAACGTAATAGAATAATAAATTTCCATTACGGTCCGTTCTTACTATAACAGGCAGTTTTTTTTTTTTTTTTTTTTTTTTTTTTTTTTTTTTTTTTTTTTTTTTTTTTTTTTTTTTTTGACGCGTATCAATTCGGTGTGGAGTCTCACTCGTATTTCTTATCGGTGCATAATCCTTTGACTGTAATTATTTTAGCTTAAAAAACCAATGTTTTGGTGATTGTTGCCTGTGGTGTTCAGCTGTAGTGACAATTGTGTAACTGGTAGTTCTTTACTGGAAAACAGTTAGCCGATTGTGATGATTTTCTTCGGCTACAACTGTGATGGCTGATTTGGTACGTTATATACTATATTTATTGCATTACATATTCGTTTATTAGGTTTCATCAATTTTACTTTTATTGTAATGAAGAAATCACAGAGTTTCTGCATAGAAAAGTGGCATTCCTTTGTTAAAGGGTATGACTTCTGCTTTTTCCTAGCCATTTTTATGTATAATAGAGAATGAAGTTATTCATTTAAAAACAGTAAGTTACAATAAAATTGTAAAAGAACTGTCCTAAAATTTACCGTTTCGTACCTTGTCAGGGATCTTAGGAAACATAAGAAAGATAAATGTGCAGCTGTTTTTAAATTATTACATATTTCTAAGATACAGCATATGTTCCCTAATGTAAAAAATATGTTCAAATCAACATAAACGATACTATTCACCCTCATTCGATATCGCATTTATAAATGTAGCTTGCCGGTCGCTTGAAGAGCCGCTGTCCGTGGGAGTGTGTAAGACTGTGAAATTACTTCATTAAAGTTCGCTAAATTGGTAATAAAGTGCATCTTGTCGGGATTACGCTTCTGCTGACACGTATGGAGAAAATCGACTCTAACTGAAAGATTTTCACTCGCTTCAGACTGCTGGAAACGCTTAACTGATCGAGTGCTCGCGGACGCGAACTTTCAGTAATCACACCCAAATAGTAAACAGATACAGAAGGAAGAAACTGTTTCGGAAATTCGGATTACAATATAGCAGCATTACAGCTGCTTTGAATACCCTCTCTTCCGTATTGCCTACGGACGTGAAGCATCTCCCGACTTTGATCGTGTTACACGCATTCGTCTTTACGATCCGAACTCTGCGAACTGACTCTGCATTTCCGCCGCCGACTGGCGTCATTCGGAGACCTCGCAGCCGACTTTGTAGTGGAGAGCCTCCATCAGCTAATGGCACACCCACATCCAACGTAGACCACTCCCAGGGAGATCGGCCGGAATGTAATAAAGTGCCCTTCCACCTCCAATTCTCCTCCGCCATAAATGTTTCCAGATGCACCGGAGTTATGGCGCGAACTGTCTCCTCCAATACAACATTCCCGTTGAGACAGCACATTTTACAGTGTTATAATTTTTTAGGTGCATCAGCCTTTAAATAATGCAACTAAGACCTGGAGTTGCTAATACATTTATAAAAGATTAATGGAGATTTCAGAAGTTAACTTTGATGTTCCATAGACCACATTTAAATTTTTATGTCTAACTTACATATAGCACATTTTAATCTGGTCAACAGACTATCATTGTTACCAGCAATTCTTTCTATATTACGTACGAGGTCCGTCTGGAAAGTAATAAGACTGTGTTTGTAAAACATGTTATTTACTGTGCATTACAAAACCACATAATCACGTTCCAAGTAGGCATCGCTCCTACTCACAGAAAAATTGCTCATTGATGGATTCCTCAAGTGACACCTTTCGAAGTTCCTGTGTCACGACCCTTTCAATGTTTCCTACGGACCCAAAATGACGGCTATGAACAGTATTTTTGATTTTGGGGAATAGGAAGAAGTCACAGGGACTTAGATCTGGGGAAAACAGAAATGTCCTTATTTACCAGATACTCATTAACACAGAGATCAGTGTCGCCCGGAGTATTATCGTGATGGAGTCTCCATGACTGTGACATGTCAAGAGGGACATGAATGACCCGACTCCTTAGTCTTTCAAGGACGTTAATGTAAAATTGTTGCCGCTGCGGAATAGCCGTGCGCACTGAGGCACCGTGCTGCGGTGCGAGCGGCCGTTCGCCGTCGGGGCTTCGAGTCCCCTCTCGGGCATTGTGTATGTGTTGTTCTTAGTTTAGATTAACTTAGTTTAATTAGTTTGTAAACTAGGGACTAATAAACAAGTAGTTAATTCTCATAGATTTACAAACATTTTAATTTTTTTTTAATTGTTGATTCAATGCTTTTCGTTGAGGAACAAATTGCTTATAAATCACGCCTTGAAGATCAAAGATGCAAATCAGTATGACGTTTCCTTTTCCTGGTCTACTTCTGTCGTGGTGAGCTGCTTGCGCGCCACTCAGCACTTTGTGTTTTGGTTTCAGGGTCATACCCGAAAACCCATGTTTAAAAATGTCTGGTTCGTACACTCGGCGATTATTGTTCAATTGCTCAGCAATCATCCTAACTGTTAAGCACCGATATCTTCCTACAACGTCTCTTAGTCTGCTAACATTTTTATCGTTTCCTGTCTTGCTTGGTCTTCCTGAACGTGCCTCATCTTCAAATTCAAATTCCTCTCTACCGTCAATAAATGCCTTAAGCCACCGTAACACTTGTGTACAGGATATTGTGTTGCCTCCATATGCCTGTTTTAATTTTCTAAATGTTTCTTCTGCATTGTACTTGAGTTTCACACAAAATCCATTGGCGCATCTTTGTTCCAGTTTTGTATTCGCCATCTGTCCGACGAGAACAATAACACACCGTCACATAATATATTATAAAAATCATTTGTATCACCGTAGGTATTTAAAATTTTCACTGCTTGTAGCCAAAGGATGCCTCTACCATCTACATTGGTTTCACTTTCCTGCTGTGTGAAGTTCCTCAAATGGAGGAACAGTCTCATTAATTTCCAGACACACCTCGTATTTCCCTGACGCTTCTCAAAACATGATGACCGAAAGCGATTGATAACCTCTCCATTTTCTCCAGCAATGTACTCTTAAGTAATGATCAGCTTGTTTGAGTTATTCTTTATTGGTTGCAGTATGATTAACGTTAGCTTCATTTTCTAGAAGCCGTTTTACAATTTCTTCTTTTCTATAAAACTTTTATGGGTTTCGTTCAACTTCAGTGCTATGATACGACTCGTCGTCTACAACTATAACAATGGAAGGCGCCATTTTGTGACGAACAACAATTTACCAACTCCTTTTTATTAATTTACTACCTGCAAACCCGGCGTTACCCGGGTATTTATTTATTTATTCCTGCCATTTTTCAAGTATATATTCATTTGTATAAGGTCTTTATGTCTGTAAAATCTCTTGGGAATACAATTAATAGTAAAAAAGTAAAATATTGAAACATGTGCTTGATGGGGCGGTTTTTCATGAACGTTATTGTTTACGTGCTCATATCTCGTGAACTATATATCGTATGTAATTCTTACACTTACAGCGAGCGTCCTCATGGATTGACGCTTACGTGTACAAAATTTCATAAAGATTGGAAAAAAAACTGTAGATTTGTATGCAACACGTACAAACATACGGACACACTGATTTATATATTAGACAAGAAAATATTCTACGGAATTGGATATACCTACGTAGTTCCATCAGCCATGTCCGTTTTGGGGCTATACAGCAGAATACTGTGGTACACAAGTTTGGGCACTCTCCAAAATGGTGGTGGCCGGTGAGAGGGGGGGGGGAGGCTATTGGAGGTAGTCTAGTGAGAGGGATTGGGAACTGGTTGCCAGAGCGCAGCATTTTAAAGACATGCTTGATGTGGGTGAATGTTATTTCACGCAATTGTGGGAAAGGCAGCCGGTGTAGAGGGTACAACATTAGATCTTAACGATCTCGGGTTATTCAGAGCTGGCAGTGACCTCAACGCCTATTGGCGGTTCGATATAGTATAATATCGTTCTAATATGCAAGTCTGCAGCGCGAACCGTATTGAGTACAGATAGTAACGGCCGTGATTTTTTTAGGCATCACACGTAATCCACGAATAAAAGAAACATTTACATTGGAATATCGTAATCTTTGACGTAATTTGTAATATGAATTAATATTTGTAATTTGACGCATAAAGCAGCTTCCATTCTGAATTACTCTGTTACATCTCATGTATAGATAAAGGAAAGGCTCTGTAAGAGCTCATCGTACGAGGACAATGTCAGTTCAGAGCTATTTGTCCAAGAATTGATGCAATTCAAGTTGACAGGTTCACTCGCCTCTCTGTTCCACAGCAACCCCTCACCCCGATCTGCGTCTCCTTTTTCTCAAACACTGTAGTAATTCGACCTATGGGATTCAAACCCTAGACAATACCGAACCATTTCCCAAACCCTCTTTTGCCAGTTTTCGGCCCCTTTGAGGTATAAAATTATCATTAATTACCCTCCCCTAACAACTGTCCCTGAAGGAAAAAAAACTGACACGAACAAGTGTTGGTGTCAGATGACAAACGTCCCTCTGTCACACACTACCATATTGTGCTTTGCAGCCTATGTAGATGTAGAGTAGTATTTACTTGTACTTCTTTGTTGGACCCAGCTGCATACCACCTCATAAGGGGTAAATACTGTAGATGTCTTCACGTTCTGCAGTGTCAGGCGTGCCTGCCCGGGATTCAAATCTGGGGTTCCTACTTACTAGTCACAGTGTCATAGTGACGCGCGGACTACCCTAACTACACTCAGCCCCCCCCCCCCCCACACTACCACACACAATTGACATAGTGATCCGTTGCTCACTACCCTAATTATTCGCCGATTTCTGTACGAGTTTAAGCGTGGGGTGCATCTAGTGTCTTGAATGTAGTTTTCAGAAGTATAGAGAGTTTGTACAGGTCTATAAAATATTGGAACTGAAAATAAATGTTGTTATGGAAATTTTCGTAAGGTTGTTGACCAGTTCACCTCAGAATTTTGTGTGATACTGTAATAAACACATGCAGTGACATAGACAGTTACCTTTTTAGCAGTGGATAGTGAGTACTACGATCTAGACTTAAGAGAAAAACTATTCTTACTATTCTCTGCTCCGAGGAGTGTATCGGGCTGTTTGTCATCTGGCGTGTAAGGGGTGGCAGTTCTTTTGAACCGATTATCAGACAAGCTGATAATGGGGCAAAGTGGGATCCCAATTGGGAATGCGTGGGAGAGGTTCACCGGTTTCAGCATACGCCTCAAAACCAAGAAAAGCCTGTCGAAAACTTTTTTTATTTTTTTCCCTGATAGCGGGTGAATATTGAGAGATCCTTAAAGCCATAACAGGACCTCTACCTACTGGAACGAAAGGAAACAATTCCAGTGAGGGATTACAAATAGAACAAGATGTTCACTTCCTGCAAAATAAGTGCAACAAACCTCTAAAAAGGGGTGCTCCTATGTATACTAGGGAAGCAGCTCAATGAAAAGACATAACACTAATGTAGAATGAAAGTGATAATCCTCTCCACTTTAGAAATTGATAAAATATGTATTCCCTATGCCAAATTCAGAAGATTTTTAAAATTTATCCAATGATAAAAGTAAAAAGAAAGAAGGTAAAGAAAATAAACATATCTCCACCCAGGAGCCAAGGAGAAACGAAATCCCCTTCATTGGGGGGGGGGGGGGGGGTGTTAGAGTATCATGAAATGAAATTTGAGATAAAATATTGTCGACGTTAGGGTCAAATTGTTTTCTAATAGCTATAGATCAAGCAGGCAGCAAGGTAGTCAGCAAATGTGTCGTGGTACGTCTTTGTCCTCTGTATCTGGAGGTGTCGAGATACGGAAGGGCGGTGTTAATTTTTATGCGAATAATGGCACGGACCGTGTTGGCCAGCCACACCGTGACGTTATGCTTAGCCCGTGGGAGGGGCTAATCTAATCAGGGTCCAGGACCCAGCTGACGGGAACCGCCTTCGCCGTCGTCCGACAGAGGTCACACACGGATTAGACGTGCCAACACAGAAGCGTCTGGTTCGGCACAATTCTCAAAAGTCGTCGACGTGCGAGGCCGGAATGTACGAATTGGCCGAGAAGTCCGTCGGTAAAGCCGAGTGGTTGCTGTTTGCCCAAACCTGGCGATAGATTATCGTGGGCTGCGGCCCGACCAGTTTGTGGACATGGGGGCGTCCACGCAATGCGTCGTAGAAACAACGTGCAGTACATAGCTTCCAGCAAAGAAAAATTCCCGTACGAAGAGCAGCACATAAGGGAATTCCGTTACATCAATTGGGAGTCGCACCTACCACGGTAGATATTGCGTTAACATCGACGCCGTCGTACCTTGTCCGAGATTGTAAGTGGCAGCGTGGTGAAGGGACAACGCCTAACACTAGCGCGGGAAATCCACCAAACCCAGAACGCTATCTCATCGTCTCAAGACATATGCAGCCCCTCTCACCTTAAAGAACAAATGACGAGACAGGAGCCAATATACTGCCTGTGAAATCGACTGTGCCAGCAGTACCTCAGCGTCATCCACGCCTTTGACAATTTGGATTCATCGACAAGGATGACTTTTTGGTGTAGAGTTAGGTGACGCTGAGTAGTTTACAAACCCCTTTCACGACATCCAGGATGCGCCGCCAGGTCTTTCCCTGCATTCTATGAGGGCCCGCATCAATATTCAGGCCGAAGATTTTTCATTCCTTAGCAACGCTGTACCATGGCCGATTAGGCCGCGAGTGCCGATGGGGACGAGATTGGGTGCAGTGCATGAGGCACGTTGTCTGGAGAACTGTACAGGTGAGGTCGATATCTTCTGCATAGCGGCTAAAGACTGAAATCGTTGGCGTACGCCACGCAGGTGAGGTGTGCCGTGTATACATTGAGTCGATTCAGTTTTCCCCGTAAAGCCCACGAGGATCCAGCGCGACAGCAAACAGGAACATGAACATAGGACAGCACTTGAATTGGAAACGCTGTATGAAGACGACTGATGAAGTCAGGTGGCTAATTCTGTCGAAAATACTGACGAAATCTACAGATGGCAGCCTCGATGTTACGAGCAGCCACCCAGCTCATCCCTGTATGCAGCGGCAGCGTGAAAAATCTTCCTCTGCGACATCCCACAGGATTGAAAGCGTGAGACAGTTTCATCCATCACTATTTTGATTTTACCCTCAACACAACATGCTAACAGCTTTCAGTCGGTGTTTACCAGTGTTATTGGCCATAGGTCTGAAATTGAACACCAGCCCTGTACCTTCGGGATAAACAGACTATGGCCTTGAAGAAAGATACTTGGATACCCGAGCTGCTGAGCACTTCGTTAGCCAGTTGCATCATCTTTCCGCCAAGAAAGTTCAAAAAGGTTGTGTAGATTTCATAGGCAACCCGTACTCCCAGCTTGAGGACAACCTCGACATCCTGGGTTTAGAAGGGTTCACTATGGGTTTCTCGGTCATACACGTCAATAGCAGAGTCGAGGCCTGCTAGAAGGATATTAGTGACATCAGCGTCTTGATGGAGCTGTTCAAACAGTGCCCCCAAAATGGTCAGCGACGTAACAACGTCTCTGCTTGGTGAGAACACGCCTCTTTTCTCATGTGACGCAATACATGGAAAGGTCCTCATCTCCCATCAGGCAGTCAGCGCGACTAGACATCACAACACACTTGGCACTTTCACGATGATTTTGGAGGATCTTAGCCTTTACCCTATTAAGACGAAAACAGAGGTTTCCATCCTGGCCTCACGACAGTATCTTTTAATAGCGGGCTGAAGCTGGTGAATCGCATACCCTGTCTACCACTCAAGTACTGAGGGGAAATGGCTGTCATTTAACACTCTCGTCATAACACTAAAAGTCGGAGGTCTGCATCCTCAAGGTGCGTACTTTTGAACTCCGAGGACAGGTGGGAGTTGCTCAGCTGTTCTGTCCAGCTGTAGCATATACGCACACGCACCATAATCGCTGAATGTCAAGTGTTGGCCTCCAAGTGACTGGATAGTCAATGGCCGAGAAGTATATACAAGGTCTAGCCTACTGGCTCTCGTACGAAGGACAGGATCTTGAGCTGAGAGCAGGTCTACAAGCTCATAGCACCTCATTGGAGTGGGTCTTGGTTGTTTGGAGTCGGTGACTGGGACCAAAAGCTTAACTGTCAGAAGAGTACGAGTGCACTCCCGGCCTCTGTGAAAGAACCGCACCCAGAGGTGCAGTATCCTCTTGGACTAATGAGATACATTGCACAAATTAATAATATACAGCTTTTGGATTAAACCGCCGGAAATAAATTGCTGAGGTGTACTGTTAAACTGCGTAGTTTCGTATTTTTTATCACGGTTTCATGCAGCTACAACATAAAGGCATTTAAACTGTTGTCGACTTTCGTTTTTGAGGGCTCAGCTGAGAGCCGTGCGGATGATCTGGGTTTGATTCCCGGTGCCACAAAAGACCTTTTCTTGGCGAGAGCACAGGGTGACAACCAACGTCGTCACGCCAGACAAGTATTAGTGGCTCCAAATCAAGAAACAGGACGAAGACCAGGACGACATTGGCATGAGAATATACTTTATCCAATGACGCCTTGACACCAGTAGCAGAGGATCAGAAGGCGAGCGGCCGGGCAGACAGGTCCATTTGGTGCCACAGTACGAAAACTTCCTATTTCCTTACAAGTAATTTTACATAAAAATTGAGTTTAAAAGATATTACTGTTTTTATTTGTTTCTCTTAGTCGGTTTTTATTTATTTATTATTATTTTCATTTTTAAGGGAAGAACGAATATCTATGTCTAACATTGCACTCCAGCCTCTTCCAGTTGAAAACTTTGTGAAATAGTATCATTCAAGCGCCTATGCTTGAAGATCGATCGTGTGGAAGGAGTTCTCGCCTTTCTCAAATAGCAGAAACCCACACCCCTTCATATCAAGTTTCATTTAGAGGAGGGGATCCATTAAGAATCAATGAATTTATAAGAGGGGAAAAGGAGGAGATAGAAGGAGATATGAGAGAGACTTTGTGTATCCATCTTGATTAGAAGGGTGTTGGAACGACTGCTTTTTATTATTGTAACAAATGAAAAACATTCAGCCGTTGTTTATGGATTTTAATTACTAGTTGAGAGAATACATTATTCTCTTCCTCAGACCCTTTAAGAATACGTGCTGTAATGCTAAACGATCCTACCACTATACAGGGTGAATCACCTAACACTTGCACCGCAAATACTGCGGAAACGGAAAGTGCGATTGATTTGCGGTTTTCACAGAATGGATTGGTAGCCAATGACTCGTATTGTTAGCCGATAAACAGATTGTAATATTACTTAGAAAGTGTATTTTTTATGCAAACATACAGTTTTCTTTTCTTTTTTGTTTAACCGCAGAGGAAGACCAAGTCATAAAAACAGTAAGCAGAATCAGACAGATGTAGGTTGCCGTTCTTATGTGAAGAGGCTAGCTCAGATAGGGTATTGTGGAGAGCTGCATCAAACCAGTCTCCGGACTGAAGACCAACAACAACACACAGTTTCTTAAATGTAACAATGGTTATTTCTATCATGCACTAGAATTTTCGACACCAGCTGTGTACACAGAATATTGAATGACATTTTTATCAATTTTAGTTTGGCACCTACAACCGTTCAGAGTTTCGGGTGCGGAGGCTGCGATAGCGTAGCTGACTGGCCTAGTGGCTAGCCCCTGTGGCACGGCGCACTGTCTCATGACTAACAGCCAGTCAGCTACGCTGTCGTAGCCTCCACCCCCAAAACTATGAAAAGTTGTAGCTGCCAAACTAAACGTGATAAAAATGTCATTCAAAATTCTTTGTACACAGTTGGTGTCAAAGATTCCAGTGCATGATAGAAAATTGAAAAATTGTATGTTTGCATACAAAATACACTTATAGTTATTTTAAAAATCTGATTATTGACTAACAATACGAGTCCTTGACTACCAATCCATTTTGTGAAAACCGCACATCAATCCACTTTCCGTTTCCGCAATACTTGCGGTGCAAGTGTTAGGTGATTCACCTTGTATGTATTGCATAACAACCTCTCACATCAAGATGTAGCCGACAATGCATCCTCTGCTCCCTCTCCTCTCGCGGAAGAGAATGTTGTATTCTCGAAACTAAAAATTAAAATTCAAAAATAACGGCTGAAGGTTTTTCATTTGTTACAAAGGTGAGAGAGAGGTTGTTGATGGTGAAAGAGTAGGTATTGAAGTAGTGAGGTACATATGTAGAAGGAGAATATGAGGACAGGAAGGAGACAGAGAGGTTAGGGGTGGAAATTGGGACATATACGCCAGTTGTCATGTATATTTAGCAACTGTGGTGTGACTGCTATTATGAGGTCAAAACACGCAATTGCGATTAAAACAGTTTTACGTGGAGTCCGAATCGTTTCCACTAAACAAGAGCAAAAAAAAAAAAAAATAAATAAAAAAAAAAAAAAAAAAAAAAAAAAAATAAAGGCAAAGGAAAAGAAAAACAATAAATCAACAATAAAACTGAAAATTTATGAAATCAAATATAACTACTAATTAAAATTAATAATATAAAATCAAAGCCAGTCTAACTTCATAAGAAATAGTCTGAGCAACAGAACGCAAAGAAGCTGTCAGTTAATCTCGTGGAATAATTTGGAACTACTTATCTAGGCAAAGACACTTCTTATCTGTAACATTAGCGCCCACCGACATCGGCTCCATACCCTCTCCACGTTCTCTACGATGTGAGTATAGGATGGGCGCATGTAGCAGACGCGAGCTCTCCAGATTGGACCGGCCGCTCTCGGCTAGGTGCAGAAATAAAACGCCTCGCAGCCCAGCAGTGGCGCTGGGGGTGGTGGATGGAGGGAGGGTTTCAGGGTTAGTGGGGTACGGGAGGGCAGGTGGGCGTCGCGCCGTTTGTCTGCCGTGACGTTCCATTAGCCGTGCGGCTGCACCTCGGTGTACTGTACTGTAGTAGCCACCTCTGCTGCGTCTGCCGGCTGCTGCTACTACTCTGCTGGCTCTTAATCCCCGCGAAGCGCTCCACCGTTCCTAGCGCCTCTTGTACACTCGCCATCGTCCTCAACAATTAAGTCCGTGTCACATAAATAGGGGAGACCGCGGAACGTTGACCATATTTTTTTAATTCTTTTGTTAATAATAATTTACTTAATATTTAAAATTTTGAAATTATTGTTAAATATTAGATAAGTCTTTACGAATCTCGATGATGGTTATTAAGCTTGAAAATATCAGTTAAAGTATTGGAAAGAATTAATTACTGGACGTATGTCAAGTGGGCCAATCTGCCCCTACCTCGGGGTAAGTTGGCTCAGAAGCTGGGGCACTTTCCCCCATGTAGTCTTTTGGTAAGTATAACTAGGAAATTAAAATAAAACTAACAGCTATGAAGAAATATACATAATATCAAGTTGAATATTGAGTTAAATGTTTAACATTGAGAACTATGATAAACAGGACACTTCTGCATCTACATCTACATCTACATAGATACTCTGCAAATCACATTCAAGTACCTGGCAGAGGGTTCATTAACCACTTTCATAACTTTTCTCTACCGTTCCATTCTCTAATAGCGCGCGGGAAGAAAGAACACCTAAATCGTTCCGTTTTCGATCTGATTTCTCTTATTTTATTGGGATGGTCATGTCTCCCTAAGTACGTGGGGGCTAGCAAAATATCGTCATATTCAGAACTAAAAGTTGGTGATTGAAACTTCGCAAACAGATCACGCCGCAGTGAATAACGTCTTTCATTTAATGATTTCCACCCCAATTCGTGCAACATTTCCTTGACGCTTCCCCCCCCCCCCCGTGACGTGATAAAACAAAACGAGCTGCCCTTCTCTGAACCTTCTCAATATCTTCCGTCAGTCCCACCTGGTGAGGGTCCCACAAGGGGCAACAGTACTCCAGGAGAGGACGCACAAGTGTGATGTAGGCAGTCTCTTTGGTGGAGCAGGTGCATCTTTGAAGCGTTCTGCCGATGAAACGTAACTTTTGGTTCGCCTTCCCCACAATATTTTCTATGTGTTCTCTCCAGTCAAAGTTGTTCGTAATTGTAACTCCTAGGTATTTGGTAGAATCTACGACCTTAAGGATTGACTAATTTATCGCGTAATTGAAGTTCAGCGGATTTCTTTTAGTGGTCATGTGTATTACTTCACACTTTTCTTTATTTAGTGTCAATTGCCAATTTTCGCACCATGCCGAAATTACGTCTAAATCGCTTTGCAGTTGCTTTTGATCCTCTGTTGACTTCACTAACAGATAAATGACAGGATCATCCGCAAACAATCTAAGGGAGCTATTCAGATTGTCTCTTAAATCGTTTATAAACACGAGGAAGAGTAGGGGACCTATAACGCTTCCCTGTGGAATGCCAGATATCACTTTTGTTTTACTCCATGATTTACCGTCAATTACAACGAACTGTGTTCTTTCTGGTAGGAAATCGTGAATCCAACCGCACAATTGGAGAGATATTCCATAAGCACGCAATTTCATAAGAGGCCGCTTGTGGGGTACAGTGTCAATAGCCTTCCTGAAATTCATAAATATGGAATCGATTTGAGATTCCTTGTCGATGTCACTTAACACTTCATGTGAATAAAGGGCAAGCTGTGTTTCGCAAGAGTGATACTCTCTGAATCCGTGTTGACTACTGGTTAATAGGTCGTTCTCTTCGAGATAGTTCATAATATTCGAACAAAGTATATGTTCCAAAATCCTACTGCGAATCGACGTCAATGAGATAGGCCTATAATTTTGGGGATCACTCCTATTGCCTTTCTTGAATATTGGAGTCACTTGGGCATCTTTCCAGTCTTTGGGTACGGATCTTTCGCTGAATGATCGGTTGTAAATTATAGCTAAGTACGGAGCTATTGCATCAGCATACTCTGAGAGAAATCTAGTTGGTATACAATATGGCCCGGAAGATTTATTGTTGTTTAGTGACTTAAGTTGTTTTACTACTCCAGGAAGATCTATTTCTAAGTTTCGCATGCTGGCAGCTGTTCTTGGATTGAATACTGGAGTGTTCATTTCGTCTTCTTTGGTGAACGAATTTCGGAAAGCTGTGTTTAGTAATTCTGCCTTAGCAGTACTGTCATCGGTAGTATTACCATTGCTATCGCGTAGTGAAGGTATTGTTTGTGTTTTGCCGCTAGTGTACTTCACATATGAACAGAATTTCTTTGGATTTTCTGCAAGATTCGAGACAGGATTTCGTTGTGGTAACTACTATAGGCTTCTCGCATTGAAGTCCGCGCTAGGTTGCGAGTTTCAGTAAAAGATTTCCAGTCTTGTGGATTCTGTATCTTTTTAAATTATGCATGCGTTTTTCTTTGTTTCTGCAACAGTGATCTGACCTGTTATGTGTACCACGGGGGGTCAGCCCCCTCTTTTATTAATTTATTTGGTATAAATCTCTCGATTGCTACTGATATTGTCTTTGAAAGTAAGCCACAACTGATCTACACTCGCATTTTTAGTTTTGAAAGACTGGAGACTATCACTCAGGAAAGCGTGAAGCGAATTTTTATCTGCTTTATTGAATAGATATATTTTTCGTATATTTGTGGTGCATTTGGGCATTTCGACATTCAGTCTCGCTACTACAACTCGATATTCGCTAATCCCTGTATCTGTTTTGATGCTCTTTACTAGCTCAGGATTATTTGTTGCTAGGGGATCAGGGGTATTTTTGCAACCACTTACTATTCTAGTGTGTTCATGAACTAACTGTTCGAAGAAGTTTTCAGAAAAAGCATTCAGAACTAGTTCGGACGATGTTTTATATTTGCCGCCAGTTTTGAATACGTAATTACGCCAACATATCGAGGGTAAATTAAAGTCGCCACCGATTATAACAGTATGCTTCGGATACCTATTTGAAATGTGATTCAAGCTTTCTTTCAACATTTCGGCAACCGCATCGTCTGAGTCAGGGGGCCGATAAAAAGATCCAATTATTAATTTATTCCGGTTGCCCCTCAGGGGCTCAGCATTAATTTGCTGAGTACGGGCTTGGCGAACCCGGGGTCCTGAGCTGTGCGCTGTGTCGCGCCAACAGTCCGCTACACCGTAAGCTCTGTGCGTGCTTCAACGACCATCGTTCGGCGCGACGGTGGAATGTTGGACGTTTCAGAGACCGGGGATCTTGGCTTAATCGCCCGGGTCGCGAGGACGGTACAAACCTCTATAAAAAAACACTCAATCTCAAGGTGTGCTACGTGCCGAGGAGATGCATGGCTGTTGAGGTTGAACAGCCGCTAGCGAGCAACCTCTGAGGAACCTGCCGCACCTCAGTTGTATCAGGCTTACCCAGGCAAGCGGGGCTCTGCCTGGGTGGACCTTTAGTTCCCTAGCTGCTCGTGGGACAGAAATGAAACGAGCAAACAATAGCGTCGTCACACGCAAACCTGACGTCTCAGAGAGAGAAAAAAGGGACTTTAATGCTGCACAATATGATCCCCAATCGTTCCCTTCCGTTGCCACGCCTTGGGAAGAACGACGGGCTAGAGACTGTAATGAAGCGTACTCACCAAAATTTCTGGTGTGTACACGCACTGATAGGGAATCGTTCAAGGACACGAAGCCGTTATTCTTTGTTGAACATCTTGAAGATCGGTATGGTGAAGTCGCCGGCCTGTCCAAAATGAGGAGTGGGTCCATTCTCATAGAGACAGCATCCTCAGCCCAATCGAAGGCACTACTCGCCTGCGATAAGCTGGGAGATGTTGCTGTCTCTATCACCCCTCATAATAGTCTGAACATGACCCAGGGGATTATCTTCACCGTGATCTTCTCCTGCAGTCCGATGATGAAATACGCGGCAACCTCGCACGGCGGGGTGTTCATTTTGTCAGGCACATCTACAGGGGGCCAACGGATAAAAAGGTAGCCACCGGTGCTTTCATCCTGGCCTCTGAGGGCGATTCTTTGCCCGAAAAGGTCAAGGTTATGGTATACCGGTGCGACGTAAAGCCTTATATCCCTCCGCCTATGCGGTGCTTCAAGTGTTGGAAGCTTGGCCACATGTCGTCTCGGCGCACCTTTAGTGCCACATGCAGGGAGTGCGGACGTCCATCCCATCCGGACGCTCCGTGTACTCCCCCACCAGTATGTGTTAACTGTGGGCAACATCACCCGCCCTGTTCTCCGGACTGCACAGTGCTCCACAAAGAAAGGAAGATAATGGAGTACAAGACGATGGACAAAGTGTCATATACCGAAGCGAAGAAAAAATTTGAGCGCCTTCACCCTGTAGCATTAAAATCGTCGTTCGCTACCATCACTTCGTCCCCACTGTCTTCAGGGACGATGGCCCCAACACCTTGGAAACCTCCTGTGGGCCCCCAGGGCCGTCCGACTCCTCCTGCCCCCATAATGGTTGGGGGATCTTCATTTCCTGCTCTCGCACGACCTTCAGTGGGAGCACATCCCCCCAAACCGTCGGGGACAAAAGTCCCCTTGACCCAGCCGGAGAAGCAACATCTTCCTCCGGCTCCTCTCGCTCGGAAGGTGCCCCTCGGGGCGCTCCCTTCCGAGGCCTCTCAGAGCGCGGTGGAGGATCCCAGCCAACGGCTGATGGATCCGCCCGTTCATAGTCAAAGGGTTTCGCAACCTGCATCGGGCCCTGATACCGTGTCTGAGACGCCCTCCCGGCCCTTAAAACCAAAAGGGCAGCGAGAGGACAAGAAGCAGAAACAGAAGAAAAAGGATTCTTCTGTGGTATTAAAGCCACAACGTCGTACATCTTCTGCTTCTGATGACGAGATTGAGCTCCTTACTTCCCCTGAGGATCTCGCTCTCATCAACTCTTCCGAAGCAATGGTTCTAGATTCGGTAGGTTCACTGACAGCGCCAGCAGATGAACCTATGGAATGACGTGTTTTAGCTGTCCCTTCATGGCCTTTAATCGATCAGGTTGTATACTCCAGTGGAATTGCGGTGGTTTCTTTCCCCGCTTAGCCGAGCTACGACAACTTCTCAGCGCTTCCCCTGTGTTCTGCATTGCTCTGCAGGAAACTTGGTTTCCCTTGATGCGCACCCCCACCTTACGTGGCTATAGTGGATATTATAGGAACCGTGCAGGCTGTGATAGGGCGTCGGATGGAGTCTGCACCTACGTCCTGTCTTCTGTTTACAGTGAAGCCGTTCCCCTACAAACGCCTCTGGAAGCCATAGCTATCAGGGTAAGGGATGCAACTGACATTACCGTCTGCAACGTGTACCTCCCTCCTGATGGAGACGTGCCCCAACAGGTGCTGGCAGCTCTGATTGCTCAACTGCCCCCACCTTATTTAGTCTTGGGCGATTTCAACGCCCATAACACATTGTGGGGTGGTACCGTGACTACTGCCCGTGGTAGAGATGTTGAGTCCTTACTATCTCAACTCAACCTCTGTCTTTTAATTGATGGTACCCCCACGCATTTTAGTGTGGCGCACGGTACCTATTCGGCCATTGACTTAACAGTTTGCAGCCCTAGCCTCTTTCCATCTGTCCACTGGAGAGTACATGACGACTTGTGTGGTAGTGACCACTTTCCGATCTTCTTGTCACTACCCCACCGTCAGTCTCCCGAACGGTTGCACCGATGGGGCGCTTGATAAGGCTGATTGGGACATTTTTAATTCTGCTGCCATTGTTGGTTCTCTAACGCATCCTAACATCGATGTGGTAGTTGACAGTGTTACCTCAGCCATTATTTCTGCGGCTGAGTGTGCTATCCCCATTTCCTCAGGATCACCACGGCGGGAGACCGTGCCCTGGTGGTCGACAGAAATTGCTGATGCCATTAGAGACCGCAGGCGCGCTCTGCAGCGTCACAAACGACATACTTCTCTGGATAATCTAATTGTTTTTAAACGGCTTCGTGCCCGAGCCCGCTACTTGATTAAAAGACGCAAGCAGGAGTGCTGGGAGAGGTATGTTTCTACCATCGGCTCCCGTACCTCTCCATCCCAGGTGTGGACGAAAATCAGGCGTGTTTACGGTTACCAGCGACCCTGCAGTGTACCTGGGATTTCCATAAACGGATCAGTCTGTACTGATCCACAGGCAGTTGCGGAACACCTTGCTGAGCACTATATGCAAAATTCAGCTTCCGTGCATTATCCACCAGCCTTTCGCACCCTGAAAGAACGGGAGGAGCGAAAGCGGCTCTCCTTCTTGGCTCGCACTGAGGAGCTGTATAATGCCACCTTCAGTGATTGGGAATTGCATAGTGCCCTTACACTCTGCCCCTATACAGCCCCTGGGCAAGACCGTGTACACAACCAGATGTTGAAGCACTTGTCCACAGCGTCGAAGCACCATCTGCTAGCCCTGTTTAACCGCATTTGGAGCGATGGTGTGTTTCCCTCTCAATGGAGAGAGAGCACCATCGTCCCGGTGCTCAAACCTGGCAAACACCCGCACGAACTGGACAGCTACAGACCCATCAGTCTCACCAATGCTCTTTGCAAATTGCTAGAGCGCATGGTGAGCTGCCAGCTATGCTGGCTCCTTGAGTCTCGCGGTCTGCTGTCACCATGTCAGGGTGGTTTCCGCAAAGGACGCTCAGCATTGGACAATCTTGTACACCTTGAGTCCGCTGTCCGAACGGCTTTCGCAAGACGTCAGCATTTGATAGCGGTCTTTTTTGATTTGTCCAAGGCTTATGATACTACCTGGCGACACCACATTCTTCGAACGTTACATGGTTGGGGCTTTCGGGGCTCGCTCCCCATTTTTATAAAAAACTTTTTATCATTGCGTACATTTCGTGTACAGATTGGCGCATCTCGTAGTTCGTTGCACATTCAGGAGAATCGGGTTCCACAGGGCTCCGTGTTGAGTGTTCCCTTGTTTTTAGTCGCCATCAATGGCCTAGCGGCAGCAGTGGGTTCGTCAGTATCTCCCTCCTTATACGCTGACGATTTCTGCATCTATTTTATCTCCTCAAGCATGCATGTTGCTGAACGCCAGCTGCAGGGAGCAATACGGAAGGCACAGGCATGGGCACTCTCCCACGGTTTCCAGTTTTCTGCCGCCAAGACGTGCATTGTGCACTTTTGTCGGCGTCGAACTGCTCACCCAGATCCAGAGCTCTACATTGCTGACCAGATACTTAACGTAGTGGAAACACATCGTTTCTTGGGGTTAGTGTTCGACGACCGGCTGACATGGCTCCCTCACATTCGTCAGCTGAAACAGAAGTGCTGGCGCCAACTGAATGTTCTCCGCCATCTGGGCCATACGAACTGGGGTGCCGATCGGTCCACACTGTTGCGGATATACCGAGCTTTGGTGCAGTCCCGTCTGGACTTTGGATGCCTTGCCTATGGCTCCGCATCCCCTTCGGCATTGCGCTTGCTCGACCCCATTCACCACTGTGTGGTCCGCATCGCGACGGGTGCTTTCCGCACCAGTCCCATGGACAGTTTACTTACAGAGGCCGGGGTCCCACCTCTGCGGATCCGCCGCCAGCAACTGCTCGCGTCCTATGCTGCTCATGTTCATAGCACGCCAGGCCACCCGAACCAACATTTGCTTTTCTCCCACACGGTCGTCCGTCCTCAACAATGGCGACCCCGTTCCGGTCACACGATCGCCTTCCGTGTCCAGTCCCTTCTGTTGGAACTAGAGTCTTTCCCTGTCCCATCTCCGCATCGGGCCCGTACGCGTACGCCCCCATGGTGTGTACCGGGGCCATGGTCTAGGCTGGACTTGGCCAATAGACCTAAAGACTCTGTTCCTCCAGAGGCACTCCGCCGTCAGTTCTTTGCTGTTGTTGCAGAGTACACTGGACACGACATCGTCTATACGGACGGTTCGTTGGTTCGTGGCCGTGTTGGCTTTGCCTATGTTCATGGCGATCACGCCGAGCAGCGGTCTCTGCCGGATGGCTGCAGTGTGTACACTGCCGAGTTGGTGGCCATTCTCCGTGCTCTTGAGCATATGCGCTCCTGCTCAGGTGGGTCTTTTCTGCGCTGCAGTGACTCCCTGAGCAGTCTTCGCGCACTCGATCAATGTTATTCACGTTCCTCCTTGTTGCTGGCTATCCATGAGACACTTTTTGCTCTCGACCAGTCAGGACGCTCTGTAGTCTTCATTTGGTCTCCTGGTCACATCGGCATCCCGAACAACGAACGAGCCGATGAGCTAGCCAAACAGGCTGTCCATGCGTCCGTGTTAGACATTGGTCTCCCGGCCTCAGATTACCAGTCTGTGTTGCGCCATAGAGTACGTGAGCTTTGGGCCGCAGAGTGGCGTAGCCTGAGCCATCCCAACAAACTCAGGGCAATAAAGGAGACCACAGCTGTGTGGCACTCGTCCATGCGGGCCTCTCGCCGGGACTCGGTAGTCCTGTGCCGGCTCCGCATCGGCCACACTTGGCTGACCCATGGCCATCTCCTCCGCGGTGAGGACCCGCCTCGTTGCCGTTGTGGCTGTCCCTTGACGGTGGCCCACATTTTGATGGACTGCCATCTTTTAGCCGCCCTGCGGCGGGATTTTAATTTTCCTGTAATTTTATCTGAAGTTTTACGAAACGATGCCATTATGGCTGATTCTGTTTTAGGTTTTATTCGTGACAGCGGTTTTTACAACTCTATATGAAGCTTGTGTTGCCCCATGGCTGACCTTTCCTATTTTATTTTCATGGTCGGTCAACCACGAACTTTGGCTTTGTCATTTTATTTCCACACTTGTTTACTGTTTCCGTGTAATTGTGTCCTTTCGTGTTGTCTCCTGCCTTGTTGTCCTTTGTCGAATTTGTTTACATTTTATTGATTGAGTGGGGTTTTCCTCCCTTAGCAGTTTTAACTCTGGGCGAACTTTTCCGTGTTTCCCACACTTATCTCGCTCTTTGATGGAATGGGGGACTGATGACCTCCGCAGTTTTATCCCCCTAAAACATCAAACCAACCAACCTATTCCGGTTGTCAGGTATAACCTCTACCCAGACCAACTCACAGGAAGTATCTGTTTCAATTTCGCTGCAGGATAAACCGTTAGTAAAAGCAATAAACACGCCACCCCCTTTTTTAATTATTCTATCCTTTCTGAAGACCGTTTGGCCCTTTCAAAAATTCCGGCCGAACTTATCTCAGGCGTCAGCCAGCTTTCAGAACCTATAACGATTTGTGCCTCAGTACTTTCTATCAGCGCTTGGAGCTCTGGAACTTTCCCAATACAGCTACGACAATTTACAACTGTTACACCAATAGATTCTAGATCTTCTTTCTTCCTGTGTCTGACCTGCCCCAATTGAATCCCATATTGTGTATTCCCGAGGCCCTGTAACCTAAAAAACCGCCCAGTCCACGCCACACAGCCCCCGCTACCCGTGTAGCCGCTTGCTAGGTATAGTGGACTCCTGCCCTATTTAGCGGAACCCGAAACCTTTGACGCAAGTCGAGGAATCTGCAGCCCACACGGTCACAGAACCGTCTAAGCCTCTGATTCAGAACCTCCACTCGGCTCTAAACCAAAGGTCCGCAGTCAGACCTGACGACTATGCTGCAGATGGTGAGCTCCGCTTTCATCTTGCAAAGGAAAAGGATTTTTACTGTTCGAGGTCTGGAACCCAAAAAAATCATCATATGCTCATGCCCTTCTTTAACAACCGTTGCAAGGACTGGCATACAAGTTGGTATCCGATATCGTACTGCATTCAGACTCCCTCATGTTGTAGATGCCCAACATCCACATTTTAGAAGGACATATTGTTTCCACTTAAGAAGATATAATAAGCAGCAACGCATTATCACATGAAATACAAGTATTAGCACGTTTTATAACACGTATATGACGTATATACAATCATCGCCATACTGTACAAGATTTGTACAGAAGTCAGATTGTACAAAACATTCACATTATGTGATACAACCTCTGACAATAAAGGTCGGTGATCAGTCCTGTAACATTAACGTAGGTGAACTACAGTTACCGTACTGCCTTCAGCAACAGTCACTTCCCACAACTATGCACTGCTGAGCAAGTACTGCATGGTGAATGTTCAAGTGGCACGAAAACGCTCGCTCACACGCAGCCGATATCGTCAATATCGTCAATCAGTTCCTAGCAAAAAGGGGGCTGATGCGTCTACAACATCCACCACACCCGTCGACTCAAACTCGCTTCGAAAGGAAAGAGATTTGGCGATATTCCTGACGTCCAACGAAATCTGTCGAGGGATTTGAACACCATCTAAAAGAATTGCTGAAAAGTTTCCAGGGCATGTATCGCAGAGCTCAGCTGTATATAGTTATGGGAGGCGACCATTTCGAAGAACAGTGAGGCACCTTTTACGTTAATGTTACAGGTCTACCCACTAACAAAGTAACCCATGACCAAAGGAGGACTCGAGCCTTCGAAGGGGAGCAACTGCATGCTACGCCGCAAGGCGCCTTAGAGCGCACGTCCAGTCCACCGAGTCTCTCAAAACCAGAAGAATTTTATTGAGATTGTAATACATTCTTGTACTTAAACGTCCGCCAGTTACTTCGATGATGAAGCTGCGAATTTAGTCCTCAGTCTTTGCTATAAAACTCCCCATAATGGTTCGACTATGTTGAGAGACAGCTTATTTGCTCTACAAAGAACGTATGGCTCTAAGTTTTGCCGCCCATCATCACATACGTCGCCCAAGTGACGTCACCTAAGGACTTGCACTAGGAAGGCCGAACACGACCAGAGCTAGGGTCTAACGGCCAAATAAGCCACACGGAATAATCATCATCATCATCAGTTTGTAATAGAGCAGGGCTTATTAGCAATACGTTAGTCAAAGACAGAAGTTTGTTGTCGAGGACAGTATGATATTTATTCACAGTTAACCGACTAGTCAGGCTAATGAAAGACACACTTGAATACCAAGACACAGATGAGCGATTCATGGCTGTAGGAAACAACCGTGACGCATCGAAAGCATATTATGGCATTTTAGATAAATTAACCCAATTATTTGTAGGAAGCAATGTAAACGAATATTCTTGGGACCATACATTATACTTCCAATCGCCATGTGTCCAGGTTTTATCATCGTAGCACGTTCTTCTATATTAGTCACCTTAGAAGATAGGGAGTGAGAAGAAACTTGACTCATCAATTGTATTTTTATTATAGGAAACATGGATGAAATTACAATTGAAATGTCATATCTAATATGTAATAATAGTGTTTACCTTTTTACTTCGTTCCAGACGGAAGGCGTATTATGCCGAGCCTAAGGGTGCAATTCGTGTAATATCAATATTGCAACATTTGAACGATCTATTACAGATGTAATAAACTATATTTTGACGAAAATTGACCGAAAAAGAAACTCAGGAACATCTGGGTCAAGCTTAACCCGCTTCGCCGTGGTATCTTTATATTGTCTGGTCACAATCGTTCCCAATGCTCGTTAGCTTAGCCCTCTATTCCTGTTCAAAGCGACGCTTCACCCTGTTTTGTGCGCACTCCCATTATGGAGGATTCTGTCGCTAGCCAGACGTTAAACAGTGCAACCGTTTCCTCACAGATGCTTATACTAACTGCGCACCTATTAGTCGGCTTCCATGGAAGTCTCACGGACCACAGATTTCAGTGAACATTTATGTTGATCGCAGCAGAAGAAAACGTATAAAATACTACAATAACGTCATAGATGTCTTACGTCAATTGTAGACTTACATAGTGGTGTCACTTGCGACAAGATCTAGTATACTGCACGGTGTTCATGCTATTTTGTGCACCCCAGTAGTTGTTCTGAATATATCCCTGAAACTTGACCAATCTGCTGACTGGCCCATGAGGATCACGTGATGAAGCACGTCATGTTGTCATACAATCCATCATCTGTTCCAGACTGTGTGACGCTATTCAACAACGTCTCTAAGAAAGATGTTCAGCTTCAGTGCCCATCGCGTTTTTATCAAGCCGTTATCTGCTTTTTGGACATGTACTTCCACAGTTTAACCTTTCCCAATACCACAGATGTCCTGATATTTTGCAATCGTGTATGATCTATTTGCCAAATAACGGTAGTGTGTTTTTCATTCGACAGTTGTATGTTTTCGTTCGCTTTTTCCCCGAACCATTCCGGTAAATATCAAGGAAGGCTTCAAACGAGTTTATTTGATTTTCTTCTTTTGCTTTATTTGCCAAATAACGGTAGTGTGTTTTTCATTCGACAGTTGTATGTTTTCGTTCGCTTTTTCCCCGAACCATTCCGGTAAATATCAAGGAAGGCTTCAAACGAGTTTATTTGATTTTCTTCTTTTGCTTTATTTAGTCGGAAAGTCTAACATGTGAGGCAGATTCAAAGGGTTCGAAATTAACGTTGCGCACCTGTAGGTGACAAGAGAAGGGAGCTCTGGCAAAATATTAATCTCCTTTTGTTGACACGGAAAGAAATACGGTTTGAATGGCGGGACTGCAGAAAACCCGAGTAGGCGTGTGTGCTTAGTCGCCAGTCACTGTGTAGTGAAACAAGCGCCTTTCTATATTACATGCAATGAGTCTTGGAATCAGATGGAAGTACCTTCTGCCAAACAAGTTTTGTGGTTATTCCACGTAACAGCGAACTACACTTTTCACTAATTACAGAACAACCACGTGTTTCGACAGTATTCTTCACTAAAGAATCTCGTACTAAGAAACGTCTTAACCGACGAGGACCAGTAAATGTATTTACTTGTGAATCCCACTTGAGAAACCCTATGAGCAAAGGTAACTCTTCAAAGAAATATATTATAGATGGTGAGATTCGGGGTGACTACTGATAAATATAATTTCGGTAGTCACACGGTGCACTAATACGTTCGAAAACGTCTCATGTGACAATGGTATATCTCTAATTGCACTGCTTCGAGGGTAAAGTTTTTAATAGCCCTTGGTCCGGAGATTATTTTTACACCTATACTATACGAATGGGCATGCTGTAGGTATTCTACACTATAGGGTCGAAATTTAAATATTAGACAATGTAATCAAGCCGAATTCAGTATATCGGCAGGTTTTCATGTAGTACGTATAGTCTAGGGTGGTTTTATAATGATTTGTTCCTCGGTGGCTCCTGAGAAAAT
Organism: Locusta migratoria; assembly: GCA_026315105.1. NCBI lineage: Eukaryota > Metazoa > Arthropoda > Insecta > Orthoptera > Acrididae > Locusta > Locusta migratoria. The sequence continues at coordinate 307,578,777 of CM048744.1, forward strand.
GGATGATTTGTAGGAACCAAAAGTAAGAATTGTAGGTATGGCAATTTGTACACTTTCCATTCGTTTCAGATCGTTGACTTTTTCCAGTATGTTCTGAGACATATATTCTCGAATTTTTTTAAATTGTTTCATATCTTTATAAGCCGCGGCGTAATACCCGTGTTCAGAAGGCGCCTTGCTGCGGTGCGCAGGGCCGTTCGCAGTCGGAGGTTCGAGCCCTCCCTCGGACATATTGTTCTTAGGATAAGTTAAAGTAGTTTGTAAGTTTAGCATGGAAGACCACTGTAGTTAGGTCCCACAACTTTATCGATATAAGAGGTTCAAAGTTTCCGTAATTATGAAATAAAAATAAATTTTAGCCGTTTTTTCCACAGCGGACGACTAATATCAAAGTGACTAACCACAGAGAACGGTTCAGCCTTCGGCAGTACATGTTATATTTTTTTTATAAAGGCCATATTTTCATTTTATGAATTAGTAGCTGAAAACGTGGCGTTGCCCGAGTATTTATTTATTTATTCCTGCTTTGATTTAGTAATTCTCCTATCCATTCTCTCTGTTCATCTCCTTTTTCTAAAAATATATTTATCAAAGACTATATAAGAAAAATGACTGTTTTGCATAATGTACAAAATTATAAGTGCAGCATCCAAACAAAGGAAGTTATAAATAAAAAAAATAATAATAACGTACGATCTCATATTTATTGAATTATATTTTTACAATTATATAATGTTTCAGATATACATTCATTTGTATGTCTTTAAAATCTGTTGCCAGTAAAATTAGTAGAAAAGAAGTAATAGATAAAAACTTGGTGCGTGATGGGACGGTATCCCATGAACGTTACTGTTTATGTGCTCGTATCTCATGAACTACGTGTCGCACTGTGATACAATTTAGAAGGTACATTCAACTATACGTGTGTATACTGTCAGTAAAATTTCCTGTGGCTGCAATGTGTAGCGTAGAAAATTATAAATTTTAACGTAATACCGAATGTCGTAGTTCTGTCATTCAACAGCGGAAAAGTAGTAAGCGAGAAACGTTTTCATTTTTTTTTATTTTACTGGGGCTGCCACCAAGAAGAAGTTAAATAAACGTTTGAAATGATGTTTAAAGTTGGTTGTAAGTCGGTAACTACTTTCATTCCCATACACAATTTAGGTGTTCTTTCTTTCCGCGCGCTTTAATAATGGATAACGGGATATATACTGAAAAATATGGAAAAACAGAAGCAAAATGAGGAAAAGAAAGGCAAAACAAGGTTCGCGAATAGCCGAATTAAGAAGCCAGAAGACCAAGAGAAAGAATCAAATCAAATCAAATCAAATGTTTGTATAGCTTATGGGACTTAACTACGGGGTCATAAGTTCCTAAACTTACAAACTACTTATGAACTAGCTAACACTAAGGACGGCACAAATATCCATGCCCGAGGGGGGATTCGAACCTCCGACCGTAGTGACCGTGCTGACCGTGACTGGAGCGCCTCAGTCCCCTCGGCCACCGCGGCCGGCTCTCTCTCTCTCATTTCTCTCTCTCTTTTTTCAGTATATATCCCGTTATCCATTATTTCATGATGATTGTTGGGAGAAATCGCGAATTCTTTCTTTCTTTTTGATCCATTTCCATTTATGCATTCTTTATCTTCAGTTTTCTATAAACCTGACTTTCAACTTGTCTTTCAACTCTGATGTTGTCGGGCCTGGTGGTCTTGGGGTAAAGCGCTTGACTGGAAACCAACCTATCGCTTCTTTTAGTCAGGATACGCCAGACACCCCTTTTCTCCCCAATTCTGTTGAGAACCTCCTGATCAGTTACATGATCAACCTATGTAAGCTTCAACATGTCTGTAGCAGCACATTTCAAAAGCCTCTATCCTCTTTTTGTCTGAACTCCGTATCGTCCACGTATCATTCCCATTCCCATACCCCAGACAAATGCTTTCAGAAAATACTTCCAAATATATAAATTAATATCAAACGTCATAAAATTTAGCTACGTCAGAAACGCGTCTCTTCTCATTATCATTTTGCATTTTATATCTTCTTTACTGTGGCCATCAGAAGTTATCTTGCTAACCAAATAACAGAACACATCTACTTCTTTTATCGTATCATTACATAATCTAATTCCTTCAGCATCGCCTGAATTTCTGACACCACATTCCATTACCATAGTTTTACTCTTGTTGAAGTAATACTTATATCTTCCTTTAAAGACACTGTCAATTCCGTTTAATTGCTCTTCCTGGTCCTTTGCTGTCTCCGACAGAATTACTATGTCTCTCTCCCTGGATTTTAATTCCCTCTCCAAATTTATCCTTGCATTCCTTCACAGGTTGCTCAATGTACAGATTGAACAACATTGGGGAGCGGCTACAACCCTATCTTATTCCCTTCCCAACCACTGGATCCTTTTACCCTTCTAGTCTAATAATTGCTGTCTGTTTTTGTACAAATAAATATAACTCTTCGCTCCCTATGTTTTACGCCTGCTGCTCTCAGAATTTGAAAGAGTGTATTCCAGTCAACATTGTCAAAAGCTTACTCCGAGTCCACAAAGGCTAAGAACGGAGGTTTCCCTTTCCTTAACATATCTTCTAAGATAAGTCGTAATATAACTATTGTCTCGCGTATACCTACATTTCTCGTAAATCCAAACTGATCTTCCCCAAAGTCGGATTCCACCTGTCTTTCCATTGGTCTGTAAATAATTCGTGTTAGTATTTTGCAACCATAACTTTATTAAACTGATAGTTCTGTAATTTTCACATCTGTTTGCAATTGATTTTTTCGTAATTGAAATTACTATAATGTTGTTTTTTTTTTAAGTCTGAGGGTATTTACCCTGTCTCATACATCTTGCATACCAGGTGGAATAATTTCTTCGTAACTAGCTATCTCAACGGTAACAGCAGTTCAGACGAAACATCATCTACTCTAGGGGCCCTGTTTGTTGATCTGTAAAATTCTCTTCGCAGTATCGTTTCTCCTATCTGATCTTCCTCTACTTCGTCTTTCATTTCGAGAATGTTGCCTTCCACTTTATTTCCTCTATACAGGCCATATATTCCACATTTCGGCTTTCCCTTCTTTGCGTACTACTATTTTTCCATCTTCAGTTCTTGATACACTTACGGGTGCTTTTCATGTCTCCAAATGTCTCTTTTTTTCCTGTAGGCGGTATCTATCTATCCCCTAGTTATACATTCTTCTACGGTCTTGCATTTCTCCTGTAGCTACTGCCCTTTCCGTCAACCTCAACACACTACCTTAATTGCATGAAAATATTTTTTTTGAAAAGTCTCGGACGCAGTATGCTCTATTTCACATGACGCGTTTCGAGTGGGGAAGAAAAAAAAAAGAAAGAAAAAAAAACCTCATCATTATGCGAGCATTTATTGTGATTCAATGGCACTTGTATTCTGCCTATGTCTATATTATTTTGTCATTTGTTTTGATTTTCAAGCCTTGACTGTATTCATATTGTCAGATTCTGTCCGTAGTCTCGTCACCATAGCACATTAGTGTTAAGTAACATATTGTCCTTTCACATAATTTATCTACCTAGGACTGATAGATTATTCTACAATATGAACTTGTAATATATGGGGAGCAGCTATGTGACTGTCACGTCACAATGGTCTAGCTTGCGTACTCTTTGACATTTTCATGTGGTTTGTGCTGTATTTAGCAACGTCCAATCCCATCCTTTCGCCCTTCCACGCCTCCTTTGTCGTACGCCCTATCCATATTAGTATTTTTAATGTACTTAAAATCGGCGTCTTATATACTTTTATAAGACTTACACATTTTGTACCCATATTTTCACAGTTTCTATGACTGCACACATTACAGAGTGCCCAAGATGATGTATGTGTAGTTTTATTCAAATAACTTTTAATGTCAACCCTGCGCCATCTGGTGGCGAGTGGGCCTAGTTTACCTGTTACGGTGTTTCCCCCCCCCCCCCTCACCATAGTTGGGAATGTGAGTCTAGTTCGTCACAAGACGCCCACGATGGTGTTTTAAATTTTAATAGAGCATCTATACTAAGATGTTTGTAATTCCCATCGTTTTTGAAAAACAATTGTAAGTATATGTGTATTAATAGGTTTTGTACTCATTGCAGATATTGTGAATGCGTGCTTTAAACATCTAAAATGTAATTTTGTTCTTTTTGCACGAGGTGGAGTAGCTTTTGGCCATCTCCCCTCCTCAACACCCTTATGAACATTTCATCCACACCCTCTTCCTCCCTTCCCTGTCACCTGTGCTACTATTTATGTCCGCTACCATGTTCCCATCCATGCTCACATAGATAGCACCTTCACGACCTAGGTAGTCGCCGCTGACATTAATATCCACTCCCGCACCCCTGCCGGACTCCGTCAGTGGCATCAGTTCATTCCTACCATCAATGGCGACATTGTCCCACTCCCACGCCACACCCGCCTCTGTAGCAACACCACCCCTGACGTTGTCATTGTCTCTCCCAATCTCCTTGGGTGCATCACCGCCGACGTCGTTGACCCCATAAGCAGTGATCACGACCCTGTTCTCCTTACCATCACCCCCAATGTCCATCGCCCACGGAATCCTCACCCACCCCCTACCTCCTAAACTCGTCCATGACTACTCCCGAGCAGACTGGGATGCCTTTCGCGTCTCCATCACCCATCGGGTCGAAAGCCATCCTCTCCCACTCCACTCTCCCGACGATATCGACCAAGCTGCCTCCTTCCTTCAGCAGACCTTGTCTGATTCTATCCATTCCCACATCCCTACCAAAGCTGTCCAGCCACACTGTTCCACACTACCTCCACGTGCTGTCCTTCTCCTGTACCGCTCCTTCCTGCGAACCCGTGACCGGGATACACTCCTCCGCCACCGGCAACTCCAGCGACACGTGCGCAGCCTCCTGACTGCCAAAAAAACGCTGGGACTGGCATCAGACAGTAACACAGCTTAAAGCCCAGCTCCCCATCAACTCGTCCCGGTATTGGAACGCCTTCCACCGCCTCACTGGATCGAAACCTATGCCCACGTACCCTCTCCTCCACCTTCACCAGCCCCTTCCTGATAATGCCAGTAAGGCTAACCATTTTGCCTCTTTCCTCTCTGATGTCTTCTCCGTCCCTGACAATCCTAACTTTTATTATTCCTTGTTCCCCGATGCCCATGAAAAAAACCGATGTCTCCACCCCCCCCCACCGGCTCCCGGCTTCCATTACCTGAACCACATCCCCCTATCTGACATTAACACCCCCATCACAGCACACGACAGCCAATAGATACTCTGCACCAAACGCTACACGGCTCCCAGCCATGATCGCATCACATACAGCCACCTCAAGGAATGCCCCTTTTCTTTCCCCAACACTCTTGCTTCCCTCCATACCACCATCCTCGACACTGGCTGCTACCCCCGCCTGTGGAAAATCTTCAGAGACCTCATGTTCCTCAAACCAAATCAACCCCCTCTGATGCCTCCTCCTACCACCCCATTTGCCTCACCCCAGTGTTCAGCAAGGTCTTTGAATCCATCCTGTCATGTCACATCCATCACCACCTCCAGCTCCACCACCTTCTCCCAGAAACCCAATGTGGCTTTTGTCCTTCCTTTTCCGCTGACGACCAACTTCTTCGACTTACACAACTCCTTTCCCTCCAGCTAAATTCCCGTTGTGCTGCCATCTTTGTGTCCTTAGACCTCGAACGGGCCTACGATCGGGTCTGACACTCTGGCCTGCTCTTTACACTCCAAACCTATGCTCTTCCCATCAACCTCGTCCGGGTCATTGCCTCCTTCCTCTCAACCGCCCCACAACACCGACTCCCGTCTTTTCTATCCCTCTGCTGGTGTGCCCCAAGGCTCTGTCCTTTCTCCCCTCCTATATCTCCTGTATACCTCTAATATGCCCCTCCCATACACCTCTTCCAATAAGCTGATGACACCGCTTTCCTTGCCTTAGCTCCCACCCTTGCCCGTTCCAACCGCCTGCTCCAACATCTTGACCTCTTTGCAGCTTGGTGCAACCAGTAGCTCCTGTCTATAAATCCTACCAAAACCCAGGCGATCATCGTAGGTCGTACTACCCCTTCCTTCCGTCCCCAAGATAACTGTCCCATTCGCTTCACCCCTACTCTAAAGTACCTGGGCCTCACTATTGATCGCACCTTCTCCTGGACTCCCCACCTGCGCACTATCCAAGATAAGGTCCGCTCCTGTCTCCACCTCCTCAAACTCCTTGTTGGCCGAACATGGGGCCTCAACCCTACACCTACAAATCCCTCATCCATCCTATCCTATGTGTTACCCATCCAGCCTGGATCTCCGCTCCCCCATCCTTTTACAGTTACTAGAGCGCCATGCCCTCCGCCTCGCCTTCCGAATCCCGCTGTATCCCCCCCACGCGGATCCACTATGATATCATTCCTTTCCCCCAACTCGTTCTCTTTATTGAACATCTCCGCCTCCGTTACATATCCCGCAAATCAGATCCGCCTAATCCTGTAGTGCATCCCCTCCTCTCTGGTCCATTGCCGCGCCTCCACCACTGTATTCCCCTGCTCTCCACTTGTCCACACTCTGGATCCTTTCCCGTGGCAACTTCCGTACCCTCCCCCTCCCGGATGATGCCCTCTGACCTGACATCTACCCTTCATACCAGTTGTGATCCTTCCCTTACTCCCTCTCCCCCTTCTCTCCCTGAGGGCCCCGACTATCCCTCCCTTCCCATCCCTTCCCCCTCCTCATTCCCCTGTCCCTTTGGATCCTCCTCTTACCGCCCTCCCCTATCCTTCCCCGTGGCTTCCTGGGACATCATCCTCCCCGTCCCTTCCCCACTGGCCCTGTGGCTCCTCCCCACCCTCTCCCTCTACCTCTCCTCTCATCCCCTTTCCCTCCCACTCCACATCTTCTATGCTGTCAGTGCTTCACCATCTATGAAACCTCCTTTGTGCTTCAACAAGTGTGGTTCGTCTTAGCTACATTGTTTTATTTTACAACAGTGGACGGCCAACCTGCAGCCGACACCGTCAGTTTTAACTTGTGTATTTCTCAGAGTGTGCGTTGTGTTTTTTGTTTTAACTCCACAATAGCGGACGGTCTCACCATAGCCACCGCCCTATGCTCATTTCATTTGTGTGTGTACCACTGACCTTCGAGCAACTGTTTTTATTCACCACTTTCGCCGTTCCAAATGTTTTATGTCACTACCGTTTTTCTCCATTTTATGTACATTGTTTTATCTCCATTTTAAATCTCCGTTTTATGTATGTGTTATCTCCAAAAATTTATCTCTTTTGTGTTTTTATGTTTCTCCTCTGTCAAATTTTCCTTCTGTAGGCTGAAGAGCGCCAGTGAGCGCTGCCGGCCCGCTTCCTTTTTTAGGGGAATTGAAATCACAATAAAGAAAAATAATTGTTCTTTTACACAACAGATCTGATGATGATGTACTCGAAACGCGTCATGTGAAATAAAGTATATTGCGACCGAGACATAAAAAAAAAAAAAAAAAAAAAAAAATGTTTCATGCATGCCAACGTATGGTCGCATGTCCAGATAATGGAAGATTTCACGAACCAAGTGATAAACTACCATAATTTCTCACCGCAATACTTATTTCTTTAATTGATTTTGTGAATATGCGGACAACCACGTAGAGGCCTTCTCCTTGGAATTAGCCACCGTATTCAGGGTGGTAGTCGGATGCAGACCATCGTGTCTGGCCCGGAGACTTGCTAGCGGAAGGGGGTGCGCCGCCCCCGCGCGGCGCGGCCGGCAGCTGGCTCGTGAGCCAGAGGGAGTTATCTGGCGACGGCGACAGACGGGCTTCTTTCCGGGGGCTTATTGTGCCTCCGGAGACAGACGGGCCGGAAAACTTGCGCCCCGCTACGCACGCCGCGGCCGCCGCCCCCTCCCCCTCCCCCCCCTACTTTGAGATAAGCCGCGGCGGCTGGGGAGTGCTTGGCTGCGATCCTGCACTCGGGCCGGCAATCTGCGCAGCTTCGACCGGGGCATTACACCGCGTTGCCGTCTGGCCTTCTCGCTCCGTCAGCGTGACTGCTGTAGGGTGCGTCTTCGTAGCAGTACAGTATTGTTTATTTATTTCAGTACAAATTGTAACTTCCTCATTTCTCTAATATACACGGTGCTTCAAAAGGGACTTTACAACTTCGAAAATTAATATGTAGTTATTAAAATGAGGTACAGAGATCGTTTTAGTGTTGTTTCAAAGGAAAACCAATGATCTTGTATTTCATAGAGCGGCTAACACACAAGTTACAGCGCTCTTTGCGGCAACCTGTGTAAACTCGCCTGCCATGTTTTCGGTGGTCAACACAATTGAGAGGAATCTATCGTATGTTGTTGTTGAACTTGAAGTGCTGTTGTTGTTGTGGTCTTCAGTCCGGAGACTGGTTTGATGCAGCTCTCCACAATACCCTATCCTGAGCAAGCCTCTTCATCTCCACACAACAACGACGACCTACATCTGTTTGAATCTGCTTACTGTATCCATATCTTGCTCTTCCTCTGCGATTTTTACCCCCACACACTTCCCTCCAACGCTAAATTCACAATTCCTTGATGTCTAAGAATGTGCCCTACCAATCTATCCCTTCTTTTAGTCAAGGTATGCCAGAAATTCCTTTTCTCCCCAATTCTGTTCAGTACCTCCTAATTAGTTACGCAACCCACCCACCTAATCTTCAGCATTCTTCTGTAGCACCACATTTTAAAAGCCTCAATCCTCTTCCTGTCCGCTCTGTTTATCGTCCATGTTTCACTCTCATACAAAGCAACACTCCATACAAATGCCTTCATAAAGGACTTTCTTAGGCTTAAATCAATATTCGAAGTGCTGTATTTAGTGTATGTTGTATGTAGGGTGTACTGTATATTTTTTCCTACTGAAATATGCCTAAAGTGTGTTAAGCATTTAAATGAGCGAATCGAAGGGATAAAAGAACAAGTAATTCATGCAAGAACACCAAATGTTTTTCTATATTTGATCTCAGTCTTTCTATATTCAAACAAAATTACTAACGGTTCTTAGCGGCCCCAAGAGGGAAGCTTTATGAGCGCTATTCTGCAATTCCTTTGAAGTACACACTATTCTTAGTTTTCTACCTAATGTTCGTGTGTTTTTTTTTTTTTTTTTTTTTTTTTTTTCTTAGATATTTCTTCTTCTGTCGCTCCTGTGGTTGATGAAACCACACTTTTGAGTGTCTACACCGTCTTTAAAAATATTTTCACTTGTTGTCGACACTACTTTGATCGAGCATGGTTGACATGCAACCAGTGCAAAGTGTGGAAGCAGCAGTGAGAACCAGTATTTTTTCACTTGTATATTTCTGTGTTCTTTGGAACAAATATGTATTTATTTCAGCATGGCAACAACGAAAGTTGTTAATGATACGTTATTTTGGTGTGGAATTTTTTGTGACAGCTGATCCAGGCGCATTTTATTGCCGTATTCTATTGTCCCTTTCCTTTTTGTACTAAAAATTTCCCGTACCAAACGTTACTTGTTTCAGCATGTCAGCAAGGATAGTTATTTCGACGTGAATTGCTTTTGCGGCAGATGACCTAGGCGCATTTCTAACTGCAGTATTTTGTTGTCACTTTCGTCTTTGTACTCGAATTTCGTCCACCTTAGTTTACAACCAAACCCTTTAACAGCAATTTTACAAGTTTGTTGACTTAATAGACTCCATGAAAGTAGTTGTTACAACACATTAAGAGCAGATGAAGATCCATGGTCATGGTTGTTTGTCATAATAATTACTGTTCACTGTATGTTAGGACCTCTTTTGGACTTGATACTTGCATTAAATTGACACATATTTTCGCAGCGGCACTTTCGTTGTTATTTGAAACCTCAGCTAACTTTTATACTTCAAACTGGAACTGTATTACTGACAGTTCGCGACAATTTATTACCGCATTTTTAAGAAATTTACTACCAGGCTCATAAAATTCGCAGCTTCGAAAAAGTCTGACAGAACGTGATGCACATACATATTCAACAGTCAATCTTTATTTAAAACGTGGAACTGTAAATAGGTACAATTCTCGAGTGGGTGTGGCATACCATCAGTCAGCCGATACCCGAAATAACTTGGCTGGCGTCAGCTCAATTTGCCTCAAATATGGCGGGCCTATCGCCACTCAAGCTCGTTGATGAAAACACATCAAGTTTTGACTCGCGTAGTTCGCTAGTGCAGAATCGCGCCACAACAAGCGCTAGCGGCAGTTACGTTAAAGATGGCAGCCTTCACTCTACCCGATCGTGCTAGCTGTGTGTTTCGGTTTGAAGAATCAAAGTCGGCGACAAGAGTTCAGCCTATAATTCGTACTAAGTATGCTAAAGATCCTTCTAGTAGGCCTACAATTTACGAGTGGCATAAATGTTTTGTAAAAACGGGGTGCGCAGTAAGACATAATAAAATACCAGGTCGTCCAAGCACATCTGACGAAGTCATTGAGCAAGTGAGACAGGGTTTTATCAACAGCCCTACGAAACCGACTTGGCGTGCATCTCATGAACTGCAAGTGCCACATACAACAGTTTGTCGTATGTTGAGAAAACGTTTGCATTTGAAACCGTACAGATTGTCGCTTTTACTAGCAATTAAAGACACTGTTAAGATTGTCTGGAAGAACTTCTGTGCCGATATGTTATACCGAGTGCATGATGATGAACCTTGGACAACATAATCTTTTCTGACGAGTCAACTTTTCACTTAAGTGGCGAGGTTGAGACACGTAACTGTAGGATTTGGGGCAGTGAATATCCACATGAAACATTACAATATGCTCATGATGCGTTGAGCAAGAAGAAAATGTGTAGCCCCATTTTTTTTTCCAAGAACGAACCATCAACGGGATAGTATACCTAGATATGTTGCAACAATTTTTGATACCACAGATCGATGACGACGGAGAACTAAATGTGTACTTCATGGAAGACGGCGCTCCACCACACTATCTGACTGATGTCCGGGATTTTCTCAATGACCGTTTTCCATGTAAATGGATTAGTCGTGCTGCGCCAATTGCATGGCTTGCCCGTTCCCAGACGTGACACTGTTGGCCTTTTTCTTCGAAGATGTGGTGTACATACCTGCTTTGCCGGCCACTCTACTGGAACATAGAATAAGAATCTACGCCGCCACTGAGCAAGTTACACCTGCAATGCTGATGCGAGTTTGGGAAGAAATCAGTTACCGAATGGATGTCTGCAGGATAACCAACGGAAGCCACGTGGAACACTTTTAGTTTAAGGTAAAAACTTGACGTGTTTGAAACAACACTAAAACCATCTCTGTGCCTTTTTTTAATAAATTAATATGAAGTTTGAATCACCGTGTACATTAATTCATTATATACGTTTCTTCCCAAGGAAGAGACTTTTATTTCTTTACTCATTGTATCCAGCAACATTCCAATACGAGTTTCGTCATATATTTCAGGGCATCATCAGTGGAATCTATATCTGGAACTTACGTTTTTGGTTTGTATTGTAATAACTGTCTTGATCGCAGAGGTAAAATTTTAATGTTAATTTTACCAGTTTCAACCAAATATAGGTCATCTTCAGGAACAATAAATATACAGCCCATGCTGCCGATGGTGAAACCTGTAGTACTACCGTGGCTGCTTCCTAGACGTAAGTTTGTAACTGTTTATCAAGGCCAGAAAGCAGCCATGGCAGTCCTACAGGTTTCACCACCGGCAGCATGGGCTGTACATTTATTATTTCTGAAAATGACCTATATTTGGTTGAAACCAGTAAAATAAAAATAAAATTACCTCTGCGGACTGTTATTGCAATACAAATATCGAGAAGAAAGATCGCTGTTCTTCTCCTGGGACGAATCCAAATTAATACGTTTTTACTTGCTGATGTAGCCTCAACAGATTACAAACAGTTCACTTTGTTTTTATAGAAATAATATATGTTACTCATGTTTTATTGTCTCGCGATTTTCACGGTGTTCTTCCCACCTTATCACTGGCTAAATTCACACAGCTTCACCACAATTTGTATATTTCCTTCTTCATTTTATGCCTCACTATTTCAATGTTCAACATTTCAGAGGCTGAAGGTGTATGTCTTTTGAAATTCGTTTGTTTGCATATGATTACAATCGAAATAAGTACGTGTATGGGTCTATAATGTGTACTGAAAAGTTGGTGTGTTTGTTTGTGTGTGTGTGTGTGTGTGTGTGTGTGTGTGTGTGTGTGTGTGTGTATTTAATCTCATATAGTAGTAGGAATTATTGAATTTTTTTGATTTTGGCATTTATTTCAATGATTTGTGGAGAGGGTGTTAACTGGAAGGTGAAGAAAATAGACCTTTTCTTGTTTCATCTGTTAATGTTAGCAGTGAGTTTTTTCATATGTATGTTTGGTCATTAGCAGGATTTTCGTTTCTGATAAGGTTTTTTATATAGTCATATTCTTTGAGGTGCTTCCTGATGTTTATTCTAATTATTTTCATTTCTTTTTTTCTGGATGTTGATTTGTGGATTGTGTTCTTAGGTGGGCAGCAAATGCGCAAGAGTTTATTCCATATTTCCTGTCTCTAATGTGTTTTTTTATATCTGATATCAAACGTTCTGCTTGTTTGCCCCACGTATCTCCCCTGGTGTTTTCCAGCTTTTTGGATATTTCTGTGTCATTTGTAATTTTCGGGGGTGTATTTTTCAATTGAATTATCTGTTTTTTATATTTTTATTTTATTTTATTTTATTTTCATTTTCCCTTCATATTCAGAAAGTTAATTTCGTTCTCATTCTCTTTCAACTGTGAATTTAACATTTTCAAGTATTTTTAATGTCTGTATGTAATTTACTTGCTGCGGAAGATGACTACAGAAACATACGTGACATTAGAGGAACAGGTCCAATTGAGGGCAATGATCTAAATAAGGGCATTAAGACTGTAGGCACAAAGGATGCTGCTACCTATTTCTGTTTCAGAACGCCATATGACAAGCCTAAGTACCAAGCCAAGAGCAAAAGGAAGGCGTGAGACACTTTTAAGATGGCTGAAGCCATCACTGCTATGAGAGAGAAAAAATTGGGAACTCTAAAGGCTGCCAAAAAGAGGAAGTTTTCTTGATCAAAGAGTGAAGCAGATTCATGACTTAAATAAAGCCAAGCGAAAAATAATCTATTGAAGAAAAAGAAAGTAGACAGATCTTCGTCTGAGGAATTATCTGATAAAGACGAGTCTACCCTAGAAGATGAGAAAAGTTATTCTGACATCTCTGAAGAGCGCACGCCTTCTGGGACAGATATATCGTGCATACGCTGCGACAGCCCATTTTCAGCGGACACGAACGGAGAAATTTGGATTCAGACTAACCAGTGCCGCATGTGGGGGCATACTGAAAGCGCGGGAATGGACAATGGACTATATACTTGTGATTATTGCAAATAAACTTGTATTTCAAACTCGTATTTAAATTTTTTCTCTTTATGTTAAAGGTAGCCCATATTTGGAACCAAGAGAAAATTGGCGTTTATGTATTGTCAATATTTTCTCGTAATAGCGAATTTCTTTTAGCGTCACTGTATAAGGTATGGATGTTCTACCAAATGGTGACATATGAAATTTGTGCCGGGCTACCCTAGTGGTTAAGGCGACTGCTCGCGATAAGCGGGAAACCCGGCTTCGAGTCCCGGCCCGGCACAAATTTTCATATGTCACCATACAGTAGTTTATGTATTCCTTTTTGAATTATTTAAAATATAAAAGATGTTTATTACTTGTTTACTCACTCCAAACTTTGAAGGGCACGCGTTATTGTTCAATTCCAGGATTTATTCAATACTTTAATCTTGTAATTGCGTAGAAACCTTAGGTAACCGATATTTGGACCTTCTCGTCTATATTAAATCGGATGTACAATCCGTTCATCCATAGTAAAGAGATCCCAAGATGTAGAAGATGCCATAAAACAAGAATAGACAGTGTAAACGAAGGCTTCCACGGCCGTTGTCTCTGTCAATAAAATCCTTAACGAATTTTGGCCCGCATTGTCAATTCATAAAATCCGACGTTTCGGTCAGTGTTGCAAGTGGCCTTTGTCAAGGTGTTTGGCTGACTGCTGAATGCAAGGGATTGCTGGTACTTATATAATAGAGGGAGAAGCTGTTATCAAAGTATTAGGCTTTCTTTATTGTACTTCCTTTAAAAAGAAATGAGAGGTAGCGGTGAACGTTCCTTGTTAACTTCCATGCATATAGACACCCAACTTCCAAACATCATGCACGTAACGAAACTTTCACTCTGCAGCGGATTGTGCGCTGATATAAAGCTTCCTGCAGATTAAAATTTGTATCGGAACCGGTATTCGGACCTAGGACCTTTGCATTTCGCGGGCAATTTGAGGAAAGTAGGAGGCGAGGTATGGCAGAAGTTGTGAGGACGGACCGTGAAGCTTGTGGAAAAGGTCAAAAGGTAGAGCACTTCCCCGCGAAAGGCAAAGCTCCCAGGTTCGAATCCAGGTTCAGGCACACAATTTTAATCCGCCAGGAAGTTTCATCATGCACATACATCAAGATCCATTTTAAATACTCGTAGCAGGACTCAGCGCAATCAAATAAGAATCGGAATTGCCACGGGACTAGTTTATACATCAATATGTCAGTCGGTCTGTTTCAAATTTTCAAATGTTTGTATAGCTTATGGAACTTAACTACGGGGTCATCAGTCCCTAAACTTACAAACCACTTATGAACTAACTAATACTAAGGACGGCACAAATATCCATGCCCGAGGAGGGATTCGAACCCCCGACCGTAGTGGCCGTGCAGACCGTGACTGGAGCGCCTCAGTCCCCTAGGCCTCCGCGGGCGGCTCAGTCGGTCTGTCGCGACAGAATAGCCGTGCGCACTAAGGCACCCTGTTGCAGTGCGCGCGGCTGTTCGCCGTCGGGGGTTCGAGTCCTCCTTCGGACATGTGTGTTTGTTTTGTGCTAATCATGAGTTACTTTAAGTTAGTTTGAGTAATTCGTAAGGCTAGGTACTGATAACGAACGTAGTTAAGTCCCTTAGATTTACAAACATTTGAACATTTTTCTTAGCAGGCTTAGATTTTCACCATTTTCCGCCTGGCTCAAATTGCCATCAGCATACCATAGGTCAGAGCGGGATTTAGCACGATATAATAATTACTATGCTAGGATATACAGAAAAGGGCGACATAAAACCACAAACACAGTTTTAACAGAAAGGAACAAATACTCAATCTTCCAGGTTGTGGAACTTAGTGCTAAAGGAAAAAAACAGTAACAACGCCTATCACTATATCCGTTGCATAAGTCGACACGTCTCTACACTCAGAGGTAGCGGCTTACTGGCCGTTGCGTGGATACGTAAATTACAATCAGGTCTGCATGCTGAGTTAGTTCTAGTGTGTAACTGCTCTCTGAGTCGTGAAAGCCTCTGGTCGAAAGAAGACACGTTAGGGACTTACGCCTCGGTCCACGGCCTCACTCCCATTAAACAAATAGCAGCCATTACGCAAATACAGGTCGTGAAAGCCATGTCTCTAATGACCACGACGCCAGCTGGTCATTAATCCATAATGTGCCTTCCTTCCTTCCACGAAAGACGGCACTTAACTGTACCAGCCTGTTCCAATTACAAGCAGCAAACATATTATGGTACAGATTTTTTAAACCAGTCATTTAGATATGACACCACGACTGGTAACTTCGCATTAGGCATACTTCGTACCAGCAGAAAAATAATCCTGTCGGAGTTCAGAAAAGGGGAATTGCTCCCGTTATAAAGACCCTGACATGAAAGTGGGAAACGAACTGCCTCAGTCCTCATTTCGCCATCCTCATCAAAAATTTTGCAATGCGAACATATTCGCGATCTTTTCACACAGAACCTGATAAATATATATATTTTTTCAAGAACTAGGGGATCAGATGGAAATCATACACAATATACGTATGGTAACGCATTTTAACCAGATATTGGCTACAGTTATGATTGAAGTGTGATAAAGTACGATATTTTGTTGTCTCAACTCTTTACTTGAGGTTTATGTAGTGTTTACTTACAGCGAGGCGCAATGGGGCTACCGTAATATTGATAATTCTCTCGAGGCATATTTGCTCATTTGTAGAGTGTACTAATGAAAATTGTAAAATAAATCAATACAGACTGTGAGGATATAAGATTTCATAATAAAATTACTATGAGAATTGTACTTGAATGGACAAGTGAAGTTTAATAACAGATAGACAGTGGGTTACCAGCAGCAGCGGTTACGAAAATCAGTTGTAAACAGTGTTGGCCGGAGTGATATTCGTCTGAGGCATGTGCGCGCACGGAAGGGTAACTCTTGCAACAACACAGGCTACGTGTAGAGCTTGACTTTATCATCTTACTGAGGTGTTTTTCGCTGACGTAAGCAGGTCACCGGAGCGACCAGAACGTTCTAGTAGCAACTTTTCGACTATAAATGGACCCCTCTAAGCACAGGTCGGTAGAGTCATCGGACAAGAGTTCGGACCAAACCGCCGGAAGCGCCGGGACGCCGCAGCTGTCATCGGAGGGTCGTGTCTTCCACACCAGAAGACCAGGGGCCGACGGGAGCCAGTCAGCTCCCACGCAACGCGGGACTTAGCGCCGCGGTGGATGGAAGCGTAGCAGCGGCGACAATGGCAGCTTACCTGGGACCCAGTCGGTTCAAATGTTCAAATGTTTGTAGAGTCTATGGGACTTAACTACGGGGTCATCAGTCCCTAAACTTACAAACTACTTATGAACTAGCTACAACTAAGGACGTCACAAATATCCATGCCCGAGGGGGGATTCGAACCCCCGACCGCAGTGGCCGTGCAGACCGTGACTGAAGCGCCTCAGTCCCCTCGGCCACCGCGGCCGGCACCCAGTCGGTGAGCGCTACCTTCATCTCCTGGGTGGGGCGCAGCCTCCTGTCATCGCCCGGCGGAGAACACGAGTTCGCCGCCCGTACCCGTCACACGCCATCCCGGGCAGAGCGGCATGGCCCTGCCTCCACGGGGGCCCTGAGGCCTGCTGTCTGCACAGCGATCGGCGAACCGCACTTCCGCGCAGTCAGCCATCGCCGGCTTCCGCTGCGTCAGCATCTTCACTCAGCGCTTCCTGCAGCCAAGGCTCGCACAACAACAGTGTCCAACGGTGGGTCATGCATTCTTTCAATGTAAATATTCTTTCGAGACAGCCAGACAGTTTCATTCATTTACAGAGTTCTGTTTAGCATGTCACTTGTGTAACTGCAAGAATAAGGGGTTTCAAGTCCTCAGAATTGTTGTAAAACTTATGTTAAATAAAAGTCTAAACTTGGAGTCTTGTGTTTATAAAACTCTTCTGGGTGTTGGACCGCATCGTCAAAATATCAAATACTTCACTGACGTTTCGGCCACTATTTCAAGTGGCCATCTTCTGGGTGTTACGTAACACCCAGAAGATGGCCACTTGCAATAGTGGCCGAAACGTCGGTGAAGTATTTGATATTTTGACGATGCGCTCCAACACCCAGAAGAGTTTTATAAACAATGACAACGGCCGCGGAAGCCTTCGTTTACATTTGGAGTCTTGTGTTATTCCGCATCCCTCTCCCTATGAGTCGAGTGAGCCCAAGTTCCACAAGAGAATGCCATCTTTGACAACTATGGTGTTAGTCACATCTCAGTAAAACACGCTACGCATTATTTCATGAGTGCAGACCGCTCAAAAGACGAAAGGCCGCAGGACCTGATTGGATACTAGTTCGATTTTACACATGGATAATACGTGACTGGAATAGGAGAAAGAACCGATAGTGGTATCAAGGTACCCTCCGCCACACACCGTCAGGTGGCTTGAGGAGTCTGGTTATAGATCTACAATCCTGGCCATTAAAATTGCTACACCACGAAGATGTGCTGCAGACGCGAAATTTAACCGACAGGAAGAACATGATGTGATATGCAAATGATTAGCATTTACAAAGGTTGGCGCCGGTGGCGACAACTACAACGTGCTGACATGAGGAAAGTTTCCAACCGATTTCTCATACGCAAACAGTAGTTGACCGGCGTTGCATGGTGAAACGTGTTGTGATGACTCGTGTAAGGAGTCGGATTGTAGCCTATCGCGATTGCGGTTTATTGTATTGGGACATTGCTGCTCGCGTTGGTCGCGATCCAATGACTGTTAGCAGAATACAGAATGGTGGGTTCAGGAGGCCAATACGGAACGCCGTGCTGGATCCCAATGGCATCGTATCACTATCCGTTGAGATGACAAGCAACTGCATGGCAGTATCGGATGGTGCAGCCACGTCTATATCGCTGAGTCAACAGATGGGGACGTTTCCAAGACAACAACCATCTGCACGAACAGTTCGACAACGTTTGCAGTAGCATGGACTATCAGATTGGAGACCATGGCTGCGGTTACCCTTGACGCTGCGTCACAGACAGGAGCGCGTGCGATGGTGTATGCGACTACGAACCTGGGTGTACGAATGGCAAAACGTTATGTTTTCGGATGAATTCAGGTTCTTTTTACGCCATCATGATGGTCGCATCCGTGTTTGGCGACATGGTGGTGAACGAACATTGGAAGCGTGTATTCGTCATCGCCATACTGGCGTATCAGCCGGCGTGATGGTATGAGGTGCCATTGGTTACACGTCTCGGTCACCTCTTATTCGCATCCACGGCACTTTGAACAGTGGCTTTTACATTTCAGATGTGTTACGACCCGTGGCTCTACCCTTGATTCGATCCCTGCGACACCCTACATTTCAGCAGGATAATCCACGGCCTCATGTTGCGGGTCCTGTACGGGCCTTTCAGGAAACGGAAAATGTTCGACTGCTGCTCTGGCCAGCACATTCTCCAGATCTCTCACCAATTGGTGGCCGAGCAACTGGCTCATCACAATACGCCAGTCACTATTCTTCACTTGAAGCTGCCTGGCCATCTGTACCTGTACACGCCATCCAAGCTTTGTTTGACTCAATGCCAGGCGTATAAAGGGCGTTATTACAGCCAGAGGTGGTTGTTCTAGGTACTGATTTCTCAGGATCTATTCACCCAAATGGCGTGAAAATATAATTACATGTAAGTTCTAGTATAATATATTTGTCCAATGAATACCCGTTTATCACCTGCATTTCTTTTTGGCATAGCAGTTTTAATGTCCTGTAGTGTAGATAGATGTAGATGTAGAAACAGATGCAGTAAACTTTGTGAGAGGTTCTGGCCTGGTTGAAATGTGTCTGCCAAGTGGATCCCAGACATGCTGAATGAAGTCCGCTGAGCAATCTGGCCATTCAATTCGTTCAACTTCCTCAGCTTCAGGCCTGTTGTCGACCCGTGCAGCTCTGTGGGTACGAGCGATATTGCTCACCACAAGGAACCTATCAGCTATGGCACCTGCGTCTCTATACCTCTGATCAATCAAAACGCCATTCTGACTCCACCCCAAACCATTCGTCCACGATCATAGTATGTATGGTGATGTTTCCTGTACATAACAAGGATTGTTCCATGTTCACTCTAGATGGAACGGCGATAGTCCGGATGAACAGAACTAGGCGTTATTCGTTACGACTCCAATGCTGACGCTCCTCCGCCCAGATTCTGCGGGCTACACCGTGTCTCGGTTGTAATGGTACACACACCACAGGCCTCCGTGCTTAGAGGTCACATTCCCGGGGTATTGGACCGCATCGTAAATATATCAAATATTTCGCCGACGTTTCCGCCCTTATTGCAAGCAGCCATCTTCTGGGTGTTACGTTTACTGCTGGATGAGGGAAAGCTAGTATTTATTTATTTCTATTGGTGGAAAAGGAAGTCGAGGATTTGTGTTTACATTAGTGTTTGCCATTGGTTGAAACTGGCAAATGAGGAGCGGTGGTAGCAGTGACGTAGCACTGATGCCTAGCGCCGGCTAGAGCGTGCTGTTTGCTCTGTGTACGCGCGGCCGCTATTGTCTCCGGGCTATGTGGGCCCCTGTGGACTGTACTGCCCGTGGTGTCGTCGCGATGCGCTGCTACTGCTGGCAACCAAGGCGCGGGAAGTCTATACCCGTCTTCTCTGTTCATATTTCCGGGTCGCTTAGAAATTTCTATTGCGTCCCTGATTTTCCACTTCAAATAGTTGGGTTGTTTTGCCAGTACAATTTCCTGAAATCTGTTTGCCGCACTCTTCCTGGTGTTCTGCTACTGCCGACTTCGTATGCTGTCACAGCCGACTGTACCTCTCGTGCTCCGCTATCCTTGTGTTAATAGGCTCCCCAGTTTCTCCAATGTACACGTGGCCGCACTCACAGCCGATTTCGTAGACTCCAGCTGTGTGCAACTTATCCGTTTTGTCCTTCTTTGATCCTAGGGCATCTCTTTTTTTATTGTTGCTGCGAAATATAGGTTCGATGCCCTCTCGACGAAGAATTTTGCCCATTCGTTCGGTGACTCCTTTAACATATGGCAATAGGGCGATGGTTTGCCCTCTGGCTTCCGGTAAACCTCTACATCGAGGAAAGGGAGCACCCCATTCTTCTCAATCTCCATGGTGAATTGGATCTTGTTGTGCTGTTGATTGAGGTATTGATGGAAATTATGCAGCTCCTCTTCTCCGTGAGACCGAAACGTCGGTGAAATATTTGATATATTGACGATGCGCTCCAATACCCAGAAGAATTTTATCAACAATGAGAACGGCCGCGGACGCCTTCGTTTACAATGCGCGTCCTGTTGCTTCCATGAGGCTGCGTTGCAGCTGAGATGCATTCACACTGCTATCTGAAGATAACGGTCATCTCTTCCTAACGTTACCAGTTGACGACCTTGGCCTTGCCTTATTTTAACGATCCCTGCCATCTGTGCACCCGTATTGTTGTTCTCTACACTCAGTAGAACCGACAGAAAGACGTCGAACCATTTTACTTCATTCTGCCGATGACAATACTTCTGTACCTAGATATCTCAACAGATTCCTTAATTCTTTTGACCAGTGCACTTTTACCCATTCTCTCATTATAATCAGGTTTCACAGCCACCTTCTGCATATAGTTCTCCCAGTGTCTCATTGTTCTCCCTTTAGCACTTTTCCTTGTATGTCTCGTGCATTGTGACTGCCTTCATCCCACTCTGTCCACCTTTTTTACCACTGGATTTGTCCCTTTCCACTCTCTGCCACTGCCTAATTAAGTCGCATTCTTTTTTTGTCAGACCGCCACTGTCTCTTTCTTTGCCATCTTCTGTATCATCTGTCACCATTGTCTGCTCTTTACACATGGTCAGTTCGGATGGAATAGTGGGGGTTTTAAATACCCCGGAGCATATATAATGGCCTTCGCTCAGCTCTCTTTCACATTCCATTTACCCTCTTATTTGCTCTAACTGCTACCACTTCTTTTTTTTCTTCTTTTTTTGGGGCATGCTCTCTCTCCCCCACGATAACTGCCTTCTCCTTCTTTCTCTCCTACTCTCACCGTCTCATTGCTCTTCCACCGTCACTTTTTCCTATTCCCTTTTACCACAAAAAACGCAAAGATGTTTGTATACAAACCTTTTTGGTGGGAAGGCAGAATGATGTTTGAGGCAGCTGGAGCCCAACTTTTCTGTTAGTTTAAAGAAGAGCGTATTTGCATATTTCGTGCTCCGACAGGGGCAGTTTCCAACGTTTTCCTTCGCTTCTTTCCTACAGCATGGTAGATCTGTAAAGATTTGAAACATTCTTTATTTGCGGCCACACACTTTTACACAGGAAGCAAAACGAAATTGTCATTTACCAACGGAAGACACTGTAATTAAAATCAAATAAATAAAGATTATTAATTAGTCAAAAATAATTAAAATGAATCAGGTACATATTTAGAGCGAGATGATATTTCAGTAGGGTTTGTCAGTTATAATGATTGTAAATCTAAGTGACTTAACGACTTTGGTCATCGGCCCCTAGTCCTACAAAATATTTAAACTGAAAGTAACTTATGCTAAGGACAACACAAGCAGAAATCCAATCGCCGACGGCGAGTACCTGCGCGCTCTGCAGCAAGGTGCCTCAGAACGCTCGGCCACTCCACCGCCGCTAGTTGTCAGTTCTTTTATAGTCTGGAGAAGTAGTGGGTGAGGGTATCGTCCTTTAAGGCCTGACAGAGGCAACTGACGACGAGCACAATAGACATTTTCAGACACCTTTTGAAAGTTTCACACGCTTATTTTGAATTCAAGAAGATCTTTATACAATATTTCCGTACGGTGCGTCTACATCGGCACATAGACAGGAGAAGACTAACTCTGTTGAAATCTTTTGTGAAATTTGAAAAATCTACTCACCATTTGTTTCAATGATATGCTTAATAATCATAGAATAATTTACAGTCGATATCTTTATACCACGTGCTGGAATTAGCAAACCAAAATGGAACACTTTCAACTTACTATGAATAAAGAAAATATTACGACTTATAAATTAAGAAATTAATTGTCCCACTCCCTTTCACATTCTTCATTCCTACCTCATGTATCATCACAACACCAGACTGTACAAAGTCCAAAATCAATTTATTTGACAGTGTAGTGTGCTTAAAATGGAAGGACATTTTTCCTAAACCTGAAAAGTTCAGTTGAACAGAAGTAGCCAACTTGTTAGTTCACTCTCATAATTTGAAACCGTTATCTCAAGAATACGATAACAGGGGAAAAATAGATACAACGTACAGGAAAATAAAAGAAACATTTGGAGATAAGAAAAACAGCTCTATGAACATTAAGGACACTGATGGAAAACCAGTTCTCAGCAAAGAAGGGAAAGCTGAAAGGTGGAAAGAGTATATAGAGAGGTTCTATGAAGGAAATGAACTTAGCGGCAATATTGTAGAAAGGGGAGAAGAAGTAGATGAGGATGAAATAGGAGGTACTATATTGAGAGATGAATTTGACAGAGCACTGAAAGACCTAAGTGGAAACAAGGCCCCTGGAGTAGATGATATTCCCTCAGAGCTACTGAAGACTCTGGGAGAACCAGCCATGACAAAATCGTTTCACCTGGTGTGTAAGATGTATGAGACAGGTGAAGTACCCTCAGACTTTAAGAAAAATGTTATAATCCCCATTCCAAAGAAAGCAGGCGCAGACAGGTGTCAAAACTACAGAACCATCAGTTTAATAAGCATTAATCAAAATATACAGTTCACGATGGAGAAAGAGAGCAATGGGCAACTTAATTTCCTGGATGTATACAGAAAGAACACACATACTGATCGATACCTCCACAAGGAGTCAAACCATCATCCGAGGCAAAAAAGAGGTGCCGGCCGCGGTGGCCGAGGTAACTGAGGCGCTCAAGTCACGGTCAGCACGGCCACTACGGTCGGGGGTTCGAACCCCCCCCTCGGGCATGGATATTTGTGCCGTCCTAGTTCGTAAGTAGTTCATAAGTAGTTTGTAAGTTTAGGGACTGATGACCCCGTAGTTAAGTCCCATAAGCTTAACAAACATTTGCAAAAAAGAGGTATCATTAAAACCTTGGTGGATAGAGCCAACAAAATTTGTGAACCAGTTTACTTGGAGGATGAACTAAATCACTTACGGTCGGCCCTCAAGAAAAATGGTGCCAAGGAAATTGATCGAGCTCTCCATCAAAGAACAGAAGAATCCAGAAGTTCAGAGCACAACGGCAACAGTCTGGAAATGTTTTCCTGCCTTACATTAGCACAATTACTGATAGAATCGGGAAAGTATTGGCCAACCATGGCGTCGAAACAATCTACAGATCCACGATGAAGATCAAAGAATATTTGAAATCAGCAAACGATGCATGTCACCCCGTACCAACACCTGGGATTTATAAAATTCCTTGCTGCTGTGGTTTAGTATATATTGGTACAACAAAAAATAAACGTCACCAATCGCATATCTGAACATAAAAAGAACTGTCGCCTGGGCCACACGGAAAAATCGGCAGTAGCTGAACATGTTTTTCGAAAAGGAAATCATGAAATAAAATTTAACGAGACGAGCGTTTTAGCTAGGACATCTCAGTACCATGCACGCATGTATAGAGAAGCAATAGAGATCCACAAACACCAGAATAATTTTAATAGGAAAGAAGAAGGCCTGAAGTTAGATAAAATATGGATGACGACACTGCATCAACAAAACCGCAACCGATTATTTTTAATCGAGAATGACGACGTCATCCAGAGATAGCTACAAAGTCAGCATCACGTGACGTATTGTGGTGCCCTCTGTGGCCTCTATAAATGCGGGAGCCCCTCGGCACACAATGGCAGTAGCCGGAAGACTCTGGGTCTCCCGCAGTTGGAGACGAAACGTCGGGAGGAAGTCTTACATCTGGACCACGGCCCATCAGTCCGGAAATTTTACCTGAAGACGTCAATGGTAGTATAACACATGTTTAGAACCCTTTCCTCAACACAATAAACTTCACATGAATCGTGCCTCCACACACAAACGCTCAGACGCAAACGGAGTAAGCACTAGACTGTGCTTGAATGTTCTGATTGCTTGATCAATCACAACAGTCCTTAACAAGGGACTTACGCTGGTTACCGCCGACGCCATGCGCTCCAGACCGCAAGGAAACAACTAGAGTCCAGTATACCCGAATCAATGGGCACTTTGCATCAAACCCCCGTATGAGGTTACTTTCGCTTTTTGACAGCCGCGCCGGGCTTCCGCAACCAGCCCTCGGCACCGAGTCTCTCCATTCACACCACCTCCCCCCCCCCCCCCCGCAGGCAGCAGTATATCAGTGATCAAAGACCTCACAAACCACTACTTCACACAAACCAAAATATAGAACCCCTGGTTCCACCGTATTGTAAGGCTCAAAATTTTAAACAAAAGTCCAATATCTTCTCAGAATTTCGTATACTGCTTCGTATGAGGTAAACTCAACCAACGGGTTTCTACCTCAGAAATCTACTTATGAACATGGTACAGTCAATGAGTACTGAGAAGATGAGCACCACCGACTTTGTATGTTGTACACGCTGCCGCTTTCCAGGTGGCTAATAGACGTTTCAGTTGCGGATCGTAAAGGAAGCACCAGGTTTCGTTTCCAGTTATTATCCGGTTGAGAAACGTCGGATAATCGTCCACATAAATGATGAGGTCACAGCAAATCGCCCTGCGATCCTCACATTGGTTTTGCGACACGATTCGTGGCACACTGTGCTGGGTAACAAATGTTGAGGTCAGTTAGAATTTTGTGGCATGTACTATGGCTGACCCCTATTGCTGTTGCGAGAGCGTCTACCTATTGGGAGCGTTTAGCACGCACATAAAGGCAAATTCCAGGATATTGCGTTCAGTTCGAACTGTTCATGGCTGAGTTGAACGTACATCATCTTCCAAACTATCCCGTCCTTGCACAAAACGTCGGTGCCTACTAAAGACAACACTGCGATTCAATGTGACCTCACCATACAGTTGCTGTATATTTAAAAGGCTTCGGCAGTAGTTTTGCCTATTTCTGGCAGAAACTGTCAAATTGTCACATGACAAGGTCCGACTGGTGCTTCCAGTGCATGTACTCAATTGTCTCTTGAAGTACCATACCAAGGCGTCACCCATATGTTGCAAATGTTGTAATGCTTTACTTAATTTGAAGCTGCACAGTAACCGTTAAAGAATACCGAAAATAAAATCAAGCATTCGTCTAGCGAAAACATCACACTGTAGGATGTAGGAAAACGAACTTTTTCTTCGATCATATTTCTTAAAATAAGATGAACTGTTCTATAATCTGTCTTTCGTCGCCAATCGCCACTTTTGATGTCCAAATTTATTGGTTTTTGAGATGTATCTTGATGGAGGATAATGATTTTCGCAAACAAGAAAATGGCGTTTGAAGATAAACGTCTCTTGCGGCGGAGCGGCCGAGCCCAGTAAGGCGCTATGCTACGATGCGCTAGGCCGTTACCCGTCGGAGGTTCGAATCCCCCCTCGACCATGGATGTTTGTCCCGTCTTTAGTATAAGCTATTTCATAAGTAGTTTGTAAGTTTAGGGACGGATGGCACCGCAATTAATTCCCATAAGCTCTACAAACATTTGAACATTTTTTTGATAAATGTCTAAATAATATTACATTCTAAAATTTCATCCCTTTGCTATAGTTGTTTATTTAGATATTTGCAGCCCACGATGCAAAGATGGCTAAAACGTTATTTTTTTACAGGTACGTTAACTTTGAATCGCCGGATATCAGTAAGGTATACAGATATTAAAAAAATATTGGAAGTGTTGTGAGAATATAATGTTAAGAACATGATAACATTTCGGCGATTATCAATAAATAGAAAATCTACAAGTGCCCATTCACACTTTTGGTACCCAAAAATTGATACCTCTCTGGCGTATTATAACAAGGAATACATATTTTTTAAAGCTAGGAACGTATTTCCTGGATTAATTTGTAAAAATCATACACATATAACTTGAGGCAATCGCCCCTTTTCAAGATAGGACTCCTCAAAAGTCGTTTTTTCGTATGCGGCGCATTCTAACATATTCCTATCGCATTATTGTGCAACACAGCCCCGGATCGTAGATTCGGTCCTGCGTGTATGAACTGATATCTCAAGAAGCAAATGAGATATCACTATGGTGTTAACTTTTATTTATCTGTTACCTACATTTCATGATTCAAAATCAACTGTACGAAAAGTCTACGCATTTTGTTTTCAATATCTGAAACCTCTTTGAAGCATGTTGCATTCCAGAACTTTACCTAAATGGATGCTGCACGATAAATGTGATGAATAGCGCAGATAAAATCACCCTTTCAAAACGCGAAGATATTAATCTTTAAGATGTACAATAATTAATCTTTTTCACCGAGTACGTTAATTTCATAGTGGCCTGAACGCCGTCTCTCAGTAGAATTTGTGATTTTGCTACCCAAACATCACGGTTTTTCTGGCGCAACTCGACATAGGATAGAGATGGTGCGTATAGTTAAATCTCCACAGGATATATATATATATATATATATATATATATATATATATATATATATATATATATATATATATATATATATATGCTATGTTTCCTGAAGATGGTCTAAGAGAAGAGTGAAACTAGTCAGAAAAAAATTGCACCCTAGACTGTTCTTTATATATATTCCGACTAGTTTCGCTCTTCTCTTAGACCATCTTCAGGAAACATAGCTCCATTGATGTTGTGGAGCTATATTACCTGTAGCTGGTCTAAGAGAAGACGAAGCTAGTCGAAAAAAAATTTTTTGCACTCTAGACTGTTCTTTATATATAAATTTAAATAAGAGCGCTGTTGTCCAATAAAAGAAACAAAAATGTTTCCAAAAATATGTCTACAGGATATATTGACATAATACGAACTGTTTGTTATGGTTATTTAGGTATTTCCGACTCTGGATGTAGAAACGACCAATAATGAAGTTTTGTAATTTTGTTTAGAAGTATGATAAATTGGAACCCATAGATTTCAATAATGGATACACATATCAAAGAAACCGAAACAATAGTTTGAGAATAATATCTTGCGATTGTATGGTAAAAGTTTGGACGATTAGCAACAAACTGGCCATCCGCGGGATTCGTAGTTTTGGGACCGAAAAATCATGGTTCCTCAGGAACTTTCCATGTGGCCTACCATTTACCACACGTAATCTGGAAAAAGTCTATGTACTCCATTAGTATAGACTGCAGGAGGTGTGTAATACTTAAATATTAACCCTTTAGTGACAGTATTATCATTCTTCAAATATACATATATGTTCCAAGAATATAATCAACTGAAAATATTTTTGTTTAGGTCATATTGGCACCTGAGGTATGAAAAACATGCCGTTCTCGCTCTTCATTCTTTGAGTGTCGTTATCCAAATATTCCTGAGGTCTCAGTAGTTTCATTCGATGTATGTAGATAAATGTCTGATATACCTTCTATTTCTGACGATGGTTACAATTACGTTTCTTGATGCGCTCAAAATGTATGTACGTATGCAGGTACGTCTCTACAATGTGCGTGTGTGAGTATGCTTGTGTGTGTGTGTGTGTGTGTGTTTATGCGTGCGTGTGTGCGTACATGCGTGCGTCTGACGTCACCGGCAGCTGAACACATGCCAGCTACAGCTGCTATCAAACCGCTCCCCTCCCCCTCACCATTTCCAACCACCACACGCTCTCATTGACGATATGCAGATACATTCAGTTCGGTACTCCATGTGTATGCGACATACCGACGACGCATTTGTTTCAGTTCTTAAGTGTACTCCTTACGATGGAACCGAGAGTCTATGAACACGGATCAAACCCTAACATTCCACTAACTCAAATCAATTAGGTTGCCTGTGACCAACGAGCTGCCTATGTTCAAAAAATTGCAGGTTATTTCTAATAAGTCATTAAATTCTCAGAAATCGGAGAACATTTTGGGAATCAAACCCCGTTCTTCAGTTTGTCGTCTTGCTGTTAGACTTTCGAACAAATATATGTTTTTACACTCCAATGGCCGTAATACGCTATAACTGTTTCTTATTACTTAACTAACGTCGCTCGGATTCTTAATTATTATAACCTCCCCGACTTGACGTCATCCGAGAGCAGTAGAAGAAGTAAAAATTATCAGGCCGGGGGCAGTTCCCAGTTCCTTGCATGCAGTATTGTGCTCGTTTGTTTCTCACTCAAACAATGTTCCGTAAATCCCAGAATTTAGCCTTTAGTATCATAGTCAGTATCTAGTAAAATCATCTGAAGATCAAAACCAACTGCAGAACGATCTGAATAAGATATCAGTATGGTGTAAAAATTGGCAATTGACTATAAATAATGAGAAGTGTGAAGTCGTCCACATGAGTACGAAAAGAAATCCGTTAAACTGTGTTTACAAGATAAATCAATCAAAAGTGAAGGCCGTAAACTCCAAAAAATACCTAGGAATCACTATTACTTCAGACTTAAATTGGGAAGAACACGTAGATAATGTCGTGGGAAAGGCGAACCACTAACTGCGTTTTATTGGCAGAACCCTTAAAAGATGCAACAGAACTACAAAAGAAACTGCATACACTACGCTTGTCCATCCATTTTTGGAGTATTGCTGACCAATGTGGGATCCTTATCAGGTAGGTTTGACGGAGGACATTGAAAGAGTCCAAGGAAGAGCAGCTCGTTTCGTATTGTCACGATACAGGGGAGACAGCTTTACGGAAATGATACAGGATCTGGTACGGGAATCATCACAACAACGGCTCTTATCGCTGCAACGTGGGCTACTTACGAAACGCCAATCGCCAACATTCTATTCCGAATGCGAAAATATATTGTTGACTCCCACTTACATAGGTAGAAATGATCATCATAATAAAATACGAGAAATCAGAGCTCGAACGGAGAGATTCAGCTGTTCTTTGTTCCCGAGCGCTATTCAAAAATGGAATGGGAGATAAATAGTATAATGGTGGTTCGATGAACCCTCTGCCAGGAACTTAAATGTGATTTGCAGAGTATCTCATGTATATGTAAATACGCCGCTTGTATCAAGCTGTTAATGCCAAGCCTTAAGTTTAGTGTGGCGACAGCGGAGCTATAACACAACCTTTATTTAGCGCTGAGAACAGTCTGACTACTCCCTGGTAGTAAAATCGTATTGAATGCCACGACTGCTGATACAAGTTTATTATTTCGCGTAAATCTATATTCGTCTCTAGAACTTCGTTATAAATTTCAAAGAACAAACAGTTCGTTGCTTGTCGATTCTATCTTTACCGAACAGTCACTCACTATTTAACGTATTAAACTGCCAAATTTCTATGATAACTCAAAATTATACATTTGTTCAAGTTTATACAGCGTAAATCACTTGCTAATAGCGTTACTGATCGGTAAATCAATTGTATTTCACACGTTTCCAAATAATGGTTAGAACGTTCTGTGCAACAAAGATATTAACACTGAGATCTAGTCCAGTTCAATTTATATTTTGAAATTAGTTTGTGATAAATGATTGATATGTAAATGAATTTAATTCCATTTCGAGTTCTTTAGTTATCCTCACAATATTCTTTTGACCGCATCGACCAAATAACATTTTGAAATAAGGCTGTCCGCGTATTTCACACAATCCGCTGTATCGACCACAATGTTCAGTCTACACACGAGTGGTCTTCATCTATTGCTTCACTCCGTACACGCGTTCAAACTTCAAATCGCTTTATAATTCAAATATTTAATACGCACTGCAGTTAACACTCAGTAACATTCGATAACATTCGATAATTTAACAATTCCGGAATTTAGCTTATATACCCCTTACACAGAGAAAATATCCGAAGCAGTTCATATTCTGAGCTGATACCCTCTTTTTTACTTTGCACCCCATGAATTGAAATATTTTTATAGCCAGAAATATTAACTTTCCCCAGATAAAACTGAATATCTATCTTACAAAATTCCCAAAAATAAATATCCAAATAAAAATACTTTAATAACCCCATATAAAATTACTTCCCATAAAGTGCTAAAGTTAGTTCATCTCATTCTCTCTCTTCTTCTTCTTCTTCTTCTTCTTCTCGCTCTATCTCTTTCCGTTTTTCCCCGCCAATCTATTCATCTCCTCTCTCTCTTTCTTCACTCCTCTCTCTTTGTTAAGCTCCTCCTACAACTCACTCTGCCTATCTACACCTTCCCCTTTCTCTGACAATCACCTCCTCGCATCTCTTTTGTCGAAATCCTCCTCTACCTCCTCAGTCCATTACTTCCTCCATCTGTGTAAAAATATGTAACTCTGTTAACTTTCGTGTGATCAGTGATGTGGTGTCTAAATTTATTGAATGGAACTCTCCGCCGTGCGGAATTAGAACTCTCTGATGGACGGTGGAGTACCTCTTCTTTTCAATGTTAAAGAAAAAGAAAAAAAAATCACCAGGCTCAAAATAAAATCACAGATTTTGTCGGCGTTCGCTGGTAAAGTACCCTGGCATTCATGTTACAAAATTGTGTGTAGACAGTCGCTATCCATTTGTTCTGAATATTAATATGCCAAGTTTCAAAATTTTCAGGTGTTTGTAAAATTATGGGCTCTAATTGCAGTGGTCATCGGTCCCTAAACTTACAAACTACCTAAACTAACTTAGGATAACACAAACACCCATGCCCGAGGGAAGACTCGAACCTCTGCGGTGGAACGGCCGCGCGCATAGCAACAGGGCGTTAAAGCGCGCACGGCTATTTCGCCGTTGCAAAGTTTCATTGCAATCCAATGAACGGTACGATACCGCATAAAATACGAACAAACATGAGGCATTAGTTTACGCGTCCCGTTGTTTATGACGTCATACGCTGTGAGGGATGTTAACGCACGTTTCAAATAGTGAACACATCTATTATGCTTATATTCATTAGGGATGACGGTACTTTGAAATGCGCACAGCCGCTAAACAACAGTACACTATAAATTTAAAACTAAAACCACTGTGAGTAACAAACATGGCACTGTAGTTGTCCTCCTAATATTGGACTACATTGGTGTGCAAAATGCTAAAACGCGACGAGGCATGGCCTCATAAAGTGTTTTAAAGTACCCTTCCATAATTGGAAAAGTGTTCCCGTTGCACGATTTCGTGCTCGTACTGACCTCCAGAATATGTTCCGAAAGTTCTGTATGCATTCACGTTGCCGCGGCAGAGTGGCCAAGCGCATTGAGGCGCTATGTTACAATACGCGAGGCCGTAACCCGTCGGGGGTTCGAATACCCCCTCGGGCATGGATGTTTGTGTCGTCTTTAGTATAAGGTAGTTCATAAGTATTTTTTAAGTTTAGGGACTGATGGTCCCGCTGTTAAGTCCCGTAAAATTAACAAACATTTGAACATTTGGATACGTGTTGGGTTATCTGGGTAGTCAAATCAATTGATGGATTCTATCTAGAAGACTCTTCAAACCGTTTGCGGTAGCATGGCTCATTGTCACCCTTAAGAATTGCAGCGTTGGGGTAACACAACTAGATTTGCGTTCGGGGTGACTAAATTCCTAAATTACGTATTAAGCTCTCAAGCGTGACTATAGCTTCTATCTGACAGCACCTGCAGGGTGACACCTACTGCGAATGTCCCACCAATACTATATCTATTATTTGTCAATAATTTCTATTATTTCATTTTCAAAGCACAATTCAAAGCGCCGGCCGCGGTGGCCGAGGGGACTGAGGCGCTTCAGTCACGGTCTGCACGGCCACTACGGTCGGGGGTTCGAATCCCCCCTCGGGCATGGATATTTGTGCCGTCCTTAGTTGTAGGTAGTTCATAAGTAGTTTGTAAGTTTAGGGACTGATGACCCCGTAGTTAAGTCCCTTAAGCTTAACAAACATTTTAACACAATTCAAAGCAATGGCACCTGCATTTGTTTTAGCCTTCCCTTAAGATCGTTAAATGTGGTAAATACAGATGGGTCATAAATACTGTCACATTCCTTCTATTCAGGTGGGACTGCACTGTCAATCCGTCTGTTGAAGAATTACCATAAGACAGTTCAAGCTCGTCTTTCTCTTTACAACCATCCATAGAAATTCGCATTAATTCATCTTCAGTCAGCCTACTTTTTGTGTCGAAGCTTCGGAAAACGGCACGCACACAACGACAGAACCGTTCATACATTGTAGCAGAAGCAAATAATAAAAACTCTGCAACAAGAAGCTAAGGAATGTATGACACTGCCATATAGCGGTCGTTCTTCAAATTGCATCGGTAGAAATGAATAAAGGAATAAGAAAAATGAGGACGGCATATGATTTCGCACACACTGAGCGAGTGGTCGGCAGCGGACGGAATATGCCGTCACACGCGCTTGAAGAATTAGTCCAATGATCAGTCGTTGCATATTCTTTTCCCCCCTCCCTTCTCTTTTCATCTATTTCCCCTCAGCCGTTTGTAATAAAATTGTAATTCCAAATGAACCGTTCATCTGACACGAAAATTGAATAACCTAATTGGTAGAGGGGAAAATTCTCTACAATTTCGCTATATTATGTTTTTTTTTCATATCTTGCACCGTTGCAGAGATATTTGCAAAAATAACGGCGATTTGACAATGTCTGTCTGGCTGTAACGTGTCCCCACTTTTTAGGTCGAACCGTTCGACCGGTTGACACCAAATTTTACAGATATAATTGTTGGTTACCAAAGACCAGAAACTCTCACTTTCAAATATTTCGAACAAGAAATACGTTAGTAATTAAAAAAAAGCCGTTTATAATGTAATTTTAATTGCAAATAAACATTTCATCTGACGCGAAAATTGAATAAACGAGTTAATAGAGGAGAAAATTCTCTACAACTCTGTTCGCTTATGGTTTTTTTTTTCTTTTCATATCACGTATCATTTGAGACATATTTGCAAAAATAACGTAGTTTTGACACCCTGCATTGAATTAATGAAAACCAGCCGTTCGCAGATGTCACGTGACATTCCTCGCCCAGAAACCTCTGTGGCATACGCCCTCTTGCGTTGAGTATTTTATGATTTTCTTATTGCAACTTTTACGTTGTAATTTCAAAGCAATGGCGCACTGAAGAATTAACAAAAAAAACGTTGTTCTTCGTACGATAAATGATAATCTACTGTCTACAAATGCCATATTAGCATCAGTTAACAACAACCATTAATAGTATGAGATTAAAGAATGTAACTCCTAGCTGTTAGCTGTAGCGTAGTGGGCAATGTATTGGACTCTGACGCTGATAGTCGGTGGTTCGAAACCCGCAACTACGTAATATTTTTTTTTTTCCTTTAAAGACACTCTTATTAATTTTCTATTATTTAGATTATTATTTAGGTCAAAAATGTTTGCAAAAACTTATAAAACTACAAATCTAAAGTGGGCCGTAAAACACGTCATTGCGATTTTTTCTCTAATAATACCCCATGTCATTCCGAGCACGTGTCTCAATTTTTATCTCTTCATCTACATTATTCCGTGATTTATTAAGTTTTCAAATGTATACTGACTTTTTGATCACCAGGTATTTTCGTTTAGTAGCCGAGCGGTCTAGAGCCTCACGCTGCTGAACGCGCGGTTGCTCGCCGTGGAGGTTCCAGTCCTCCCTGGGGCATGGGTGTGTTGTCCTTCGGTTAGTTTAGTTTAAGTAGTTTGTAAGCTACGGACTGATGACCACGCAGTTTGGTCCGATATAGCAGGCCGCGGTGGCCGAGGGGACTGAGGCGCTTCAGTCACGGTCTGCACGGCCACTACGGTCGGGGGTTCGAATCCCACCTCGGGCATGGATATTTGTGCCATCCTTAGTATAAGGTAGTTGATAAGTAGTTTGTAAGTTTAGGGACTGATGACCCCGCAGTTAAGTCATTTGAACATTTTGAAGTAAATTTGTGAGGACAGATAGCTCAGCCGGTAGTGTTTTGACCGCGAAATGCAAAGGTCGGAAATTCGAATCCCGGTTCCGGAACACAATTTTAATTTGCCAGGAAGTTTTATCTTCATCATTATCTGACTTCAGTTTGAAATCGTCCTGAGTTTGATATCTCTTGCCAACATTTCCAGGACCATAATGAAAAATTAAAAATTACAAAAATAAAACAAAATTATGCAAAAATGTTCAAATGTTTGTTAAACTTATGGGACTTAACTACCGGGTCATCAGTCCCTAAACTTACAAACTACTTACGAACTAGAACGGCACAAATATCCATGCCCGAGGGGGGATTCGAACCCCCAGCCGTCAAAATTATGCACATCTATCATTTATTTCAGTCGTAATTTACGGTCTTGTGTTCATACAAAAATTGTAAAGAAGAACGTTTCCTAAGCATCATCAGCTTTTTTTTTTTTTTTTTTTTTTTCAGTTGTGGTCTAATGCGAAGATTTACGAGTAGAGCAATGCGGTATTAGCCACATCGGTCGAACCGTTTACATGTGACTACCTTTCATAGATACGGGAATATATTTTCGTTTATATTGCATTGATTGCTGAGTACAGTACAGTAACTGGAGACCATTTGTCTGAGGCACTGTTCCATAGCCACCCGGGGGACAGCGCGCGAACAACAGCGGCGGC
Source organism: Locusta migratoria (assembly GCA_026315105.1). Taxonomy (NCBI): domain Eukaryota; kingdom Metazoa; phylum Arthropoda; class Insecta; order Orthoptera; family Acrididae; genus Locusta; species Locusta migratoria. The sequence continues at coordinate 307,613,878 of CM048744.1, forward strand.
AGCTCGCACTGACAGTTCATTTTGCGGCGAGTATCCAGTCCCGGAGTGGGGGACGCATTCCTGGGCGCTGCGGCCGCATACTTGGCGCGATGGGTCGAAGCCTGAGATACGGCGGTCGCCGGCTGCCGGGTGCGCAGCGCCAGCTGGTGCGGCCGCGCCGTAACTCATCAAACTTAGGGCGGCGAATATGGCGGCCGAAGTTTTTGCGGCGCCGTATATAAGGTGGCGCCAGGCGCCGGCGGCCCGCCCGCAAAACATGCCGGCCAGGGACCAGGGAGCGGACACTGTGCACTGTGCGCACACGGGCTGATGCTGTTTTTACGTCCCTGCAGGGCTGCGGCCGGCCGCTCTGAATGTGGCAGCAAGTAGTGGCCACACAACACGAGCGTGGCAGCAAGGGACTTGTGGAAGAAGCACGACTCTTGTAACCCGACACATTGTCGGCCAGGCGTATAGATTGATTAGTGGGACATATGGGTAGGGGAGAGCAGGGCAAGATGGAGTAGATGGTAAGACGGGAAATTGTGTACGTGTTGCCATGGCATACGTCGCAACCTAGCGGCGAATAGATGAACTAGTACGCTGTTGCTGTGCGAGAACATGACAGTGTTGGTAGCCAAGTTTAGCAAACCATTCGGAGTGCATACATCAAAAGTCGTTTCGTCTATGCTGATGAGTAGTATAGCTCTGAGGATTGAGCGCCACAGAGATTCGCGCGTCTTTTGTTTTTTGGCGGGAAATTTGAATTACCCCCATCCCTCCTCTCTCGGCGAATTGCCGGACCTCAGATCAAAGGATGCCGCCACAGGATGATTGATAGGTCTTCCCGGAAGAACGAAAGATGATTGACAGTTTACATTTAGGTCCTTTTGATTCGCTACTTGCCCGACTGCTTATCAAAGGACGCCGCCATAACACACTTAAGGATTGACAGGTTGCAACACCTCCCTCGGCCACACACGTCGCCCCCCTCCACCCCTCGGCACCACCACCAGACAGGCGGCACCTACGACAGGTCCAGACCTGAAGACCCCTCGACATGTCTGTACTCGCATCCGCGAACCTTACTCGCTCGGCCGATTGCCGGACCGCCGCCTCCGCCGCCGCCGCCGACAGATGCTACCCCCTCCTCCTCCACGCTCGCGACCGCTTCTCAAAGGACGCCGCCACCCGCCCTACCCGCGAGGACAAACAATACCGCGACGATTGTCTTGACCGCATCGACACCGCCCCCGTCGAGCAAGGGCGTACTGCACTCTTTTTACGGCGACTGCGCCCCGCCAGGTCAGCAGCCAATTAAATTGCATATTATATAGCGCGCCGCAACGATTCGTACGCCAGATCTCGATTTATGTAACAACAATTTCCGCCGTTTATTATTATTATTCTCGGAAAAAAATAAAGCTACCATAGTGTTCTTCGTAAGTATTTTTAACAAGATTTTCGGTGTAAATTTAGAACAGAAATGCTTAGTTGGTCTCGTAAATTACAGCTTGTAGTAGTAAAATATTAAAACTCGTCTGCAAAATTTGCAGATCTCTCTCCATGATCTTCGCATAGACTACAGTAGCCGACAGACGTGTTTAATAATAATAATAGCGCAGGTTACGGAAACGAACGCCATCTTATACTCTTTAGATGTACAAAAACAATTCTAACCAAAAGAAAAGAAATAGTCAGTTTCGGAACTCGACCGCATCCTTAGATCTATAAATGTATCTCTTCGTTTAGACGATGCAAGCAACAGTCATCGAACGGAATGTAACTTGTATGCCAACCATTCTTTCGACAACATAACAGCAGCAGCAGCAGCAGCAGAAGACGGCATATTGTTTATACAAAAATTCCAAATAACGAAAATCGGCAATGAAATCTAGCACAACGTCTCTAAATATACATCTGCAAAGCACCATTAAATTCGTATGCAAAATTTGCAAGTAAGAATTTATCAATGCGCAAACGCTCCCATCTCCCTCCGTGCTCTTCGCTTAGACTACAAATACAACAGCTGACTGGCGTGTTTAATAATAACAGCGCAGGTTAGATAATAATCGCCACAAACTTACGCATCCATCTTAACATATATACTCTTTCGATATACAAAAACAATTTTATCCAGAGCCAACTAACGAAAAGAAAAGAAATGGTCCGTTTCGGAACTTGACCACAACCTTAGATCTATAAATGTATCTCTTCGTTTAGACGATGCAAGCAACAGGCATCGAACGGAATGTAACTTGTATGCCAACCACTCTTTCGACAAAACAGCAACTACAGCAGCAGCAGCAGAAGACAACATGTTGTTTATACAAAAAATTCCAAATAACGAAAATCGGCAATGAAATCTAACACAACGTCTCTAAATATACATCTGCAACCACCGTTAACAATCGTCCAGAACGCAGAGCGCTCTCTCGGCAGGCTACATAAAAGAGACATATGCTAAGTGTCTAAACAAATGCACATATGTTACATCTCCAAATGATCAAAACCTTCTACGCAGACGCACCACTATGACAAGGATAGCTCGCAATGCATTAATTTAATGGAGCTGAGCCATGCCGAAAGTTCCGAAATTTAACACTCTCTCTCTTTAGCGATCTTGTCCTGTTATGTTTCCTTCTTCTTAGATCGACGTATAGATGCCCCTTCCAAGAATTCGGGTACTTTAATTTTACCTCTTATTTCCTTGCTACAGCAGTACACATCCCATCTAAGGAATCTCTAGGTCCTGTTACGATGCAAACTACAATTATCTGACACCGATATTCCAGCGCCCCAGAAGACATTTAAACCCTACTGTGCAACAGAGAGTCGAAATAAAGGAAAAATACGTGAAATAATTTACCGATTCCGACCGTCTACACTAAACCTTTTCGAAATTATTGGCCTAACAACACCCTTTTTCGACAATACAGCAATCACAGAACCGGGGTTACCTGCCCAATGCAACACCGATTTCCAGTGCGACCCGCCCTTTACCCACAAAATTCCTACTCCAAGTTCCTTTCTTGTGCAGTACACTAATCAGAACTAAAAATTATTATTTTAATTACAAGTAGATGTCTACCGGAAACGAAGATGCGAACCTACACACCGCACACATGATCCTATATAGGACATGGAGTGTTTACAATTTTTTTTTCTTTTGTTACAGTACAACTGAGTACATGCAACGTAATGTTCGCAAACACTTATATCTCAACCAACGCTCGCATACATCGATCATAAGCTGCTCTCTAAGGAATGGATGGGAGTCACACACAGTACAAACACGTTTGTCATGTGTTCCGCTAATTTCGGTCAATACAACGATGCGAGACCAATTCCCCCCCCCCCCCACCCGCCTGTTTACTGTAAAAGCAAATATTTCTCCCCACACTATCTATTTAAACCGGACTTGCACATATGCAATAGCCTCCTTTAAAAAGCATATGTCTTCGCCATATAACCTAGTAGTCGTTTACCCTTCTTCTTAGGAGTTGTTGAATAATGTAGGCGATATCTACGTCTGTGGAGAATAATGTCCTGGAATGCTAAAAAAAATATAGCTCCTTGCTCGACTCTACAAGTAATTTACAGTTGAAACTAGAAAACATAATGTCCGAGAGAGCGGTCAATTTTCGGGTACTCTTAATACTCTTAATATCCAAGTAATCAAATCTAAAAGCGCATATTAACCGGGAGCGACGCACAGTACAACGGCGCACTTGTCTTATCCTCGCCCGCAACCACATTGATGATGTTCCTTCCATCCGAAAGTCATGCCCGGTTAAAAAAAAATCCCGTCGAAATCTTGTGTGTTCTCCAAAAAAACAGGAGATAGAAGCCATCTACACGAAAATGCTGCTGTAGTATAGATGGGAGCGTCTCCATTAAAAAACATCGATTAGTTGCAGTTTATAGGAGATATAACCACAGGACATACATATTTCCCCCATGTATTCCAGAAATAGTAACTTCGTCTTATCTCCAGCGTTTGCAGTATAGAACTTGCTGAATTTACTACACACACAACCACTTCATTGGCTACAACTAGCGCACTTTAAGTTACCAAACTGTAGGAGTTTTATAAAACACGTTGATTTTCGAAAAAAGAATTATGATTTACCGCAGCAGGCACATCTGCTACGTAACGTAATACACACCAGACAACACTAGCATACGATTAAACAGGCGATGCTTCGACGAAAGATCACTGCACGACCAAAGTCGGTTTTCTTTAGAGCTTTACCGTGACGTATATTTAGGGTATATCAACACTTTTTACTTACATTCCGTCCCATCTAGCCTACAACAATCTCTGTTAGCGCCAAACATTTCCAACACAGTAACAGAAGTACACCTGCAGTCGACACGAACCTACAACAACAAACGAATCTAGCCATTCCAACTCGTTTTTTGTCACAACTAGCATGCTGCAAGCTATGTATACGTTCGTAACATCCCAGACAGAGCTATCGTTACATCCGTCACTAGCCCAGCACCAACTCTAAACAAGTTACCACAGATGGTGTTATAACCGCGATCAGTAACAGACAAGATCTCCCAGACAATAAAGTTTCGATCTCTCTCTCTCTCTCTACACCCAATAACTACGTTGGTTGCTTGACCCGTCCCTAACATCCAACCACTGTTTCCAATGCATAGCCCAGCAGACAATCTTTCTGGAACGCTTTCTATCAGCCATTAGACTATATGCCTGGAGCATTCGCGCACAGATCACCATCGTATTCCCCTCCTTCTAACAAATTATTACTCTTGATAAACATCTGTAACACAGTGTAAAAAATGATCGACGTACACGCGCAGAACAGTTAACTAGAAAAGATCTAGATCAAAGCCAAGTTCTTATAATCCTTACAAACAGCAACGCAAAATAGTCTACACCATTTCGAACTAATGCAACACCAGATTTTTTAACGATCTCCAAGAGCAATCCTTTAGACACTAAACATACGATTAAATGCAACTCCAACGTAGGTAACTAATCCTCTAACTCGATGCTTATCGACCAAAGAACATTAATTTACCACTGCAATCATCTCCGATATGCTACCGAGAGAAGTCCATTCGTAAACACAGCTAATAGAAGATATAAATGCCCCACATCCATGCTACTATGTATCTATATGTATTTCCACAATTGTGGATCATATCTGCATTGCATCGTATCGCACGACTAAGCAGTTCGAAATAGGTACATTGCGCAAGCTAGCATGCATACTCACATTCCATGCTATTTCTGGCTGCTGGCGAACGCGGACCTGTTGACTCATCGTAGACGCCGGTTTGGAGCGTGTACGTCCTATACATGTAAACATACCTGTCCACGCTCGCACTTGACCTGGAGAAGTTTTCGGTTTAATTTTTCCTGGCCGCATCAGATTCCGAATACTATAGAGCTATTTTCGCGAAGATAGATTTACATTGATTGTAACAACAGACATAAGAATAAAAAACGATCGAAATGCTGCAGCTATACCATAGCTCTTAATACACAATCATCCCATAAAGAGACAACCGCACAGATACGTATTACCGACAAATACCGCAACATTTCCTCGCAGCTGACAAAGCGATGTTTTTACCGTACGAGCTGTCGTTATAACTTTTATACGCAGATACATATACAGACAGTAGGATGAGCGCAAATTTGCGATGTAGCTCTTATAGAAACGAAACATAGTTTTTTTTAGAAATTCGATAAGAAGAAGAAGAACGAAATTTATACAAGATGAATCAATGTGCAATAAGTCAAACCCCACACCATGCAGCAATGTACCGAGCAACATCCATTTAAACGAACGCTTTGCTTAGCTGTAGAATAGAACAACACAGAATTACACCTCCCTAACAGATACTTTACCGAGGGAGTTACTGCTCTCTGGTAATAAGCAAACTGTCTTGTGGAATCTTCTCCTAAGGACTGTAAGACCGAAACGTTCTACTCGAGAAGCTAGACACAGAATACAAATCGTTCTTTATTATTCTTGTTATGTGTAACTTTAATTTTCTCCATTGTAATTTTTTAACTCGTATTTTTAGATCCACATCGGCCTCTCCTATTACCGTTCCAGCTGAATTTCGAAAGGTAGGGAGAGGGAAGGTATGTTCTCGAACTCCATTACGTATCTTCGTTTCCTCCTGCATTCCAACTCCTTTATAGCTCTGCACCTTCGGGCAATGCTTCTAGACGAGAAGAATCGGGTATTTTAACTTTTCCCATTATTTCCTGGTTATAGCACTATGCCCACCCCCATGAACCACAGACATTGCCGAGGTGGGGTGGCTTGCGTGCCTCAACGATGCAGATAGCCGTACCGTAGGTGCAACCACAGCGGAGGGGTATCTGTGGAGAGGCCAGACAAACGTGTGGTTCCTGAAGAGGGGCAGCAGCCTTTTCAGTAATTATAGGGGCAACAGTCTGGATGATTGACTGAGCTGGCCTTGTAACATCAGCTAATGTGGCTTTGCCACAAGGTTCCTGCGAACGGCTGAAAGCAAGGGGAAACTACAGCCGTTACTTTTCCCGAGGACATGCAGCTCTACTGTATGAAAACATGATGATGGCATCCTCTCGGGTAAAATATTCCGGAGGTAAAATAGTCCCCCATTCGGATCTCCGGGCGGGGACTACTCAGGAGGATGTTATCATCAGGAAAGACAATACTGGCATTCTACGGATCGGAGCGTGGAATGTTAGATCCCTTAATCGGGTAGGAAAATTAGAAAATTTAAAAAGGGAAATGGATAGGTTGAAGTTAGATATAGTGGGGATTAGTGAAGTTCGGTGGCAGGATGAACAGGATTTCTGGTCAGGTGACTACAGGATTATAAATACAAAAGCAGTTGGGGGTATCACAGGAGTAGGACTGATAATGAATAAGAAAATAGGAATGCGGGTAAACTACTATAAGCAGCACAGTGATCGCATTATCATTGTCAAGATAGATACGAAGCCAACACCGACAACAGCAGTACAGGTTTATATGCCAACTAGCTCTGCCGATGATGAGGAGATCGAAGCAATATATGAGGAGCTAAAGGAAATTATTCAGACAGTTAAGGGAGAGGAAAACTTAATTGTAATGGGAGACTGGAATTCGGTAGTAGGAAACGGAAGAGAAGGAAAAATAGTAGGTGAATATGGACTGGGCAGAAGGAATGAAAGAGGAAGTCGCCTGGTAGAATTTTGCACGGAACATGATTTAATTGTATCAAACACGTGGTTTAAGAATCACAAAAGAAGGTTGTATACTTGGAAGAGACCAGGAGACACCGGAAGGTATCAGATAGATTTTATAATGGTAAAACATAGATTCCGGAACCAGGTTATAAACTGCAAGACATACCCAGGGGCAGATATAGACTCTGACCATAACTTGTTAGTCATGAACTGTAGGCTGAAACTGAAAAAACTGCAGAAAGGTAGGAAAATAAGGAGATGGGACCTAGATAAATTGAAGGAACGTGAAGTTCTGGTGAATTTCAGAGGGAGCTTTAGGCAACAATTGACAGAAACAGGGGGAAATAAAACAGTAGAAGAGGAATGGGTAGCATTGAGAGATGAAATAGTGAAGGCAGCGGAGGACAAAATAGGTAGAAAGGCAAGACCAACAAAAAATCCTTGGATAACACAGGAAATACTAAATTTAATCGATGAAAGGAGAAAATATAAAAATGCAGTAAATGAAACAAGCAAAATGGAGTACAGACGACTAAAAAATGAGATTGACAGGAAATGCAAAATGGCTAAGCAGGAGTGGCTAGAAGCCAAATGCAAATCTGTAGAAGAATGTATAAGAAGGGGGAAAATAGATACCGCCTACAGAAAAATAAAAGACACATTTGGGGACAAGAAAAGTAATTCTACGAATATCAAGAACTCAGATGGGAAACCAGTTCTCAGCAAAGAAGGGAAAACTGAAAGGTGGAAAGAGTACATAGAGCAGCTCTACAAAGGAAATGAACTTAGAGACGATGTTGTAGGAAGGGAAGAGGAAGTAGATCAAGATGAAATAGGAGATACTATACTGAGAGATGAATTTGACAGAGCCCTGAAAGACCTAGGTCGGAACAAGGCCCCAGGAGTAGATGACATACCCTCAGAGCTACTAAAGTCTCTGGGAGAGCCAGCCATGACAAAACTATTTGAACTGGTGTGTAGGATGTATGAGACAGGCGAAATACCCTCAGACTTTAAGAAAAATGTAATAATCCCCATTCCAAAGAAAGCAGGCGCAGACAGGTGTGAAAATTACAGAACCATCAGTTTGATAAGTCATGGTTGCAAAATTTTAACACGAATTATCTACAGGAGAATGGAAAAGCTGGTAGAAGCTGACCTCGGGGAAGATCAGTTTGGATTCAGGAGGAACGTAGGAACCCGGGAGGCAATACTTACCTTACGTCTTATCTTAGAAGATAGATTAAGGAAAGGCAAACCTACATTTTTAGCTTTTGTAGATTTGGAGAAAGCATTTGACAATGTTGACTGGACTACACTCTTTCAAATTCTGAAGTCAGCAGGGGTAAAATACAGGGAAAGGAGAGTTATTTACAATTTGTACAAAAGCCAGACCGCAGTTATTAGACTTGAAGGGCATGAAAGGGAAGCATCAGTTGGGAAGGGAGTAAGACAGGGTTGTAGCCTTTCTCCGATGTTATTCAATTTGTACATTGAGCAGGCGGTGAAGGAAAGCAAGGAAAATTTTGGAATAGGCATTAAAGTTCAGGGGGAAGAAATAAAAACATTGCGTTTTGCTGATGACATTGTAATTCTGTCAGAGACAGCGAACGACCTGGAAGAGCAGTTGAATGGAATGGACAGTGTGTTGAAGAGAGCGTATAAAATGAACATAAACAAGAGCAAAACAAAAATAATGGAATGTAGTCTTAGAAAATCAGGCGATGCCGAAGGAATTAGATTAGGTAATGAGACAATGAAGGTGGTAGATGAGTTTTGTTACTTGGGTAGTAAAATAACATGCGATGGTCGCAGTACAGAGGATATAAAATGCAGAATGGCAATGGGAAGAAAAGCATTTTTGAAGAAGAGAAATTTGCTAACATCGAATATTAATTTAAGTGTAAGGAAGTCTTTTCTGAAGGCATTTGTGTGGAGTGTTGCCTTGTACGGGAGTGAAACATGGACGATAAGCAGTGCGGACAGGAAGAGAATAGAGGCTTTTGAAATGTGGTGTTACAGAAGAATGCTGAAGATTAAGTGGGTAGATCACATAACTAATGAAGAGGTACTGAACAAAATTGGCGAGAAAAGGAATTTTTGGCATACCCTGACTAAAAGAAGGGATCGCTTGGTAGGACATATTCTTAGACATCGAGGATTCGTAAATTTAGCATTGGAGGGAAGTGTGTGGGGTAAAAATCGCAGAGGGAGACCAAGAGACGCGTATAGTAAGCAGATTCAAGTGGATGTGGGTTGCCGTTCTTATGAGGAGATGAAAAGGCTTGCTCAGGATAGAGTAGGGTGGAGAGCTGCATCAAACCAGTCTCCGGACTGAGGACCATAACAACAACAGCACTATGCGTCCCTACGTTACCAACTCCTGTGGTAATTTATGTATGGAGCACTAGGTTTACGAATATTCCAAACGATTGCTTGTTATTCCATCCGTTTTTAACTCAGCAAATGACTGCCCCCAGTCCTCGACATTTGGATGCAATGTAGTCCCTTCTCCAAACGATAATGCGACATGTTTTTCGTGTGTTCCGCTATTTTCGATCAGTACACCGACGCGTGACCAATCTCCCTGACTGTTTACTGTAAAAAGCAAATATTTTATAAGTCCCAGTCGTAACCAGATTTCTCCACACGCTCCGTTTAAGCCGGGCTTACACATATGCCATGGTTTCGTCTGGTTTCGTCTTTCTCCAGCATTAGTTTGTACTCGTCCTTTATGGCAGCCGCTTTAGCCATATAGTCTAGTTTCCTTCTCTTGGTCCAATTTTCTTTTCGCGCACATAAGACATTAACTGCACGTAGCGATGTAATTTCTTTAATGGGGGAAGGCTTAAGCCTGTGTGATACATTTACTCTTTTCGATGGACTTGTGGAATGACATTGTTTGTAGGTACCAGACCTAATTCGGCGATATCTATATCTGGAGGCAGTGTGGGGAACAATGTTCTGGATTGGGAGAAGTATGCTGCCCCTCCTTTAATGTAGCTTTTAAGTGTACTACTTATATCGTCTTTGCCGGTGTCAGTATTACGAATCTCCACGTAATTTACAGGTAGACAATGGAAACTAAAATCTGCCAGAAGGTAATGTATAAGCTTTTATCGATCTGGAAGGTTTTACTTGTACACCGATCAATTTTCGGGTATTTTTATTACCCCAGTACACAAATTGCAGGACGCTATTAAACACTACAAAGCATCTGTTGTCCCGGATGTTTGTTATTCGACACCACTTGGTGGAGAAACACTTTGCAGATACCGTTTAAAACTCTTAAACAGTCTTGCACAAGCTAAAAAACTCCATCCGGTAATCGTATATTGTAGCCTCCAGCCTTGTAATACCACTGTTCTCGACGAAGTAAGTGCGCAAATGCAGCAAATGGACCTCTATCTCTCTTTTTAGGGTAAATCAGGTCACGGATCACGAAATTCACGCCACAACCGGCGGATTATCCCCTAGTAAGACTCCAGGACGTTCCCCAAATTATGGTTTTGACTGATATATCCAGGCGAAGTACTAAACAACCTCCATATAGGCGAGATTCTGTATTCGTTCTTCGGTACTTGTGGTATAGAAACAGGTGCGTAGAATCGAATCCTGCATATGACAACGCGATGATGGCGAGCCCCGAAGCGCAACAGCGGGCAGCATGCTAGATGGGACAAAAAAACGTGCTTTCAGCATGCTAGATGGGACAAAAAAAACGAGTTTGAATGGCTACATTCGTTTGTTGTTGTAGGTTCGTGTCGACTGCAGGTGTACTTCTGTTACTGTGTTGGAAATGTTTGGCGCTTACAGAGAGTGTTGTAGGCTAGATGGGACGGAATTTAGGTAAAAAGTGTTGATATATCCTAAATATACGTCACGGTAAAGCTCTAAAGAAAACCGACTTTGGTCGTGCAGTGATCTTTCGTCGAAGCATCGCCTGTTTAATCGTATGCTAGTGTTGTCTGGTGTGCATTATGTTACGTAGCAGATGTGCCTCCTGCACTAAATCATAATTATTTCGTCGAAAATCAACGTATTTTATAAAACTCCTACAGTTTGGTAACTTAAAGTGCGCTTGTTGTAGCCAATGGAGTGCTTGTGTGTGTAGCACATTCAGCAAGTTCTATACTGCAAACGCTGGAGATAAGACGAAGTTACTATTTTTTGAATACATGGGGGAAATATGTATGTCCTGTGGGTATATCTCTTATAAACTGCAACTAATCGATGTTTTTTAATAGACACGCTCCCATCTATACTCAGCAGCATCTTCGTGTAGATGGTTTCTATATCCTGTTTTTTTGGAGAACACACAAGATTTCGAAGAGATTTTTTTTTTTTTAGCCAGGCATGACTTTCGGATGCAAGGAACATGTAGTAGTGGGGTAATGGCGATTGACGCACAGTGAGAATCACCCGTCGACGATAGTGTCATCGAGATACATTTACTCTTTTCCCTGGACTTGCAGAATGACATTGTTTGTAGTTACCAGACCTAACTCGGCGATATCTATATCTGGAGGCAGTGTGGAGAATAATTTTCTTGATTTGGTAGAAGTATGTTTCCCCTGCTTTAATGTAGCTTTTAAGTGTACTACTTATATCGAAAAGAGTAAATGTATCACACAGGCTTAAGCCATCCCCCCATTAAAGAAATTACATCGCTACGTGCAGTTAATGTCTTACATGCGCGAAAAGAAAACTGGAAATGGCGGATATCGAGACCGAGAGAAGGAAGTTAGAATATATGGCTAAAGCAACTGCCATAAAGCACAAGTACAAACTAATTCTGGAGAAAGACGAAGCTATCTATGGCTTATGTGTAAGCCCGGTTTAAACAGAGGGTGTGGAGAAATCTGGTTATGACTAGGACTTATAAAATATTTGATTTTTACAGTCAACTCTCAGGGAGATTGGTCACGTGTTGGTGTACTTACCGGATATAGCATAACACACGAAAAACGTAGTGCATTATCGTTTGGAGAAGGGACTACGTTGCATCCAAATGTGGAGGACTGGAGACAGTCATTTGCAGAGTTAAAAACGGATGGAATAACAAGCAATCGTTTGCAATATTCGTAAACCTAGTGCTCCATACAGAAATTACCACAGGAGTTGGTAATGTACAGACATAGGGACGCATAGTGCTATACAGGAAATAATGGGAAAAGTTAAAATACCAGATTGTTCTCCTCTAGAAGCATTGCCCTTAGGTGCAGAGCCATAAAGGAGTTGTAATGCTGGAGGAAACGAAGATACGTAATGGAGTTTGAGAACATACCTTCCCTCTACCTTTTGAACTTCTGGCTGGAACGGTAATAGGAGACGCCGATGTGGATCTAAAACTACGAGTTACAGTGGAGAAAATTAAAATTACACATAACAAGAATAATAAAGAACGATTTGTATTCTGTGTCTAGCTTCTCGAGTAGAATGTTTTGGTCTTACAGGGTTTGGGAGAAGATACCAGAAGACAGGTTGCTTGTTACCAGAGAGCAGGAACTCCCTCGGTAAAGTATCTGTGCCGACCATGGTGGCAGAGGGGACTGCGCGCTCCAGTCACGGTCTGCACGGCCACTATGGTCGGGGGTTCAAATGCCCCCTCGGGAATGGATATTTGTGCCGTCCTTAGTCTTAGTTAGTTCATAAGTAGTTTGTAAGTTTTGGGACTTATGACCCCGTAGTTAAGTCCCTTAAGCTGTACAAACATTTGAACATTTGAAAGTATCTGTTAGGGAGATGTAATTCTGTGTTGTTCTATCTACAGCTAAGCAAAGCGTTCGTTTGAATCGATGTTGCTCGGTACATTGCTGCATGGAGTGGGGTTTGACTTATTGGTTAATCTTGTATTAATTTCGTACTTCTACTTCTCATCGAATTTCTAAAAAACTATGTTTCGTTTCTGTAAGAGCTACATCGCAAATTTGCGGTCATCCTACTGTCTGTATATGTATCTGCGTATAAAAGACATAACGACAGCACGTATGGTAAAAACATCGCTTGTGTCAGCTGCGAGGAAATGTTGCGGTATTTGTCGGTAATACGTATCTGTGCGGTTGTCTCTTTATGGGATGATTGTGTATTAAGAGCTATGGTATAGCTGCAGCATTTCGATCGTTTTTTATTCTTATGTCTGTTGTTACAATCAATGTAAATCTATCTTCGCGAAAATAGCTCTATAGTATTCGGAATCTGATGCGGCCAGGAAAAATTAAACCGAAAACTTCTCCAGGTCAGGTGCGAGCGTGGACAGGTATGTTTACATGTATAGGACGTACACGCTCCAAACCGGCGTCTACGATGAGTCAACAGGTCCGCGTTCGCTTGCAGCCAGAAATAGCATGGAATGTGAGTATGCATGCTAGCTTGCGCAATGTACCTATTTCGAACTGTTTAGTCGTGCGATACGATGCAATGCAGATATGATCCACAATTGTGGAAATACATATAGATACATAGTAGCATGGATGTGGGGCATTTATATTTGCTTTTAGCTGTGTTTACGAATGCACGTCTCTCGGTAGCGTATCAGAGATGTTTGCAGTGGTAAATTAATGTTCTTTGGTCGATAAGCATCGACTTGGAGGATTAGTTACCTACGTTGGAGGTGCATTTAATCGTATGTTTAGTCTCTAAAGGATTGCTCTTGGAGATCGTTAAAAAATCTGGTGTTGCATTAGTTCGAAATGGTGTAGACTATTTTGCGTTGCTGCTTGTAAGGATTATAAAACTTGGCTTTGATCTAGATCTTTCCTTGTTAACTGTTTTGCGCGTGTACGTCGATCATTTTTACACTGTGTTACAAATGTTTATCGAGAGTAATAATTTGTTAGAAGGAGTGGACTACGATGGTGGTTTGTGCGCGAATGCTCGAGGTATATAGTCTAATGGCTGATAGAAAACGTTCCAGAAATATTGTCTGCCGGGGCATGCATTGTAAACAAAGTTGTGGTTGGATGTTTGGGACGGGTCAAGCAACCAACGTAGTTATTAGGTGGAGAGAGAGATCGAAACTTTATTAAAAATGTGCTGTGTCTGGTAGATCTTGTTTGTTACTGATCGTGGTTATAACACCGTCTGTGGCAACTTGTTTATGCGGAAGAACTTAGAGTTGGTACTGGGTTAGTGGTGGCTGTAAGGATAGCTCTGTCTGGGTTGCGTTTGGACGTATACATAGCTTGCAGCATGCTAGTTGGGACAAAAAACGAGTTGGAATGGCTAAACTCGTGTGTTGTTGTAGGGTCTTGTCGACTGCAGGTGTACTTCTGTCACTGTGTTGGAAATGTATGGCGCTTACAGAGTGTTGTAGGCTAGATGGGACGGAATGTAAGTAAAAAGTGTTGATATACCCTAAATACTTTGGTGGGGCAGTGATCGTTCGTCGAAGCATCGTCTGTTTAATCATATGCTAGTGTTGTATACTTTACAGCTGGTGTGCATTATGTTACGTAGTGGATATGACTGCTTTGGTAAATCATAATTAGCTTGTCGAAAATTAACGTGTTTTATATAACTCCTATTGCTTGGGAACTTAAAGTGCGCTAGTTTTAGCCAATGGAGTACATGTGTGCGGATCTACTTGCGCAGTAAATTCAGCAAGTACGATACTGCAAACGCTGGAGATATAGACGAAGTTACTATTTCTGGAATACAGGGGGTAAATTTGTAGGTCCTGTGGGTATATATCTTATAAAGTGAAATTAATCGATTTTTTTAATGGAGGCGCTCCCATCTATACTACAGCAGCAGCTTCGTGTAGATGGCTTCTATCTCCTGGATTTGGACAACACACACAAGATTTCAAAGGGAGTTTTATTTTTAAGCGAGTGGCGTTCGTATCCGAGATTGAATTTCGGATAGAAGGAGCAACAGCAATGTGGTTGCGGGTGAGGATAAGACAGTCGGAAACGACTGCTTAAAGTGCTTGGCATCTAATTGTAGAATAAAAATAAATTTGTCGAAAAATCACGAGCCTTGGTGTACGCAAAGTACAAAGTGCGCCGTTGTACTGTGCAAACGTTTTTAGATTTGATTACTTGGGTATTAAGAGTACCCGAGAATTGACCGCTCTCCTGGACATTATGTTTTTTTAGTTTCAACTGTAAATTACTTGTAGAGTCGAGTAAGGAGCTATATTATAGCATATTTTAGCATTAAAGGACTTTATTCTCCAGAGACGTAGATATCGCCTACGTTATTCCTCAATTCCTAAGAAGTAGAGTAAACGCAAACTGGGTTATATGGCGAAGACAAAGGCTTTAAAGGAGGCTATCGCATATGTGCAAGCCCGGTTTAAACACATAGTGTGGCGAAATCTAGCTACGATTACGTCTTAAAATAATATTAGCTTTTACACTAAACAGGCGCCGGCCGCGTTGGCCGAGGGGACTGAGGCGCTTCAGTCACTGCACGGCCACTAAGGTCGGGGGTTCGAATCCCCCCTCAGGCATGGATATTTGTGCCGTCCTAGTTCGTAAGTAGTTCATAAGTAGTTAGTAAGTTTAGGGACTGATGACCCCGTAGTTAAGTCCCATAAAATTTACAAACATTTGAACTAAACAGGCGGGGGGGGGGAGGGGTTGGTCTCGATGTTGATCGAAATTAGCGGATCACACGACAAACATGTTTGTACTTTATGTCACTCCCATCCATTCCTTACAGAGCAGGTTATGATCAATGTATGCGGTCGTTGGATGTGATATAAGTGTATGCGAACATTACATTGCATGTACTCAGTTGTACTGTAACAATAAAAGTAGACATCTACTTGTAATTAAAATAATAAATCTTAGTTCTGATTAGTGGAATTCACAAGAAAGAAACTTAGAGTAGGAATTTTGTGGGCAAAGGCCGGGTCGAACTTGTTCTGGAAATTGGTGTTGCATTGGGCAGGTAAAGTACTACCTCGGTTCTGTGGTTGCTGTATTGTCGAGAAAGGGTGTTGTTAGGCCAATACTTTCGAAAAGTTTTAGTGTAGACGGTCGGAAATCGGTAAATTATTTTACGTATTTTTTTATTTCGACTCTCAGTTGCACAATAGGGTTTAAATGTCTTCTGGGGCGCTGGAATATCGGTGTCACATAAATGTAGTTTGCATCGTAACAGGACATAGAGATTCCTTAGATGGGATGTGTACTGCTGTAGCAAGGAAATGAGTGGTAAAATTAAACTACCCATACTCTTGGAAGGCGCATCTATACCTCGATCTAAGAAGGAAACGCAACAGGGCAAGATCGATAAAGAGAGAGAGAGAGAGAGTGTGTTAAATTTCGGAACTTTCGGCTTGGCTCAGCTCCATTAAATAAATGCAATGCGCGCTAACCTTCTCAGAGTGGTGCGTCTGCAGAAGTCTTGCGAAGAAGGTTTTGATCATTTGTAGATGTAACTTAGGTGTTTTTGTTTAAACATTTAGCATATGTTTCTTTTATGTAACCTGTCGAGCGATCGCTCTGCTTTCTGGACGATTGTTAACGGTGCTTGCAGATGTATATTTACAGAAGTTGTGCTGCATGTCATTGCCGAATTTCGTTACTTGGAACTTTAGTATAAACAATATGTCGTCTTCTGCTGCTGCTGTTGTTACTGTTTTATCGAGAGAGTGGTTGGCATACAAGTTACATTTTGTTCGATAGCTGTTGCTTGCAAACGAAGCGATACATTTATAGATATAAGGTTGCGGTCGAGTTCCGAAACGGACCATTTCTTTTCTTTTCATTAGTTGGCTCTGGTTACAATTGTTTTTGTATATCAAAAGAGTATATGTTAAGATGGATATGTAAGTTTGTGACGTTCGTTACCGTAACCTGCGCTATTATTATTAAACACGTCTGTCAGATGTAGTCTATGCGAAGAGCATGGAGAGAGATGGGAGTGTAAATTTTTACTTGCACATTTTGCATACGAGTTTTAATATTTTACTACAAGCTGTAGTATACGAGACCAACTAAGGATTTCTGTCCTAAATTGCTTTTTAGCAATACACCGATATTCTTGTTAAAAATACATATGAAGAACACTATGGTAGCTTTATTTTTTTCCGAGA
This sequence comes from Locusta migratoria, assembly GCA_026315105.1. Lineage (NCBI taxonomy): Eukaryota > Metazoa > Arthropoda > Insecta > Orthoptera > Acrididae > Locusta > Locusta migratoria. Next base: position 307,631,115 of record CM048744.1, read on the forward strand.
ATAATAATAATAAACGGCGGATATTGTTGTTACATAAATCGAGATCTGGCGTACGGATCGCTGCATAATAAATATGCAATTTAATTGGCTGCTGACCTGGCAGGGCGCGGTCACTGTAAAAAGAGTGCAGTACGCCCATGTTCTGGGCGCGCAGGGGTCGGCCGGCAGGGGCGGTGTCGATGCGGTCAAGACAGTCGTCCCGGTATTGTTTGTTCTCGCGGGTAGGGCAGGTGGCGGCGTCCTTTTAGAAGCGGTCGCGAGTATTGAGGAGGAGGGGGTAGCATCTGGCGGTGGCGGCGGCGTCTTTTGAGAAGCGTTCTGGCCATCGGCCGAACGAGTAGGGGTCGCGGTATCGGCCTGGTGTGCGGGAGAGAGTGTGAGTACAGACATGTCGAGGGGTAGACAGGTCGGGACCTGTCGGAGGTGCTGCCTGTCTGGCGACGGCGCCGAGGGGCGGAAGGGGGCGTCGTGTGTGGCTGAGGGAGGTGTTGCAACCTGTCAATCATCCTGTGGCAGCGTCCTTTGATTAGCGATCACCTAAGTAGCGAATCAAAAGGACCTAAATGTAATCATCCTGTGCTTCCGGGAAGACCTATCAATCCTTTGATCTGCAGTCTGGCAATTATCCGAGTGTCTGGCGTCAATGACACTATCGTTTACGGGCGATTCTCACTGAGCATCAATCGGCATTACCCCACTACTCTGATGTACATTTTCGTCGTTTTCAAACGTAAAAAGATAAGCGCAGTAATTGTTTTTTCGTACTCTCAAGTATTATCATTAAAAAAAGCGAGTTTTAGTAATAATTTAATGAAAAATGTCGTGAAGTTATGTAAATTACGACAGGTCTGAAGATGGCGGCGAGCACGCCGAAACCGGTAACGTAATAAATGAAAAATGCGATCTTGGCTGCAAATCATTATTATACAGTTATCGATCGCCCCATCGGACTATGAGTTCCTTATATAATAAATTAATACATGAAATAACTAACTGAATGTATCGTTACTACCATACTATTGACATAACCTTAAAATGGTACCTGGGAACGCTCCAACTAGGTACTCCGTTTTGCCGCACATGACATAACACATAATGCAAAAAATCTAATATATTTTATTTACGCAAACTGGTTCGAAATTATAAAAAGAAAACAGACAGGGGTTCATGGAATGAAGAAGCTTTGAAAAATGCTGTTAGTGAAGTAGTCAACGGCCGAATGGATGATTATCGTGCAACAAAGGCATTTCAGGGGCCTGAAACAACTATTGCACGCAAAGTAATAAAAAAAGAAAAAATAATAAATAAAAAAAATCAGATCAGAATCTAATGGAGATTAAAAAAAGTTAATCTTTTGTTCTAAAGTATCAACTGGGACCTTACAAATGTCTATTTAGCCCTGTAGAAGAAACATAATTATTTATTTAAAGAATATGCAGAGCTATTGTTTGGTTTGACTGGTAATGATGTAAAGCGGCTGCAATACCACTTAGCTGTCAGAAACAACAAGATCAATAACCAGCCCAAAGAATCACCCGGAAAGGACTAGCTTCGGGGATGTTTGCAAAGAAACCCACGTCCATCATTTAGGAAACCTTCGCAGCTAGAACTATAGCTTTTAACTAAGTTAATGTATCAAAATTCTTTGGTTCATTAGGGGAACTATACAACAAGCACAAATTTACAGCATGCCGAATTTAAAAATTGCGATGACAGTGGGAGTTCTGCTGTTTAAAAGAATATTGCCAAGATATTCGCATCGAAAGGGAACATAGAAGTAGTCTCGTTATCATCTGCCGAATGAGGGAAAAATGTCTGTTTAATTTTGCATGAATACAGTTGGAGGTTCTATGCCGCCTACGTTAGTGGCGATGGGAAGATATGTAAATTTGACACTATTTATTGAAACTAGCACGTCGACACAAATCATTTAAAAGTGAACAAAGTAATGTATCATTGCCGTCTGGCTAGGTATGAAATCGTAATTACTGGTATAACTAAATGTGCATTAGCATTTTACCATGTTTAATGCTGTATTGTTGGAACGGGACACGAATGAGCTATTTCTCCAGTCATACATCATTCATTTTCCCCACTTTGCATGCTCAGTACTCCAGAAACTGAATGTGGCATGCTCTACGGAAATTTGCATTGCAAGACGTTAAACTATGTACTTCGCGAGAGAAACAGCACAGAGGTTCCTTGGCAGTACCAGCATAAAAATCACAAGTTCCTTGACTTCCACTAACATCGCGAAAAAGGTAAACACCACAAATAAAACAATAAATCAAATATGTAGCAGAAAGAAAAATATCTCAGACCGGTATGAAGCAATTAGAATGGTACAGTGATGCACTAGAAGATCGGCACAACGAGGCGTAGCAAAGCCACGTGGCGCCACACAAACATTCGTGACCTCTTACAAAGAAAAACCGTAAATCTAGCTATAATCTCGGGGCAAAATTTAGCCCGCCGGTATAGAAACTTAATTTTGTTACACTGAGGGTGCTTACAGTGGATAGTTATCATGAAAAGAAAGCGAATGATTAATGGCGGGAAACAACGCGGCAATCATGAGGGCTACCACGAGAAATCCACAAACATCTCGTACATCACCCGTGTTATTGTATCTAGAACACGAGCGGTATACAGTTCGCTTTAGTTCCTCGCTATTGAGCCACATGTTTAACTGCAAGTCGATGAAGCTGACGGCCATGGGCACGGTAGATCAGAAACGTTATTAAAGCACACTGAAGGTGTTTCAGGTGTTTCTTAGCTACTATCGGGCCTTGTGGACACAAAATTACAGAAAACTGGAAATAACGGGAATGCATGTTCAGTACGAACGTTACAAAGAATAAAGTATAATCCTGCCATGGACATCGTCACTTATTTTGAAATAAGAACACACTTACTCCCTGATATTCACACTTAAACGGAAGGGCTGAAGCTGATGGCTCAAGTCCCACTCAAAAGGCAGTTGCAGTTTCAAGTCCCACACTAGTCTGAACTTCTATACACAAATTAGCACCCCACACCTGATCTCGCGATAGAATGAGAATAGTTGCAACATTATCGATCGAATTATTCAAGAAAATCAACACGATAGGGCACATTTACGATACTCACACCAGACCTAACATACGTCCGCTCGGCTCCACGTCTCAGCCAACTGCCCACTCTCATGGCCGATACTTGCCCTAACCGCTATGTTTCAAGTTGCTCGCCAGAGCTCTGCCATCGGCTGAAGGCATAACGGGACCCGAAGCCAACCTGACAACCCTCCATTGAAATGTTCAAATGTTGGTAAATCTATCGGACCAAACTGCGTGGTCATCAGTCCTTAGCTTCCAAACCACTTAAACTAAGGTAAACTAACGTAAGGACAACACACACACCCATGCCCCAGGGAGGACTCGAACCTCCGACGGCGAGCGACCGTGCACTCCGCAGCGAGGTGCCTTAGACCGCTCGGCTACTCCACCGCGGCAACCCTCCAAGACTCGCGTTCTACTGGTTGCAACCTCTGTCACGACCACAAAGTCTCTGCTGTTCTCTGAGAAAGCAAAGGCTGGCTATCCTACTTGGAACTTTTTGCTACTGCTAAACCCACTGTCATCACACCACCTCTGCCACACTCATACATTCACGGTAAGGGAAAGAGGAGCTGTGGGGCCTGGCTCCTTGTACTTTCTTTGTTTATTGCATTTCTGCGTCCACTGGCCTCTGTTTATAATCTGCACTGTAACAAAATATTGACCTGAACGGCCATCTAAGGACGTCTTACATAAAGATTTCAACGATCTTGTTGTCTCTAATACAAAATTAATAAAGAATATTGTGGGACTAAGTAATGAAGCGATCTAACAGTACCGCTTAAAGTTCAGTATCTGTAAATGTAAAATATTGACTTTAACATTAACTTCAATTACTAAATACAAATCATCTTTTTGTCTCTGTATTACGAAAAATTAAATAAATAGGCTACTAACTTGAAAAATTAATTGTAACATTAACTTCAATAACTAGATACTGTATGATAAAAAAGCTATATTATTTACTCAATATATTAACTTAAATAACTAAAATAATTCTTGTCAATGGAGAATAAAGATGTTCAATCATTTTTACATTAATCGCTAGAAGGCTTAGCGCTTATTTTATTGTTATTCAGTTAACATCGTCTTTATATAAGCAAAATTCGCAAATATGATGTACGTCAGCATCCTCTTCTCCCGCTCATGAAGAGTGAGCCCACTTTATACAAGGGCGCATGACACTCATACTTACGTTGACTGCGAACAGAAATAGCCGCAACACAGACACACAGTCTCATTTTCTTATGATGTGTTTTCTTCACTTTTCTCTTTTTTATGTGCTTTGCCCAGTTTGTCATTGGCCTTTTATTTTTCCCACTTTTTTCTTTACAAACAAAGAGAGCTTCTGTAACATTCTTCTCAGGTACATTCATTCCTTCTTGTTCCTTCTTATTGCCAGGCTTAACTTTACTTGCGCTTTCCACAAGTTCTCTTTTATAAGGTTTTTCCTTTTTTGGGGCCTGTTTTTCGGATGTTTTTCTTTCAGTCGTAAGAGATACGGATTACAAAACTTCTTTGTAGATCGTAATTGCGGTAAATATCATTCCAAAATGAGCACCCAGGGGTTAGGCATACAGCGAGCATATCTTCCTCTTTTGGACAAACTTGCTTGACAGGACCATCGATTGTCTTTGGCATAATCTACTTGTGTGAGCCAACTGAAGCCTCTCCTTGGTCATTATTGACACTGAATCGGGGAAGATTTTTGGTTCGAAAGGGAAAATTCCTGTTTGTTTTTAAAACCGTTGATAGCAGTCAACATGGTTGCAGCTCCGAGAAAAGCTTTGCCCAGAATCTCTGCAATCTGAAACATGCCAACAACTATACCAGGATTTGATCTTAGCCAGGTGGTTAGCTCTTGATCACAGTGGGTGCTGAGTGTGTTTATGAATGAAACATCTAAAGGGTGAAGCCTGTGGGTAAAAGGGGATGGATAACAGAGGATGACCACACCATTATCCCCTGCTCTATCAATTATAGTCAGGCTCTGCATATGGGTTGGATGTCTATCCAACAATAACTGCCGTCCAACAATAACTGCACGGGTCTCTCTTTCGTTGGTTTAGAAAATTCAGTAAATTTGTTGAACCATTTCTCAAAAATGTCTTTTTCCTCTAATCAGAGAAATGACATTACACCCACAATCCAGGTGAACAATTGTTATAACTGGGTTATATGGCGAAGACAAAGGCTTTAAAGGAGGCTATCGCATATGTGCAAGCCCGGTTTAAACGCATAGTGTGGCGAAATCTAGCTACTATTACGTCTTAAAATAATATTAGCTTTTACACTAAACAAGCGCCGGCCGCGGTGGCCGAGGGGACTGAGGCGCTTCAGTCACGGTCTGCGCGGCCACTACGGTCGGGGGTTCGAGTCCCCCCTCGGGCATGGATATTTGTGCCGTCCTTAGTTGTAGCTAGTTCATAAGTAGTTTGTAAGTTTAGGGATTGATGACCCCGTAGTCAAGTCCCATAGACTCTACAAACATTTGAACATTTTTTTTATCTTCTCATCTTCTCTTTTATTCCATACCTCGGCCCGTCCTTTATGCTGTAGTAAATAGTAAATTAAATGAATATGGATGTGTTTGAGTAGTGGCAGCGATTCAAACTGGAAGTACGACAGCCCCAACCAGATCGTAGCCAGTAGCCACGATTCGGAACGAGCGTTATCCTTTGCGTAATAGAAATTAATTACATCAGGGTTATCAAATTTATTATTTAAATGGTTCCGAATGGTGACTGCCGGTTAGGATAGGTAAATATAAACGTCCTGTAAATTTACAGTGGGGATATGAATATAAATGAGTTCAACTTGCACGCACAGTGTTAGAGATAAAAGACTGTCGGCTTTCAAACTTACACATCATATAATGTTTATTTAATGCATTTTCATTATATATAAGAATAAATCCTTTATAAAATTGTAAACGTGTTTTCGTTGAATCATTTAATAACCTTTGCTTTATTGACGTAACCCATCTTGTCCTACCTGCGTACCCCAACTTACCCTCACTATAGATGTTTCATATAGGGCAAGATGGGATATTTGGTAAATCCTGACAACATATTTTTATAGTAAATACTTATATTCTTTGGTCCTAAATTTTTATAACCTCTGGAAATACTAAAATTTAAGGAGGAATACCTGGTACTTTTATTGACCATTTTGTAATCCTACAATACATTTTTAAGTACCTCTTGTTGCTCCGCCCTCCCCTAATATGCTCAGAAGCTAACACTTTTTGTATTAATTATACACAAAAGTTTTGGCATACTATCTCCCTATTTTTAAGTGTTTACAACAAAAGTAGCCTCTGACAACAACGTAGGTGGATGTAGTCAAACGATCAATCGGGCAGCACAAGAGAATCAGAACGCTGCTCCTGTATAGCGGCTGGTGTTACCAGCCTGTCCAAATGTTCAAAATGTACAAATGTTTGTAAAGCTTATGGGACTTAACTACAGGGTCATCAGTCCCTAAACTTAAAAACTACTAACGAACTACCTTACTCTAAAGACAGCACAAACATCCATGCCCGAGGTGGGATTCGAAACCAAGAGGGGGAACGGCCTCGCGCATCGCAGCATAGTTCATCAATGCGCTCGGCCACTCCGCCGCAGCAACAACCTGCCCTCTGTAACTCAGATGAGCGTAGTGGTTCCGTTTCCAAGACGCGGCTCTAAATTGCGACTACAACTCGATCCCCCTCATTCTTACGCTGGTGGCGGTCGTCGGCTAGACGGGAACACGAAAGCAGCTCAACCGTTTCCAACGGCACGGCTCTGGTCGGCGACTGAGGTGCCATACGAGGAAAATAAAACTTACGTTTTTCTTGCTGTAAAAAATACCGTAAGTTAATGAAGCAAAGCAACATCAGCTCCCATATTTAGTTTTTCGTTACAGATTTTTCTTTTCCTTTATAAAATTCAAAACTCTACTTTCGGTTTTGCGTGTTTTTCCACTCCTTAACACATTTCTCTTGATTTTGAGAAAACGAACCGACAAAAACATTTCGTTCTTGTGTATCTTGTAGTTTCACTTTCCAGCTTGATAACGACTTGTCTGTTTTCTGAACATTACTCATAGTTTTTCCGATACTTAAGTTATAAATAACCTACTGCATTAAATTGGAAGTGTTTGCAGCGTAAAATATAGTCGCTTACTACTTTGTGTATGGTTCATTTTAGATCATACAGCTTTGCGGACGAAATGAAGCCAACAATTCTAAATTATTTTTAAAGTTGAGAACAGAACGATACCTGTCTCCGTTTTCGAGATTTTGTCTCGTATATCTACGGTAAGGGAGCGTCGCGACCAGCGCGCCAGTTGTCTTCATGTGCAACGTGAATTGTGTGGTCGTAACAACCATCACACAAACCGTACAAAATATGGAACCTTTTTTTTTTCTTCTTTTCAAATTATAGCAGGCGAAGAAAAACGTATTTTACACACACATTAATACTCCAAGCTTTTTTTTTCTATCAGCAGGAATGTAGAAATAACCATAGTTTTCTTGCTATAACACAAGGTATTAAGTAAATAGTATTTAATATATTCTCAAAGAAGAAAACTCTCACATTGCAGACATTAATTGTTTGGGTTCTGTAAAGGGTCTTTTTTTTTTTTTTTTTTTTTTTTTTTCACTTCATGATGAAGGTTGTTGAAAATATTTTTTATTAACAAGAGTATTAAATAATGGGAGGAAATCCATATTTCACATTAGCTTACATGTCAGCCAACTTGCATATTCACTGGAGCTTATAGAAAGTGATATACAGAAAAAAAATTAAACCATCTCAACATACCCAGCAGTGAAGCTGTAAAACTCGACACGTCGCCATGGTACTATTATGCTGCTGTTTGGCCGGCCGCGGTGGCCGAGGAGACTAAGGCGCTCCAGTCACGGTCTGCACGGCCACTACGGTCGGGGGTTCGAATCCCCCCTCGGGCATGGATATTTGTGCCGTCCTTAGTTGTAAGTAGTTCATAAGTAGTTCGTAAGTTTAGGGACTGATGACCCCGTAGTTAAGTCCCATAGACTTTACTAACATTTGAACATTTGAGCTGCTGTTTGTGAGAACAAAAGTGTATTTAACTCGTTATATCATGGGCCCACAGCGTTACATATCGTTGATTGACATACATGTAATTGGTTTGTCTAGAGCACTGTAATACATTTATTTATTTATTCACTAGATATTGTTTGTTGGAGATCAGCATGGCATAGTTATTATTTGGAACGCCAGTAGGGTAACTTTAGTTTTTTATGTTAACTGATTCTTCCGTCGGTTCTTGTAAGAACAGATTCATTATGAAGATTAAAATCCTGCGAATACGCCTTCGTATATTGGAAAAATTTATAAGTTTGTACCTTGACATTTACATAGAATCGAAAATGTAAAATTAAATATAGGAAACTTACAATATACTCAGCAATAAGCGGCCAAGAACAATGTACACAGTTAAATGTATTAAAATAACAATAACTGCATAACAGATAGGAATATATACAACGCAACTACTCCACAGGGTGGGCAGTGTCAGATAGAGGAACCACAATAGTGGAGACATTGAAGAGGACGAGGGGGAGGAAGACGATTAGACGTAATTGTAAATCAGTCTGTTATCGTGCAGGCATAACTTTCCAAAATTCCTTAAATACTCTACCCAAATCTCCATTGTCACGCTGTCTTTGGGTGTGACGGGAGACGTGCAGGGAAGTGTCCTCTGCAGTCGGGCTGTTTACTGTCTCCTCGGTGGCGGAGTGGTCAACACGTCTGCCTAGTAAGCAGGAGATCCCGGCCGGGCACAAATTTTCATTCGCCGCACTTTGGTATTCCATTTAACCTAGTATTGTCGGCCGCGGTGGCCGAGGGGACTGCGGCGTGCCAGTCACGGTCTGCACAGCCGCTACGGACCGGGGTTCCAACCCCCCCCCCCCCTCGTGCATCGATGTTTGTATCGTCTTTAGTATAAGATAGTTCATAAGTAATTTGTAAGTTTAGGGACTGAAGACCCCGCAATTAAGTCCCTTAAGCTTAACAAACATGTGAACATTTTTGAACATCTAAACCTAGTACAGTGAAGCCAAAAATGATCGCAAATTGCGATTTATTTCAATCATTGAACGCTCTAACGTCGTCAAAATATACCATTCCAAATTATTAACCGCCAATCAACATCGATTCTCCTACTAATCAATCTTTTTACACTCTTCTTAATATAGGAAAATTGTCTTAAGCCTTCTACTTGTATTTATTATTCATTTGAAAAGTCTTCTTATTTCAACAGATAGAAGATAAAAGAAAAGACAGATGTTAAAAGAAAATTGCTTCGTGTATGGCCTGTTTTAAGAACATGGTAAGAGGTCAATAATTTGCGACAAATGAAATGAAACAAAATATACAGACCGCAAACTGTATTTCCCGAGCATTGCAGTCAATTTCCTGATATATATTTCCCTTGACAACTTCCAAAGTTTGCTATCAACCAGGCGTAGGAATTAACCACTTCCTGTACTACGACGCACTTATGAATGCTTTACAAGCTCATTGTAGCTGTTGAACGCCTTCGCTAGGTTATTAGTTTAGAAAGCTGGATTTTGACTCATAGAGGTGAATGTATAACTAACCATCGACATCTCGAGCTCATCATCAGATGTTTTAAGACAAATATTCACACCTTCCCAATCTGTGGCTATTAACTTTTGTGTCCCAGCCTCGTCGCCGCTTTTGTGTCTCGTTTCCGTCGTAGGTGTCGGTGGTCGAGTGGAATGAGACCGACACAGGAATAAAGATAGCACGCTGGTGCAGGTACGGAGGGGAGCAGCCAGAAACTAGAAACACTAGAGTAAATTAGAACGAGATATATATTGCACAGAATTTATACAATACTTAACTTTTACATAGATCAGTACTGCAGATACAGAGTTGAGCTAGAGGCCTGCCTAGTGCCTAACGATAGCCAAGTCTTCACTGGTGCCTATCAGTTTCCGAAGTTAACTGGTTCCTATCTCAGTCCCAAGTGAACGATGTCGTTCAGTGGTGGCCACGAGCGGAGTTGTACCAGAGGGCGCTCGTGACTGACGTAAGAACGCCGCGCCGTGCGTGCATGGCGACGCGCGGCGAAAGTAGGTGGCGCGCACTTTGTACTTGAGCGACACCACATTAACCACGTAGCTCCCTCAACTTAACACAAAGTTGGCTCTGCATCCGATATAAAAAACAGGACGAGCCACGCACACTGCAGTATTTCTGTCATTATGTTCACAGTTAGCACATACATCTACATCTACATCTACATGGGATACTCTGCAAATCACATTTAAGTGCCTGGCACAGTATGTTGCTGAAGAAGACTACAATGTTCGTTGTAACATTTGGCGTAAATTTTGAAGAACATAACGATTGACTGGGTACACAGTTTCCTTTCACTTCGGCACTCAACCAGGCATAGGGAATTATCACCGCACTCATTTCAGTACTTTTGCATGCGTTACGAGAATATCTTAGCGGCTGAATGTGCCACTTGAGGTTCAGTTCAGAGAGCTGGACATTCATTGATTTAGACGTGAATGCGTAACTAACCACTCCTTAGGAAGAATTTTAAAATATTCCTTGTGCCCTGACTCTCCATATTAATCTACGTATCTCCAAGATATCGACAAGTTGGCTCTGCAAAGCGGTCGCATCTCGTACACTGCAATATTGCTTCGTTCTAATGGTTGCAGTTGATGATAGATATTCTACAGGATGACTAGAGTGCTTTTGTGAAACGTAAGTTCTGCTACAAGCATGACCTGCGACTACGTAGACGGTTGTATAATCGATAACTAGCAATGTACAACAAATTACAGACATCATTAGCGATTTCGGGAAATCAGCATATTGGAAATTGAGGCTACGCAATGCTCATTTACGGACTTCACGTCAGAGGTTACGCGTAATGTAGACAAGGGAGGAATTTAATTATTCCTGTTTATGTTCACCATTACTTACGATGTAATTTTTCTATACTTTGTTCCTGAAGCGACAATGACCTGAAATAGATGAGACGATATCTGGGTTTCGTGAATAAACACTATAATGTTCATATTCGGCCTCTAGCAAAGAAGCTGAATGAAACACGAACGTTATCCACATGCCATATACCGTAACTGTTGTTCCATATAAAAGTGCGACACCACGAAATTTCTTAATGGAAGAGTAGTCTGCTGCGCAAAATATTGGACCCCACATTACGATTACTGATGAATCAATCAGATTCAGAATACAAGTCTGCATTGACATCACTAGTACGCTGTGTGTGAAAAACTTGTGTGTGTGTGTGTGTGTGTGTGTGTGTGTGTATGTTTGTGTTTCTTTAGTGTAAGCTGAGTAGTTTGGAACTCTAGGGACTGATGACCATAACAGTTTGGTCCAATAGGTGTACAAACATTTGAACATTTGATAATATGAGCCGGTTCAAAACTTTAAAACTGCTTGCTGTTCCAGCTCTACTATCCTCTCCAATTGGACATGAACATCTTACCGAAATTTGCCTCCAACTCTGGGATGTTAACGGTAGTGACAGGAAGAACAGTGTGACTCACCTTCTACCGACTGTGGCATCAAACATCTATATTCAGAAAAACTACATTTCTAATCTACAAAAACAGGTGCAGTTCACTGCGTCACAGATTTACGAACGAGGAAAACAAATTGATTGTAATGTGTTTGTGGGAAGGCTGTTTGACAGAGAAAAGTTACTACAAATTCATGTAGGTACATCTTCAGGTACCACGAATAAAAGTATCTGCTCTAATGTCCCTTACCAGGCGCCAATTCAGTAGGTGTGTTGCATAACAAAAGGAAAGGAGGAGTGAGTAATACGACATGGATGATCTCTCCACTGTAGTGCTGGGTGTACCAAACCCTACAAAAGCCGTCACATTATACATGTTTCCAAGCATAAATGTCTACAAAGTCCTATTTATAGTCGATAAGCGTCCATAAGCGGGTCAAAGGCCACTAGCCATGTCTCCACCATATCCTATCTTCCAGGAGTGCTAGTCTTGCATGGTTCGCAGGAGAGTTTCTGTGACGTTTGGAAAGTAGGAGGCGAGGTACTGGCGTAAGTAAAGTTGTGAGGCGGCATCGTCTACATCTACATCTACATCGATACTCTGCAAATCACATTTAAGTGCCTGGCAGAGGGTTCATTAACCACCTTCATAACTTTTCTCTACCGTTCCATTCTCTAATAGCGCGCGGGAAGAAAGAACACCTAAATCGTTCCGTTTTCGATCTGATTCCTCTTATTTTATTGGGATGGTCATGTCTCCCTAAGTAGGTGGGTGCTAGCAAAATATTTTCACATTCAGAACTAAAAGTCGGTGATTGAAACTTCGCAAACAGAACACGCCGCAATGACTAACGTCTTTCTTTTAATGATTTCCACCCCAATTCGTGCAACATTTCCGTGACGCTTCCCCCCCCCCCCCCCCCGTAACGTGATAAAACAAAACGAGCTGCCCTTCTCTGAACCTTCTCAATATCTTCCGTCAGTCCCACCTGGTGAGGGTCCCACAAGGGGCAACAGTACTCCAAGAGAGGACGCACAAGTGTGATGTAGGCAGTCTCTTTGGTGGAGCTGGTGCATCGTCTAAGCGTTCTGCCAATGAAACGTAACCTTTGGTTCGCCTTCCCCACAACATTTTCTATGTGTTCTCTCCAGTCAAAGTTGTTCGTAATTGTAACTCCTAGGTATTTGGTAGAATTTACGACCTTAAGGTTTGACTGATTTATCGCGTAATTGAATTCAGCGGATTTCTTTTAGTGCTCATGTGTATTACTTCACACTTTTCTTTATTTAGTGTCAATTGCCAATTTTCGCACCAAGTAGAAATTTTGTCTAAATCGCTTTGCAGTTGCTTTTGATCCTCTGTTGACTTCACTAACCGATAAACGACAGCATCATCCGCGAACAGTCTAAGGGACTATTCAGATTATCTCCTAAATCGTTTATAAACACGAAGAGTAGGGGACCAATAACGCTTCCCTGTGGAACGCCAGATATCACTTCTGTTTTACTCGATGACTTACCGTCAATTACAACGAACTGTGTCCTTTCTGATAGGAAATCGTGAATCCAATCGCACAATTGGGGAGATATTCCATAAGCACGCAATTTCATTAGAAGCCGCTTGTGGGGTACAGTATCAAAAGCCTTCCGGAAATCCAGAAATGTGGAATCGATTTGAGATCCCTTGTCGATGGCACTTAACTCTTCATGTGAATAAAGGGCAAGCTGTGTTTCGCAAGAGCGATACTTTCTGAATCGGTGCTGACTATTGGTTAATAGGTCGTTCTCTTCGAGGTAGTACATAATATTCGAACAAAGTATATGTTCCAAAATCCTACTGCAAATCGACGTCAATGGGATAGGCCTGTAATTTTGGGGATCACTCCTATTGCCTTTCTTGAATATTGGAGTAATTTGGGCAACTTTCCAGTCTTTGGGTACGGATCTTTCGCTGAGTGATCGGTTGTAAATTATAACTAAGTACGGAGCTATTTCATCAGCATACTCTGAGAGGAATCTAGTTGGTATACAATCTGGCCCGGAAGATTAATTTTTGTTTAGTGACTTAAGTTGTTTTACTACTCCAGGAACATCTACTTCTAAGTTTCGCATGCTGGCAGCTGTTCTTGGATTGAATACTGGAGTGTTCACTTCGTCTTCTTTGGTGAAAGAATTTCGGAAAGCTGTGTTTAGTAATTCTGCCTTAGCAGTACTGTCGTCGGTAGTATTACCATTGCTATCGCGTAGTGAAGGAATTGTTTGTGTTTTGCCGCTAGTGTACTTCACATATGACCAGAATTTCTTTGGATTTTCTGCAAGATTACGAGACAGGATTTCGTTGTGGAAACAACTATAAGATTCTCGCATTGAAGTGAGTCAAGTCGGGATAGCAAAGTCGGTAGTGCGCTTGCCCGCGAAAGGCAAAGGTCCCAGTTTCGAGTCCTGGTTCCGTCACACAATTTTAATCTGCCAGGAAGTTTCATATCAGCGCACACTCCGTTGCAGAGTGAAAGTTTCATTCTGGAAACATCCCTTAGGCTGTGGCTAAGCCATGTCTCCACCATATCCTTTCTTCCAGGCATGGTTCGCAGGAGAGCTTCTGTGAAGTTTGGAAAGTAGGAGGCGAGGTACTAGCGGAAGTAAAGTTGTGAGGCGGCATCGTCAGTCGTGTCGGGATAGCACAGTCGTTAGTGCGCTTGCCCGCGAAAGGCAAAGGTCCCAGGTTCGAGTCCCGGTTCCGGCACACAATTTTAATCTGCCAGGAAGTTTCATATCAGCGCACACTCTGCTGCAGAGTGAAAGTTTCATTCTGGAAACAACAGTATGTTTATCAAAGCTAAACACAAATATCAAATAATTTTGGCTGCTTGTTCAAAGGCCAGAGAGAATATTTTAGCTACATTTTTATTATTTTTGTCCGAAATGTTTGCAATAAATCATATAAAAGAGGTAAAACTGAATTTGGCCATGTAACACGCTAATGGATTTTTTTTAAATTATTTATTTTTAGTGACTATCTAAAAAGGTCTTTTTTATCTTTCGAGGATTGTGATAGTATCAGCGAGATCCAAAGTAAGATATTGATACTAGATGATGGCAGAAGCTAAGTCTCTACTGTAGCTGTTCACCACCACTTACACAAAATGTCATTGAGGAAAGATATTGTTACAAGAATTCATTTGTAAATTGTGCTATAAGTGAAAGAGATTGATGAGTGAAGGAGTGAAAGTCGGCAGGAAGTGGGAGCAGCAGTGGAATCGGCTAGGCTCACGTGACAGCCTTTATCTGAGAGCTATTTACGACGCTCCAACACGGAAGCGAGGAGCTGCTGTGTTTCTCTCATAACGCGAGAAGAATTACGACCGGCTGTGAAAGTGGTGCACGTCGTGTAAACGCGGTCGCAATGACTCTCCCGCCCCACTGTATCTCGCCCGGATACGTGCCATAAAAAAGCAATTGCGCGTTTGCAGATCCTCACGGAAACATTTCTCCCTCCCCCCTCTCGCCGTTTTCCAAGCACAAAACAAAAAAAGTGCCGATTTATCTTCATGCAAATCCTCTCATCTCGCGCATTTCAAGCTGCCGTTGCACACAGATTCGCAATGGCATAAGACTGAATACCGTAGCCATTTATGTTTGTGTGTGTGGGTGTCTAGTTAAAATACCTGGTATTCGGATCGGGCAGTAAAACTCGTGCAGCGATACTCAGCCAAGCTTTAAATTCCAAAGAAACAAAAACAATTTTCGGAAACAAAGCAACATCTACATATATACTCCACAATCCATTGTAAAGCGCATGGCGGAGGGTACGCTGTACCACTGCAAGGTTTTTTTTTTTTTTTTTTTTTTTTTTTTTTTTTTTTTTTTTTTTTTTTTTTTTTTTTTTTTTTTTTTTTGTGATTTAACTACGGGGTCATCAGTCTCTGAACACACAAACTACTTATGAACTACTTACAACTAAGGACGGCACAAATATCCATGCACGAGGGGGGATTCGAACCCCCGACCATAGTGGCCGTGCAGACCGTGCCTGGAGCGCCTCAGTCTCCTCGGTCACCGCGGCCGGCACAAGGCATTTCCTTGCCTATTCCATTCCCTAACAGAACGAAAGAGCAAAAGAATGTCTATACGCCTCTGTAAGCGCCCTAATTTCTTTGTGATCATCACGCGAAATGTAAGTAGGCGGTAGGAAGATCCTTCTAAAGCCCTCTAAATTTCCTCAACAGAATTTCTCGAAAAGAACATCTTTACTCCAGCGATCCCCATTTGAATTCCCGAAGCATTTCAGTGACATTTGCGCATTGGTCGGACCTACCAGTAACAAACCTAGCTGCTCGCCTCTGAACTGTTTCTATGTCTTAGTTTAAACTGATCTGCTGCGCGTCCCAAGCATTTGAGCAATACACAAGACGTGGTCGTACAAGCGTGTTCTGCGCGGTCTCCTTTACAGATGAAGTACATCTTCCCAAAATTCTCCCAATAAACCGAAGTCGGCTGTCCGCCTGTCTGACAACTGTTCTTACATGTTCGTTGCACTTCATATCGCATTGCAATTTTACGCCTAGATATTTAAACGATGCAACTGCATCAAGAGGATGACTACTAACGCAATCTTCAATGTGGCACCGCGTCAAATGCATTTTTGAAATCGAGAAAAACAGAAGCTGCCTGTTGCCCTTCATCCGTGGCTCGTCAGATGTCATGTGAGAAAATGGCAAGCTGAGTTGCATACGAACGATTATTCTTCAAGCCGTACTGATTAGTAGAAGGAATCTTATCCTTCTCAGGAAAATTCACTGTATTGGAACTGAGAATATGCTCTAAAATTCTACAGGAATATCAACAATATCGGCGTGTAATTATGTGGGTCAGTTCCTTTGCCTTTCTTATAAACGGAAATCACCTGCACTTTTTCCAGTCACTAGGAACTTTGCTCTGAATTAAAAATTCTCAATAAATACAAGCAGTAGGTGCAACACACCTACTGAATTGCGCCTGGTAAGGGACATTAGAGCAGATACTTTCATTCGTGGTACCTGAAGATGTACTACCATGCGCAAAAATATCCGAACGACCTGAATTGCGTTTCGCCTGATGTGCATGCAACACAACTAATGTACGTGTCTTGCGGGTACTCTGCTCGCTCCGCGGTATAGTCGTTCGACTATTAAAAATGGATCCACTACAGACAACGGCTCTTTATGGCAATCATTCCAGTTGTAAATTAACACCACGATTTTGCAAATAAAAGGAAACACGTTATTAAGTCCTTAACGTTTATTAAATCCAATTTATTACAATGACATATCGTAAGAATTATCACACTTATTACAGTCTAATATAACAAACTCCGTCACATAAAACATTAATTAATCCTTAAACAACATTTAATATTGTTACAAACAACAGATTTTACTATAGTATCGGAAATCCTAAAGTCCTGTAGAAATTCGAAGTACTTTTGTTCTCTAAATAGTTTTCTCACAATTGCGAAACGTCGTTCCACTGGCGAGCGGACTTTTATTAACCGATTGTAGAACTAACCAGATAATAAAAACTCAATTAACAGCAGAAAACGCACTCTGGAAACTTCAATATTAACTGCGTATTACCAACATTTTCTCCGCATTCATACCTGAACTAATATTTGCACACATCTTTGTACCTGATATGACAAACACCTTGTTCTGGAAGCAAACCAACCACCTGTAGCCACAGCTAACCAAGCAATGCATTCATGTGTTATAGATACCTGATTATGCCTAAGATTGTCACAGCTGACGAAGTATAAAGATGTGTGAAATATTCGAGATTCCCTCACAAATATCAGAACGGGCAAATCAAATCATATAAAATGCCAATTCTTAAAATATTTTTATTTATTTACTTATTTTTTTACTGAACCAGGAACTTAATAATCACCGTTATTTCCCTAATCACAAGTTCCCAGACTCAATGCTGTGTGGGAGTGACATACGAGGCTGCTCCTGTCGGAGTTTCGAGTCCTTCATCGGTCAGGGGTGTGTGTTTTGTCCTTAGATTAGATTAAGTAGTTCTAAGCCCAGGGACTGATGAGCACAGTAGTTTGGTCCCATAGATTTACAAACATTTGATTTTGAGTTACATACCCGGTATCTAAATGGATGATAACTAAGTGAAGTCAGATGTTAGTAGTCTAATTATTTCACAAGCAGCAGGACGTTTGAATCTGTAATCAGGATATAATTACGTTATGCGTCACCGGGAATCGAACCCCGAACCTACCGGTGTTCTTTCTAAGCACGAATGGACGTTAAATCTCAAATGTTAACTCAACAGGAATGACGATGCGTGCGTGTCTGACTAGTAACAACAGCACATATCGTTGTTATAATAATAATAATAATAATAATTTCGTGTGGCTCAGAGTCCTGGTATGTGTCATCCAACTATGCGCCACTTCAGAGACTTGCATGTCCCTAACCTGCCCCAATTATCCAACCGGGAAAGGCGACCTACAGTTTAACGTGGTATCCAAACCACGTGTAGTTTGTGACACACATTGTTGAGACGTGAATGTTGGGTTTAAACACAGATTGAAAAAATCGGTGATCTGAGTAGCTTTCGATCCCGCGACCCTTCAGTTACCATTCAAGCGCTTTACCCCAAGACCACGGCAACACCTTAGCTTGCGTGCATAAGGCACGAAGAGACATTCAAAATAATTTTTTGTTAGTAGTCCAGTGTGCTCTATCTAGGGCGTCTAGGGCGTCTCCTTTCGTGGAGACCTAGAGGAGTCGGCAGTCTTGGAGAA
Source organism: Locusta migratoria (assembly GCA_026315105.1). Taxonomy (NCBI): domain Eukaryota; kingdom Metazoa; phylum Arthropoda; class Insecta; order Orthoptera; family Acrididae; genus Locusta; species Locusta migratoria. The sequence continues at coordinate 307,649,571 of CM048744.1, forward strand.
AGCAACGAAATGATTCAACTATATGATTCCGAGAGGGCCGAGTGCGAAAAAGAGGAGATCCGAATTAGTACCCTAGTCCAGCACCAAAATTTTTAACTTCTCAAGTTAAATTCAATGCCGGCCGCGGTGGCCGAGATCGATAGTCTCGAGGCAGCCGTGGCGGACGACGGACTTGCGGCGGCAGCGCGAGGCACCGAGTGTAAACAAAGGCTGTTTACCTGTTGACAGGTTGGTCTTGGCTGCACTTACGCTTAACTCCTATTTGAAATGATTGTATGCCGGAAAACATGATGGAATCTCAATCTTATTTGAGAAAAGATACGATAAAATTTACGTTTGATCGTAGCTATGTAAGACCCAAGCCTTTAGAGATAAAACTATGGCTATCTGAAAAAGTTAGGATTACTAAAGACGATATCGAAGGAGTACATTTATCTTTTGTTCAATGTGCTATGTATGTTAAATTGAAAGATCCTACTATGTGCAACATTATTGTTGATAGGATTGGTGATAGAATAAAATTTAATCACTCTGACGGACATGTTAGTGACGTACTAGTATGCCATGCAGGACTAGGAATACGAACTGTGAGAGTGTTCGAACTGCCTTTTGAGGTACCGGCGGAGGCAATTGATGACGCTTTTAAACCTTATGGGCGTGTAATTTCAAATGTAGCCGAAAAATGGGCGGAAGCTCATATGTTTCCTGTCCTTAACGGTGTACGACAAGTAAAAATCGAACTGTTACGACATTTACCATCCTATATAAATATTTGTGGCTATCGAGCTTTGATTATATATGACGGTCAGCCTCGCACTTGCGCGTTATGTGGCTCTACTGGCCATGTACGCGCTGAGTGCAAGAAAAAAAGAGTGGCTCAGTTGCCTTCCGCGGAAGTGGTAACTTCTGGACCGGTAACCGCGATGAAGCTGACATACGCTGCCGCCGCAGTCTCCCCGAAACGACCCGAACGCGCATTGTCGGACCAAGGCACGGCGTCCACACAGCAGATCGTAGACTTAGGAGAACACGAAATCAGTCCGGTAGCCAAAAGGATGGAAACAAAGGCAGTTCCGTATGCAACCATCAGCAGTCATATTGAAACTCGTTCTGAACACCTATCCGACACTTTGAGAGATGAATCTCAAAGACAGAGTACATCGGCTTTTGAGCAAAATGCAGAAGACACGACAAATTTGTCCCATAATGATGTTGCACAAAACGTTGCAGTAGTAGAGGATCCCCAGCGTGACAGTGCTACTTCTGCAATAATTCGGCCCGACAATATCAATAGGGTCAGCCCCGAAGAGGCACAGAATGCAGATGGTGAACTATGCTCCAGAAGTCTAAGTGTGCAAGGGAAAGATTCGTCGCCGAAGCAAGCCATTGAGTCTCAGGGGGAACCCTCAACCAGGACAGAAAATTTACGTTCTCCGATACTACCTCAGGAGTTGAGTGAGAAATCTCCAGACGTTTCTTCAGAAAAATCTCTTACTAAATCGCCAAAGAAAAGTAATAAAAGAAGAATAGCCCATCAGGCAGCTGAGAATATAGCCCCAGCTATAAGGGAAAAGCTGCGGAATATTAAAGAAGGACCAAGAACGCAGAAAAAGGAGTCTGCTATGAACTTGCAGAAGGAGAAACAAAGCCAAACCTCACACAAGAGTTCCAGCGCTGAAAAACAAATGACCCTTGACCCACCAACTACAGAACAAGAAGAAAGATCTCGGTTAAGAGATGACAATCAAGAGGGACGAAAGGAGTGGGCTGACGAAGTAGAAGATCAAGATCCGGAAAGGGAAGACACCAGCGACATGGATTTTTACTAATTTTACACGGATGAAGTAAGAAGGGTATAATTCAACCACTTATACCTAGGCTTCTTAAAGGTGTATTTGCAATTTCATCCTGTACGACAGTATGAGTGCATGATTATGGTGTTAGCAAAAACTGCACAGTACCATACCATTGGAGTCCAGAAGCGAGGGGCAAAATGTGTTTTAAACAATTGGATTACAATTGTAGTCACTTTCCAATCATGTACGAATGCTTTATGGTGATGCCATCAATGTTTTCTCCTCTTTTTATAATACTAAATGCAGCAAGCTTATAAAATAGTCACACTTAATATCAATAGAATATGGTCAGATCTCAAATTAACATCCTTGCAACAATTCATATATGACTCTGATGCTGACATAGTGTTTCTCCAAGAGGTTATGACAACAAACCTACATATTCCTGGTTTTCAGACTATCTTAAATGTAGCTTTTGAATATAGCACGGGAGTAGCGCTCCTGATTAGGGATGGTATTCCCATCAAAGACTTGGAACAATTAGAATCAGGACGAGGTATAGGATGTAAAATTTATGACGTCACCTTTGTTAACCTGTATGCCCCTTCCGGAAACAGTAATAAACTCCAGAGAGCAAATTTTTTTAGAGATGAACTTATTTACCTGCTACGAAAGAATCCGCAGAATGTAATTATTGGAGGCGATTTTAATTGTGTCCTTAACCGAAAGGACCAGACTCCTAATTTTAATTATTGTAAAGAGCTTCATGACTTAGTACAAAAAATGCACTTTAAAGATGCCTGGGAAATTAAGTATCCAACTTTAGTAAAATTTACGCACTTTACTTCATCTTCGAGTAGCAGACTCGACAGAATTTACATCTCTGATCCACTCACTGAAAAAGTTATAGTAGCGGACGTCATCCCGGCCTGTTTTTCAGATCATTCCGCGCTGTCAGTAACAATAAATTTACCACGACAGCCCACAAAAATGTATCGAACTCAGTGGCACCTCAATACATCGATATTAAATGATGTAAAATTACGTGACGAGATTACGACATCATGGAATTATTGCTTGCGGTCAATGTGTAGGTACCCATCCAAATCCGAGTGGTGGACAAAAGTAGGCAAAAAGAAGTTGAGGCAAAGCTTAATTATCTATAGTCGTGAAAAAGTCAGAGACAACAAGCGAACCTTCGAATTTTACTACAGTGTGTTACGAGTTCTCTACGAGAAGCAGCAACTAACAAACACAGATTTACAACAAATTAAAGAAATAAAAGCTACAATGTTAAGTATAAAAAGAAAGCAGTTAGAAGGTCTGAAAATTAAATCTAAATCTAAATGTCTTGCAGAGGAAGAAACTACGTCATTATACCATTTGATAAAACATCAATCTCTCCGTAAACGCACGTTTATTGATGACCTCGTCACAGAAAACGGGCACCTACTCACCACCCACCCAGAAATTGTACAAGAAATTTTCCGGTATTACGAAAAACTGTATACAGCAAACGATATTGATGACGCTCCATTATCGCAAGTAGTGAATTCCTTGAATAAAATTATAACACCAGAGGATAACACTGAATTTTTAACTGATTTTACAGTGGAAGATGTTTTCGAACTCGTGTCCAAATCACCCTCAAATAAATCACCAGGCCCGGATGGACTTCCAAAAGAATTTTATTTGAGTTATTGGGATATAATTGGACCAACTTTTACAGCAGTTTTAAATGAAATAATGAAAGGAGGAATCATACCCCCGGAGCTGAAAGAAGGAAAAATTGTTTTGGTGTCAAAAAGTAAAGGTCGGAAGAAAATCAGCGGGTTTCGGCCGATAACACTGATGAACTTCGATTATAAAACCATTGCTAGAGCGATCAATGAGAGGATGACACCATTAATACGGAAAGCAGTCACCACACATCAAACCTGTTTCCCAGGGCGATCTATTATGACAGCAACTTCCGAATACAGAGATCTGGTTTCGATAGTCGCCGTTACCAACATTAAGTGCGCGTTACTGTTTTTAGATTTTAGTAAAGCCTTTGATCGAGTTAGTCATCGATACATCGAGTGTATACTACAGCGAATAGGAATAGAAGAAAGAGCTCTTGGGGTGGTACGCAACATGATAACTGATATTAAGGCATCCGTATCCATAAATGGCCAGCTGTCAAAAGCAATAACTATACGGAGAGGTGTTCCCCAAGGAAGTCCTCTTTCCATGTTACTATATGTGTTATCACTTGAACCGCTACTTCGCACGATAGAAGAAAAACTAAGTGGAGTGACAATGTCGGGCACAAATTTTGTAGCGAGAGCCTATGCAGACGACGTGGGCATCGTTATACGGCGGGAGGATGAAGTAGATCTTCTGAAAGAAGAAATTGATAACTATTGTAAAGCTTCTGGGGCGCAAATCAATACTGATAAAAGTAAAATTTTAAATCTTAGGGGACTCGAACATTTAGATATAGAGTGGGCAAGTTTCGTGGAAACTCACAAAACTCTGGGTATTATCATTAATAAGTGCCCCATAAAAATGTCCGCTATAAACTGGAAGCAGACAGCTGGAAGAATTCGTGGTGCTCTAATGGACAACAAATGCCGCTCAGTGAACCTTACTCAGAAAATTAAAATAATAAATACGTATATTTTTTCCAAAGCTTACTATCTAGCACAGATCTTTCCATTGCCGAAATTGCAAGGAAAAACCATTATGCAACTTGCAAGCAGGTACGTGTGGCACGAAAATATTTTTAAACTAAAACCCAGCGATTTGGCCAAGTCCAGAAAAGCAGGAGGTCTTGGTCTAACTGACATCTGCAGAAAGGCTTTGGCACTTTACATAAAAAGAATAGTAACACTTTTAAATAATGAGCCTCATACCATAACTGCCAAACTCTTCACAGCTGTCCGTCCTGTAAGTATGCAACAGCCCATTAATGTCGGTAATTTAAACTATAAACTGAAACATATAAAAGATTTTTACCTTGAACTTAGCTACATAGGAGAGGCCACGATGAAAAAATTACATTTAACAACTAAAGAAGTTATTGAAAAATGGCAACAATCCCACAGTCCTAACAATATTGAATCAAAGTATCCGTTGGTAGACTGGAAAACTGTTTGGAAAAATCTTAGCCTTCACATTCACTGTTCCGATGTCGTCTCGTCCTGGTATAAAGTCGTGAACAATCTTATTTCAACCAATGAAAAATTATATAAAATTGGTTTGAGTAACACAGACAAATGCTCAAAATGTGGCCTCGTGGACACATTAAAACACCGATTCACTTGTGGCAACCATCTACAAAACTGGAAGTGGGTTCAGAAAAAGTTAGGGCTACTTACACGACGTTCGGAAACGTCTTATTCAACAGATATATTATTGTGGCCCGACACCGAATTTTATCCATCAACAAAAAATAACACAGTGATGTGGCTCCTCGGAAACTACGTCAATTTTGTAGTCAACAGATGTGGAGGTGACAGCAGTGTAGAATTTTTCTTATACATGGCAGCAGCATATTTACAAGTACGACAATATCCAAAGATAAAAAACAACTTTGGGAACATGATAGGAATTTTGTTCGAGAAGGAGGGAATTGGTTGAAGAAGATAATGTAAGACGAAGTAGACGGGAAAAAATGACGAACCCATTGATGATGAGATTGATCCAAATATATATATATATATATATATATATATATATATATATATATATATATATATATATATATATATATATATATTTGAAACATATTACAAGGGAAAAAATTTCAGTTATACAAGAAGTTATATCATATTTTTGGACTGGTCATGGCAATGACATTTCGTTTCATCACAGTAGTGACTGCTGGATTTCATTTCTCGTTTAATTTTCCTGAAATCGTAGGAACTTTTTATTCCTTTAAAATTAGAATTTTGTTTAGTACAGAAAATTGTATTGTGTTATATCGTCAAGAAGAAATTAACAGCACCATGGGAATCTTGGTTGGATTATTTGATATATAAACAATACAACGTCCTAGCAGAAATAAATTATTCTAAGGAAATTACTTTCCTGATGTAAATCGAAAGTAGCATGACCGACCTCATTTACGGAGAATAATTATTTTGTTGTTATTAAAAAAAAAAATCAGCAACGGGTGACTTCGGAGTTTTAGAGAAGACAAAAATAAAGCAAAAACGAAATATTATTGATTATCAAGAGAAAACGACCAGGAATCCTACTGCACAGGCAGCTCACTTTTCGAGAAGACGAGCTTTGAGGTCAGACCGGAGCTGAAAAAAAAAAAAAAAAAAAAAAAATAAAAAAAAAAAAAAAAAAAAAAGGGGACTAAGGCGCTTCAGTGACGGTCTGCACGGCTACTACGGTCGGGGGTTCGAATCCCCCCTCGGGCATTGATATTTGTGCCGTCCTAGTTCGTAAGTAGTTCATAAGTAGTTTGTAAGTTTAGGGACTGATGACCCCGTAGTTAAGTTGTAAAACTATACAAACAAAAATAAATAAAAATTTAATTCAATACGAGACACATCACCTTAAAGGACCATTGGTTTATAAAACTGAATTAAGTTTTGTAATATAAGAAAAGCTTTCTAGCGACAGAGTTACTGGTTGCCGTGTATTCTGCCTGTTACTGGCAACGATAAATCGGCTCTGTCCGAGCAGATGGCGAAATAATTCGGTTTAATACGGATTGTTAACTACGGTGCAACTTGACGTTCTTCACTTGGTGTTACAAGAGGTGAAGTAGACATGATCGTGCCAGTTAAAAATATACACCTATTGGGTGTAATCGAACGCACAAATGACAGATTCTAAACTACAACCGATCCACCAGACTACTACGTCAATGTAACGGAAACTGCACTTAGCATATCGATTAGACGCAGTTAAGACAATTTGGTGCTCAATGAAATGATTAACTATAAGCAAGCATCTGACACAGAAATTATACTAGTCTCATGTTAAGACTTTTTACTCATTTTTGGAAGTAGTTGTCCAAGCGTCAAGAAAATGTATTTCTCGACAAATTGACTTCAACATGGTTCGGCGACAGCTTTAACTCGAAAGGAATTGGTTTCTACACGCACGGAATCGGTACACCACCTGAGCATTCATTGTAAGTCACTTTCAGAGGATATGAGAGAATGCCGTCCTGGAAACAGCTAAACACTTTTTGACTGAGTAGTTTTGTTAAGAAAACCTATTGATTTTCAATCTGGATACCTGTAGCTGTGTAATAGAAGAGCTAAAAGTATTTGCTCTCACCACGATTGGCATCGAACGTTGACAGCACGTTCGTGTCGCAGCCGACTACGTTACCCGATTTTTTTTTCTTTTTTTTTTTGGGCCTCCTTTCCACCCCTTCAGCCCGGCCTTACGCTCACCATAAGTCGCCTTCTTTGGCGTAGGCTTCATTGCCTTTATGTAAATCAAAGTTTTCTTCTATAGTACGTTTGAAACTCCTTCTTCTGTGAGGCTTTCGTTGAATAATATTTCTCCGTTGATTGTTTTCGAAAAAACGCCCTCATGGGCGTTATGATTTGAAATTTAGGTAAACGGAAAGCATGTCTTTTTATCTTCCTTCTTGTTTTTGTAAAACTTGTGACACTTTCCTTATCGTCACTGCTTTATTTGATTCCAGTTATAAGTGCCAAACTGAAGTAGAACAGAAACATAATAAATAAGTAAGAAAATAATGAGTTAAAAAAAAACAATAATAATAATGTTTTTCGCATTTCGTCGCATGTCGTAGTTGAACGTAGTGTCACTTCAAGCCGATAACAGTACAATGAGGAATCTTTGAAACAAATCTTTGTATCTAGGTCGACTTAGTAACTTGTGATGTTCCGTTGATAACAACTGTAAAAAGTCAGGTAAGGATTTCTTTTTATTGTTGATGCTGTAGTGCACATAATATCCAATGAGCCAGGCGTAACTGTTATTTTTGGCGTTAGGAAAGAATTTCCAGTCTGGGTGCAAAATGTGCGTAGTCGTGATATTCATCGTACTAGTTCGTGTTATGAGAGACAACTTTTTCCTTGTCCAGGTCCATATCTCCGTTTGATCCCTGCAAGTGAACTTATGCGCGAGGGAGTCAACGAGAAGACATGCATTGCAATATGGAGTCGGACGGAGTTTGATGTTATATAGTTTTTCTCTTGTAGCGATGGCGTTGTTGACAACCTCGTACCAGACAGCTCGAACGTGAGACGGAAGCACGGGATTCTGAACATTTTTCCATATGTTCTTCCACTGAAGCCCCTGGTGTTTCGACTGGATTGGATGCGGTGGCTGCATTTTTGTAATTTCAGTATACAGGTTTTTTGTTGTTAGTCCCTTACAGTCTGCGTCGACGTAACTTAATTCTAAATAATAATTGCGAACATAGGCCAGACTGCTATTTATTCCACCTACATACACCGGAGGCCTTTTGTCACCAGGATCTAGACATGCGAAAAGTCGGTTCGTGATCGTGTTCACGTTGCTTTGCAACATCTTCATTGTTGCATGTATGAAGATGGCCGTGCACTGGGCGTGAATGTTTTTCACACCGAGCCCTCCTTGTAGGCGTGGTAACGTTGCGGTCGCAAAGGGAGGTTTAAAAATGTTCCCCCTCCAAATAAACCAACAAGCAATCGCTAAAATTCGGTCCGCTATTTTAGGGGGTATTGGTAACACTGCAGCTGTATGGTATACTTTACTAAATACGTAGGTGTTGACAAAATCCGCTCTCTGGAAACGATCCAACGATCGGACATTGTGTTCCTTAATCGTGAATCGCAAACTATTCAACTTCTGCGTCCAATTGAGGTTGCTCATATGCAGTGGATTGGCTGTGATTTTCAGCCCTAGTTGTGTCCTCTCCTTGGTTTCCTGCAGCCACCTTGGTTGTTCCGTGTTTGTCTGAGGGCCTAACATCAATATTCTAGACTTTTCCATGTTGAGTTTTGCACCACTAGCACTAGTATATTTTTCTACAAGCTGCCGTGCTATATCGAGTTCTTGTGGGTTGTTGACGACCACGCTCACATCATCCGCGTACGCATGACACACTGTTCTGCTATTTAAAGTCCGGAGACCTTGTAGTTTGGCGTGGAACCCCTTAAGGAGCGGTTCGATGGCGAGTGCGTACAGTGTTGAGGAGAGAGGGCATCCTTGCCGCACCCCTCGCTTAATCTTCACAGCTTCGGTTAATTGACCGTTTATTTTGAATTTGGACTGTGTGTGTCCAATGGACTTCCGTATAATACTAACGACCTGTTCGTTGTACCCCATGTTGCGCATCGTATGTAGTAAGTACGTGTGACTGATTCTGTCGTAAGCTTTTTCGAAATCCAAAAAGACGACTGAGAGCTGACTTTTAGTAATCCATGTTAAGTGGGAGAGGTCTCTGTATTCCGCCAAAACGTGTGCCATTGTTCTTCCGGTGGCCGGGTGTGCATGATATGATCCTAAAACTTTTTTTAAAGTGGGCTTCATTCTATCGTTGATCAGGCGTGTAAATATTTTAAAATCCGAATTCAACAGAGTTAGAGGACGGTACTGTGTTATCATCGTCGCATTTCGAGTTTTTGGCACAAGAACCACCATGCCTTCCGTGAAGGTTGGTGGTAATTCGCTAATAGACAGGAGTTCGTTGTACATTTTAGTAAGCTCAGTACCGATGACGTCCCAGAAGCTCACGTAAAATTCAATAGGCAAGCCATCTGTTCCAGCGGCTTTGTTACGTGGCGCGTGCTTTAAAAGTGCTTTCATCTCTTCGTTAGTGAATTCTTCTAAAATAGATACGTTATCTTCTTGGGTTAGTTGAGTTGTAACCTCGGATAACAGATCCTCTTCTCCGGTGTCTTGGTACAGCGATTCGGAGTAGAGTTGTTGATAGTAATTCAGAATGCACAGTTTTATCGCCCGTTGGTCACAGTAGACATTGCCCTGCTCGTCTTTTATGTGGGTTATTATTTTCTGCTTCGCCCTTTTGGATTCACGAATGATGTGGTAAATTGACGCTTCTTCATTGTAGAGGTCATTTACGTTGCGTGCGCGTACTATCTTGCCCTGCCCAGATGGGCTAGTCAAGGATATAAGTTTGGCTTTGGTACGTTTAATTCGAGCAAAATTGTCTGCTGGATTAACCGAATTGGCGTAGAGCTCCCTTAGACAGGTGAAAAATACATCCATTTTTCTCTTCCTCCAATAGTTTTTCTGTCTGGCGTACTGTATGATGGTTTTCCGGATCTGTGGTTTGGCACAGTTTATCCACCAAGCCAAGCGTTCTCGGTATCGGGCTTGAAGTCGAACGCATCTGTTCCATGTTTCAATTACATCCTGTCTTAAACAGTCGTCTTGGAGAAGTGAAAGATTTAACTGCCAGACTCCGCGTCCAAGAAAGGTTTTTTGCTGCGTGAGTCTCACCCATACGTGATACGCACAGTGGTCTGAAAAACTAACCGGCCATATTTCGCAGTTTCGCACGGATCTGGAAAGGTCTGTTGTGCAGTAGATACGACCTAATCTGCTAGCGGACGTGTTTGTGACAAAGGTGAATCCTTGGGAGTTCGGTCTCAGGTTTATCCAGCTATCTACCATATGGAGGCTCTCCGTTAAAACGTGAAGCTCGTCACAATAGTTAAAGTTAGGAATTTGGTCCTCTCGGCGGAGGACGCAGTTAAAGTCTCCTCCTAAAATTATGTTCGAATTCGCTCTCGGAATGAGACGGGCCAAGTCGTCCCGATAAAACTGGCTGCGACTACGTCTATTTCCAGTGCCTGACGGGGCGTAGATGTTAATTAGAAGGCTATCTTGTACTTGAAACGAGATGCCCCGGCCGTTTTCGAGCAGTGCTGTCATTTCGTAATGTATGCCATGTCGTACCAATATAGCGGTTCCACTTTCTTGTCCAATATTAAAATTCACGTCGTAGCCATATATATTGCCTATATCTGTAGTACAAACTTCCTGGAGCATGAGTATGTCGATATCCGCAGCATAAATGTAATCTTTTAAAGCTTGTACTTTTCGTGCGGATTCTAACCTATTGATGTTTAAGGTTGCGACTTTATAATCTTGCATGGGTCTGTGTGGATTTAATCCTCCATTTCTTCAGCCCATGCAGTTGGTTTATCCGGTGGGTGGTGTCGTGTATCATCTGTCGGTTCTTCCTGTGTCGTTTCAGGTCGGGAGGGCGCGGGAGTCTGCGCTCGTTGCTTTCCCTTGTCTTCCTCCGTGGTGTTCGTGGGGTCGGCGTGTCCATTTTTAAGGATCCTCTTGGTTCTTTGTCGTTTTCGATCTAAGTCTTGAAGTTCTTCTTCCGTTTGCGTTCGCAACTTCTTAGCTCTAGTATTCCTCTGTTGTGAGGAGTTGATCTCCATTCGTTGCGTATCTGCCGGTTCCTTGCTAGTGTGGCAATGGTTGGCTGACTGTGAGGATTTTTCAACATTGAACTTTGGGTCTGAAGTATCCATTTCGTTGTCCGGTTCCCGTACTTCAGCGGAGGCCTGTGTCGCTACAGGCGGCGCCACCTGTTGGCGGTGCTGCGTACCACCAGGTTCCGCGCTGGCCGCTGTCTGCTGTTGTTGACAGGGCCGCGTCTCTTCGGCCGCCGTTGTGGACACAGCCGTTACGGCGTCCGTTTCCTCTTGCCTACCCGCATCAGTGATGCTGCTGACTGGGGGCTCTGGGTTCTTAATCGCATTTATAACGGGATCAGGCACAGCAGGTTGTACTCCAGGAAGAGGCTGTAACTGCTCGTTTCTACGTGGCGAGGTATTGGCGAGCACGGTTGCGTACGTCTCACCCCCCGATTCTGCAGGGTTATTCGGTAGTTGTACAGGGTGGGTGGTTCTACGCACGTTCCGTATGTTAGGACATTCTGCACGTAGGTGTTCCGGTGAGTTACACTTAGCGCAAGTACGGGGTTGGCCTTCGTAAATTACGAGAGCACGGAACCCTTGAATCATGATTTGTGACGGTATGTGCTTCCGCAAGTCGATGGTAACACTTTTTACGCCATTATCGACGTTAAAGTGTTTTAGTCCAGACCATTTCTCACGTTGAATCTCGAGTACGTTTCCATAAGGCGTAAGTGCCTGTTCGAATTTCTCAAGTGGCATTTCAAAGGGAACATTGAAAATCCGCACAGTACGGAGACCTAAACCAGCAAAGCTAACAGACACCTTACTAATTTCTCCATTATCGTGCACGAAGTTGATAGAACCTTTCGTTTTAGCCATAATCCGTAGACAAATGTCTTCGTCAACTATTTTCACGTACAATATGTTTTCTAGGAAATCATACTGCATTCCTATTACATCGTCGTCTTTCAAACCTATGTCGTCATACAACCAGTCGACTACGCTGGAGACTTTGGGACGCCCATAGCCGAACGAAAATCCAAACTTCAGGTTACAATGTCTCATCGAGGAGTCAATGATGTTTTCGTATCAGTACTTACAGGAAATAAATAACTCCGTCAACAGCACGCGCCGTAGGCCGCTGCCCAGCGAGGTAGGCCGCACTTCCTCACTCGGCCGCTGTCGCGACGGAACTGAAGGCTAGCGATGACTTCGGGTATTTGGTTCCTCCTTACTGGCTGACATGTTAGGAGACCAGATCAGGCGTAACTTTAAAAGAAGAGATTGGTTGCAATTTTCGTGTGGAACGAATTTCCTGGACCCAAAAATATGAATTAATAACTTTATGTCACACCTTAAGTGAAAATCACTCAGATTATTGAATGGAAATGACATGAAAAATCAAGTGAATCTATCAGCTTAATTCTGTGCTTACCAGGAATTAACTCCCCGCTCACAGAGTTGCCAAGCGTACTCTGCTATGTTGCCAATTCTCCATTAGACTAGCGACAGGCAGAATACGTTTGCTGGGCGTCTTTGTTCCTCGCGCTGCCTTAGCGCTGACGGCGATAGCGGCTTCGAATGTGCGGCGCGCAGCCTGCCACTGTGTTGACTGAGAAGAGATATACCCAGCATAGAAGAGTAAGTCTTCATCAATTTGTTTAACTATAGCATCACGAGACGTTATTAACATTTTCTGCACAATACTTTTTAATGTTATATACCTGAATACTATTTTCCTTATGAATTTTTTCGTTCGCACCACCTCTAACACATAACTGCAGAAATGTAAAGATAGAATTACCCTGATTTCAACATGCAAACTTCACAAACATATTTCATAAGTTTCGAGCACATAGTTTCCAATCAGACGAACCGTGCAAATAAATATTTTCCAGTGATTGAAAAATAGATCATCCGCAAAAAATTAAGCATTTGAACAATTTCAATGATAATTTGATTCAAGCTTATAAGTTACAGGAGAAGCATTTGTGATAAGAATATGAGACAAAAAGAAAAAGTCGCGAAATTAATGTTTAGAATATGTAATTCATTCTATAAAATCGAAAGGGACCATAAGTATGGTCTACTCGTAAAGATTACAGTGTAACTGCTGGTGATGCTGTTTAAATAAAAGTGAAAAGCATCTGATGAATGAACTCTCCAGTTTCCAGTCTCCCAGAAACAGAGAGGTGCGAAAGAAACAGGAAGAGGTTGCCCTAAGAGTGCGTGAGATGGGATTACTGTATAGTATCTCGCAGTTGGTATAGTTTGTTCGTAGTTCTTGGCTGACGCCCATCGCGGACAATAATTATCGATTAACTGTTACAATACGCTGAAATGTTGGAAAGATGTCACTAACCCACTAGAAACCGATCGTTTTCATTTTGTTTTAGAGACTATGAGAAGTGATATTAACGCTTTAAAGTAGGTCCTGTGTTTATCAAATGGTCACCCGATGCGGTTGTTTATCGGCTTTTACTTGAATGTCACGCAGAGAGCGACGTTCAGCTCTGTAACTACTACTGACTTCTTAAAATACCACAATAATATGGCCTTGCAGAGGTGGACTGTATTTATATTGCCTTTGAAAGTCTTACCCTCCAGAGGACTGCACCAATTCACGCGAAAACAAGAAGGAAGATAGCGTTTAACGTCCCGTCGACAGAGTGGTCATTAGAGACGGAAGTGCATCAGAGGGGACTTCTTTTCCCTAGCTTTTACAGCAGTCTACCTTCTACAAGGTCCGATTACAATGAACGTCTGTAGAAGTTCACTATAGTTAAAGGGTTAATTACTCATTTGGCATTTAATATCTGTGTAGGAGCGATTTTACAATCATAGGTCTTACGGAAGAAATGATTTATGTTTCATTTCGAAATATTTTATTAATTTCACCATCCTTACTTCTTCTAATTTTGTTGCCTTACCAACAATCGAAATTTTCATGTTAACTAGGTAAACCTGGCTACGCTTTACTGTAGCTCAGTCTGGTATGAAATTAATGGGACAGTAAGCAAAAGTATTCTTGCTAACATAGACGTACCGAGAAAATCAGTCTAATGAGAACATAATATTTTGTTCCCCTTTTCCTACTTACACATTGAAATGGGTTACCAAATTTGGAATGTGGCATATATAGTAGGCTATTATGCTATGTTTAAAATTGGGTTCGAATTGTTTTCAATCTGGATGATTGTAATGTTCAAATAGAATTTTCCGTCGTTGTTCTTACAAAACATTTGTTATTATTTTGAAATTATAGCATGAATATAATTAAATTTCAAGTTTAGGTCACGTGATCAAAAACGCTCTGTTATTGGCTTAAGCTCTGGTGATTTCACACAACACGAGGAAGAAGAAGCCATATGCGTGTTAGAGCAGTGTTAGCGAAGGTTACTAAATTTTTCCTGACTTTTTCTGTGTACAATTAAGTTACTTGTGATGGAAAACGCATTTATAACTTTTTTGTAAGAAGGGAGAAAATTATGTGAAGTCTGATAGTGAAAAAAACCTTCCGAAAGTTGATGCGCTTAAGGTATCTTAGTTTCTCGACAACAATCCAGATTTTTACGTACCGTAAGTAAGAAAGGTGGAAGTTGTATTTAAAGTAAAATATACGTATATTTGTTTATGTCAACAGACTGCCTCTAGTCCAAAGATACAAACTATTACACACCATAAACGTGTGTAGATATGGATTGCGTATTAGATTGAGTCTTCGTTTTTCTGCCAAATGCATTTCACATTTAAATTAACTCTGTTATAAAAGCCACTGCAAAAATTACACGGTAAGTGCGCTACTACGTAGTTACATTTCCGATTCCGATTAATTCATGTGTGTACGCAATTTAATCTTGCGCGCTAGCCACTTTCCACAAATTACTATGCATTTTTCTCGTGCTGTTTGGTTACAAAGAAATTTGTCAAGTTAAATCGGAACTTGTTAGGCTAAAGAAGAATGAAATTAAAAGGATAACTATCTTGGCTTACGTGCCAAAATTAAAATATTCCAAGAAAAAAATGTCGAAGTTTCGAATAGACTTAATCAGTTCCACATAAGCTTGGTAGCGATGCGGTTCCAGTATCGTTCACAAATTTTGCATTCCGTGTTCAAATCCAGTTGGTTTCAGTATATGCGCTAAAAAGGCGTTTTGAGACAAATTGTTGATGTCTTTATCATATACCGAAACACTGCCTCACCGAAGTAAATATTGAAAAGACTACCAGAATGAAATTTGTACTTTCACCAACTACGTTTGTAAACGACTTAAAATACAAATATATCGTGAACATCTGTTTCACAAATGTAAACATCAGTTCACTGATGTGTACAAAATAATACTATACAACTGCCGGCCGCGGTGGCCGAGGGGACTAAGGTGCTTCAGTCACGGTCTGCACGGCCACTACGGTCGGGGGTTCGAATCCCCCCTCGGGCATGGATATTTGTGCCGTCCTTAGTTGTAGCTAGTTCATAAGTAGTTTGTAAGTTTAGGGACTGATGACCCAGTAGTTAAGTCTAAAAAAAAACTATACAACTTTGCGGCTGCAGAGCATGATTCTTAATACCGGTTGTGAACTAATAGAATAATAATTGTTGTACGGAGTGTTTACCTACATCAAAGTAATCCTCCTAAAATTAAACGCACCAAGTAACCGCTATCTGATTAGGATCTCTACGAGGGAGAATAAACTACATTTTATGCCTTTATCATTGCTTGGAACATACAAAATCATATTTTCTAGATTTTTATAGATTTAATTTTACAGTTCGGCACTACGCAATATTTGTAGACCTTTTCCCAAAATACGAATGCACAGACATTATACCACTGTTAGTGAATGTTACAACAGTTGTTTGTTTGTTAAGCTTATGGGACTTAACTACGAGGTCACCAGTCCCTAAACTTACAAACTACTTATCTACTACCTTATACTAAGGACGGCACAAATATCAATGCCCGAGGGGGGATTCGAACCCCCGACCGTTGTGGCCGTGCAGACCGTGACTGGAGCGCCTCAGTCCCCTCGGCCACCGCGGCTGGCATGTTACAACCGTAGGAGCACACCATGTGGGTTGAGTTTACAGGCATCACATGACTCAAAAGAAGCGTTTTAGCTGGATTTCAAATTATATTTGAATTCCATTTCCGTTTGTTTTTAAAGAATACTGCAATTGACGAGGAAAACAAGTCATGTTATGAAATGTTCAAATGTTTGTAAATATTTGGGACTGAACTGCCGCCGTTATCAGTCTAGGCTTACAAACTGCTTAAACTAACGTAATGTAAGGACAACACCACACAGACACACACACACACACACACACACACACACACACACACATGCCCGAGGGGCGACGCTATTTCCGACGAGGAGCAACCGCGCGCTCCGCAGCAAGGCGCCTTAGAGCGCTCGGCCATTCCACCGCAGCTCATGTTATGAGCGTAAGATGACATGATCACCCATTTAAGATGATTACCAGAGAACAGTCAAATACCCTGTTGCCCTTGAGAAAAGCATTTTCTTTCTGAATTCTGTCTACCATTCGCCATTCTCTCTCTCTCTCTCTCTCTCTCTCTCTCTCTTACGATCTGCCTCTATCTCTTCGTCCCCTTCTACCTCCTCCAGCTCCTCCTCTTCCCCCTGTCTATCCCGCAATCCTGTCCGTCCTGTACTTCCTTTCATCCTGTCTTCCCTCTCTTCTTCCTTTCTCTCTCTCACTGTCTCCTCTTCCTTTCTGCCTCTCTTTACCTCGTCATAGATTCTGGGAATTAAGGAAATAAAAACTTAAGGACTTCATAGGATTATGTGATAAGAAGGTGACGAGGAAGCTTCTCTTACAGATAAAGAAAGCGAAATAACGAATGCAAGAAGCAATGTTATTTACAGACTTTCTTACTAAGATGTTTTGATTTCCACTGCTGACCAGATCGTAAAACTAGATGTTGTGACATTGTAGTTTAACCGAAACGTCTATATAATGTGATTTCACGAAACCTTACTACTTTCATGTGTCATTTCTACCATAAAACCGGATCGGTACACAGGCCAGAAGTTGGTATTATTTTAAAACTTCGATTCAGTAATCATTATTGGAGATTTCAGTGCTCAATAGAAAGGCAACATCACTCTTAACGGCAACGTGTAGAAATGACTTTTAATTTCGTATCATGTAAGTTTCTGTTGCCTCCAAGTATAATTAGTATTAAATTCGGTATTTCACTTTTCGTTTTCGACTATTTGAATTTTGACTGCTCAGTGATACAATGGCGAAAGTGTATAGTTTCCATGTCTGTTTGTCCTTCTGTTTTTCAAGTGATTTCCTGAAATTATTCTAGGCAAATGGCAACATGGTTCCCAATTTCCTTCCACATTCTTAACTAAACAATCCCAGCTTGGGCTCCATTTCAAATAACAACGACGTCGACAGGATATTAAATCCTAATCCTCCTTTTCTGGTTTCGTAAATTTTACGTGATACTCAACAAAGTCGATGAACAGGTGTATTGGACGCCAAGTTAATATGAACAGGGTCTACTCTAAAAGCGTTACTTAGAGGTTTTAATGGGATTTAAGATGAAATTACAGTAGGCTTTGACCAATGAGTTATATTTGACTGCAAGTTAGTAAAATGGGGATGTAGTGGACCCAAACGCGCGAGTTTGCGTCTACTAGCTGGCCTTTCACCACTTTGAAAAATGACACCTCTCTTATGATTTTATCCTTACTGGTACCCTGCCTACATCTAAATAAACAGAACATTAATAAATAAAATGCCTTCTTTACTTAATAAAAAAAGTAAATAGTTCTTTCTTTGATGCCTTCATTGGCATCGACGTCATAAGCCTTCTTAATTTTCATGCTGGTTTTGGTTTTTCTTAAAGTTTGTGTAATAATTGAAGATGAAATACTTTATTACAGAAGGGTTGAAATTAACACAAAATAATTTTTTTTCTTCGAAGTAATGTAAATCATCAAGAAAAATAATCGAGAAAATAAGACACTTCCATTTAATATAAACAAAGCTTTGTCTCTGATGACAACATAATTTAGTATCGTGTCCAGTTTCCATTCTCCTCTACAACTGCACTTAGCCGCCGGGGAACAGAGGTAACTAGTTTTCTTACAAACCCACTATTCTGCGACAGCTCTTCCCATGCATCCTGAACTGCTTCAGATAGCGCTGCCTTCGTTGCTGGCGTAGGTCTTCGGCTGCTAATAATCTCCATCTCTGCCCACACGTGCTGTATGGGATTGAGGTCAGCATCTTTGGGAGGCCAGTCCTACACATCAACGTCTCCGTTCACTCGAAACCACTGTTTCACACAATTTGCGGTGTAGTCCGGGGAACGGTCATGTTGGAATATTATTCTGCCTTCCGGAAACGTCTCACGAACAGAAGGAAGCATTATGTTATCTAGTATTTCACAGTAGTAACTACTGGTAGGCGGACGGTCCAGTTCCCACAGAATGCCGCAACCATTTGCCGACATCCATCCCCAAACTGTGACAGCAGATCGGCCACACCTTTGCCTCTGATGGACATATTTTCTGTCGAATCTCGGTCCAGTTGGACGAAACACATGGACAGAACCCTTTGGTGCTGTGGAAAATACCTTCTCTGCTCCCAGAATGAAATTGGTTTGCTTACGTATGCCAGATGCCAGTACGAAGTTTAATCTGGCAGTCTTATGTTGTTCTGACAACATTTCCTTTATCGCCGATTTTTGTCCATATCTTCCTTCCTCGTTGAGACTACGGTGGATGGTCTATCTACTTACAGGTAGTTGTAGAACGTTCCTAATTTCGGTGCTGGTGTGGAATGGGTCTTCATCACTGCAGCGGAGTATATAATTGTCTTGCTCCTTTGTCATAGTGCGTGGACGTCCGGGGCGACGATGACTGTTAACATGGCCTTCTTCTGCCATCCTCTTCACCCACAGGTGTATCGTGGATTTGCTGTATCCTAGAGCACGGGAAATGGCGCTAATACTGTATCCCTCTTCATAAGAATACGACATTTATCAAAGCTCTTGAGTTGTGTCATTTCACAAGTAAGCACCCATCGACAAGGCAAGAGGAAGCAAGTGCCATACGATGTGGAAACACTTTCTTTGCCTCAGAAGTCAAATTCATTCCCAACTACTTGTTCTGAAAAAGCTTTCATAAACAAGTTCCTAGTATTATTACGAATATCGTGGAAATGAATTTTGTCTCTAAATTTCATACGTAGTAATACTGACAGTGTTTCTGAGATTAAAAGTAAAATTTAGATTGTCCCGGCCATCGTATCTTCTTAAGAAAGTGTGTTACCTCACGTATGACATTATACCAGTCAGTAAGGCGATTGCATTCGAATGGAAGCTTTGCGTAGTGAGTAAGACGGTAAGTTGGTAAACTGTCATAAATCGACTCAAATCCCGTAATGCCTACTAATTTTAATTCGTTGTAAACAAAGTATTCTTTTTTGAAGAGTCAACGTAAATGTAGCGTTCCAAGTATTCATAACACATTATACATTTTTGCATACGCCTTCCGATACTCGGTCGAAGAAGGCAAGGAAAAAAATACACCTCAGTTTGAGCATTAGCTCTGCCTTCGGTTGATAATCGTTTTGCATTTTTATCTGTACCGCACTTTATGGTCTTTATTTCAGCTGATGATTTCCATAGCTACAGAAACACAACTTATGATACTTCTTACGGCAAAATACTGATGCTATCAGACGAAAAGATTAATCTGGCCCAGACCTCATCCTACCCTGACAACGAGCTTTTATTATTAAGGAAATTTGAGAAAAACGATATGTCTGGCGCGGTAGTCTCTGGGTAAAGCGTTTGACTAGAAACCGCAGGGTCCCGAGTTCGATACCCGGTCGGGCATCGGATTTTTTTTTAAGTCTGCGTTTTATTCCGGCCTTCACCTCTTAACGATGTGAGGAGTCGCCAGAAACGACACGTGGTTCGTATTTCACGATAAGCTGTAGGTCCCATTCCCCGGTTGGATAACTTGGGTAGGCTACGGACACGCAAGTCGCCGAAGTGGAGTGCAATCGAAAGACTTGCACCAGGCCAATGAGCCACACGAAATTTTAGCACGTTTTAAGAGGAAATTAAATTCCTTCGCGAAATTACTTAACAGCGTGAACTACTTGTTTGTGAATCAATTACCGGGTTTAATTCTCTGGTTAGAAAGTAAATCTACCAGGAGGTAAGGACGAGAGAAAGGTCTCGTACTGGAAGGTCAGGCAATTTTATTTCAGTGAGTACAAAAATCAAGTAAAACAAACAATGAAGTTGCAGTTTAGGTCAAGCATATACAGAAATGTAAGCCACAGTACAAGTAAATTCTCGAATCCTTATGCATTGCATAAACGCGCAATAAGTGTTGTAGTGTTGTTATGGAGCCAAATAATCCAATGCCTTACTTCCCGGTAAGAAAGAGCAGAGGTAACAATCTTCACTACATCATACTGCTTCAGCTGACGGGACTAACTAGGAGAGGGTCTGACATGTGTATATTTTTAACTGGCTACTTCACCGCTGGTAACACCAACTGAAGAACGTCAAGTTGCACCGTAGTTAACAATCCGTATTAAACCGAATTATTTCGCTATCAACTTTGACAGAGCCGATTTGTCATTGCTATTTTGAATGTCTCTTCGTGCCTTATGCACGCAAGCTAAAGTGTTGCCGTGGTCTTGGGGTAAAGCGCTTGAATGGTAACTGAAGGGTCGCGGGTTCGAAAGCTACTCAGATCACCGATTTTTTTTCAATCTGTGTTTTAACCCAACATTCACTTCTCAACAATGTGTGTCATAAACTGCACGTGGTTTGGATTCCACGTTAAACTGTAGGTCGCCTTTCCCGGTTGGATAATTGGGGCAGGTTAGGGACATGCAAGTATCTGAAATGGGCGCATAGTTGGATGACACACACCAGGACTCTGAGCCACACGAAATTATTATTATTATTATTATTATTATTATTATAACAACGATATGTGCTGTTGTTACTAGTCAGACACGCACGCATCGTCATTCCTGTTGACTTAACATTTGAGATTTAACGTCCATTCGTGCTTAGAAAGAACACCGGTAGGTTCGGGGTTCGATTCCCGGTGACGCATAACGTAATTATATCCTGATTACAGATTCAAACGTCCTGCTGCTTGTGAAATAATTAGACTACTAACATCTGACTTCACTTAGTTATCATCCATTTAGATACCGGGTATGTAACTCAAAATCAAATGTTTGTAAATCTATGGGACCAAACTACTGTGCTCATCAGTCCCTGGGCTTAGAACTACTTAATCTAATCTAAGGACAAAACACACACCCCTGACCGATGAAGGACTCGAAACTCCGACAGGAGCAGCCTCGTATGTCACTCCCACACAGCACTGAGTCTGGGAACTTGTGATTAGGGAAATAACGGTGATTATTAAGTTCCTGGTTCAGTAAAAAAATAAGTAAATAAATAAAAATATTTTAAGAATTGGCATTTTATATGATTTGATTTGCCCGTTCTGATATTTGTGAAGGAATCTCGAATATTTCACACTTCTTTATACTTCGTCAGCTGTGACAATCTTAGGCATAATCAGGTATCTATAACACATGAATGCATTGCTTGGTTAGCTATGGCTACAGGTGGTTGGTTTGATTCCAGAACAAGGTGTTTGTCATATCAAGTTCAAAGATGTGTACAAATATTAGTTCAGGTATGAATGCGGAGAAAATGTTGGTAATACGCAGTTAATATTGAAGTTTCCATAGTGCGTTTTCTGCTGTTAATTGAGTTTTTATTATCTGGTTAGTTCTACAATCGGTTTATAAAAATCCGCTCGCCAGTGGAACGACGTTTCGCAATTGTGAGAAAACTATTTAGAGAACAAAAGTACTTCGAATTTCTACAGGACTTTAGGATTTCCGATACTATAGTAAAATCTGTTGTTTGTAACAATATTAAATGTTGTTTAAGGATTAATTAATGTTTTATGTGACGGAGTTTGTTATATCAGACTGTAATAAGTGTGATAATATTTAAGATATGTCATTGTAATAAATTGGATTTAATAAATGTTAAGAACTTAATAACGTGTTTCCTTGTATTTGCAAAATCGTGGTGTTAATTTACAACTGGAGTGATTGTCATAAAGAGCAGTTGTCTGCAGTGGATTCATTATGAATAGTCGAACGACTATACCGCGGAGCGAGCAGAGCACCCGCAAGACACGTACGTTAGTTGTATTGCATGCACATCAGGCGAAACGCAATTCAGGTCGTTCGGATATTTTTGCGCATGGTAGTACATACCTACATCAATTTGTAGTTACTTTTCTCTGTCAAACAGCCTTCCCACAAACACATTACAATCTAATGATTTTCCTCGTTCGTAAATCTGTTACGCAATGAACTGCACCTGGTTGTATAGATTAGAAATGTAGATTTGGGAATATCGATGTTTGATGTCACAGTCGGTAGAAGGTGAGTCACACTGTTCATCCTGTCGCTACCGTTAACATCCCAGACTAGGAGGCAAATTTCGGAAAGATGTTCATGTCCAATTGGAGAGGATAGTAGAGCTGGAATAGCAAGCAGTTTTAAAGTTTTGAACCGGCTCATATTATCAAATGTTCAAATGTTTGTACACCTATTGGACCAAACTGTTATGGTCATCAGTCCCTAGAGTTCCAAACTACTCAGCTTACACTTAAGAAACACAAACATACACACACACACACACACACACACAAGTTTTTCACACACAGCGTACTAGTGATGTCAATGCAGACTTGTATTCTGAATCTGATTGATTCATCAGTAATCGTAATGTGGGGTCCAATATTTTGGGCAGCAGACTACTCTTCCATTAATAAATTTCGTGGTGTCGCACTTTTATATGGAACAACAGTTACGGTATATGGCATGTGGATTACGTTCGTGTTTCATTCAGCTTCTTTTCTAGAGGCCGAATATGAACATTATAGTGTTTATTCACGAAACCCAGATATCGTCTCATCTATTTCAGGTCATTGTCGCTTCAGGAACAAAGTATAGAAAAATTTCATCGTAAGTAATGGTGAACATAAACAGGAATAATTAAATTCCTCCCTTGTCTACATTACGCGTAACCTCTGACGTGAAGTCCGTAAATGAGCATTGCGTAGCCTCAATTTCCAATATGCTGATTTCCCGAAATCGCTAATGATGTCTGTAATTTGTTGTACATTGCTAGTTATCGATTATACAACCGTCTACGTAGTCGCAGGTCATGCTTGTAGCAGAACTTACGTTTCACAAAAGCACTCTAGTCATCCTGTAGAATATCTACCATCAACTGCAAACATTAGAACGAAGCAATATTGCAGTGTACGAGATGCGACCGCTTTGCAGAGCCAACTTGTCGATATCTTGGAGATACGTAGATTAATATGGAGAGTCAGGGCACAAGGAATATTTTAAAATTCTTCCTAAGGAGTGGTTAGTTACGCATTCACGTCTAAATCAATGAATGTCCAGCTCTCTGAACTGAACCTCAAGTGGCACATTCAGCCGCTAAGATATTCTCGTAACGCATGCAAAAGTACTGAAATGAGTGCGGTGATAATTCCCTATGCCTGGTTGAGTGCCGAAGTGAAAGGAAACTGTGTACCCAGTCAATCGTTATGTTCTTCAAAATTTACGCCAAATGTTACAACGAACATTGTAGTCTTCTTCAGCAACATACTGTGCCAGGCACTTAAATGTGATTTGCAGAGTATCCCATGTAGATGAAGATGTAGATGTATGTGCTAACTGTAAACATAATGACAGAGAAATACTGCAGTGTGCGTGGCTCGTCCTGTTTTTTATATCGGATGCAGAGCCAACTTTGTGTTAAGTTGAGGAAGCTATGTGGTTAATGTGGTGTCGCGCAAGTACAAAGTGCGCGCCACCTACTTTCGCCGCGCGTCGCCATGTACGCACGGCGCGGCGTTCTTACGTCAGCCACGAGCGCCCTCTTGTACAACTCCACTGAACGACATCGTTCACTTGGGACTGAGATAGGAACCAGTTAACTTCGGAAACTGATAGGCACCAGTGAAGACTTGGCTATCGTTAGGCACTAGGCAGGCCTCTAGCTCAACTCTGTATCTGCAGTACTGATCTATGTAAAAGTTAAGTATTGTATAAATTCTGTGCAACATATATCTCGTTCTAATTTACTCTAGTGTTTCTAGTTTCTGGCTGCTCCCCTCCGTACCTGCACCAGCGTGCTATCTTTATTCCTGTGTCGGTCTCATTCCACTCGGCCACCGACGCCTACGACGGAAACGAGACACAAAAGCGGCGACGAGGCTGGGACACAAAAGTTAATAGCCACAGATTGGGAAGGTGTGAATATTTGTCTTAAAATATCTGGTGATGACTTCGAGATGTCGATAGTTAGTTACACATTCCACTCTATGAGTCAGAATCCAGTTTTCTAAAGTAATACCCCAGCGAAGGCGTCCAACAACTACAATGAGATTGTGAATCATTCCTAAGTGCGTCCTTGTACAGGAAGTGGTTAACTCCTACGCCTCTTTGATTGTCAAGGAAAATATATATCTGGAAACTGACTGCAATGGTCGGGAAATACAATTTGCGGTCTGTGTATTTTTTTTTTTCATTTGTTGCAAATTATTGACTTGTTACCATGTTTGTAAAACAGGCCATACACGAAGCAATTTTCGTATAACATCTTTCTTTTCTTTTACCGTCTATCTTTTGAAATAAGAAGACTTTTCAAATGAATAATAAATACAAGTAGAAGGGTAAATACAATTTTCTTATATTAAGAAGAGTATAAAAAGATTGGTTAGTAGGATAATCGATTTTGACTGGCGGTTAATAATATTTGAAATGGTTTATTTTTGACGACGTTACAGCGTTCAATGAATGAAATAAATCGGAATTTGCGATCAGTTATGGCTTCACTGTACTAGGTTTAGATGTTCAAAAATGTGCAAATGTTTGTTAAGCTTAAGGGGTTCTCAGTCCCTAAACTTTACTTATGAACTATCTTATACTAAAGATGGCACAAACATTCAAGCCCGAGGGGGGGATTCGCATCCCCGACCGTAGCGGCCGTGCAGACCGTGGCTGGCGCGCCACAGTCCCCTCGGCCATTGTGGCCGGCCGTACTACGTTTAGATGGAATACCAAATTGCGGCGAATGAAAATTTATGCCCAGCCGAGATCTCCTGCTTACTAGGTAGACGCACAGACCACGCCGCACCGAGGACAAAGTGACCAGCCTGACTGCAGAGGACTCTTGCCTGCACGTCTCCCGCCACACCCAAAGACAGCGTGACGAATGGAGATTTGGGTAGAGTATTTAAGGAATTTTGGAAAGTTATGCCTGCACGATGACAGATTGATTTACAATTACGCCTTATCGTCTTCCTCCCACTCGTCCTCTTCAATGTCTCTACTATTGTGGTTCCTCTATCTGACACTGTCAAACCTATGGGTGTAGTTGCGTTGTAGATAGGCATATCTGTCATGACGAATTACTGTCTGTTAATACATTTAACTGTGTCCACTGCTCTTGGCCTCGTGTTGCGATGCGGCAGTTGACATGGCCCGATATCGGGCCAAAAATTTAAGTTGACGGAGAGTCCGGACTCGAAAAAGTAAAGAGGCGGCCGGGCGCCAGCCGGCGCGAGCACAGAGTAGTTTACTGAGTTCGCTGTCTGTTAATTCCTTTTTCATATATTTTAAGGCGTTCATTTTTGACAATCTATTTTTGCCATAAATAATTACAAATTTCAACTGTTGTTGCTATGGTCTTCAGTCCGGAGACTGGTTTGATGCAGCTCTCCACCCTACTCTATCCTGAGCAAGCCTTTTCATCTCCTCATAAGAACGGCAGCCCACATCCACTTGAATCTGCTTACTATTCGCGTATCTTGGTCTCCCTCTGCGATTTTTACCCCGCATACTTACCTCCAATGCTAAATTTATGATTCCTCGATGTCTAAGAATGTGTGCTATCAAGCGATCCCTTCTTTTGGTCAGGGTATGCCAAATATTTCTTTTCTCACCAATTATGTTCAGTACCTCTTCATTAGTTATGTGATCTACCCACCTAATCTTCAGCATTCTTCTGTAGCACCACATTTCAAAAGCCTCCATTCTCTTCCTGTCCGCACTGCTTATCGTCCATGTTTCACTCCCATACAAGGCAACACTTCAGAAAAGACTTTCTTACACTTAAATTAATATTCGATGTCAGTAAATTTCTCTTTTTCAAAAATGCTTTTCTTCCCATTGCCATTCTGCATTTTATATCCTCTGTATTGCGACAATCGCATGTTATTTTACTACCCAAGTAACAAAACTGATCCACCACCTTCATTGTTTAGTTACCTAATCTAATTCCTTCAGCATCACCTGATTTTCTAAGACCGCATTCCATTATTTTTGTTTTGCTCTTGTTGATGTTCATTTTATACGCTCTCTTTAACACACTATCCATTCCATTCAACTGCTCTTCCAGGTCCTTTGCTGTCTCTGTTAGAATTGCAATGTCATCGGCAAAACGCAATGTTTTTATTTCTTTCCCCTGAACTTTAAACCCTATTCCAAATTTTTCCTTGCTTTCCTTCACCGCCTGCTCGATGTACAAATTAAACAACATCGGAGAAAGGCTACAACCCTGTCTTACTCCCTTCCCGACTGATGCTTACCTTTCATGCGCTTCGAGTCTAATAACTGCGGTCTGGCTTTTGTACAAATTGTAAATAACTCTCCCTTCCCTGCACCTCACCCCTGCCGACCTCAGAATCTGAAAGAGTGTATTCCAGACAACATTGTCAAACGCTTTGTCCAAATATACAAAAGCTAAAAATGTAGGTTTGCCTTTCCTTAATCTATCTTCTAAGATAAGACGTAAAGTGAGTATTGCCTCCCTAGTTCCTACGTTCCTCCTGAATCCAAACTGATCTTCCCCGAGGTCAGCTTCTACCAACTTTTCCATTCTCCTGTATATAATTCTAGGGACAGCAAATCATACTATTATATAAAATAGAAGCACAGTTTTCCTTTGTCTGTCCCTTCAACCTTTTATAACTCGAGAAGTACCGAACGTATCGTCATACGGTTTCTTTCAATTTCTTCTTTAGAATCCTGGGATAATCTTAGGCTGTATTTGATGTCAATACGAATATATGAAAAAAACTAAAATAAGAATCATTACGAAAAATCGTTTATCGCTGCTGCACTTTACTCAGCTCTGCAGCCTAAAGCATAATAGCTAGGCCGTGTCTTTGGTATGCACTTCAAGACTCACAAATATCTACAAAAAATACGTGAGATCACGTGTCTAACTTTTACGAGTGAAACACATTTATAATTTTTCTTTTCTAAAGCGCTGGCGCCAGATGGCTTCAGACTACCTGACGACTGGCCTATAGTGCTTTATTGTTACATTTAATATTCTAGTCTATCTTCCATCTTCCCGGAGAGAATAAGTTTCTTGTGAGGTTGGGGGGTTGTTTGGAGTGGGAAAGAGAGAGTGCTAAGCTGACACACCGTATACAGCCTGGATGAGAGCTCTCCAACAAATCACGATGAATAGCTTTGGTCACCGGGGGATATACACTTACATACGTTCTCTTTATTGTTTTATATTGTACTTCTCTCGCAGCTGTATTCTCGATGCAAATATATAATATAACGGCACACCCCTTTCAATTATTCAGGATCGACGCACAGGATACCGTGCCCACAGGTGCGGTTCCTGTAGGGAAATGCTTGTCCACTGTTGGTCGAGCTGATCTCTACGAGATTACGAGAGTAACTCGGGCGTCTGATCCTTGATTGTCGTGAGTGCAGTCGTGTTCTCTCGATAATCCATTCTTGTCCGGGGCAAGTCCCGGAGATAAATTAAACTGGTCCCAATCCCCCGGCTCCGACCAAGGTTTTCGGGAGGTTTTCCTTGGTTGTAAGGCGTATGCCGGAGCTGGTAAGCCCCTCCCACTTATTCCCAATTGGGATCCCCCTTTGCCCCACTATCAGCTTGTCTGATATTGGCTGAATAGAACCGCGACTCTTTATGGGCCGGATCTCAAACAGAAAAGAGATAAGTTTTTTCTTTCAATTATTACGGAAAGTACGTTCATCCGCAGGCGATAAACAAAGGGCATATTAAACAACACGGGTGGGTCTATCTGTGCAGTGAAGCTTTTGACAATGCTGTTTTGGACACAAATATGAAAACGGTATTAAATGAAAATCCCATTTCCTATTGCTGTCAGTTTGTAATAATAACATGCCAGTCCATTGTAATACAAATGACCCACACTAGCAAAGTTGTAATCATAACATCCAAAAACTGAAGTTCTATGGACCTTATAACCAGGAAGTTCTACCAGAGAATTGTAACCTTGATTCAGGAGCAACTGATTTATGATTATATAATTTCATGTAGTTTCACGTTCCACATTTTTTTTCCTGCAGATTTTGAACATCTTAATATATTCGATACTGGTGCTAGACACTATTATCTTTCCTGTCATGTTTTTATAGTACCTACTCCAATGAATCTTAATGTATTGTAAATCTTCAAGAATCTTATCCTACTATAATCTCAGTTTGTCTGTACATGTTAAATTACATTTAGTTACGTTTTATTTTACATTTTCAACAAACAAATTCCTGTTAATTTTCGACTATCATTGCAGCAACAACAATAGAAGATCTGTGAAAAAATTTGTTTTGACTTACACAAACCTGTCAGTAGACTACAAAAAATAACTTTGTAGATAAATACTGAGTTAGTTACCTCTCTATCTCTTTCTCTCTGTTACTGATACCATACACCCTTGAAATTTATCACATTTTATTTGATCCTACATTGTAAGATCCTTTCATATTTGAGAAAATGTACATTTTCTTGGTTTTCGTCTGTAAATTCACAGGATATAAAAAGTTTTTGAGTGCCTCATCCCCACTCCATCTTTCTCTACTACATCTGAAAGTGCCTATACATCCTATATTATTTTTATCTTCCTCCTACTTGGGAATCAAAAGCTGTGGTTGTATGATGCGATGCTTTTGCTGAAATCCAAATGACGTTCTATTTTGTAGTATTATCTAAAACCTGATCACAATATGCCCTCTGAAATTTCCAGTCCAGGGTGCCAATAAACACGTTTACTCAATAAACCTACCAAGTGGGGCACTTCCGAAATGGAAAAAAAATGTTATGAGAACATGTACATCTGGAAATGCATTGTGATTTGGAAGACGAGTGCATTATGTTGATGCTGAACACCCAGTGTAAATGCCAATTTTCTCCGCAAGATTGACATAAGTTTTGGTAAATCAACAAGTTTGTAGCAATAGATGAATAACATGGGAAAGGCTATTAATTGAAACAATTTTCCATTTTTCTTTTCTTTATTAATGTCGCCCAGGTTTCCACACCACCCACAGAGGAACCAGGCATGGTGCGTTAGTCTTTATTTTTCATGGCGAGTATCCCCAATAGACCTATAAACCATGGAATCTGCAGCATTATCATGCTGTTGTTGTTGTTGTGGTCTTCAGTCCGGAGACTGGTTTGATGCAGCTCTCCACACTATCCTATCCTGAGCAAGCCTCTTCATCTCCACATAAGAACGGCAAACTACATCTGTCTAAATCTGCTTACTGTATCCATCTCTTGGTCTACCTCTGCGATTTTTACCCCACACACTTCCCTCCAAAGCTCAATTCACAATTCCTTGATGTCTAAGAATGTGTCCTACCAATATATCCCTTCTTTTAGTCAAGGTATGCCGGAAATTTCTTTTCTCCCCAATTCTGTTCAGTACCTCCTCATTAGTTACGCGATCCACCCACCGAATCTTCAGCATTCTTCTGTAGCATCATATTTCAAAAGCCTCAATCCTCTTCCTGTCCGCACTGTTTAATCGTCCATGTCTCACTTCCATACAAGGCAACACTCCTTACAAATGCCTTCAAAAAGGACTTCCTTAGGCTTACATCAATATTCGATGTTAACAAATTTCTCTTTTTCAAGAACGCTTTTCTACCCATTGCAATTCTGCATTTTATATCCTCTGTACTGCGACCATCATTTGTTATTAAACTGCCCAACTAATAAGACTCATCTACCTCCTTTATTGCTTCGTTTCCCAATCTAATTCCTCCAGCATCACATGATTTTCTTACACTGCACTCCATTACCCTAGTTTTACTCTTGTTAATGTTCATCTTATATGCACCTTTCAGCACACTGTCCATTCCGTTCAACTGCTCTTCCAGGTCCTTTGCTGTATCTGACAGAATTACTATGTCATCAGCAAAACGCAATGTTTTTAATTCTTCACCCTGAACTTTAATTCCTTCTCCAAATTTCTCCTTGCTTTCCTTTATCGCTTGCTCAATATACAAATTGAACAACAATAGAGAAAGACTACAACCCTGTATTACTCCCTTTCCAACCACTGCATCCCTTTCATGCCCTTCAACTCTGACAACCGCTGTCTGGTTTTTGTACAAGTTGTAAATAACCTTACGCTCCCTATATTTTACTCCTGCTTTCTTCAGAACTTGAAAGCGTTTATTCCAATCAACATCGTCAAAAGCCTTCTCCAAATGTACAAAAGCTAGAAATGTAGGTTTGCCTTTTCTTAATCTATCTTCTAGGATAAGCCGTACAGTGAGTATTGCCTCCCCCAAACTGATCTTCCCCAAGGTCGGCTTCTACCAGCTTTTCCATCCTTCTTTATATAATTCGTGGTAATATTCTCCAATCATGACTCTTTAAATTGATGGTTCTGTAGTTTTCGCACCTGTCTGCGCCTGCTTTCTTTGGAATGGGGATTATAACATTTTTCTTAAAGTCTGAGGGTACTGTGCCTGTCTCATACATCTTACACACCAGGTGAAACAGGTTTATCATGGCTGGTTCTCCCAGAGACTTCAGTAGCTCTGAGGGAATATCATCTACTCCAGGGGCCTTGTTTCGACTTTCAGGGCTCTGTCAAATTCTTCTCTCAGTACAGTATCTCCTATTTATTCATCTACATCCTCTTCCCATCCTACAATATTGTCTCGAAGTTCATTTCCTTTGTAGAGCCCCTCTATACACTCTTTCCACCTTTCAGCTTTCCCTTCTTTGCTAACAACTGGTTTTCCATCAGTGTCCTTGATATTCATAGAGCTGTTTTTCTTATCTCCAAATGTTTCTTTTATTTTCCTGTAGGCTGTATCTATTTTTCCCCTATTTATACATTCTTCTACATCCTTGCATTTACCTTCTAGCCACTCCTGCTTAGCCATTTTGCACTTCCTGTCAATCTCATTTCTTAGTCGTCTGTACTCCATTATGCCTGTTTCATTTACTGCATTTTTATATTTTCTCCTCTCATCGATTAAATTTAGTATCTCCTGTGATATCCAAGGATTTTTTCACCTAGGTCTTGCCTTCCTACCTATTTTGTCCTCTGCTACCTTCACTATTTCATCTCTCAATTTTACCAATTCCTCCTCTACTGTTTTATTTCTCCCTGTTTCTGTCAATTGTTGCCTAAAGCTCCCTCTGATATTCTTAAGAACCTCAGGTTCCTTCAATTTATCCAGGTCCCATCTCCTTATTTTCCTATCTTTTTGTAGTTTCTTCAGTTTCAGCCTACAGTTCATAACCAACAAGTTATGGTCAGAGTCTATATCTGCCCCTGGGTATGTCCTACACTGTAAAACCTGGTTCCGAAATCTATGTCTTACCATTATAAAATCTATCTGGTATCTCCCGGTGTCTCCTGGTCACTTCCACGTATACAACCTTCTTTTATGATTCTTGAACCAGGTGTTTGTTATAACTAAATTATGTGCTGTACAAAATTCTACCAGGCGGCTTCCTCTTTCATTCCTTTTGCCCAGACCATATTCACCTACTATCTTCCCTTCCCTTCCTTGTCCTACTACCGAATTCCAGTCTCCCATAACAATTAAGTTTTCCTCTCCCTTAATTGTCTGAATAATTTCTTTTAGCTCCTCATATATTTCTTCGATTTCCTCATCATCGGCAGAACTAATTGGCATATAAACCTGTACTACTGTTGTCGATGTTGGCTTCGTATCTATCTTGACAATGATAATGCGATCACTGTGCTGGTCATAGTAGTTTACCTGCAGTCCTATTTTCTTATTAATTATCAATCCTACTCCTGTGATACCCCCAATTGATTTTGTATTTATAATCCTGTACTCACCTGACCAGAAATCCTATTCATCCTGGCACCGAACTTCACTAATTCCCACCATATCTAACTTCAACCTATGCATTTCCCTTTTTAAATTTTCTAATTTTCCTACTCGATTAAGGGATCTAACATTCCACGCTCCGACCCGTAGAATGCCAGTATTGTCTTTCCTGATGATCACATCCTCCTGAGTAGTCCCCGCCCGGAGATCCGATTGGGGGACTATTTTACCTCCGGAATATTTTACCCAAGAGGATGCCATCATCATATTTTCATACAGTAGAGCTGCATGTCCTCGGGAAAAATAACGGCTGTAGTTTCCCCTTGCTTTCAGCCGTTCGCAGTAACTGTGGCAAAGCCATAGTAGCTGATGTTACAAGGCCAGCTCAGTCAATCATCCAGACTGTTGCCCCTGTAACTACTGAAAAGGCTGCTGCCCCTCTTCAGGAACCACATGTTTGGTCTCTCCACAGATACCCCTCCGCTGTGGTTGCACCTATGGTACGGCTATCTGTATCGTTGAGGCACGCAAGCCACCCCACCTCGGCAATGTCTGTGTAAAAGTGACTAAATAAGAACAGGTAATGAAGTTAAGCAAACATATAGGTGTGAGTATTCACTATGTGAACAATGCAGAGAAATTTAGAAAAAAATAATGATATTAATATCACAATATAACGGTCAATTAACACCCTAAATACCTGAACTGTAAGGACTTTATGCTTCTTCTCTTCCTTTGTGCTTATTCTTCGATACTAAATTTGAGGATAAAATGAAGCCTCAATCTTACGAAATATATTGCAGTCAGCAACTTCGTCTCCTCGCAGCAACCTTGAGGGAAACCTCCAACTTCCATTAACTTGTTTGTGATCATTGTGCCACACAAATTCATGGGCATACTTACTGAAGTTACTGGATAAAACAGTGTCACATTTCATCAAATAATTGAACAAATCTTCACCGCACATACTTAAATTACCAAAAGTACAATGTTGTTGTTGTTGTTGTCTTCAGTCCGCAGACTGGTTTGATGCCGCTGTCCATGCTACCCTGCCTGTGCAAGGTATTCTCATCTGAGAATATGTTAGGCAACCTACATCCTTTTGAATCTGCTTGCTATATTCGTCCCTCGGTCTCCCTCTCCGATTTTTACACCACACGCTTCCTTCTAATGCTAGGCTGACAATTCCTTAATGTCTCAGAATGTGTCCAACCAATCTATCTCTTCTCTTAGTCAGAATATGCCAGAAACTCCTTTTCTCCCCGATTCGTTTAAGCACCTCCTCATTAGTTAAGTGATCTACCAACTAATTTTCATCATTCGTCTGTAGCACCACATTTCAAAAGCTTTTATCATTCTTTTTATCTGGAGTATTTTATCCATTTCAGCAACTATTCAGATTATAAATTAATGAAATGCAGCAACCAGTTGCTTGTGGTTATTTATTTTTAACTTTAACGACTGGTTTATGGCACTTGAGTGCCGTTCTTCTGGTCTATTTTTCTACTGTTGCTTAATGAATCTTTTTATCTGAACTCCTTATCGTCCACGTTTCACTCCCATACAATGCTACACTCCAGACAAATGCTTTCAGAAAGGACTTCCTAACATATAAATTAATACTAGATGATAACAAGATTCGCTTCCTTAGAAACGCCTATCTTCCCATAGCCATTCTGCATTTTATATCTTCTTTACTTCAGCCGTCAGAAGTTATCTTGCTACCCAAACAACAAAATTCATCTACTACTTTTATTGTCTCATCACCTAATCTAATTCCTTCAGCATCGCCTGATTTTCTGATATGGAATTCCATTACCTTCGTTTTACTCTTGTTAATGTTCATCTTCTATCTTCCCTTCAAGTTCCTGTGTTTCTGTTCCTTCTCCATGTTCGAACAACATCACTGTGGTGCAGTAGAGACGTTTGAAAATATATGATGAGAGTTCCTCCCGACAATGCACATGCGACCAAACTTTAGAATTGACCTTGTAGACAATTCTGAACTACAGGCGACACGAGCAGTGAACTGCCTTCCTCGTGTTAAAACTGAAACTAATCGGCGTGTTACCCAGTCCATCATATTGGTTTATGCATGGTTGTGTACATCTTTGTTCCTCGGTTTGAGTGATATCTATAGACAATCTAAGGAACCGTCAGTGTCGGTTGGTGCTTGAGATGACTCCTTTGAGTGCCGGACCTTGAGCTGAGGAGTCGGCTTACCCAGCACCTTCATTTCACACTTCTCTTTCAGTCTTGAAGCTGAGTAATTTGTTTCTAAAAGATACACAATGGTGTTCATTTTTCTTTGATAATATACACAAAGAACTTGTGAATATGCACATGAACACTAGAACACAGTAACTGATTACACTGTGAAGTGACTGCAACAAAATGAATCTGTCATGAAGAGACATGCTCTCTTCGCGTTACGTGACACTGTCAGTAGCACCGCCTCCTATCCTTACGCATGCGCAAAGGCTGGTCTCCCCAATACAAACAGTTAAATGTCATTTACCCTCAAAATCGCGACACATTGGCAAAAACTGGGCTTAAAAAACATTTGCTTGCAGTCTCGAACCCACTATCTACGAACGCATAGAGCGATGCAGTTAACTACATGGGTATTCTTACTAGGTTCTACATCTACTTGGGATACTCTTCATATCACATTTAAGTGCCTGGCAGAGGGTTCATCGAACCACCGTTATACTATTCATCTAAATTCCATCCTCGAAAAGGGCTCGGGGGGAAAGAACATCTGAACCTCTCCGTTCGAGCTCTGATTTCTCGTATTTTATTCTGATCATCATTTCTACCTATGTAAGTGGGAGTCAACAATATATTTTCGCATTCGGAGGAGAATGTTGGCGATTGGAATTTCGTAAGCAGCCCACACCGCAGCGATAAGTGCCGTTATTGCAATGATTCCCATCCCAGATCTTGTATCACTTCCGTAACGCTGTCTCCCCGTATCGTGACAGTACGAAACGAGCTGGCCTTCTTTGGACTCTTTCGATGTCCTCCGTCAAACCCACCTGATGAGGATCCCACACTGGACAGCAATACTGCAAAAAAGGACGGACAAGCGTAGTGTACGCAGTTTCTTTTGTAGTTCTGTTGCATCTTTTAAGGGTTCTGCCAATAAAACGCAGTCTCTGGTTCGCTTTCCCCAAGACATTATCTACGTGTTCTTTCCAATTTGTGTCTGAAGTAATAGTAATTCCTGTATATTCTGTGGAGTTTACGGCCTTCACTTTTAATTGATTTACCTTGTAAGCAAAGTTCAACGGATTTCTTTTCGTACTCATGTGGACAACTTCACACTTCTCATTATTTACAGTCAGTTGCCAATTTTTACACCATAGTGATATCTTATTAGATCGTTCTGCAGTTGGTTTTGATCTTCAGATGATTTTACCAGACGGTAAATGACGGCGTCATCTGCAAACAATCTAAGAAAGCTATTTAGATTTTACCCTAAATCGTTTCTGTAAATAAGGAACAGCAGAGAACCAATAACACTGTCCTGTGGAACGCCCGATATCAACTCTATTTTATTTGATGCCTTAGTATAGATTACTACGAACTGTGTCCTCTCTGACAGGAAATCCCCTATCCAGTCGCAAGTTTGGGGTGATACACCATAAATACGCAATTTGATTGAAAGCCGTTTGTGAGGTACGGTGTCAAAAGCCTTCTGGAAATCAAGAAATGCGGAATCAATTTCCGAACCCTTGTCGATAGCACCTATCACTTCGTATGAGTAAAGAGCTGGTTGTGTTTCGCATGAACGATATTTTCTAAATCCGTGTTGACCTTGGGTCACCAAAAAAATGTTCAAATGTTTGTAGAGTCTATGGGACTTAACTACGGGGTCATCAGTCCCTAAACTTACAAATTACTTATGAACTAGCTACAACTAAGGACGGCACAAATATCCATGCCCGAGGGGTGATTCGAACCCCGACCGTAGTGGCCGTGCAGACCGTGACTGAAGCGCCTCAGTCCCCTCGGCCAACGCGGCCGGCTTGGGTCAACAGATCATTATGTTCGAGATAATTCATAATATTTGAATACAGGATATATTCCAAACCATGTTGCAAATTGACGTTAATGAAATAGGCATGTAGTTTAGTGGGTTACTACTACTGTCTTTCTGGAATATAGGTATGACCTGTGCATCTTTCCAATCCTTTGACACAGATCCATGTTTGAGAGAGCGGTTGTATATGGCTGTTAAGTAAGGAGCTATCGCTTCAGCATAATCAGATAGAGATCTAATGGCTATACAGTCCGGACCAGAAGACTTGTTCTTTTTAAGTGATTTTACTTTCTTCACTTCTCCGATGATACCTACTTCTACGTTACTCACTCTGGCCTCTGTTTTTAATTCGAAATCTGGAATATTGGCTTCGTCTTCTTTGGTGAATGAGTTTCTAAAAGCTATGTTTAGTAACTCTGCTTTATTAGCGCTGTCATCGGCAGGATCGCCATTACTATAACGTAGTGAGGGTATTATTTGTGTTTTGCCCCTAGTATATTTAACATACGACCGAAGTCTCTTAGGTTATTCTTTATTGTCTGACCTTCTGACGGCTTTTACAGTTGATGCGTCTTTCATTTATAAGATATTTTATGAAATATGTCGGGTTTTTGGCGAATCTTCAATGCGCAAAAAAAAGAAAAAATAAATAAATAAATAAATAAATAAATAAAAAATGCTAGCGGATGTTGCGTTCTTGGCGAGTTAGTGCATGTGCAAGGCGGGGTGCGCAGTAGCTCCATTGCGTTTAGTGGGGACCATTCGTGCGTAACCGCCACAGCTCGAGTATCCAAGAGCTGGTGTCTCTACCAGCACCAACGCCAATGTCGAAAGCGGCGTTTGCCCTCGCCTCTCTCTGCCGCAGAAGCTTCCTCCATGGGGTTCAGAAGAGAATTTTAACCTGAGCCGCGCCACTGCCGCCTATATTATACGACTCGTATATGTGATATCTCCGCGACGTAAAACGTTTCTAATGCGATAGAAATGTATATGTTACAGGCCAAACCCATTTTTAGGATGAACTAGTTTCGCCTAGGCCAAACCAGTTCATCCTGTTAACGATAGGAGAAACCAGTTTAGCCTAGGTCGAATTAGTTTATCCTAGTTAGAATTTACATACTTTGGGACAAACTGGTACGACCTAGTCTAGGGTGACCAGATGTCCCATATTTTACGGGATCGTCCCTTATTTAGCTTAAGTATTCTCTTGTCCAAACAAAATAAATACGGGATGCAGTTTGTCGCAGATTTTATTAACAGTCCCATATATTTTGAAATAACGTGTGTCAACAAGATGTTTCCGTATTTCCACATACTTTCATGCATGTTGAAGGACCAAGAGACTTTGCTGTTCTGAAAATTGGTGATGTGAATAAACTCATTGCACGGTGTGAAGAGAATACAAAATACTATCTTCCAGCTGATGAACTTTATGATGTGATTGACACAACTCACGTAGCTGTGGGTCATGGTGATCGTGGTAGGATGTTAATCGAGACATAAAAAAAATATGCCAATATCACAAAGGAAATGATAGGCGTCTATTTATCAATGTGTGATGTTTGTCAACAAAAGAAGACAAAAAAAGGGAAGACGGCTAGTTTCAAAGGCAATTCTTCATTCGGCAATGAATAGCAGATGCCACGTCGATTTGACTGATTTCCAAACACAACCGGACGAGAATTTTAAATTGATTCTAGTCTACCAAGACCATCTCACAAAATTTGTTCTCCTTCGTGCGTTAACATCAAAGGGGCTGAAGAAGTGGCTTATCACTTGAATGACATATTCCTAACTGTATGGGCGCCGTGCATTCTTCAATCTGATAATGGCAGACAAGTTGTCAATAATGTTATAAGAGAACTCGCAAATCTTTGGTCAGAACTGAAAATTGTGCATGGAAAACCAAGGCACAATCAAAGTCAGGGTTCTGTTGAACGTGTCATTGAAAATATGTTAAGTTCTTCGTTAAAGGACAACAATACGACGAAGTGGTCGGAAGGATTAAGGAATGTCCAATTCATGAAAAAACTATCATACCACTCTGGCATAAAACAATCACCTTACAAAACAATGTTCGGAATCGAACCTATAGTAGGACTTTCCACTTCCTCGTTGCCCCATAAATCATTAATGATGTTCAGGATTAAGATGACCTAAAGAAGGCAATCGAAGCTGGCAGCAAAACTGAACAATACGAATACAATGACGAAGTTGTCATTGTGAAAATTAATACAAACGACATTGAAAATGATACAAGAAAAATGAATTAAAGCTTCATCTGACTAATCCCATCCACCAGCTAACATTGGAGACAACGGAACCACACCTATTCCAAATGTAGACAAAGGCAGAGGTGACCTTCGAAACGTAATTGGAGTAATACTTCAAAACACTGATGAGGCCCTTTACAAAGTTGGCACCAAACATGGCGTACTTGAAAAACATTATTGGAGGTATAATTTTATTACGATTTCCCATCATTTTCTGGAAAAAGAAAAAAAAATTAAAAACATTTCTTTTCACTTTTTTATTTTTTTAGGACTGATTCCGACGTCTGCATTCAGAAGTTTTTAGATGTGGGAGATATTAACCAGGATATTGAAATATCTTTAAGGACTGCAGCCACAAAACATTCTGCTGGATCAGGCCAAAGCTTCGTGAAATGCAGCTGCATGAAAGACTGTACGACAAACAAATGTATTTGTAAGAAAAACAAAGTGCTGAGCAATTCTAAGTGCCACCATAGTAATTCTTGCAAAAATAAGTAAATAAGCAAATTTCAGACAAAGAGATATCTGCGGATGAATAAGTTGATACAGATGTGAGATTACTGATTCGTTAATAAATAACTTTTATAAATCTCATTGACTATTCTATTTCTATTTCTTTATTCAGTTTGCTTTGAAAAGCTTATAGAAGATACAAAGTAGGCGAAATTAGTTCAGAGTAGGACGTACCTGTTTCTCCTAAAGCATGCAAATTCTAACTAGGATAAACCGATTCGACGTAGGCTAAACTGATTTCTCCTATCGTTAAAAGGATGAATTAGTTTAGCTTAGGCTACACTGGTTCGTCCCATCGGTAACAGGATGAACTAGTTTGGCCTAGGCGAAACTGGTTTGTCCTATCGCATGTAGGGAGAACTGGTTTGGCCTAGGCGAAACTAGTTTATCCTAAAATCGGGTTTGGCCTTTAACATATATATGAAATGATTTGATAGAAAAACGAAACGAAGAATTATTTTATTTTATTTATTTATTTACTTTTTTTCACGATGAGATTTTTTACCGGGGTTCACTGAACAAGTGAAGACATACGACACGCCGCGACTGGGAACCGTGTTCTTGATATTCAACGTCAGTGTTTAGGAGACCTTATAACCAACCTAATGCAACGTTTTATTGATGTGTTTATGTTGGGGACCACTGTAACGTGTTGATTTTCCGCAAAGACTCACATTTGCCAGGACTCCAGCGAACAAATGAACATGCGTAATTTCCCTTCAGTTGCCTAACTGCCAAAACAAGGTACATAGTCACTACTGAAACTGCAGTAATTCCCCTTGCACTTGGCAATGTAATAAATCTTTTCTAGAAATGTATCATAACTCTGTAATGAATTAATAACGTCTTTTCAACACTTGCAGGACTGGTCAATTTGTCCCCTGTCGCTCCTTCGCGGGCGCCTGAGCACACGATAGACTACTGCGGTGCGTTGTCAAGGGAACCGTGTTCTAGATATTCAATGTCAGTGTTTAGGAGACCTTATAACCAACCTGATGCAACGTTTTATTGTTGTGTTTACGTTGGGGACCACTCTAACGTGGTAATTTTCGCCAAACTTTCACATATGCCAGGACAAGAACGAAGAAACGAAAATGTATAATTTCCCTTCAGTTGCCTAACTGCCAAACATGGTAGATAGTCACTAATGAAACTACAGTACTTCTCCTTGCACTTGGCAAAGTAATAAATCTTTTCTAGAAAGATATCATAATTCTGTAAGGAATTAATAACGTCTATTCGCCACTTGCAGGACGGGTCAATTTGTCCCCTTTGGCTCCCTTTGCGGGCGCCTGAATACACGATAGACTACTGAGGTGCGTTGGCAATCCACTGGGGGCAGAAATGCACCAGTACGCGAATAGCAGGTGAGTTAGTAGGGGTTGGAGCCCGCCACTGTCCGCACAGGGAGGGGGTGTCCGAGTTGCGGAGTGGGCGGCGGGTGCGATTAGGGGGAGGTGAGCGCCCTGTGGGGCGGCTCAGTGCTGCCCCCCCCCCCTCCCACGCACTCGCTCCCCCTCCTACTCCCCCTCCCCCGGCAAGTTTGTGCGGCAGGTGCCCACTCGCCGCCCTTATCGAGTTAGGGCGAGTTAGCGGCTGCGGCGCCGTCCCCAGGGCGCGCCCAGATGCGATGTAGCCGCCGCCGCCGCCGCCGCCGCCGCTGCCACATTTCTTCCGCCCTACTCTCTCCGCCGCAGACTCCGGTCCCGACAGCGCTACTCTCTCTTAATGACCGCCGGCCCGACTTCGCGCCTGCAGCTGCGGCCGACAGCCGCACAGCGGCGTTATTTAATTTGCCACATAACGTCCACTAAATCTGGAGCCTCGAAATCACTTCCAGGAAGCGCTAGCGCTTCGGAGCTGTTTGTGGAACGGTCCAGCCCCGGATCTATGAAATTTTCCGAACCGGGGCAAAAGTTCGTAGTGGCACCTCCCCCCCCCTGTAGCTTTTCAGACAACGTTGCCATTCAAGAAAAATCTCTTCCGTTAAAAACAAATTTTTGTAAATTTTGTGTCCCACCCTCGTCGCCGCATTTGTGTCTCGTTTCCGTCGTAGGTGTCGGTGGCCGAGTAGGAAGACCGACACAGGAATAAAGGTAGCATGCTTGTGCAGGTACCGAGGGGAGCAGCCAGTGGGACAGCAGAAACTAGAATCACTAAATTAGAACGAGATATATATTGCACAGAATTTATACAATACTTAACTTTTACATAGCTCAGTACTGCAGAAAGCTGATACATAGTTGAGCTAGAGGCCTGCCTAGTGCCTATCCGATAGCCAGGTCTTCACTGGTGCCTATCTAATTCCGAAGTGTTGACTGGTTGTGATATTCCTGGCCTGTGACCACTTAAAAAATTCTGGCCGCTGGCCGTTTCTTTGCTAACATTGTACGTGCCTTAAACGCGGAAGAAAGACAGCAGTGCAGCATATGTTGAAATGTGGGGTGGGGAGCAGTAGCATATGGCGCAGTAGGTGCTGGTTCCCGTGGGAAAGCCCGCCTATGTTACTGGTGCTCTCCTCGCATTGGCTGCTGCATTTCACGTCACGTGATTTCTTTTGAAATTACTTTTGTTTATTATAAACTAAATATTAATTATTCAGAGCTAAGAATTTATTATAAATATCTCTCAAGGACAGGCTAGATTTGGACAGTTTAAAAAGTTTAAGTTGCCTTCTCTTATTGTAACAACAAGAGAAGAGCGATTTTGCAGAAGGCGCGCGACGGCCCTGTTTTGGCGCGAAATAGAGCGTCAGGTACCCTCTCGCAACGCGCCGCAGTTTCAGTCTCGAGCTGACCACTATACGCGCCGGACCGCGCCGGTCATGAGTAAAGATTTTTGCGTAAATGTGATAACAGTCGAGGTCTCAACATGAACTATGGGCAGCATAGGCCGTATCATATTAACAATAGTTGCTAATTTTTTATTATTTATTTAATAAATGGCATCCCTGACAATTAAAAATCTCGCGAGTCACTTATTATGCTTCCATCATAAAGAACTTTAGCCTCACTTGTATGCTGTAGAAGAACCAACGACCTGTGTGCTGTCTTCTGCGCTGGGGACACAATTATAGAAGACAACAGGTTAGTCAGAACTCTATGCTTTCCGTAAAGTCTCGGAAAGCAACTACGACACCTCGTGCGTACTGTAGGGCGGTACAAACGCACACTGCTACGCAACAGCATCCGCAAGGATGTGGAGGTTTTAGGTGACTTGTGGAAGGAAGCAGTACTAACTTCTCCGACCGCAAATAAAAACCCTAGGAAGCTTGTATGGTTAGTATCTCAGTCCCAAGTGAACGATGTCGTTCAGTGGTGGCCACGAGCGGAGTTGTAGCAGAGGGCGCTCGTGACTGACGTCGTAAGAACGCCGCGCAGTGCGTGCATGGCGGCGCGCGGCGAAAGTAGGTGGAGCGCACTTTGGACTTATGCGACACCACAGTAAAGATTTTTGTTTCACTTTTTGGGGTAACAGCACTCTTGTGATTCTTCAGTTTCTCCCGGCGTATTTGATAATCGAAATATCCACGGGTGTGCTGCCGCTCTATAGTATCCAACGGGCACAATATTTCGGCGATCATACATGTCGCCATCATCAGGTGAACTGACGGACTGAGCTCCTGGGAACGCGCCGGTACGGAGATCCGCACGCTATGGCTGCTCGAAGGGAACTGGGTTCTAGCCCGGTAGCAGGCGATATAAATTAGAGAGGCCATTGTAATTCGCACAAGTGACGACCTCATAAACCGTGACTGTGGCTATAATCTTAGCAAAGCTTGGGAACCAGCGATTGGGTTAATTAAGAGTAAATCTAGCAAACGTAACGAAGTGACGACCACGGCGGACAGAGCCCTCACACCGACGTCATCTCAGACGCCGTCGCTATCGGTTCCACTGCGCGACCGCGGCGAGGGGCGCGGACCGCGGAGGGGTCGCTACACGGGTCGAGGGTATTTAAATGGCCCGCTACCGGGCTAGAACCCAGTTCCCTTCGATCAGCCGTAGCGTGCGGATCTCCGTGCCGGCGCGTTTCCAGGAGCTCAGTCTGTCAGTTCACCTGATGATGGCGACATGCATGATCGCCGAAATATTGTGGCCGTTGGACACTATAGACCGGCAGTACACCCGTGGATATTTCGATGAACAGCACTCTTATTTTTAAAATAATCGCACTGAAGTGTTTTACGGCCCACTTTACATTTGTAGTTTTATAATTTGTTGCCAACATTTCGGACAACAATAATAATATAAATGACAAAAAAATTATAGTGATACGATTACAACATATCTATGTACCCAACACGTAACCCTTTTAGGAAAAAAAAAAAAGAAAAATTATTGGTAGCGACGGGTTCCGAACGACTACCCCTGTGCTTTACAATCAAAACGCTGCCCACTACGCTGCGACGAACAATTACGTAAATGGTTTCTTACTATTGATGGCGGTTGTTAACTGACGCTAATAAGGCATTTTTAGACACTATGTAAGAGTACACCTGTCGCTGTATCTTACAGTTTGATTTAACGTAATTTATATATTGTCTTAAATTTGTTCATTTCACGTATTTTCATTTCATGTATGCAAGGTATATTTCTTATGTAACGTCATTTTCTGTATTGAATCATTTAGCCACGGTGGAGTAGCCGAGCGGTCTAAAGCGCCTCGCTGAGAAGCGCC
The DNA here is from genome assembly GCA_026315105.1 of Locusta migratoria. Lineage (NCBI taxonomy): Eukaryota > Metazoa > Arthropoda > Insecta > Orthoptera > Acrididae > Locusta > Locusta migratoria. Next base: position 307,693,502 of record CM048744.1, read on the forward strand.
GGTTGCTCGCCGTGGAGGTTCGAGTCCTCCCTGGGGCATGGGTGTGTATGTGTTTGTCCTTAGGTTAGTTTACCTAGGTTTAAGTAGTTTGTAAGCTACGGAATGATGACCACGCAGTTTGGTCCGATAGATTTACAAGCATTTGAACATTTGAATCATTTAGTGTAAACATGTACTGTGTGTAAACTAGCATAAATGCACGGACATTCTTTTGCTGTAAGTTGGTTATGCGCAAGAGAAAATGTTGAACCTATTGTAAAGACTGTCTTTGGGACAGACGTAGTAGCTGTGAGTGTCGTGCTGCTGAAGCAGTCGCGGAGCGGACTCGCCAAAGTAAACACATAAATGTTTTGTTGATGGTGTAGAGGCACGGCAGGCGCAGTGTGGCGTGAGTTTAATGAAGTAGCAAAGTTGCAATAAGCCTGAGAGGCGTACTGTATAATGTATTGAAGAAAGTGCGAAACAAGTTTCTTTATACTCGAAAGTGATCAGTGTAATGTTTTTTCATGTGTGCAAGAAAAGTAATTGTTTCGTTATCAAGTCTATTGTCAGCGAGAGTGATTGTTGCTGTAATTACGGAGATTAGAACTTGTATCGAGGTGATATCAATGTATGGAGATTTCAGCCAGATGAGCTGAACAAAGAGTTGTCGATAAAAATATTTTCGAACCAGCAGTAAGAGTACTTATTGTAATCATATCTGTCTTGTATGGATTTCACGACGAAGACGACGAAAACAGATGAGTACTTTTGTAACATTTTATTTTGTATGCATGTTATTGAAGTGTTAACCCAATCAGAATTTTGGTTCAATTACATATGACTTATTTTGAAACCAGTCTTAATTTTGTAAGTAGTTGTAGTCACCCCATTATCACCATTATTAGATTATGTTGATTATGCAAGCCTGTACATTGACTAACAAGTTCAATCATTTTTCAAAGTAATTACGATCAGTTTTAAAGAAATTGCTAAATGTGTTACAACCACAGAGACTAGTAATTAAAGTGCAGTGCTGTTCTAAGTTTTGTAATCAATTATTATGCCAAAGCTTTTAACTTGCAAGAGAGTTTGCACGTAAAGTTGGTTTCATTTATATAGAAAGTAACCAGGCTAACAGTAGTCAAAGTATTATAGTTGATTAACCAGACTTGACGAAAGTAATTTTTATGAAATACGTTAAATGCCAGACTCTGCTCAGCCAGTTATACGCGTACGCTACCCAGTCCCTGGAACCAATTAATCAAAACAAGGAAGTTTAATGCTTTAAACAATATTATCAAATTTATTGAGAATTTTGACTGTAGTATTTGTGAAGCTCATTGCACCACGCAGTTTCACAGTACTGAGCTATTATCATTGCAATCAGAGTCTATCAGCTATTACGATTTTGATTATAACACGAACACGCCATCACCACTACATGAATTCTAACACATTTATTAGTCAAGTTGTGCTGTACGTGAATCGTAAGAGGTGCTGGTTGGAGGCTGTAATCAATGCTAAGTCAGATAGGGCCAAAATTAATTAATTACCAAAGTGACTGTTTCAAGTTAATTAATATCAATTTTTTTATTTATTCCAAATTTTAACTTTCACTACGAAAGTGTTGTTGCGACCCATTAATTGTGATTTGCTGCAACATTCAATAACGAAATTATTATTACTACAGCATATCATTACGCATTCTGAGTTCTGACATTCTTTGACGACCTCCAACTACGCCAGCTCTTACAACTAGATCATCATTTATCGTACGAAGAACGACGTGTTTTTGTTAATTCTTCAGTGCTTTGAAATAACAACGTTTAAGTTACAATAATCATCAAATACGCAACGCAAGATGGCGTATGCCAGAGACAATTCTGGGAGTGGAATGTCACGTGACATCTGCGAACGGCTGGTTTACGTGTAATCAATGGACGGTGTCAAATCGCCGTTATTTTTGCAAATATATGTCAATCGATATGAGATACGAAAAAAACGTAACAGGCCAAAGTTGTAGAGAATTAACTTTTGTGTCCCAGCTTCGTCGCCGCTTTTGTGTCTCGTTTCCGTCGTAGGTGGCGGCGGCCGAGTAGAAAGAACGACACAGGAATAAAGGATGCACGCTTGTGCAGGTAGGAGGTGACCAGCCAGTGGGACAGCAGAAACTAGAAACACTAGAGTAAATTAGAACGAGATATATATTTCTTAGAGACTTAGTAATACTTAACTTTTACATAGCTCAGTACTGCAGAATGCTGACACATAGCTGAGCTAGAGGCCAGCCTAGTGCCTATCCGAGAGCCAAGTCTTTACTGGTGCCTATCTGATTCTGAAGTGTTAGCTGGTTCCTATCTCAGTCCCAAGTGAACGATGTCGTTCAGTGGTGACCACGAGCGGAGTTGTAGCAGAGGGCGCTCGTGGCTGACGTCGTAAGAACGCCGCGCCGTGCGTGCATGGCGGCGCGCGGCGAAAGTAGGTGGCGCGCACTTTAGACTTGTGCGACACCACACCCCTTCCCCCCAAACCGTCGCGTCGTCGTGGCGTAGGGCTGAGGGCCACGGCGACGGCACTGGGAGGAGTGCCTGGGCGGGGGCGTTACTGGTGGGACGGGCGTCGTAGCAGAGGCTGGGATCGAGATACCGTCCGCGCCCCGATATCCACCTTGCGATCCCCCTGGACACCCATCAAAACCTGGGGAAGGGCGCACGCCTCCGCACAGAGGGAGCAGGTCATCTTCTTCTGAGGTGCGTGGCCCAGGCGGCAGGGTCACGCATGGTCCCGGAGTCCTTCTCGGTGAGGCTGTCAGCTGCGGCGGCGACGGAGGCGGAGAGGCGGACTGCGTAGGAGGCGCGTCCACCTCCATAGGGATCTCGTAGTCCGGGGACGCTGGGCCCGGAGGCGAGCGATGTGGCTGTGCTCCCTGGCGGTGTACTGGATCTGGAATCAAGAAACCAGAGACAGGATCGCGCGGCCTGTGCAAGCGCAATTGGTTTGCGTGGCGCCGCAGCTCCGACCCTGTGGAAGAACGTACAACATACATATTGCTCCCGAGCACGCGCTGAATGGTGCCTGGCAACCGGCAACCCAGCAAACACCTTGTACAGCACCGGCGTAGAAACCTGAAAACGCGTAGCGCCATACGAACCGACTCGGTGCGTGGGAGGCTGCAGCAGGTGAAGGAGAGTGCGGTGACGGCGGCCGTGTAGCAGCTCGGCCAGAGACTGGCCGTCACGTGGCTTGCACCGATACGTAGAAAGGGAAAATTCGAAGAGTTGCTGCCTGGAGTGTTGACCTTTTATATTTTCCATGTGAGACTTGAATGTTCGAACGAAACTTTCTGCTTCACCATTGGACTGAGGGTGAAAAGGTGCGGTGGTGACATGCTGAATGCCATTCACACGACAAAACTGTTGAATTTACGCACTAACAAACTGAGGTCCATTGCCACTGACGAAAGTTTCAGGCAAACGTTCGATGCAAAACACTGATGTTAAGGCACTGATTGTACTAGACGCCGTCGTTGAGTTCATGGCAATCACAAAAGGAAACTTGCTGAAAGCGTCTACAACGATTAACCAGCGTGTATTTCAAAAAGGTCCGGCAAAATCAATGTGTAAACGTTGCCATGGTCCCTTGGGGCGTGGCCAGTCTGAGAAACGTTGCGGAGGAGCCGCCTGATGCTCCGCACAAACTGTACACTGTGACGTCAGGCTCTCTATCTGGGCGTCCATACCAACCCAGGTACAATGACGTCTGGCCAGTTGCTTTGTCCTAATAATACCCCAATGTCCTTGATGCAGGAGGCGTAAGACTTCTCGTTGCAGGGAAAGAGGAACAATCACTCTTCTTTGGTCGTTGTCAGTATGCAACAACAGAACACCCTGACTTAAAGACAATGCATGACGTTGTGCAAAATAACGTCGAACCAGAGGCCGCTCAATGTCTTTGACTCTGGCAGGCCACCCTGAGCGAACAAAACGTGCTACCACACTTAGGCCCGGCGCACACTTGACGCAGCAGAGGCAGAGCAGAGGCAGAGGCGAGGCGCAGGGCCTCTGCTGGTCAGCGCACACTTGTCGCAGCGCAGGCAGAGGAGGGCAGCACAGCTTGCAACAGCACGTGCTGCATGTCCACTGCAACCTTCTCGATGCAATCAGATTTAATTCCTGGATCTCCTTCAAAACTCAGTTAATTTGTGTGTATGTGTGTGTGTGTGTATGTGTATTCTGATAGAGTATTACAGCAGTGAAAGGTCTGTTGAGCAACAGGCAAAAATGACGAATACATGCTGAATTTCTCTGGTCCATGGAAGCTCATTTAAGCTCTTGAGCTATTCCGACTAAACAGACGACAGTTCAAAGAGAGTCACATGCTGAGTAAGAAGGACTTAACAGAGAAGAAAAGTAGTGTGACACGTCATACCCGCTAAAGAAAAATTAGGGATATGTTTTAGGAATTTAATTAAAGTCAGATTTATTTTTCTTTCATTTCTTTTATAATTCAGTGAAACAAGTGTCACAGCAAATTCAATATTTGAAAGAACCTTTATACAACTGTCATATTTAATCATGATTGTGGCGCAGTATATACGATCAGAAACACTTTTCTTCTCGGTGACACCTGGTATGCTTTTCATATGTCTTAAATTGAAAGATATGTCGATATGAAAAATTTTGCAAATCATAGTTTCCTTGTTTAACTGCATTTGCACGCAAAGCGATTCCTTACTTAGGTCTTTATTCGTAGCTCTTCCATGCTCCTGAGTACTAAGATACTGACGTTTGCTTTTTTTTCTTCTTCTATGATGGCAGCTGTGCATGTACATGCAGTATTTTATTACATTGCATTCATATTTTGTCTCTGTCATCATTTTAATTATAATTACCTTCAGCAGCCATTATATCTGTTAGTAATTAATGAAGCTAATGCTAATACTTTTGCAAATGTTGAATTTCTGAAAGTAGTATAGAATTCAGGTTGAGAAATACTGACGAGAGACGTTCCTAGCATCATCTATGGTTTAGCAGTGAGCTGAAGCTCCACGAAGGGGTGGACATTTTGTTTCAAGAAATTGAAGAAGGTCCCTGATAGTAAAAAAAAATCGTTGCACGTCCATTCTGGTTTCGCCGAACTTTTTATTCAGTAGTAACGGGAATTTTAGCTTATGTAGTGCTTTCATGCTTGCCACAAAGTTTACTGAAACCAGAGACTATAGACCGTAAAAATACACAATCAGCATCTTCGGTTTATGAATCTCGGTGCCTTTCTATTTCAGTAAGTTGTTCGTTTCCAGCTTTGGGTGTGTATCGGCAGCATACGGAGAAGGGAGACACGAGGCAGCTCCGCACTCGGCACAGCAGGCGGCAACAGCCGCGCGTGTGCCGCGTAGCTGCCGACCGCGGCGCGTCAAACGTGTATTTCACGTATTTTCTCGAGAATCGAAAGAGATATAGCTCTCATTCCACCGTTAAAAACAACTTCGATATGTTAGCTACATTTCGTTCGCAGTAATGTATGATGTAAAACGCAGCAAACGCAAACTAGCCAGCGACTACTTTTTTCACTGCAAACTCTTCAACATATGCGAGGCGTTGTACTTTAGTTTTTACTATAACAATAACTATGTACAATAACGAAAAGAAAACCTCCCCAACGTCATGCGGTGGCTTTTGCCTATATGATACAGAAAAAGTAATAGTTTTCTAGTCAGGAGTTTCTGCAAAATCGATTGTGGAAGCTGCGTTAGCGCAAAACACGCACAAATCGGAAAACAGTATTTTTAATTTTTTTACGCAGAAAGTAAAAGTGTTACAAAGAAACTAAATACAGAGAAGGATGTAGCTTATATTCGTCTACATAAAACAATTTTTTCGAAGCATATCCGATGACTTGAAATTTCACTTTGCGACAGAGGTGGAACAGAGGCGCAGGAAAACTGTGCGCCTCGGACAACCGGACAGAGGCGTGACCGAGGAAACGCCTGCCCTCCGCCTCGGCTGCGTTAAGTGTGCGCTGCCCTATTACAAAGCATGCGTTACAGACGGACGGAGGCCTCGCCTCTGCCTCTCCTCTGACTCTGCTGCGTCAAGTGTGCGCCTGGCCTTAGGTCTGCATCCGCAGCTGTTTCCTGTGCAACCCAACGAGAGTTCAAAGGGAAGTCTGCGACAGCGGAAGCATCTCTGGAGTCTATCTGACAACAAGCCACTTCCGAAGAATCAAATGACACATCCTGGCCAACCGGAAGTCGGGAAAGTGTGTCAGCGTTGGCATGTTTAGAGGTAGGTCGGTACAAAATCTCATACTGATAATTTGACAATATCAAGGACCATCTCTGAAGCTTTTATGCCGTTCGTTGCGGAATTGGCTTTGTGGGTGAGAACAACGACGTAAGAGGCTTGTGGTCAGACAACAAATAGAATTTTCTGCCATAGAGATAATGATGAAACTTTGAGACGCCATAAACGATTGCTAAGACCTCCTTTTCTATCTGGCTGTAATTATGTTGCGTTGGCGTCAGTAGCTTGGACGCAAAGGCAATAGGACGATCGTGAGAACCAATACGATGTGACAATATTGCACCCAGACCGTACGACGAGGCATCCACTGCTAGCACTACAGGCTTCTGTGGGTCAAAGGGAATCAAACAAGCATCACTGAGTAGTGCAGACTTTAATTTGTCAAAGGCAACCTGGCAAGCTTTAGACCATACAAAAGGAACATTCTTCCTACGTAAGTGATGCAGTGGAGCTGCAATCTGAGAGGCAATGGGAATAAATCTGAAATAATAGTTAAGCTTTCCCATTACTGCTTGCAATTCGTGCACATTCTTAGGAGGACGCAAGTCTTTGATTGCTCAAAGATGTGACTGTAAGGGGGGAATTCCTTGGGCATTAATCACATGGCGAAGGTACTCAATTTCAGTTTGAAAAAACGAACACTTTGCTTTATTACAACGTAGACCTGCTGAAGTCAACACTTTGAAAAGGCACTCCAGGTTTGATGAATGTTCTTCAACTGTGCGCCCTGAGACCACAATATCATCTAAATAGTTCGAGCAACACGGTACAGAAACTGTCAGCTGTTCCAAAAAACGCTGAAAAATAGCGGGGGCGGAAGAACTGCCAAATGGTAGGCGTTGAAATTGAAAAAGGCCCATGTGAGTATTAATGACGAAAAACTTTTTTGACTCGTCATCAAGTGGAATCTGTAAGTATGCCTCTGCTAAATCAGTCTTAGAAAAGAAACGAGACTGTCCTAATTTGTCCATCAGTTCCTCAGGTCTGGGCAGGGGTGTCAACAATTGTTTGACCGTTCACTGTTGATTTGAAGTCCGCACAGAGGCGAAGTTTTCCTGACGGCTTGGGTATAATAACTAAAAGCCAAGCCTCCTGACTCGCAGAAAGAGGAGAAATCACCCCACTATCTTGCCAACGTTGAATTTCTGCGGCAACTGTATCACTTATTGCGATAGGCACTGGTCTAGCTTTACGAAATTTTGGAACAGCAGATTCTTTCAAAGTTACATGTGCCACGAACTCTTTTGCGCAACCTAGTTCCGGGAAAAACAATGTCACTATATTTTTCACACAATCCATTGATTTTGTCCTGAGGCACTACTGACGAAATTTGAAGGACATCTCCTTGAATTGATAGGCCAAACAAGTCAAATACATCTAGTCCAAAAATGTTCTGTGTAGATTTGGCCTGAAGAACTACAAAAGAAACTGTTTTTGTTACACCTTGAAAAGAGGCGGGCAGGCTACACGTTCCTCGCACGGGAATATTTTGACCTGTATATGCTGTTAGCACTTGTTGAGATGGCAACAATTTTGGCGAACCCAGAAGTTCATATGTATCTTTATTTATTAATGTGACAGCGGAACCAGTATCTAGCTGAAATTTCACAGTCTTATTTTCTATGCAAAGAGTCACAAAAAGTTATTGCTTGTGGCGCTCGACAGGTTCGCAAATGTGGGAAACGTCTGACACAGCTTGTTTGCTGCGCTTGCGCATGCGCGGGCTGCGTGCGGTAGGAGGTGGCGCAGAATCGGTACACATTAGATTAATATCACTGTCACTAGATGGCACTACCGCCAGATCGGCGTCCGCGCAGAGCGAGGCTACTACAGATTCACTAACTACTGCACTAAAATTACTTTGAGTAGCTACATCAAGTCTATTGTCACTAGCTACACAGTGCTGGGCACTATTACAATGAGAAGTTGTAGAAGGCACTAGGTTCACTACAGGATTGCACTGTACATAGTCATTTTGCTTGTCCCGAACCCTTTTCCGTTGCACTGTTTTACGCGCTCGTCGGCGCTTGCGACGTGGCTCATTACATAGTTTTGCAGTAGGCGCCGAAGAACTTTCTTGCAATTGAGAACTAAGTAAAGCACTGTTCAATTCCACAGCGTCTATGACATTGACAGCATGAACTGTTCGTGCACTCGGCAAAGCACTGTTTGTAACGGTACCGTTCTTTGAGTTTTTAATTTGCATACACACAGACTGTACATGTTCCGATTTGCCACATTGATTACAGGTTGCGTTGCGACTAGGGCAATGCGCACACTTGTGGCGAGATACACACTGGGGGCAAGATTTACGTACATTTTTCTGAAATGAACGTTGGCGCCCATTATTCAAATTACTGTTTCTAACACGACCGGGCGATCTTTGTGTCACACTTTTACACTGGCTACTGTTCACTGACTGTTCAGCATGGCCGGTAGAATTTAAAGAATCACTAGTGCTATACTGAAAACTATGGCTAGGAAAGCGTCCGTTGTGGCACATTGAATTAACACTGTGGCTTTGCATTTCTACATCTGCTAAGTCAAAGGTATCATGCGCTTCTATAAGCTGCAGTACACTGTCTAATGAGGGGTCAGACTGTTTCAGAATCGCTGCCCTAATTCTGGGGTCCTGAATGTTCTGTGTGATCGCATCCCTCAACATCACATCACTATAGAAAGTCCACAAGAGCAACACTTGCGGGTTAAGCCCTTCAACTCCGTAATCCACTGCTGGTGCGACTGTTCTGCTAATTTTTTCAGTCTGAAAAATCGGTACCGCGCTGCGACTACGAGAACTTTTCTCTCATAATGAGCAGTCAGTGCATCTACTATTTGTTCAAAGTCTACATCAGGAGGATATGTGTGGGGGAAAAGTTTCCGCAGTAATACAAAGGTCTGGGGGCCCACTATCGATAAGAAAAGGCTCTTCACTCTCTGATCTGTAATTTGATGAGCCGCGACGAGTTCTTGAAATTGGGCGAAGTAGTCACTCCACTCATCGTCACGTTCGTTGTACTGGTGGAGCGTAGGGAGTGGTGCAGCGGCAGTTGCACGCTGCTGAAGCGACGGCTGTTGGTGGTTAGCTGCTTGCGCTGTTAACTGGGACACAGCTTGAAGTAGTTGCGTGATTTGCGCCGTCTGTAACTGAATAATTTCCATTAAGTTTGGGTTCCGGGTAGTGGCCATACTGACCGATTAGGCGCCGTGCATACAAGTAAATTATAACAAAACACAAATACAATATGAAAGGAAGGCTCGCTCTGCAACAAAAATGTCCACAAAACACGTAACAATATTGTCCCCCAAAAATCTTATAATAAGGGTGGGCGGAAACAATTTCTGCGTGCTCCGACTGCTGCTGTCTGGCTGCTGCCAGCGGCTGGTCCACGGTTTGTCTATCACTCCTCGTCGCGCCTTTTGTGTCCCAGCCTCGTCACCACTTTGTGTCTCGTTTCCGTCGTAGGTGTCGGTGGCCGAGTAGAAAGACCGACACAGGAATAAAGGATGCACGCTTGTGCAGGTACGGAGGTGACCAGCCAGTGGGACAGCAGAAACAAGAAACACTAGAGTAAATTAGAACGAGATATATATTTCTTAGAGACTTAGTAATACTTAACTTTTACATAGCTCAGTACTGCAGAATGCTGATACATAGTTGAGCTAGAGGCCTGCCTAGTGCCTATCCGAGAGCCAAGTCTTCACTGGTGCCTATCTGATTCCGAAGTGTTAACTGGTTCCTATCTCAGTCCCAAGTGAACGATGTCGTTCAGTAGTGACCACGAGCGGAGTTTTAGCAGAGGGCGCTCGTGGCTGACATCGTAAGAACGCCGCGCCGTGCGTGCATGGCGGCGCGTGGCGAAAGTATGTGGCGCGCACTTTAGACTTGTGCGACACCACATTAACTCCTCTACAAATTCAATTATTCAATTTTCGTGTCAGATGAACGGTTCGTTACCAATTACAATTACATTATAAACAGCCTTTTTAGTGTTACTGACGTATTTTCAGTCAGAATAATTTGAAAAAGGAACGTTCTGGTCTCTGATGGCCTACATGTATGTCTGTAAAATTTGGTACTGATTGGTTGAACGGTTCAGCTTAAAAATTGGGAACACGTTACGGACAGACATATAGACAGACATCCAGAAATCGCCGTTATTTTTGCAAATACCTCCGAAACAATGCGAGATATGAAAAAAAAACAATAACATAATCTATCAAGGTGTAGAGGAATTTCTCAGCTACAGGTTCATGTATTCAGTTTCCGTGTCAGATGAACGGCCAAAGCGTTATTTTCATTTAAATTTCGAGCTGTCAAAAGACGATCGCAAAGGCCCACTCTTAGTGTTGCTACTGTAACCTAAAGTGAACCAATAAAAATGAAGAGAGCTTTATACAAAACGCAGGATATCTATAATACGAAATGTCTTTCCACCTTCACCAAAATTCGTCACTTACAACACCGTAATCGAACCGGAGATGCTATATGCCAGTGAGACACTGATGCTACACACAAAGACCGACCTTGAGAACATCCTCACACAGGAAAGAAAAATCATTAGGAAAATTATTTGGACAAAAACTTACAGACGAAGGCTATAGACGTCACTCCACGGATACGACAGAGAAGTTCTCTAACATCACAGCGGACATTAGAAAGAGGCGACTAAGATTTTATGGACACATCAGCAGACTTCCATAGACCAGACTCACCAACAAAATCCTCAGGTACATCCAGGTTCTCGAGACTACTACACCCTGCATGACACAAGTCGAAATTGATCTAGAAAGGGCACATATAGATTCACAAGACATCATAGACGAAGTCGTCTTTAAACACAAGATGTACAAGTGGGAAGTGATGTCAGGGAAAACATCACCTAAAGCCCAACGACCAAAGTGAAGATAGGAGAGAGCCTTTACTGAAAGAATGAAGGAATACTGGAAGAACAGAAAGAACAAGTAGTCATGAATGTTTCGCGTGGTCTGATAAAAGCCCTGTACCGCGTGTAATAATAATAATAATAATAATAACAGTCTAGAGTGCAATGATTTAATTTTAATGAACTAGTTTTGCTCCTTTTTTTACCATCTTCAGTATCGTAACTCCATCCCGATGCGTCACTGGATGGCTACCAGGTACCTGCCCAGCTCCAAGACATCAATGGAGTTACGATCCTCAAGATGGTACAAAAAACGACCGATGCTAGTTGATTAAAATTAAATCATTCCTCTCTAGACTGTTTACATACCGGGTTTCCCACTCAACTGTTTCACCCCAGATATCTCTGAAACTACAAGAGATATTGAAAAACTACTTTTACGGTCGTGGGGCAGGGGCTTATGAAAGTAGGTACTATGAGACACTCTAAAACGTGAAGAAATATTATTTTCAACATAAACCTATTATTTTTCAAATGGATACCCCGTATTATTTCTTAAACAATCGATAGAATGAAAAATCACAAAAAGAATGGAGTCGGTTGCATCGCGATGCGTCAATTACGTCCGGAGAAACTAGGAAGCTAATTTGACGTTTGAAATGCATGAGCGCGCTGCTATCATATGTCAGAGGCTCAAACGAGACTCATGGTTGCTAATGTATATATAGATTCCGATCCTCTCTAAGTTCACGTCTTTTTCCTCTATGTCCACTTCCTCCTTCCTTCTTGACCACTTCTGCCTCCTCTTTCTTCCCTCTCCTCCACCCGTCTATTTAACCACTCATCCCCCCTTTGTTACTTTCCCCTCACTCTCTGTTAATCTTTTCGTCTGTTCATCCTTCTCCCATACTTGTAAATGACAAATCACATTCTGCCACAATTTATAGCGATCCGTTAAACGGTCTCGAGGTCTGACGTAAGGTTCCCTCTGCCATTCACCATACGGTAAGACAGTGGATGTTTCTCATTTTTTGAAGCTAAAGTGTGCTAATATCGTTTAAAATCTGAGTAAAACAGCACAGTATTCTTCTTCAGGCATAGTACAAATCATCATGTAAACCGAGCAGTTTTTCTTATGTTGGAGGTAAAGTGTGGAAAATTTTATCAAAATCGGATGAATAGTATGCCAATTAATCTAATCTGCAATAACGATACCAATAAAAAATTACTACTTTCAACATCAAAATTATCATCGATATATATATCACTGAACTCCTAAAACGTTAGACTACTTTGGATGATAATTTAGTCGTTGAACGTTGAATGTAGTAATTTTGTATTGGTATCGTCACTGCAGATTAGGTTTATTTGCATACTATTCATCCGATTTTGATATATACCCGATTATATTAAAGAAATGTAGATGATAAACGGGTATTCATTGGACAAAAATATTACACTAGAACTGACATGTGATTACATTTTCACGCAATTTGGGTGCATAGATTCTGAGAATCAGTACCTAGAACAACCACTTCTAGCTATAATAACGGCCTTACGCCTTGGCATTGAGTCAAACAGAGCTTGGATGGCGTGAAAGGTAAAGATGTCCATCCAGCTTGAACACGATACCACAGTTCATCAAGAGTAGTGTCTGGCGTATTGTGACGAGCCAGTTGCTCAGCCACCATTGACCGGACATTTTCAGTTGGTGAGAGATGTGGAGAATGTGCTGGCCAGGGCAGCAGTCGAACATGTGTATCCAGAAAGGCCCATACAGGACCTGCAATATGCGGTCGTGCACTATCCTGCTGAAATGTAGGGTTTCGCAGGGATCGAATGAAGGGTAGAGCCACGGGTTGTAACACATCTGAAATGTAACGGCCACTGTTCAAAGTGTTGTCGATGCGAACAAGAGGTGACCGAGACGTATAACCAATGGCACCTCATACCATCAGGACGGGTGATACGCAAGTATGGCGATGACGAATACACGCTTGCAAAGTTCGTTTACCGCGATGTCGCCAAACACGGATGCGACCATCATGATGCTGTAAAACAGAACCTGGATTCATCCGTAAAAATGACGTGCACTCAGGTTCGTCATCGCGTACACCATCGCAGGCGCTCCTGTCTGTGATGCAGCGTCAAGGGTAACCGCAGCCAAGGTCTCCTGAACCCACTGATTCCATATTCTCCTAACAGTCATTGGACTGCTACCAACGCGAGCAGCAATGTCGCAATACTATAAACTACAATCGCGATAGGCTACACTCCGACCTTTATGAAAGTCGCAAATGTGGTGGTACCCATTTCTCCTTACACGAGTCATCGCAACAACGTTTCCCCAGGCAACGCCGGTCAATTGCTGTTTGTGCATGAGAAATCGGTTGTAAACTTTCCTTATGACAGCAAGTTGTACGTGTCGCCACCGGCGCCAACCTGGTGTGAATGCTCACCCAAAATATCTCTTGAACAACAGCAGCTACCGTAAAACGATTTTATCCGTTACCACTGTACGAATAAGACAGAAGCTCACGAATGTAAATATTTTGACACATTCTAAAACGACAGCATATATGTGTTTTATTACAAACTTACGTGTTTTTAAATGGACACCTCATATTTATATCTTCAGCAATGTATGGCATGACAAATGACATAAACAATGGCCTTGATTAATCGCAATTATATATTGCGAAGCGAAGTTGACGCGAAACGCGCGACTAGCGCAGGTCCTGAGTTTCAAGGTCAGCAAGATAACTGGAACATCCTGTATATATATTACTCCTCAATTTCGTCTTTCTTTTTATTGTGTACACTTTTCATTCTATTCTAAGGATCCAGTAATACTTTATTTTCACGGTGGACATCAGTATGATCAGAGAGTATTGTTGATAAAGTTTCACCCTGAATATCATTTACAGTTCTAAAATTTTATTTCTACTATTGCTTATACGCTGTATATCCAATATGGTCAAAAGACTGCGTCACCTTCTCACACCATTTTAAACCGAGCATTTTTTCGTGTTATTACAGTCTTGGTTCTCTTAAATATCCTATTCTTGGCTTAGTACCACGCGTTGCATAAGTATTTATTTAATACAATCTCCTGTTAGACCATCTCCTCTGCCCCTCTCCAGTCTCCTCATCCTCTTTTCTCTGTTCAAATGTTTGAAAATCTATTGGACGTAACTATTGTGGTGATCAGTACATAGTATTACAAACTACTTAAACAAATTTCAATCTAAGGACAACACACGCCACCGGGGGCAATAGCGCACTCCGCAGCAAAACACCTTAGAGCATTCTGCCATTCCAGCGCGGCATCTTGTTAATGTCCATCTCCTCCTCCACCTCTTCGTTCTCATCCTACCCTCTTTCTTGCTCCATATTTCGCTGATCTTTGCTCACCACACATCCACTGTCATGCAACACGACCAAACTGCATCGCTAACAGCTAGATATTAAAGGATATTTACCATCACAAGCACGAGAAGGTACCAGTGAGTTTCCATGGAGAAAAGCTTTTGAGTACGTACATACAACAGCCATTTATTCCTAGAGACAGATTACTAGTAATTCTATCTTGTCATATTATTCACAATGTCGAACGCCTTTTCTAGGTCAGCAAATCTGGCCAACGCTGTGTCGCAACAAATTTAGTTTCATCTCTCTCCTACTCTCTGCGACGCACCAGTGGCGCGATAAGTGACCCGAAATTAACGCATACACTGTGTTAACAGAAAAAAAGCTTTAGTTCGCTTTTAATGGGAGATTCTTGTTTCTAGATTAGGGCGGCACTGTTTCCCACACACGACTAGACCTGTCACTCACTTCTAAATCTACTACATTTTTCTAACCTTTTTTGTTGCAGTTTAACCTAACAGACGTCAGGGACAGCAATTTTCATTTAAAGAAGTATTTTTCCCACTTATTTAGAGAAACTCCAAGCACATATCATCGGGATCTGGAATTGCGTAACGAACCTGCGTAAAGCAATGGAAACAAATATTTCTAATAGCTTCAGCTTTCGTTTATTGTTGTAAATTATCACTTTAGACACAACATATTGTCAACTAAGTAAACGCCGCAAAATACACTGATATTGATTGAAAGGTGAAATTATTTACAATAGAATGATCACTTAAAAGATGACACATCTTTAACTGGACACGAAAAGCAAAAACATTGTGTATACCTTACCTTCACTTGAATTACGGAGAAAAATAATATCAAATATAAAAGTAATAATGGCTGCTACGTCTTTGGTAACAGTTGGTACTACAGATTAAAAAAAATAAAAATAAAATAAAATAAAAATAAGTAAAAAATATAAATAAATAAATAAATAAATGCATATTCTTCTACAACTTCAAAATCAACTTACTTTTTCTACCCAACAATAAGTAGACACGATCTATGTGTTTACCACGCAAGAAGATAGGTAGGTACCTACACACTTTAAATATAACTCAACACATACCTATAAATAACAAACAACAATAAAAATATTTTTAGAGTTCTCCTAGCTAAAATGAAATGACAATTGCTAGACTAAAGTAAATCAAGTTTTACGATAATATAATGTAGTTACAATCATTGTTATTTTTGGCGTCGGTGTCAACCAAGGAAACATCCGATCCGAGTTCGGTCTCAATATTCTCGTATTGTTTTTATTAGGAATGTTATAGTGTAGCCTTTGGCTGACACCGAGTCCAAAAATAACAATTATTGTAACTACATTATATTATCGTAATAACTTGATCGACTTTTCACTAATATTCGTCATTTCATTTTACTTAGAAGAACTCTAAGAAACATTCTGATCATTGTTTGTTATTCAAACAGTGTCCACACCGCCGCAGGGTGTACGAAGGCATGAACATCTCTTCATATCCTACAGAAATAAGCATCTCTTCATATCCTATAGAAATTTAAGTAATTCCTTCCTCTCTACCTTAAAAAGTAATTTGTGTAAATAGTTGTAATCCCAGTTATTGATGGCAGCGATGTTATCTTGCAAGGTCTTTCTTGGGAAAGTTCAAGGCGCCGAGAAAGTAGTCATGAACGCATGCGTTCGATGTATATGTAACATCCGCCTCTTTGATCAAATTTCACCATCACATACGCAGCTCTCCTGGCTCCGTGCTGACAAGCGCAGAGATTTTCATACACTCTGTTTCCATTACTTTCTGATGAACGTACATTATCCTTCACATATTCCCTCAACATTAACACTCTCGTCTAAAAGCCAGAAATACACGATCCTAACAGCAAATCCATTTATGTCCCTCTCCATCAGTCAGAAGATTTCTCACTTTCCAGTAACTAACACAAGACCCTGTAACAATCCCCATCACTACATCATAGAACTGAATTACACTTCTAGATTCAAACGACAGATAACTGAATATCTACTAAACTAACAACAACGCCATTCTGTTGCTATTCTGTTACGTCACACCCATTTTCCGATTGCCATTGGTTTCGCAAGGCACAGCTTTTCTTCTTTCTACCAGAATTCGCCATACCTTAATCAATTTATTTATATTCAAAATTACATTTTGTACCTGCTAAGATCAATGTTGTTATCTCTGTTATTACATCAGCAGCAGCAGAAGCTATCTCGATAGTACTGCTAGTACTAATCATATTAGAGTTAAATCAATACTATTTATTTACATCCTTTTTACACGTATTCAATCTGTACAAATTGTGTTATTAATACATTGTTAATCATTATCTACTAAAATCACTATTATAATGCAGGAAAAACTCAGATGTGTGCGTAAAACCCTGGTTCGATGTAAGAGAGAGGACCTGATGGTCCTAAAGTGATTATGAAGCCAAAACTAAACTATCGGAGGCCTTCCGCTTGTCAGATAGGTGCAAATAATACACATTGGCATTTGCTCTGAAGTAAGTAAACAGGCCAATCAATGATATCGTTAAACATCACGTACAGACTATAAACCTGAAGGCTATGGCCCTCAGACAAAGATATCGTTCACTGACTCCTTACCTGATACCATGAAATATCTTATTGCGTCTTATGGTAGTAGTCTAGGAATTGTTATTTCATTTTAGTTAGGAGAACTCTAAAAAATATTTTCATCATTGTTTGTTATTCATACGTATGTGTTGAGTTAGATATAAAGTGTGTTGGTACCTACCTATCTTCTTGCGTCGTAAACACATAGATCGTACCTACTTATTGTGAGTAGAAAAAGTAAGTTGATTATTAAGTTATAGAAGAATACGCAATTATTTTTATACTTGTTAGTACATATTAATTTATTCTGGAATAGATTTTATAAAGCTTTTTTTTATTTATTTTTTTCCTTTTTTTAAATTTTTGTTTATCTGTAGTGATAACTATTACCAAAGATGTAGCAGCAATTATTACTTTTATATTTTTTTCTGTAATTCACGTGATCTTAAGGTATACACGTGTATACACAATTTGTGTGCTTTTCGTGTCAAAATAAATATTTGCTATTACAAGAGACTCCGAATGTGTCGGTGATCCCTACTTACACATCACTGCCTAAACAGCGCTGATATTCGCTGATATATGTGGTTTGTGGCAATGCTACAGACGTCTTACTTTATGTTCAAATGTTTGTAAATCTATCGGAGTAAACTGCGTGATCATTAGTCCACAGATTACAAACTACTTTAGCTAAGGCAAACCAACCATAGGACAACAAAAACACCACTGCCCGAGGGGGGACTCGAACTCCCTACGGCGATCAGCCGCGCGCACCGCAACACGGCGCCCTAGCGCGCACGGCTAATCACCCGCGGCTTACTTTTATAGTCCCACATACGAACAGTAGGAAGTGCCTACGTCACTTCACCAGCACTGGAAAGTTTATGGAAAGTTCTTCAAGGCCATTCCGCGTACGTTTCTTTCAATAAAATGTTTCCTTAAAAAGCTGATTAACGTTTTGCGGGATACGGTGGGCCAACAGATAAATGCATTTCAGATACAGTACATTATTATTTGATAACTGATAGCCACGAATGTCATAGAAATCCAGTTTCATCATACGGGTTGGCACGCAGTACAACTAGTTAGTCACCAAATCATTGTTGAACAGCAGACACAGGTAATCAGCCTTCTACTGTGAACTTTCCTTGGTTCTTTGGTACAACAATCACTGTTCTACATGTATACCTCAGTCCGAAACAAGGAACGTCACTTAGTAGTTGGTGTAGAAATACTGCTGTTGGTTGTTTGGAGATTTTTAAAAGAAATCCTGTATAAGTGTAATAAATAATTACTTCAGTAATTGTATGGAATGTAATTTTTATTACTCTAATAGATGAGACAGTTACTGCGTAAATGTTTAAAATATGTTCATTGTTTACTTTGTAGAAAGTCATGTTACTCGTCTTTTGCTATTATATTTTTTTTGTTTTGCGTCAAACCTAGTTGTTTTGAGCATCTTCAATGGCCCGCAAAGGAAATGGTTATTATTATAAATATTTGGTTGAATGCAAATCTTTCAATTATCAGTACCTTTACAGCAACGAAATTATCCTTAATTTCACAACACAGAGAATTATGTGTATAAGCATATATGCTATTAATTCACATTAAGTACAAAGGTATCATTAAGGAAAAAATTCACTTTGTATGTGCATTTTAATATTATTATGCTCGTTATACCATATGGACTTACAAAACCCTTTAATTCTTTTTGATATCAAATAAATACTTCAGTAATCGAATCTTCGTTCTTTTTCGTACGATTCTCTTTAAATTTAATTGCAGACATTTTAGTAATAACGGTGCATTTGGCACTGTGGCATTGTAGTAACTGCATAAAACGGTTGAATAAAGCGGCTGCGAATGAAATTTTTATAGCTGGTTTTCAATAGTAGAACAGGCTTAACTTCGAATTTAATGCGTTAATTCAACGGTTGTTAAGATATCTCTCAAATAATTGTACTCGGAAACGAATTTCGACTGCAGTGAAAGCTAAATATTAAATAAAAGCTTTTTATATTCGTTTCCAATTTAATCGGAAAAAAACATTACGCCAGACAAAAGAACTGTTCTGTTACCACAGGATTTTAGCGGGACTAATGACGAATATTATCTCCATATGCCACATATTTCATATAATCGGTGTCAGAAAAGATAACACAGATTTTAGACTCTTAAACTAATCTATGCATCAAATGTTAGTTACGAGTTCAAGCTGTTGGTAAATGAAAAACAAATATAATCTTTTATTAGAAGTGAGTAATGTCGTCTCAAACGACAGCCAGGGCAGGGATAAAGGCTTAAGCAGAAGCATGCTAATGAGATGAAAGTAAGGCGAAACAACATGCAGGTAGATAATTTCAAAACCGGCAGAGAGCTGACTACGAAAGGAAATAAAAGCAAGTGAGACAACAATTTGCGTTGCCCCGCCAAACGTTTGAAACTTCACGTAACTGTGTTACAAGTAGTGAAAACAAGTCAGCAGTAAACAGCCTATCGAGCGCATATAGCAAAAACAACTAGTTCACAGATATCTCGGAAGCCCTCCAGTACTGCCTTACGGTTCCGGAGAAACATAATGTCCCCTTTCGGACTGTAAATCTGCGTTCACACTTCTTAATATATTCGTCGAGGGCATAGAAACCATCCAATAGCCTACGAGATAATGGTGCGCATGCAGCACCTGGGAAGGAATGGACGCAGTGTCTCCATGTGTTGGATTAAAGCACACAACTTCGTTCTGGGGAACGAGGTCGCTGACACACTTGCCATGGAAGCGGCTACCTCTGGTACGGAAGAATATACTCACGTTCGAGCGGTGGACCTTCTACCAGATTACAAAAAGATAATGCAGACTGAATGGTACAAGGAATGGCAAGTTTCCCAGACAGTTAAAGGAAAATACTATGCATAAAGATCACCAGTGGTACCAAGCAGACCTCGATACAATCGACTAAGGTGTTCACGGAAACTTGCAGTCACCATAGCGCGACTTAATTTCAACCACTGTCAAACTGCGCAGCACCTACATTGGATCGGTATAGTAGCATCTCCATTTTGAAATCGCGGCGAAGTGGAAAACAAAATTACAAGTTGCTACGGTATGTTGTGAGGAGGAGCTATCATTTACCAACATTTGTGTCAACTAATACATAAAAGATAAAACCGTGTTCAATCATAACTTGTTATCTCATACTGCCCATATCTTTGCTCTTTTTCCTTATCCTCAAGGTTTGTTATTTAAAAATGCTCTTGCCTTTGTGTTCTGTCTTATATTTAACGTTTGTTTGCTTCAGACAACTTGCTTTCATAACTAGAATTGTAAATGCATGTCAAAATACACTTGATGTCTTAGCAACAAATAATCCTAACGAGCATCAAAACCGATGCAGGTATTATCGAACACAGGGCTGTCGTAGCGAGAATGAATATCGAAAGTCCCAAAGTTGCCAAAAGTAGACGAAATGTATATTTGTTCAGGAAAGCAGATAGAAATACAACACATTGCTTCTTGAAAGACAGTTTCCACTCATTTCAAACATTAAGTGTACACCAGATGTGGCTCAAATTCAAAGAGGTGGTATCGACAGCAATCGGCAGTTTTATACCAAATAAAATAATGAAAGAAGGAGGTGATCCCCCTTGGTACACAAACCAGGTCACAAGGCATGCTAAATTTAAACGAACACAAAATCACCAGAATTGGCGACCCTAGAATTAAAAGCTCGAAATTTAGCGAGGAATTCAATGCGAGATGCCTACATTTCACAGCGGAACTCTTTCTCGAAATTTGACTGAAAACCCAAAGAGATTTTGGTCATATGTTAAATATAATAGGGGCAAAACACAAACAATACCCTAACTACATGATATCAATAGCGAAGCCGCCGGTGATAGCTCTACTAAAGCAGCTTTTAGCAACTCATTCACCAATGAAGACGAAACCAGTATTTACGATTTCGAATTACAAACAGAGGGGAGAATGAGTAACGGTGAGGTAGATACCCTCGGAGCAGTGAGTTAACTTCAATCACTTAACAAGAACAAGTCTTCTGGTCAGGACTCTATACACATTAGATTTCCATATGATTACGCTGAAGCGATAGCTCCTTACTTAAAGCCATATACAACCACTCGCTCAAAGAATGACCTTTACCAAAAGACTGGAAAGTTGCACAGGTCACACCTACATTCAAGAAATACAGTAGGAGTATTCCACTTAACTACATACTTATTTCACTGACGTCAGTTTGCAGCAGGGTTTTAGAACATATCCTGTATTCAAATATTATGAATTATCACGAAAAGAATGACTGAATGTCAACACGGATTTAGACGATATCATTCATGTGAAACACAACTAGCTCTTTTCCCACACGAAGCGATGAGTGGTATCGACAAGGGATATCAAACTAATTCCGTATTTATAAATTTCCAGAAGGCTTTTGACACCGTATCTTACCATCGGCTTTTAATCAAATTACGTGGTTATGGAATATCGCCCCAGATTTATGACTGGATAAGGGGATTTCCTCTCAGAGAGGGCACAGTTTGAAGTAATCGATGGTAAGGAATCGATTAAAACAGAGGTGATATCCGGCGTTCCACAGGGCAGTGTTATTGGTCCTCTGGTGTTCCTTATTTACATAAACGATTTGGGAGAAAATCTAAGCAGCTGCTTTAGGCCTTAGGTTGTTTGCAGATGACGCCGTCATTTACCGTCTAGTCAAATCATGTGAAGATCAAAACCGACTGCATAACGATCTAAATAAGATATCAGTATGGTGTAAAACTTGGAAATTGACTCCAAATAAAGAGAAGTGTGAAGTCGTCCCTATGAGTACGAAAAGAAATCTGTTTGTTAACATGATAAATCAATCAAAAGTGAAGGCCGTAAACTCCACTACATACCTAGAAATTACTATCACTTCAGACTTCAAATGTTCAAAGGTTTGTAATTCTTATGGGACCAAACTACTTTGGTCATAAATCCCTAGACTTACTAACTACTTAAACTAAGTTAAATTAACCTAAGGAGAAATCACAGATCCATGCCCGGGGGAGGATTCGAAATTACGACGCAGTAGAAATGAAATGTTTGTTAAGCTTATGGGACTTAACTACGGAGTCATCAGTTCCTAAACTTACAAACTACTTACGAACTACCTTATACTAAGGACGTCACAAATATCCATGCCCGAGGGGGGATTCGAACCCCGACCGTAGTGGCCATGTAGACCGTGACAGGAGCGTCTCAGTCCCCACGGCCATCGCGGCCGGCACGACGCAGTAGACTTCAGACTTAAATTGAAAAGAACACGTAATGTCGTGGGAAAGGCGAACCAGAGACTACGTTTTATTGGCAGAACCCGTAAGAGATGCAACAGAAGTACTAAAGTAACTGCATACACTAAGCTCGTCCATCCTTTTTTTGACTATTGCTGCCAAGTGTGGTATCCTTATTAGGTTTGTTTGACGGAGGACATCGAAAGTGTCGAAAGAAAGGCATCTAGTTTTGTTTTGTCACAATAGAGGGCAGACGTAAATGATACAGGATCCGGGATGGGAATCATTACAACAACGGCGTTTATCGCTGCGGCATGGGCTACTTACGAAACTCCAATCGCCAACATTCACCTCTGAATGTGAAAATATATTGTTCACTCTCACTTACATAGTAGAAATGAGTATCAGAATAAAATAACTGAATTCAGATTTCCGCGCGCTATTCGAGAATATAATGGAAGGTAAACAGTATAAAGGTGGTTCGACGAACCCACTGCCAGGCACTTAAATGTGATTTTCAGAGTATCTCATGTAGATGTAGATACCTGTACCAGTGTATGCCATTATGATTATTTATGTGGATGGCTCTATGGGCCAATAAAAAATAACTAGCAAATGTTTGCTCATTACAAACAGTGTTACACACCAGAGCTTCGTTTGCTAGTTTCTTTAAATACTCCAGCTCTTGCAGCTTGAGAGGTTCATAGGAATTGATAGAAGGCGCATGTACCACACTCGATTTTGTGATTACGATACAATGAGTCTACTCCTAGACGACCCAGAATTTGCGAGGTACTAGTCTCCCTAGAGGAGAGGGCAGAAGCGCCTGTCTTTTGCTGTTCACTGATGGTGATTGTCGTTGTCTTCCGACAACACGGCATCACGGAGGGTTGCACGCCCTAACCTCAACACGGAACTCGAGAGTTTCAGATCCTGTTCAATGCCAGGTATATCGGGTTGCCGACTCCGAGTAGGAAGAAGAATATCGACCGACCACGCTTATACACGGCTACCAGTAGGAGTGAGTTCCGAGATGGCTCCTCAGGGGTCAAAGCAGCAACTGGGTGGGACCGAGCACACCCAGTTGGCTACTGAAGATTCAAACGAGGCGCGAGTGCCCTGTACCAGCGACCAAGCCTCCGACTTCCGCAAGCGTTGCCAGAGTGCCAACCTCGAGCGACGACGTCATGGCTGGTTGACCGCTTTTATGCGGCTAAGAATGTATTTATCGGTAATAAAATACGTCCAAATATTTGCAAAGCTTTTGGTCCAAACTGCTACGGTCATCAGTCCATAGATTTACAAACTACATAAAATCATCGAAGGACAACACACACACCCATGTTCCAGGGAGGACGCGAACCTCCGACGGCGAGGAAACGCGCGCTCCGCAGCAAGGCGGTTGATGGTAATAAACCTGATGTTGAGTTTCACCACTCTTAGCGTCGAAGTCTCTCACAGGTACCATCTCTACTCCTGGAAGGCATACCAGAGATTTAAATGAATTAGAATTCTAGTAGAAGCTCTTCATGAGACTCTTTTTATCCAAGAAAAGTGGAAGACGCTGTTGATATACTTTAATTACTTCCTATCTGTAATATAATTAATAAAACAAGACATGCATCTAATGTGACACCATGTAATCGTTCCTTGAGGCAATGTGTCTCAGTTCAGCATACAGCAATCCTGTAGCAGTAATCATTATTTCTCTAATTCTACATACACTTGCTTAGTAGAAGCTGTATAAATTACATTTTATTAATATGCTTCAAAAACTATAATCGCAGTTTAACGAATTCTACAGTAAATGCAGCCGGTCTCTTTTACAGTATACAGTGTCTCCGAAATGGAATCGTCAGTTTTGAGGAATATGAATTCCAAAATGCATACTTTAAGATATATGAGCAGTTGAATGTAGGTGTATTCCAAAGATCGAATATGACAAAGGTACCATAGAGCTTAAGATGTGCACTTCGTATTCGATGTTTACTGTACTCTTTTCCTGCTGTGGCCGACAGACCTCTTCCCAATTTAAATATTATGTAATTAAATAGGTTTCTTTCACAATTTCGAAATGAAATGTGCTCATCAATCCAGCAACATTGGTGATGAAACGTTCATGATACACAAAACGATGAACTTAAGCGCCTATATTTATTATACAATTTTCTTGGTTTGGTCTGTGCTGCTACATAGAAAGATAAGGAAAGGAAAGAGATTGCAGTCAAAAGAATGAGATAGTTTTTAAAATTCAAAGTTTAATATGGTTTGGTTGGAATGATCGTCCCTGTCATATCAGTGAATACCGAACATTCCTCCTGTGGCTTCCTGTTAAATGGAGCTGATATATTCAAGTGTAATATTTGGGCACTGCACCTTACATTTCTTAATAAAGCTTTAAAGTTTACATGAACGTATTCTTCCTTGACCTGACGATAAACTTTGTTGTCATCAAAATAGCAAATTCCAGAAGTTAAATTGTAAAATAACATTTCTTGGTCCAGTAACAGCTCTTAAACAGTGATGGTTCAAATAGAGAAATACATACCTTTTCTATATTTATTGTGATATTCCATGCCGAGTACTCGTTCAATTCACTGACAGATTTCACAAGAGAACATTAGAATTTTTGGGTGCGTGAGATGAGTTTGAAAATAGCCTGTTATTAAAATAAGGAAGATATCAGGCAGTTGAGATCTGCAAATGTAAGTTAAAACGCTCACTGCTGCTCTAAATTACTTTATGAGTGTCCACAGTACATGCACAATGGAAATTTTTGTAACTGCTCACTCCTTAAGGGAGAAGCCGAAGTTTTAACAAACACAATACCAACGTTAAAAAATGAATGAGTACATAATTAAACATGGGACAGGTAGCATGAAATCATAAAGCAGAGGTTTGATACTTTAAAATACTAATCTATTCAACCAAATAAACAAGCAAATAAATGTGGGGAGACCAAATTAAGCTCACACCTTGTACCAAACTGAATTAAATCATATAATTCCTGCCCAAATAAAATTGTTTCTGCCCTTTATGAATATGGAGGTAAGATGGGCGGATATTTTCAAACACACAATGGGTAGCTGAATGCACATTCGTTCATTCACAGAAACCCACATAATTACTCTCCGGGAACACTTTAAAGCTGTGGTGAAACGAGGCGACGGTGGCGTCTTGACAAGATGGCAGGTGTCTTGATCACTAATTTCAAGTACACTGTGCACTAAACAAACCCATGTTCAGGTAGGTGGTGGCTCACCATTCTTAAGTATCACGCCAAATTTAATAGTATTTACAAACAGAAATTAATTTAGAAGAGGCGAGTAAAGCACATGCAAGAAGGCCAAAGTACTGACTGTTACTTAAGCATGTGGTGCAATCGATCATACAAGACAGGAAAGACAGAAACAATTCGGAAAATTTGAGAAATATTTAGCATGCTCGCAGATAGAGAAACAATATGAAAACGTAAGTTAAAATCAGCAAGGAAATTCAAACACGTATAATTTACACAAAGGCTGAAGCCCACACATGTGTATTCTAACTTGAGCAAAACCGGACACCAAATCATCACCAGAATGAAAATGCAGATAAAAATTTACAATGAATTACATGAGTTATGTAAATTAAGAAACACTTCACCTTACATAGTGAAAGAATTACTTGAGAGAACTATCACTGAAAAACCAAGACTGCCTGATCACAAAGAAATCAAAGTCCTAACAGCATGGTCTTATTTTCTGGTCTTGTGATGTTAACAGTTGTTTAAAATAATTGAAAGTGCATGGATGAACTATGTCACTGCAGTATCTTACTGTCACTTATATTGACATGAACATTTTAACTACAGTGACTTAGTGCATCCAGGCACTTTTAATTATATTGAACAACTGTTGACATCGCAAGATGACGGCTTTGTAAACAATTATAAACCAGAAGATGTTGGAAGGGACCATCGAAACCGGTCGCCGGAATGAATTATATATTAGTGATCTTGGCATTATCCTTTTTGGAACTTTTCATAGTATTGGCTCGCCTCCTTACAATATCAAGAGATGTAGTAAGACATACGTTTTTAAAGGTGGTTGTCCTGTAACACTCCAGTAAGTCATGCAAAAAAATCACTTTCATGTTGGTAGACTTGTGCCTATTTATACTTTCACTGCCGGCCATGCAAACCATTCCATCCCTTAGAGTGCCAGACATTCTGCTTGCAGGAGTAACCTGAGCTGCACTTAGTTTCATTATCTTCAGTCTGGCGAAAAGAATTGTCTGATCTTCGAAATAAGCAAGGAGGTCCCTGAACATCTAAATAACATACAACTCTGACACCAAGGGCCCCTCTAAAAACGTCTACACTTCGCAAACAGTCTGTGTCAGTTCAACCCTCTGTAGAGTCACTACGATATCAGTTTGGAAAATATTGTTTTCTTATTTAGAAGAAATAGCGAACTTATTATTTAATGACAAAAAATCGCAAATCGCAAATTTATTTTTACAATTTATTTATATAGGTGACCGGTTTCGATCTAGGTTTAGATCATCTTCAGACCTCGCTATAGATGTTCAGTCGGTGAGAGTGCGGCCGCTCACCACCTGAACATCTATAGCGAGGTCTGAAGATGATCTAAACCTAGATCGAAATCTATCGCCTATGTAAATAAATTGTAAAAATAAATTTGCGAACCGGACTGTTATGTTTATCACTACGTTATGTTGCTGTGTCACCCCTCTGTCATAGTCACCTCTCAGTACTTTCGGGGAGAATATTTTGCGTGAAGCCTTGTCCGTTCATTTACCTACTGAGCGAGCGGACAACACTTTCTACCTGCCCCGTTTCATACAATGAATGCGACCAGTCGGACGATTTAGAAACTAAATTTACACTATCTATAGGCTGCTTTAGGTACTAGGTTAACCAGGTACGGTATTTTAGGTAGATCTAGCCCGTCCAATGACTTGATTCTCTTCTTAAAAGCACGAAAACAAAGATGACGGCAAATGTCAGAAATTTCCGTATCCCGCCAATTGACGTGATTGGCAGTCAAAGTGTCAATGAAGTTCTGAGTTCTGCTTGTTACAAACTCTTCAGTCCAATCACACCTATGGTCTGACATTCCATGCGATCGTATTTTGTTAGGTAGGCGACTGTGCGAAACCGTACTGAAAGCATTCTGTAGCATTATTGCAGACATCCTCAGAAAGAAGAGTTGAGGAATGGATTCGGGGACCTGTGTGGCAGCAGGGCTAGCGCCAGAGTCTGCCAGTGTGTGGATACGGAGGTTGCAGACAAGTGGTGCCTCAGAGCGTGGGCAGACCTCAGACCTCTCGTGCAGCATGTTGGTGGAACCGCGCCCTCCACTGCTCTCGAGTGTTTCCACTCTACCTGCTGACCGCCAGCAGCGCTGCCGTAGGAGGAAGGAGACCGCTATTCAACAAACGTGAAATTCCTCTCCTCCGCTGACATCATTATGCTGCCCACGTCACCGTCGCCAAGAAACACGTGGACTTTTGTCCTTCGGTTATCACTGCTCTGTCAGGCTTCATACACCCTGCTTGTTCTCCTTCTCATTTTTGTCTTTTCTTAAATGTTGTCGAGAACACGGTAGAATGCGTGATGAACGATTGTTACTGTGATTTGGGTAAGCTCGTACAGACACTATAGTGAAAATACACAGCCAAAAAATAAAGAAATAAGAATAGCTGACCTGGAGAAGTGACCTCCATTCTGACCCGATTAGAACAGCGACAATTTATCAGCGAAATTTTAATCTGCTAAGTAAAATCTTCTGATTCTACCACAACCCGACCCTAATTTGTGCAATATCAAGTGGTAACTGTGACAAATTTGGCATTCGACAACTTGTTGGAAGTTCGAAGCTGCCCATAACACATACGTAATTGGTAAAGTAATCAAACATCACTTATCGCAGATAAATTCCACAAAAACACAAATCAGATCAAAAAGAAAATGACGTGAAAATTCTAAATGTTCTACTTAACCATGAAGAATATCTTGCAAGAACTCTTAATTTATATCAATACAGACTCATCGAAAGCCAAAGTTCTTAATGAATAAACACAGACAACTGATTACGAGTAATTAAAAAATAAAAAATAAATAAAAAATAAAATAAATAGTTGTTGTACACTTTGTGATGAAAACGTTATCAATGTGAAGGGGAAAAATACAACATTGCAAAATAAATAAAAGCAAGGCATAGCAATGTACGAGCTTTGTATGCAGCTATTTATCACTGACAATACAATCACCAAATTCGTTGTATATATAAATGGTGTCCCAGTTATCTTGCTCACCCAAAATATCTCTGGAACAGTAACAATTATTGTAAAACGACTTTCTCTGGTATCGATGTAAGGCAAATGCACATGAAAGGAAATATTTTGAAACTTTATAAATCGAAATCTTATGTGTATTTTTACACAAACTTGCACAGCATTTCATCAACAATCTATAGAATGATAAATCACAAAAGCAATGGCGTTGATTGCATGCCAATTACATGCCTAGATGTGGCGAAGCGAAGTTGACATTTAAAATACCGGAAACGCGCGGCTACCGTACGTCCTGAGACTCACTTGTGAGTCTCGCAACGCGCTAGCTGCGATCTTCATGTATTTCAAACGTTAACTAAGATTCGAAATATCTCGGGATGTAATTGGAGTATTGCTATGCTGTCAATGCCATTTTTATGTGATTTGTCATAATATAGGGTGTCATTTCAAAACACATAAGTTTGTGTTAAAAATACGAAAGTTTCAAAATATACACATTCATGAGCCCCTGCCTAACCGGTAAAGGTCGTTTAAAAATAGTTGTTTTTGTTTCAGAGATATTTTGAGTGAGCAAGATAACTTGGACACCATCTATATATGTGTGTGTGTTTGTGTGAGAGAGAGAGAGAGATGAAAACATGTGATTTCGAAAGAATGTCACTGCAAACAATACAGACAAACTTTAAGATAAGGCAGTCAACAATCCGAAGATTGCTTTGAACACCACAGTGCTTTACTAGATAGGCATTGTCCTGTTTGGAGGTAGTATGACCGAACTGACTTACCCAGCCAGTTATAGGGGGACCTACAGTTTAACGTGGGCTCCGAACCACGGTGCTACTATGTATTTTTCATATCAGCAACACTGCCAGAGGCGAAAGAAGGGGAAAGTGACCAAATACTAGGACCTGACGGGGGTAGACCCCGCGACATTTGGATTTTTAGTCTGGCAACTCTACCACTGTGCTACGGAGCCGTACAATAGTTTGACAGCCGATAAAACGTTATAACACACGCGTGTTGTTTTATCATGAACAGAGAGAAAAATGGAACGGCTTAGAATCGAAGAGCCTTTTATGTTGTGCTGCAAAGAGTGGAGAAAATTCGGTCGGAGTAAACAGTTTTTCCTCAGAATTAGCGAAGAAAGTAATCTCTGGATATTTCTGACAAAAGAAGCGAGAGGTTAATATGACATGTATTACGATATCACGAAACAGCCTCCATCAGTTTAGTGGGAGAGGCAGAGGGTAATAACTGTAGGGGGAAGAGAAGTATTCGAATACTTCCAGTAAATAACTACCGATGCAACTCTAAAATGAAGGGTTTGGCACAAGGCGCCAGGTATTCTTGGCGAGTTTCATGAAACCAGTCATAAATAAATTATAATTTGTTAAAACGTAAGACTTTATTACTCGTATACTTATGGTGGAGTGATCAGCTTACTTATGTCATTGACTGTGGTGTTAAGTCGTTTGGAATTTTGCACCCCTACGCCTCCTTATTCTTACACCTGCGCTCTAATATGTTTAAGATTCATACACCACTTCACAGTAACTAGAGAAACTTCAGTGCTCCACTTGGCACAGAAATACTGAGACACTAATAGTACTCGGGAATAAATGCGACGTCTTCAACGACTGTATTTAGTGGGAATTGGTTATAACTGTCCATAGTTAGCGGTTTTATTGTGAGTGAGTCATTAGTCACGGTCATCGGGATCGTAATGCTGTACTGAGACCTGCCTAGGTGTCCTCTATGATGACTGCATAAACAACAGCTCTAGCGAGTTTAGAATTCAATATTGTTTCCAACATTCATTCCAGGTATAAGATAAATCTATTAATACCGGGCTAACATACCACCGGAAAAGTACGCGCAAATATGATTCCAAAGAACACTATCCTGCAGGGGATTTCATCAATAAGGGGATTGGGTCTAATAATACTGATGTTATATTGTCACTGCAGGACGGTTCTGTGTCTTTTTTTTTTTTTTTTTTTTTTTCGTCACACAGGTTACGTGTGGTTATGGTGTGTGTGAGAGTAGACGCGCTGTGAATAGCCCAGCAGAAGAGTACTGCACGCGAGGGTGTGATACACCAGCATGACGTCCCTTTTGCCAGTCCACGGCACTCTTAGCAGGGACAGACTACCACCCACTCTGGGTACTGTGCTCAGGCCAAACGTCTAACTGCCCTGCATTTTGCGAACCTTAAAATCAGACCCGAGTCGGAGGACAGCGTTATCTTACAAATGTATGAAAGGATATGATCATATGCTTGTGAAGCTTATGGGACTTAACTGATGGGTCACCAGTTCCTAAACTTACAAACTACGTATGAACTAACTTATACTAAAGACGGCACAAACATTTTGCCCGAGGGGGGATTCGAACCCCCTACGAGCATAGCGCTTCAATGCGCACGGCCACTCCGCCGCTGCTATGTATGAAAGGAGAGATTGTTGGTAAGCTCCGTAAGATTTATATCGAAAAGATAAAATCAGTTTTTCGGGAACACTGAGTAACGAATTCTAGTGACTTAAGCATTATCTTAATTTCCGTTTGGTAAGAAACGTAAGGGACCATTTTATTCTCCACATTGTTGGAGGATCATGTACGAAACCAGATATGAGATTGAATGACATTTGATATCTACGAATGAGAACACTGCCATTAAACAGGCGGGGCGGCTTTCCATTATAAATGTTCAAATGCTTGTAGAGCTTATGGGACTTAACTACGTGGTCATCAGTCCCTAAACTTACAAACTACTTATCAACTAGCTAATACTAAGGGCGGCACAAATATCCATGCCAAAGGGGGGATTCGAACCCCCGACCGTAGTTTCCATTATACACAATGAAAGTGTTATTGAGGAAAGGAGAGGGAAAGAAGCGAGGTTATCCTTTAGATTTTAACTCCTTAAGGGCCAATGTATTGTTCCAGATTCATACCACTTCTGATTTCAGCAGTTTTTTTATCCTACCTGGTATCCTTTAGATCAGAAAGTGATACATAAATTGAGATTTTAACTTCTTCAGAGCCAGTAGACTCAAGACATCTACTTCTGATTTGAGCAATTGTGATGAACGTGCCTAGTGTTTTCTATTCTGCAAAACTTCTATTTAAAGACTGAACAGCGAACGTAGTATTGGCAAAGCATAAATTTACGGGCAACAGGTTATGTCATTGGATATTAGCAGTCGCTTTACTTTAGAACTGGAAAATGTATATGAGACTCTTCGTCACAGAATACGGCACAGTTTTATAAAATTACCAACACCATTTTCCATGCATTCATGCTCGGCCACAGTGTGGCTAGTATTGGTTTGTCTCATGAATTCATACAAGTCCCATCCCAGGCATTAGGTTATGAGGTAGGGGAAGGATAACAACTCACCGTCTCTTTTCAGCATCCTGCACGTTAAAGTGACCAATATGAGCTGGACCCTGGGGCTGTTTCTTCTAGTGTGCAACTACAGACAGAACTGTGATGTCATTCAGGAATAAAAGTGTAAACTTCCATATATGGCTGTAGCCATCAACGTCCTCTTTGCATTATATAACAACTGTCCTGCCTACAAAACCTCTCACCAATTCAACCTGATAATGTGGATTACGGAAAAGACAACTCTCGATGAAATTAAATACAATGGTGGTAAAATTAAGAGTGGAATGGGAAATCCACTTTCAAATGGAGTCACTGGATCCTTAGGAAACAGTGCACTAAGTGGTTGTGTGAGGGGAAGACTTGTCTGATGACATAGTAGAAGGAAAAATACAAGGGTTGGTAAAGAATAGGTGGCGTATACAGGAGTCAGTATTTAACAGAGGTCTACAAGAATGAAACCAATGAAAGCAAACGACACAGATAGCATAGAATTGCTAAAATCATTTGGGAGACGTGGCAACACACTACTATTCCAGTTTGGTGTGTAGAATATATGAAACTGGCGAAACAGCATCATCCACTCAATTTCGAAGATAGTAAGGACTGATAAGTTTGAAATATACAGCACAATCGGATTAATAGTTAACGCTTTCAAGCTGTTGTCGAGAATATTAAACAGAAGAAGGAGAAAGAAAATTGAGGATTTGGTGCATGATATACATTTTGGCTTCAGTAAAGCTAAAGGCACAGTGTCCTGGCTTTGCCCTTGATAATAGAATTACGATCGAAGAAGAATTAGGATAAATTAATAGAATCTCTCGATCTGGATAAAGTGTTCGACATTGTAAAATGATACAAAGTGTTCGAGAATATGAGAAAGATGCGAATAAACTATAGGGAAAGAAAGGAAACATATAATATGTACAAGAACCAAGAAGGAATAATAAGACTTTAAAACCAATGATGAACTCCTCGGATCTAAATTGTGTATGACAGGGTTGCAGTTTTAGTACCTATTGTTCAATAAATACGAGCTCTTCGAAGAAGCAATGACACTAATTAATATTCAGGAGTGGGATAAAAATCCAGTGTGGAAGGATATCAGTGATTAGATCCACTGATGATATTGCAATCCTCAGGAAAAGAGAACAAGCATTACACGATCTGTGGGGTGGAATGAACGTTGAGTACAGAACATGGATTGAAAACAGAAAGCTAAGATAAAGAACAAAAACAGTAATGGATAGTAAAGGAAATGAAACTAGCCAGAAACTTCACATCAAAATTGTTGATCACATCGTAGAGAAAGATAAAAACTTATGATACCTTGGCTATAAAATAATCCTCGATACGTGAAGAAAGGAAAACGTAGAATACAGACAAGCACATTCACAGACAACGATGATAAGAAAAAGAACTCTACTGGTATCAAGTCCTCAGACGTTTAGATGTGACCGTTGTAGGAAACTAGTCAGTGGGAAAACCGGAAGAGAATAGAAGAGTTTCAGATATACTGCTACAGAAAAATTTGCGTGCATTAGGTAGACTGATAACGAATGAGAAGTTCCTGCGTAGAATCAGTAATGAAATGGAAAGAAAGGACAGGCTGATAGGACATGTGTTTATTACGCATCAGGAAATAACCTGCGTGGTGATATAGTAACACGCAGATGGTAAAAACCTTTATACAAGAGAAAGACTGGAATACATCTAGCAAGTAACTGAGCATGGACATGATGAAGAGGTTGGCAGAGGATAGGAATTCATTGTGGACCGTATCAAACCCGTCATAAAATTGATAATTAAAGTAAAGGGGTCAACATAAAGTGGGAATTTACTAGTTGTCTTGGATCTGTAACAATCATTGTCGAATTGCAGCAAACGGCAACAAATGGAAGGGACTATGTATGCCAGGATATCACTAGTATATGTATGATCATTTGCATTCAAGAGTACATGCCTGTTGGAGGATGGTATAGTCTGTGACGCCCTTTTCTGAGAGATGTGAGTTACTAAACTGGATATTAAATTCCGTTGTGTGGACACTAGAGTATCATGAAGTACTGACATGCAGACATGTCATCTTCAGCGTGGACTCATTGTTGGGTGTGGTATGATAGCACCTGTGGTCGTCACACTGTTCTCTTAGTCGTTTTGGCAGTGTCCTTCACCATAGATGCTACCTCTATGCCAAGCACCTGCTACATTGTCCTCACCACAGCTGAGTGCACCCCCTTTTCCAACATCGTTAGGCACATCTGGGTGGTTACGCGTACAGTTTTTAACAATGATGTCTATCTTAATGGTGGGGCCGCACATTCTTTATCGTGTGACTGTTTTCAGGTTGGTTGAAGACGGAATGCGTGGTTGGTTAGCCAGTGGTTAAAGCGACTTCTGGACGAGAGTGGGGAAACCATGTTCGAATTCCTGTCTGGCATAAATCTTCACAGCATTGATTTACTTCAATCCACTAATGCAGCCGTACCACAACTGAGACAAAAGATGCAGAGGTTCGTCAAGAGGGAAAGATTAATAACGTGGAGTTTTTACAAAAACTACCTGTTAAGGAAATTGCATTCAAGCCACTTCACATGCGTCCCAAATCAGGAAACCATTCTGGAAAGCTCGTTAGTTAGAGTCATTCAAGACTGATATGGAAGGAGTCCTGGCTGAACGACACCAGCATACGTCGCCGGGGACTCGAAGACCCTACAAGTGTATCAGGCTTCCAACTTGCTAGGGTAACCTGGTATCTAGAATTCGATATGGACACGGAAGAACGATGGCTTATACGTACAAATTGGGACTTTCAGACTTTCCATTTCGTTACTGTGAAGCTTCAGAACAGACAATCGATCACAAAGTAGAGTAGTGGCCCAAGTGATGTTAGACGGAGACTTGAATGATACCATCAGTGCTTCTCCGAGAACACTTTCTTTCTAATGCGTAAATATTACTTACGCTGTACATCCACTCGATAAATAAATAAACTAATGCAGCGAAAAATATTCTTTCCTTCTTCTCCCTTCCCCGCTATCATAAATGATTCTGTAATTCTTATTTACTTTTACTTAGGTTAGTAATTCTTATTATTGATAACTTTTCATCCTGAAATCGTATCCCAATCTCAAATCATTCTCTTGGTTTCATCACAGCAACCCTATGTTGGTCTTGGTCTTGGTCTTGCAATCAAACTAACACTATTTCCTCTTGATTCTTGTGATATATTCTTTTACTAAAGCTATCTCCTATTTTTCGCTTCATTTCGAACATCTTACACCATTTTACACTACCGGACCCATTTTAAATCTTGGCAAACAGTATGAACGTGGCTTGATGTTTCTTTGTTTGTTTGTAAATCTAAGGGACTTATCTGATAAGGTTAACAGTCCGTAGACTTATAAAGTACTTAAAATAACTTACCCTAAGGACAACACACGCACACCCATGCCGAGAGGGAGGACTCGAACCTCGGACGGCGAGCAACCGCGAGCGTCAAGCACGGTTCCTTAGAGCGCTCGGCCAATCCACCGCGGTTTTCTTTGTTTCTTCAGTCTTAAAATTAATATTATACCAAGACCTGAATTTTTGCAAATTTATTTTAACGACCGGTTTCGGAACACCGAGATAACATCTTCTGGTCTGGTATCTCAGAGCATTTATGCCTCTATAGATGTGCTCGACATCGTGCAGATGCTATGTGAAGTCAATATTTGTACTGATTTTTTTACTTAAGTCACCATCTGCACTGACAACAACTATGTCGAGCACTTCTATAACGACGCAGTATAAATGTTCTAAGGTACCATACCAGAAGATGCTAACTCAATGTACCGAAACCAGTCGTTAAACAAATACAGTAATAATAATAATAAATAATAATAATAATAAATGCATCTTGGCATAATATTAATTTGAATTCAAAAGAAGATCGCCAATCCCATACATGAGCAAATTAAGTTAGCCTATTTAATAATCATTTTTTCGATTTCAGCTCCTATTATTGCCGTGTTAGCAGTAAAAATTCTGTGTATGAAGTCCACAAAACCATATTTTTTCTGGGTATTAAGTCCGCAAGACAATTTTTTTCACCCAAATTAGTTTCAACACATCTGTGACATCATCAGTGAGTTTTTCCTTTATTTATTGCTGTGAAAACAAACTACATTTTTATTACTATACTATATGTAAATTTAGGCCTAAAACAAAGTGTATACAGTCGAATACGCTAAAGTGTGAAGTGATCGTGACAGAAACAAATCCGCAAAATATGTGTATTACATGTGTGTTATCAACAGAAAGAAGAAATGTACGCCAAACGGAACCGTAAGTAATAGATAATAGGCTGACGATCGAAATATCCTCACTTACCAAATGCATATTTTCACACTAGAAATAGAATTTTTAAAATTTTCACAAGATTCGAATAGATCATTTGTTTGTAGGTGACCACGCTACCAGTACGTAATTATGTAGAAAGGGTACTACATGACCACAGAATGTCAAGACATGATAAAAACCAAAATAAGACACATGAGCTTTTAGGCCTCAATATTCACATAGTATTCTAGTGAAATCAATAAATAAATGAAAAAAATCACTGATGATGGCACAGAGGTGGTGAAACTAGTTTGGGTGTAAAATTAGTGTTTTGTATATCAGACGGACGGGCGGACTTCATACCCATAGATTTCTTCAGTCTTGCATCCATTACCAGGAGGATCGTGTGTTAGTTCTCCCATTGATCTATGCTTGACTTACTTTTTCTTCCTGAGATTGCCTCCGTAAAGAAGGTTTCTTGTGCCCACGGCTGTATATGATTTCCAAATGGGTGATTTGGAGCAATCAGTCGTTATTTTTCATAAAACTGCTTTATTGTGCATATCTAGATTTCAACACGTTACTAGTCATTCGCAATTCATACATTTCTTTATATCAGTATGTTATGCATATGCATTCTTTAACCCCTGTAAACGCCATATAGTACTCGTATCAGAGTTTAGTTGACGTCCATCTCAACTACGAGGGGCGTTTGAAAATTCCGAGAAAAATAAAAACTACTAACGTGTTTTGGGAAAACCATTTTCATTTTTCGACATTGTCTCCTATTAGACTTATACACTTCGTCCAATGCTGTTCTGATTCCTTGATCCCTTCCGAATCGTAGGAATTGTCGAAGCCTGCAAAATAGCTATTAGTTTCTGCATCACTAAGTTTGAATGAAATATTCGTCCCGCCAGTCATTTCTTCAAAGTGGGGAGCAAACAGTAGTCTGAGTGACCACGTCTGGAGAACAGGGGGGATGTGAAACGAGTTGGAATCCTATTTCCAATAATTTTGCGACCAGAACTGCTGAGGTATGTGATGGTGCATTGTCATGATTAAAAAGGACTCTTTTGTTGGTCGATCGCCGGTGTTTTTCTAGCGGCTCGATTTGAAACGGCCCTATAACGATGAACAATATGCACCTGTAATAGTTTTACCCTGTTACAGATAGTCGATTAGGATTATCCCTTACGAATTTGAAAACACCGTCGCCATAACCTTTCCGGTCGGTAGATTATCCTTTGGTAACCCATTATTTACATCGTTCTTTGGTCTCAGGAGTATAGAAACGTATCCATGTTTTATCCACAATTACGAAACGACGCTTAAAGTCCTGCGGATTCTTCCTGATCAGCTGGGAACCTTCCTTACAACAATTCACACGATTCTGTGTTTGGTCAAGCGTTATAAATCGCGGCACCCATCTTGCGGATAGCTTGCTCATGTCCAACTGTTGATGCAAAATATTATATACCCGTTCATTCGAGATGCCCACAGCACTAACGATCTCACGCACCTTAACTCTCCTGTCATTCATCATCATATCATGGATTTTATCAATGATTTCTGGAGTTGTAACCTCTGCAGGTCGTCCAGAACATTCAGCGTCACTTGTGCCCATATGGCCACTCCGAAAATTTTGAAACCACTTATAACCTGTTCTCATCGAAGATGCAGAGTCACCATAATGTTTATCAAACTTCTCTTTAGTCTCCTGAGGTGTTGTGCCTCCATAACGTAATGTTTAAGCAACTCAAGAAATTCTTTTTTCGTCCATGCTTTGACATCACTCGACTTCCTTGATTCGCTCGAATGTCAAACACGAGGAAATAGATAAACATAGCTGAAACTTGGTGTGCGTTCTTTTTTAAGATGCTGCTAACTAAGCTTGACCACGATGTACGTCAGTGGTGCCTTCTCTTGGACTTTGCACATACTTTTCAAACGCCCCTCATAAACTATGATAAGTTTATATATACATGTGGCCTCTGTTCGGAAAGAACAGACGTCACATTCTGATCCAGCAGCTGTTATTATTTAATATTCATAGAATATATGACTTCAACTGCTATTGGGCAAAGCTGAAAATGTGTACCCAGCCGGGTTCGAATCCCGGCTGGGTACACATTTTCAGCTTTGCCCAATAGCAGTTGAAGTCATATATGTGTACACAAATGTATACACAAATGTGTACCCAGCCGGGATTCGAACCCGGCTGGGTACACATTTTCAGCTTTGCCCAATAGCAGTTGAAGTCATATATTCTATGAATATTATATGATAAGTTTAGCATATAGTGTTTACGGGGGTTAATGAATGCACTTGCATAGCATACTGATAGACTGTGAAAAAACTGTAAGATTCCTCCCTTCAGCCGCTACGTATGAAAGGTCCCGGAGAATTGTGTTTTTGTTACAAGACACAGTTTTTTAAGGAGACGCGCGGGTGTGGTGCGGCTCACTGTAATAGAAACATTTACTTAATTTTCGTGTTGGCCACTGCGTTGAAAACCGATGATCCAGGATCTTGCAGAAATATAGTTAACCTTATTAGAGGAAATGAAAGGTGATCGATGATAAATGACGGAGTCATGTAGGTTTTCTTTTCTCTGTTTAAAACATTTCTGTACTTTATGCACAATCACTTAGCGGACAAAAGACAAAACAATCTGTTCGAGAGCATGGCCCAAACTAGTCTGCCACAATATGGCTTCTTTCCAAATATTTGAGATAATACTGCATAAACATCAAAACAATTGAATTATGCAATTTTGATACAGAATTTAAACAAAGATTTAAAATGGAATATGATTTTTTAAAATTTTTATTCACAATAGTTAATTACTTTAAGTATGCACTTGCCTTTTATAAATTTACATATTAGGCCTACTCAAATTAATGGTTCTATTTATGATTTTTACGAAGTTAGGTCAATAGTTTACAATTAGTGTTTCTGTGTACTGTTATTTAGACCCATAATTTAAATGTATTTCAGTTTGTGGTTTAATGTTTCATAAATACGGATTTGTTTAGTGTCGTAGTAATTTTGTTAAGTTCTGCAATAACTCCGTATTTTCTGACAGATTATTGTAATGAGTGACTTAATCATATCAACTATTTGATATAGGTTCCAGTGATATATAAAACATGATCTGACCTAATTTATTTAAAAATAAGGCAAATTTTTGGAATATTCTTGTGCAGTACTTACAGCTTGTAATGTAGTTACATTTATATTGGTAAACGAATTTATGGGAGCAGCATATTCTGTAACTATGCCTGATGTATTCTAAGTGGTTGTGACTCTAAAAGCTGTACGTGTGTTGTGTGGATGTTGAACCTATCGTTAGATCAGACAACAAATTGTTCCTTGACACAGCAATTTGGTTTAATTATGGCCCTGATACTGATGTATATGCTATTAAGTGAGAAACAGTGCATGAAACTGATTATGTGTGCAACGGATATTTTTAACAAAACCACTGTGACATGTTGCCTTTTGAAACAGACACTGACTATACTCAAAAATTTTGACTGCGAGAAAGATATTAAAAAAACCACAAATCACTTTCTTAATGCTTGACTGTGAGAATTTTATGCAGATCAGTTTCTAATTATTGAAATTTAGTATCAATTTAGTATCATAGTCAATTAACTATCATTTACTATGGCACCAATAATGAAATCCGTTCAACAATATTATTCACATCAATACTGCACTTTAAATCCACTAATAATTAATTATCAAATGAAGGAAGTAGGTTAATTTTCTAACTACGTAAATGAAAGATGAAAGAAAGTTTAAGTTACTTATTATTAATAATCAGCATTACATTACCTACATAATACAACTTCTGACTTGCTGGCAAAGCAGCCTCTGCTCTACATCGGAGCCATACACACAACCCAACCGCTCTCTAAGCGAGCTGAACCACTAGTCCTACTCTCTCTCAGTGCGAGCTACAATGCTATGCAATACATGATCTTTGCCAAAGATGAAACTTCATAAAGGACACATATCGATACATACAGTAGAAGCGATATTATACATTTTCTTGCAAGCAAGTTACTCGATACAAAACAGGAGGCACAATATTGGACATTTTCTTACAAAATAATTCTTTATGGATATACATTTTCTTGCAAGCAAGTTACTCGATACAAAACAGGAGGCACAATATTGGACATTTTCTTACAAAATAATTCTTTATGGACACGTTTCATCACCCCCCCTCCTACCTATTAAAATTTTGTAGGGTGGGTGATGCCAATGGCATTGCCTAGCCAGCAAAATTACTGAATTTCAAGTCCAAAAATCCATTAATGACATCCAAAATATAACATGAAAAATATGAAAACCTGATAAACATTTTTATACAAGATATTCAAGATCAAAACAACAGATGAAGTTCATAGAAAATTTAAAAAAAATGTGACAGTCATAAATACATGCAATTTTACAGACGAGTACCAACAAGAGTAATGCTTGGAGTGGTACAGGATGTGACAGGCATAAGCAAATGTTAAAATGTACAGCACATCAGCAATAAATGGAATACATGACAAATATACATAATGGTGAACATAAGTATATATAGAATTTTACATAATATAGTTTGACAAATGATATAGTGGAGAAAATGAGATAGCTAGAAGTAATAGACAAGTGAAAAAAAAATACAATAATAAACATGAACATATACAAAGTTTTACAAAAGGTAGTTTAACTAATGTCATCATTCTTTAAAGAAAATGGGGTAATTACAAGTAATACACACAGTAGTGTAAATT
This sequence comes from Locusta migratoria, assembly GCA_026315105.1. Lineage (NCBI taxonomy): Eukaryota > Metazoa > Arthropoda > Insecta > Orthoptera > Acrididae > Locusta > Locusta migratoria. The sequence goes on from CM048744.1 coordinate 307,734,763, forward strand.
CCATGCGTCTAAATTTTGTACAAGAGATCAGTATTTTTGGGAACATAAAATGAACATTTGTATCTTGTGCACAATGTAGTCTATGTAAATTTTTAGTGCACTTAGTATAAGATAAAGTGTCAATTTTGTATTCTGTGATGCATTTAAGATGCCATACTTTCATGGATGCTAGAACATACATGTAAAATTTTTGACTACATAGGTTTCTGATCATGTACAAAATAATGTCACTGCTTCGGCACAATGGGATTTCATTATTACGTTTGTCAATTGAATAGTTACAATGACAGTTCAGACTAAAGTGTATTGACTCATTATAGTTCTGAAAGCATATTTATCTATCAAGAGCACAATTTTATTTTGGTCACTCAATGTAAAAGAACCATGAAATATACCTAAACACTTGTAATGAACCTGTGGACAACGTTTGCAATGGGAGGCACTGAATAGTATAAGCACACGAATAGCACATTAGCTCCTAACATTCATTTTAGGTCTTCACACGAATAGCCAATTATTCCCTAACATTCATTGTAGGTCTGCACACGATTAGCCAATTATCCCCTAACATTCATCTTAGGTCTGCACACGAACACAAAACACTGTAAGATTACACCACACTGTAGGCGAGCTGGCTGGTTGCATTGAAGTTGAAGTCATGGGGAAAAGGTTCTGATGTATTCCTCCATGCAATTCGACAACCAAGTGTGCTCCAACCAACGGGGCTACTAGCAGACTGCATCAGCATAGCCAAAATTAGAGCAAAATTATTGTGGTTGGCCACGGCTGCAATGGACAGTACTATGTGGCCAAACATCATCCAAAAAACATCTTCATTAAAAGGCCCAAAATCAGTGGTGTATAATAACACGTCCATTGTTCTGTGTGCATTATGGAATCTCGTGTGCGAAATCGCCAGTTCCCATGCGTGTCCAAAGTACATGAAATAAAGCATTTTACACACAAATTAGTAACATAGTCATGATATTTCAGTTTACACTGAAAGAAAAGTCGTTGATTATTAAACCATATTTTTATATTACAAGTAGTGTCTTGAAGACGGATACATTTGAATAGTAATGAGTAATTTAATTCTTATACTAGAGTATCTACAAAATTAGTGTCATTTCATATAGGCATAAGGCTTTACATACTATGTACATATTACTTTACAAACACATAATCGTATGAAATACATTCAGGGTGCTTGTCATCAATTTGGCATTAGGTCATGTAAAGTAAATTTTTTGTCATAATTAGAGCAATTAACGTGAAGCCACTTCAAATAACTTGACATTCCAATTACCACTAGTCAATTAAATTGACATACATCACTATGGTGGGGATTGCATTACCACTAAATTATAACAATTAAATTACATATGTTGCCATGGCCAGGCTTTTGATTTACACATTTCATTGCCTTAAGGTATAACACATCAGGGAAAATTCATGAGAATATCAAAAGAGGTTCAAGTCATCAGGTCATGTCTGTGTCTGTCTGAGTCAGCAGTAGGGTCAGACAAAACAATTAAGGCAAATTTTGACACAGTAATAGATGTACATCACAGTAAATCATCCGATAACGTACACTACTTGTTAGGCATAGCTGCAGATTTTCATCAATAAGATCATCAATAAAAATTTTGAAGATAGCAGTAAGCAAAAGCAAAGTATCTCTGTGCATTAACTAGACTTAACTAGGCGTAGTTTATGGCAAAACTGCAAGTTCGCAAGAGAGATGGCTGTGTGCAACGTATAAGCATAACCATACATTTTCATGAGCTTCATTATAAAATTAATTAGCATAGTGGTAGGGCTTAGGTATATAATTAGTGAGCATAGCGGTAAGCTTTGATTACAAGAGCAATAAGCATAACTGCAAGCATAATTAGAGATATTCATTACACATAATTACAAATAATTACAGAGTATCAGAAGGATATGATTCTCACCAATCACACATGCCATTGAAGGCACAATGCATCAACATACAAAATGGTGCACATAAGCACAAAGAGAAAACACAAAAGCGCAGTGCGAGTAAGCACGTAAGAAAAGAACAGAGCATAGCATCATTAGCAACAGAGCGATTCTCCTCATAATTGCTTCATAATCATTGTATACTCTCGTCCACATAATTACATTTATCAAACATCTTTGACTGTTACCAATACCTTCCTTACCATCATTTATCCATAAATAATAGTGCATTTTAAAGACCACCATGACATATTGTGTATTGCCTTACTCATCATCCTCCAGAATGTCCTTTTTCTTTTTTACTGCTTAATTGGCTTACAAAATGCTTATGTCAACTCAAAATCTTCTTCACTCGCTCCGAAGTTCGTAAGTTATGCAATTAGTAATACAGAAGAGAAATCTGATATTTTCTGAAACATAATAACTTAATTAGATTACTCAATCAAAAGTTTCCATTAATTTTATTTGTCTTGCACAGCCACAGAGTTCGTTATATGTAAATTGCAAGATAGTCATAGTTTTGTATGACAATATCCCAGCGTAGCACAGAGCATAAGTATTCAGAGTTAGAGAAAAGTAACAGTGAGAAAAAGATGTAGATAGAGCGCACTAAGGAAAAGCGGAAGAATAGTGACACTCAGCTCGAGAACGGGGCACCAATAGCCACTTGGTGTGTCCAAAACAGATTAATGGACTCTCTACCCCAATTTTATGCCTTGAAAATTTTAATATTGGAAATGTGGTGTATGCCTTTCGACTTGTGCGTCTTTAAAGTTTCTACCTCAACGACGTTGTCGTGGATGATACGTTTGATTCGATACGGACCATTGTACAGTAAGAAGAATTTGTGAATCTTAGATCTTCCCTTGTGGGATAAGTGGTGGGATCTAATTAATACCTTTTGTCCTACATAGAGTTGTTTGGCGTAACAATTACGTTGAGAGCGTTTCCTTTTTTCAGCTGCTTTCTTAATGTTTTTAAGCGCCAATTCAATGATCTCATGATGACGTAGTCTTCTGTGTTTAGGAAAAGGTATCAATTCCTTGAGACGGTGGGGAGGTTGCTTGTTTTTCAGAACCAGAATTGGTGAAAGACCTGTAGAATCATTAGGAAGTTCATTGATAATATTTTGAAATGACAGAAGATATCTATCCCATGTGTTATGTCGTCGGTAGCAATACAGCCTACAAAGTTTTCCAAGCTCTTTCATCACTCGTTCACAAGGGTTAGAGGCAGCATGATAAAGTGATATGAACACAGGTTTGATGTTTTTGCGCCGCAACATCCTTGCCCAATCATGAGAACGGAATTGAGGTCCGTTATCGGAGATGACTTTATCTATATGGCCAACATCTTTTAGGAAGTTTTTGACAAAGGCGTTAGTTACTACCTTCGCCGTGGCACGGCGGAGCGGAGTAAAAGATACAAATTTTGATGTGAGCTCAATAGCAACGAAGACAAAAGAGAAACCATTGTTAGTTCTCGGAAGAGGTCCAAACAGATCAACGGCTGCTAACTGCTTTAATTTTGAAGGTATAATCGGAAAAAGTGGAGCAGAATGCGATATGGTCGGCGGCTTTGCTTTCTGACACAATTTGCATCGAGATAACACATTGCGTATACGTTTCTCCATGTTGATGAAATAACAAGAGTCGCGTAATTTCGCGAAGCACTTCTTGGCACCATAGTGTCCGTAACTGAGATGAATATACCAAATAAATTTGTTCACGGATTCCTCCGGAACACACACTAACCAAAGTTGACTGTCAGGGGCTTTACGTTTGAAGAGAATGTTATTATGGATAATGTAAAATTGTCTGATGGAAACATTATATTTATCGTGCCACTTTATTTTAATATCTCGCCAGATTGGATCTTTATCTTGTTCTTTAGCAATGTCAGAAAATGTGGCAGATATGTAATTTTCGAAAGCAACTTGCTGCATATAGAGGATAGTAAAGTTATTTTCTAAGTATGCCTCTTCTGTCGCCTTGATGAGCCCAACAGGCGAACGAGATAGCGAGTCTGCAACGACGTTTTGTTCACCAGGAATGTAAATTACAGAGAAATCGAATTCTTGAAGGAACAAAGCCCATCGTCTAAGTCTATCATGGTTAAGTTTTGCCGACATGAGGAATTGAAGTGCACGGTGTGTAAACTTTAGTGTGTCTGCCAAACAAGAAATAACGGAATTTTTCGAATGCCCAAACTACTGCCAAAGCTTCAAGCTCAGTGACGGAATAGTTCCGCTCTGACTTGGATAATATGCGACTAGCAAATGCAATGGTTCTCTGTGTGGCAATGCCATTTTCTTCATCCTCTTGAAACACGTGAACGCCAAGTCCGAATTTTGAACTATCGGTAGAAATGCAAAAGTTCTTAGACAAGTCTGGGTGGTGCAGAATAGGTGCGTGAAGGAGTGCATCTTTTAAGCAAAGAAATTCTCTTTGGGCAGCTTCATCCCAGAACCAAACAGTATTCTTTCCAGTTAATTCATATAATCTGGGAGTAGTTAGGTCTTTCAAATTTATAAAACGCCGATAGAAATTAATTAAACCCAAGAAAGCTCTTAATTGGCGTTTAGTGGTGGGAACAGGCATTTTCATTATCGCCTCTAACTTTTCGGGGTCGGGCTGGATCCCATCTTTAGAAATAATGTGCCCTAAAAATTTAATCTGAGAACGACCAAACTGTGACTTCTCTAAGTTGACAGTAATCCCGGATTGAGCAAACACTTCAAGTAAAGATGCCAACGTACTGTTATGTTTTTCCCTGGAAGATTCTGCAATTAAAATATCATCAACGTAAATTGTGATTTGTTGTTTTAAGTGCTCAGGAAGTGTGGTATTCAGCGCACGGATGAAAGCAGATGAGGAGATGTTCAGTCCGAAAGGCAATTTACGGAACTGATAACAGTTTCCGAAGCAGAGAAACGCGGTGTACTTCCTACAGTTGGGGTGCAGTTCCACTTGCCAAAAACTAGACCTAAGATCTAATGAGGATAAAACTTTGACACCATAGAAATTTTGTAACAATTCTTCCAGGGTTTGTGGTCGGTCGGTTTCAGGTAAAATGATAGTGTTAATTTGTCTGGAATCAAGCACTAATCGAATTGACTTATCTCTTTTTTCAACAATATGTAGGGGACTGTTATATGAGCTAACTGCAGGTTCAATTACACCCTGATTGAGCATGGACTGAATTCCACCCTTAACTCTTTCCCTGTATACTATGAGAGTGGGATATGGAGGTACAAAAAATTTATTATGTTCTTTGATCTTAAATTCATAGAGACAAGTGTTACCAAGATTAATGAGGCTTTCACAAGATAAATGCTTTTCAAATCCTGATTGTTCATCGACTTCGCATTCACTATCGTCGTCATTAGAAAACATGTAATTGTCTATCCAATCAGCGACAGAGGTGTGCTGCAAATCTAATTGTTCGAAATCATTTTTTGCTGTTCCAAGGTTACTGTTAGTTGTATTATTGTGTGGCAGTACCGTATCCTGCATTTCAAAGTACATGACCGGTCTGTCATATGCAATTGTTGGTTGATACTGTAAGAATTTTATTTCGTATATAGTGTCTTCCTCAGAGTCTGAAGACGAAGCTTCTGTCTCCCACTCTGAATTGTCGTCATTATATTGCTGATCGACAATTATCTCGTTTAACCGTTGGGCAGTATAATGTTTATTCGATGCCCTATCATTTGTTTCGTTAAATCTGATAGTACAATTTTTGTTACTGTCATTACTTTCAGGAGTAACGGCTTTAGGTATTGACACAATTTGTGTCGGTTTTGCCTTATCACTTACTGAGGTGCTACCAGCATCAGTATTGTGCACTTCCGCACAAACTACTATTCTGTTTTGTTCGGGAGGTTGTTCATCGTAACCTTCCTCTCTGTGAGGACGTTCACAATGAACAAATTTCAGCGTATAGTTAGGATCACATAAATCCTGTACGGCCGAATTATTTGCCGTCGAGTCCGCTAGTCATACCTGACGCGGCCCTTTTTTTTGACGAATTGTAGCGTGGATTAGCAGGTCTGATTTCAATGTTTTGCTCTTGTCTTTCTGGGGTAGGCGATCTGCTTTGGCCCTGATTTGTGTTTTCGTATCGTGGAAGGCGATCACGAGAATTATCGCGTGTGCCCTCCCGACTACGCTTCTCAGCGTTACTATTGTTATTTTCAGTCTCGCGATCACTATCAGTATTGCGTCTTTCACGCCAATTAGTATCATTTGAGGTATTGCTGTTATGATAGTAATTATTGTGGCGTCCTCCGCGACCAAAGCCACCACCTCGGTAACGGCCACGAAAACTTCCACGGTTATTCTCACGATCTTGACAATCACTGTTCTCATTGTCGCGACTTTGTTTGTAAGATTCATTAGTGAAAGAATTATTTTTTGGTTTATCATCGTGCTCTGAATAACGTTTAGTACGCGGCGGGCTTTGTTGCGACCGGCGATCATATCTGTTTCTATCAAAATATCGACTGCGCGAGGAATTTTCCTCGTCTTCTTCCTCTAAGTCTTGTAAGAGGTTTCTAAAGGCTTCAATATCATTCTTGCATCGTGCCGCAATGGCAATTTGACGCAAGTGTAGAGGCAATTTGTTCAAACAAATTCTAATTAATTCGGCAGGGCAGTAAGGTGCCGATAAAAATTGATTTTTGTATACCAAATGTTGGAAATATTCCACCGGGCTCAAGAAATTTGATCGCTCAAAAGTTTTGAATGTCGCAATACTGTTTTTAACGCGGTCTTGTGCCGCTTCCGACCAGTACGCGGATAGAAATGAGCGTCGGAACTGATTCTCGCTATAGCACTCTTGTGCAATAGCTCTCATTCTGGTGGCTGGCTCGCCTTCCAGATAACCACATATAAATTCTAATCTGTGCTCAAGTGGCCAATTCGGGGGAAGACAATAATCGAATTGCTGCAACCACTCTTTAGGGTGCAAGTCATTTGGAGAGTTTTTGAATGTCTTGAATTTACGTACAGTCAGGAAATGCTTGTAGTCAAACGCTTCCCTTCGCCTGTGCGGTGTAAGTGAGCGTAAACTACGCATCGCGCCTTCATTGTTGTTACTATGAGGTACACTTCGTTCACGTACCAAGCGACCTACTTGAGTCGAATCATCATTGTTATTTTCGTTCAAATTTTCTTCTACGTCTTCGTATGCATTTCCATAAGTGTGTTCAAATTTCCTCTCTATTCGCGCCACGCGATCATCTAATTTTCTGACCTCAGCCTTGTATTGCTGATTAATGGTCATTTGACCTTGTTTGAAACGGTCAAGGGCGAGATATTCATTAGTTTCATTAAAGGGGGTAGGATGCGTTACATCAGAACTTTTGTCACTGTTATCACTGATTTGGGTAATTTTAACAATAATATCCTCAAACTGTTTATTGATTTTATTGATCTGTTCCGTCGTGACTGACTGGAAGTTCTGCAACTTTTCATCAAATAGATTACTCTGTTGCTTCAATTGAGCGAGTTCAGTAGTTTCCATATTTTCGACTCGTGACGCAAAGCTTTCCATATTTTCCACTCGTGACGCAAGGCTTTCCACTACCGGGTTAATCTCGTCGCGAATATCTTGTCTTATTTGCTGAGATTCACGTTTGAAAGTATTGAGCAGTTGTTCCCTGAACCGATTGTTGTCCTCATTTATTTTATTAAAACTACTTTGAATACTCACAAACCTCGAATCGCACGTCTGTTCTATTTTCTCAAGTTTTTTACCTTGCTTCTCAAGTTTTTCATTTAATTTCTGAGATTGTTCCTCCAGTTTTTCATTTAATTTCTGAGATTGTTTCTCAAGTTTTTCACCTAATTTCTGAGATTCCTGAGATTGTAATTGACTATTCTCATTTAATTTAGAGAGCTGTGACAATAAAATTTGCATGAAATCATTTGGTAATACGTTTTCCATAGCCGTCGCACAAGTATTTTTTGTAGCAGAGCTAGGCGGAACCGATGCATTATTTTCCGCAACCACGTTACAAGAATTGGAATTCTGTATTGTCGAATCCTGTACTGTATCATTATCCATATTGTCTATTCCTGAACTAATCTGTTCCGCATTTTCGGACACGGTATTTACTGTCGTATTTGTATCAGTGCAGTGAGAAGACTCTTGTAAAAATTCAGCTTCTCTCCTTGCATCATTCGAGGTCTCATTTTCGGAAGCAGATTTAGCATCAGCGCGGACTCTCCTATTCTTCGACATTGTTAACAGAATTTTGCAGTAAAGTGACTAATAATATTTATTTTCACCTACTGCATATTTTTTGAAAATCACACACAATAATTATGAGAGAACAATAGGCTGAATCGGGCTAGTGCAACATACAATCACAATCGAGATTACGCGAACCGTTAATTATCACACGAGTTCCGCGATACTAGAACTTTCATCACAACAAACATCAGACAATATAAAAGAGAGACTTGTTCAGTAGTAATGCAATTATTTGTATATTCAATTAATCTACTATAAACAATGCTACACACTATCAAGAATGGTAAGTAACAAACTACAGAAACAATTACTATGCTACTGTTGCTATAACAAAGGATGGTGCTACAAAAATTAAATTAAGAGCCAAAAGATAAGTTGGTTAGTGGAAAAGACAAACTAACTTAAATAAGGCTACGTATCTAACTACGTCACGATCCTGTTTGTGAACTATCCTGGCAGAAAGGGCGCCAGATAAAAGCTGTACGTGTGTTTGTATATAAAACACCCAGAAGATGGCCACTTGCAATAGTGGCCGAAACGTCGGTGAAGTGTTTGATATTTTGACGATGCGGTCCAACACCCAGAAGAGTTTTATATACAATGACAACGGCCGCGGAAGCCTTCGTTTACATGTACGTGTGTTGTGTGGATGTTGAACCTATCGTTAGATCAGACAACAAATTGTTCCTTGACACAGCAATTTGGTTTAATTATGGCCCTGATACTGATGTATATGCTATTAAGTGAGAAACAGTGCATGAAACTGATTATGTGCGCAACGGATATTTTTAACAAAACAACTGTGACATGTTGCCTTTTGAAACAGACACTGACTATACTCAAAAATTTTGACTGCGAGAAAGATATTAAAAAAACCACAAATCACTTTCTTAATGCTTGACTGTGAGAATTTTATGCAGATCAGTTTCTAATTATTGAAATTTAGTATCAATTTAGTATCATAGTCAATTAACTATCATTTACTATGGCACCAATAATGAAATCCGTTCAACAATATTATTCACATCAATACTGCACTTTAAATCCACTAATAATTAATTATCAAATGAAGGAAGTAGGTTAATTTCCTAACTACGTAAATGAAAGATGAAAGAAAGTTTAAGTTACTTATTATTAATAATCAGCATTACATTACCTACATAATACAACTTCTGACTTGCTGGCAAAGCAGCCTCTGCTCTACATCGGAGCCATACACACAACCCAACCGCTCTCTAAGCGAGCTGAACCACTAGTCCTACTCTCTCTCAGTGCGAGCTACAATGCTATGCAATACATGATCTTTGCCAAAGATGAAACTTCATAAAGGACACATATCGATACATACAGTAGAAGCGATATTATACATTTTCTTGCAAGCAAGTTACTCGATACAAAACAGGAGGCACAATATTGGACATTTTCTTACAAAATAATTCTTTATGGATATACATTTTCTTGCAAGCAAGTTACTCGATACAAAACAGGAGGCACAATATTGGACATTTTCTTACAAAATAATTCTTTATGGACACGTTTCAACTCTTATTTAAAAAGTATCAAAACTCAGTATTACGTAATGGAATATAAAAAATTTAACACGTTCTTTAATTAAACATACTGTTATGTAAATGTTAGTGAATCATAGTAACTTAAACGGAGGGCGAAAATATTATAAATTATACTTACTGAAAGGAGTAAGTAATATAATTTTTACTTAATTTTACCTGTCATTCAGCTTTGAGCATATTTTATTATAGAAACTTACGCTGTAATTCTGTAGAAAATGATTATGTAATAACTTATTATATCTTGAGCCCACTGTGTTAGAAATGTCGTATATTGACATATTGTGGAAGGTTAGTCCAAAACACTGTAATTAATTATTTTATTTATATATCACAAGATATCTTTCGGTGTTAAGTGCCATAGTCAGGTGTTTGGTATTTAGAGGCTTTAAGTGCTTCACTGACCGCCGCGGTGGAGTAGACGAGCGGTCTACGGCGCCTCGCTGCGGAGCGCGCGGTTGCTCCCCGTCGGAGGTTCGAGTCCTTCCTGGGGCGTGTGTGTGTGTGTGTGTGTGTGTGTGTGTGTGTGTTGTCCTTAGGTTAGTTTAAGTAGTTTGTAAGCTAAGGACTGATGATCACGCAGTTTCGTCGGATAGATTTACAAACATTTGATTTTTTTTTTTTTTTTTTTTTTTTTTTTTTTTTTTTTTTGCTTCACTGACTATTTCTTTCGGTGGTGTTTTATATTTCATTTACGAATTATAGTCAGTAATTTAAATATAAAACACCACCTAATAAAGTAGTCAATGTAGCAGTTAAGGCCTCTAAATACCAAACACCTGACGATGGCACTTAACGCCGAAAGATATCTAGTGATATATAAATAAAATAATTACAGTGTTTTGGACTAACCTTACACAACATGTCAAAATTCATGTAATTTTTGTATCATGTTATTTATTGATATAACATGCTGAAGTCATTTGTCTATCTCTGCTGTAAACCAAAGACTGTATGTTTTATCTTTGGAGTGTGCCTTACACTCGTAGTTGTTGCATTAAGAAAGTCGTTGTGTCACTGTCGTAGAGCACAGTCGACGAGTAGAAGTCGTCGTGAAATTTTTGCGTACGACAATCGGTGTGTAAGACTCGAAGAGTAAAAATCGGGAAGTTTAGGGCTTTAGCCGTTTCGAAGATTCTCAACCAAGCCTGCAGATTGTATTTTTTGTAAGGAAGCTGATGTTAATGAATACTGTCACAAATAAGGTAAAACTTGTACATTTCTATTGTTATGAATGGTAGGTTGCATTTTAAGTATTGTAGTTGGTGTTTGTCTTTTGGTAATGAACACAATTTAGTGCAGCTTGCATTTATCATTTAACCCACAGTCATTTTACCAGTTGCTCTTTCCTTTCACCTAATTGAAAGTTAATTTGCAATTAGATATGATCAATGAGTTCATTGCTTCGTGTGATAATGGTGCATAAGAATAGTGTTATTAATTTTTTAAGTGTTAATCTGTTCAGTTAAGATCAGTTCAGTGTAGGCATTTTTTACTTGATCAATTTGTCTATCAATGAGAGTCCGAAGTAGTTTGTTCGTAAGTTTGGTGTTAATGAAAGCTCACATTACTAGGTCACTTAATGTTGGTAACAGTTAAAGTGATTTGTCTGATGAGAAGAGAAATAGTTTGATCACGCAATGAGAAAAGAAATATTTGCGTGTGTGCTAATTTGAAAACATTACCAGATTTCAAGGACGTTTTTATATCATTGAATAAGTATGGTAATTGTTGTACAGATAGGCACATTATCAAGTGCAGTGATTTATGTATCCCGTTAATCCTAAATGTCTTTATTGTAAATCATATTTATTCAAGAGACAAACGTATTACAGTAGTAGCACGCTGGTTTGTTGGCTGTCGCAGTAGAATTCTGGTTGTACAGTGTGACCAATAGTACATGAAGCACACTAGCAAAACTGAACATTACATTTGCTCACATTGTTTTTCACACGCATGATTAATGTGTAGACAGACTATGGGTTGAATTACTGTTGATTTATTAACTACTGTACAATTAAAGTGTTACCTGTTGTGCATAAAACAAAACCACATACACGTAAGATTACTGCATTCCATGGTAATTGAAATTTATTCTAACAGGGCAGAAGAAGGCACTAAGTCTCATTGCTTAGTCAAGTTATTTTGTAGCCACAGTCACAACAGAAAACTTATTTGTGAATTTTATCAGGCACTGTCACTAAATGCAAACAGTGACACGATATTGTTACGACACACACACGAACACACATTAGTTTGCAATAACCATTCAAACACATACTACATTTGGTATTACACATCTGGTATTGAAAGCAAGATGTTGAAAGCAAGATGAAGGTTTGTATCAAATAAAAATTTGGAAAAGTCGTCCGTCAATTAGGAAAAATTAGGGAAAACCGAAAGCGATCTTTTCTATGAATAAAAATAAATTGCCACATGGTTGTAAGAGCATCACTTAAGTACGGCTTGACAGGACGAGGTTTGTAAGAAATATTTTTTTTTGGAAAATCTACCAGAAAAATGTAAAATTTGAGAAAAACTGAAAGTGCATTTTTCAGTGTGTTTTTGAATGAATTCAGGACTATAACTGACTATTCGCACGACGGAGAGGGGTAATTCTTTTGTTGTTTTGTTCATTATGGTCTTGCAAAAGTTGTCACTAAAAAAATTCAGTTAAAAAGGAAAATCGCAAAATTGGAACCAAGTATCTTTTTCAATGTGTTTCTAAATGTACTCAATACTTTAAGTTGAGAACCGTTTAGCCGCTTGCGATAAAATTTTGATCATTTGACGTTTAACGAAAAATAAACGTTCTTATGAACTAAAATTTCGGAAAAGTTACCCGGAAAATTTGGAAATTCGCGAGAAACTGAAAGAGCTTTTTTCAATCGGATATCAATATCATTCGTCTGGTTGCGAGAAAAGTTTGCATATTTGACGATCTTATGAAGTAAAAATTTGGAAAAAAATTCCCGGAAAATTGGAAAATACAGAAAAAACAAAAAGAGATTTTTCTATGAAAAATCAGTAACATTCATCTGACTGCGACAAAATTTTGCCCATTCGACGTTCAAAGTGAGAGAAAGGTTTGAGTGAAGTAAACGTTTGGAATAGTTGGCCAGAAAATAGGAAAATTTGTGGAAAACTGAAAGAGCTCTTTTCTTTATCAATATCATTCGTACGATTGCTATAAAATTTGGCACATTTGACATTCAAAGCAAATGGCTTTATAAAGCTACTGCGTCTAAAATACATATGATTTGAATAAGTAAGATTTATATTAAGAGGTATGTGATACGAAGTTCACTGGGTTATCTAGTAAATAAATAAAAATGAACGTTCTTATAAACTAAAAGTTCGGGAAAGTTACCCGGAAAATTTGGAAATTCGCGAGAAACCGAAGGAGCTTTTTGCAATGGAATATCAATATCATTCGTCTTGTTGTGATAAAATTTGGCATATTTGACGTTCAAAGCAAGAGTAACGTTATTATGAAATAAAAATTTGAAAAAGTTTCCCGGAGAATTGGAAAATACAGTAAGAATAGAAAGAGATTTTTCTATGAAATATCAGTAACATTAATCTTACTGCGATAAAATTTTGCCCATTTAACGTTCAAAGCGAGAGAAAGGTTTGAGTGAAGTACATGTTTCGAATAGTTGGCCAGAAAATAGGAAAATTTGTGGAAAAATGAAAGAGCTCTTTTCTTTGGGGTATAAATATCATTCATACGATTGCGATAAAATTTTGCACATTTGACGTTCAAAGCAAATGCCTTTATAAAGCTTCTACATCTGAAATACATATGATTTAAATTAGTAAGATTTATATTAAGAAGTAAGTGATACGAAGTTCACCGGGTTATCTAGTTGTTGTTGTTGTTATGGTCTTCAGTCCGGTGACTGGTTTGATGCAGCTCTCCACCCTACTCTATCCTGAGCAAGCCTTTCCATCTCCTCATAAGAACGGCAACCCACATCCACTTCAATCTGCTTACTATACGCGTCTCTTGGTCTCCCTCTGCGATTTTTTCCCCACACACTTTCCTCCAATGCTAAATTTACGATTCCTCGATGTCTAAGAATGTGTCCTACCAAGCGATCCCTTCTTTTGGTCAGGGTATGCCAAAAATTCCTTTTCTCACCAATTCTGTTCAGTACCTCTTCATTAGTTATGCGATCTACCCACCTAATCTTCAGCATTCTTCTGTAGCACCACATTTCAAAAACCTCTATTCTCTTCCTGTCAGCACTGCTTATCGTCCATGTTTCACTCCCGTACAAGGCAACACTCCACACAAATGCCTTCAGAAAAGACTTCCTTACACTTAAATTAATATTCGATGTTAGCAAATTTCTCTGTTTTCAAAAATGCTTTTCTTCCCATTGCCATTCTGCATTTTATAATCCTCTGTACTGCGACCAATGCATGTTATTTTTACTAGGTTATCTAGTAAATAAATAAAAAGAAAGTAAACGCCAAAATTGTAAAGGATTCTAATTTTCATTACAATTTTATCTCATCAGACACTTATATCGTAAACGACGCGAGGACTCAATTAACAGCGCGACCGACAGCCAATGGAAACCACCAACACGCTTTCTCTTGTTGGAGGCTCCTGCACCAACCCTGAGAACGGAAAAGCGACATTTTTGTGGAGCGGCACGACCGCGCGGCGCGGCGGCGTGTGTCAGACTAACACGGCAGCCGACCAGCACCGGTTACTAATGAGGCGTCCGTGGCGTAACGAGCCGGCTGAGCCACACCGGGGGCGGCACAGGCCGCGGCAAGTGCTGCCGCCCACCTCTGCTGACCGCCAGGCCAGGCCCTAATGCGGCCTGTCGTCCCGAACTGCCCACTGCCGCCAAATTAAACTTCAAAGGCGCGCCGGTACCTGCCGCCACCACATTTCCGCGCGGAAACTGCCTGTTACTGATTACTAGGGATGGGAAAAACCGACCGGTTAAAACCGATACCGGTATTTTAGTTCTTAATCTGTTTTTTCGGTATTTATTTGGTGTCGATTGTAACCGCTTTTTTTATTTATTACGGGGAACCGGGTAAAAAAACTACAATGGCTACTTCCTGTAGTAGTGGTTCAAAATGTGTTTTTTGTATACAATTTAAAAGAATTAAAACTAGTAGACCCTAATACTTGGGGCTGTTCCTAAAATTTCCACTACTGTGAAATGTTAGGTCGTCGCAGTAACTAAGAAAAGCGATCAGTGATAAGAACAATCCCAGCAGTCAGAAACGCGCAACAAACGCGTGGCAGCTATTGAGGCATCGATGCACGTGTGGCCGACCTGACTGCGGCGCTCCAGTCACGGTCTGCACGGCCACTACGGTCGAAGTTTCTAGCCCCCCTCATGCATGGTTATTTGTCCCGTCCTTAGTCTTAACTAGTTCATAAGTAGTTTGTGAGTTTAGCGACTGATGACCCCGTAGTCAAGTGCCATAAGCTTTACAAACATGTGTGTGTTAACATGTGCGATGGCCGGCCGCGGTGGCCGAGGGGACTGAGGCGCTCCAGTCACCGTCTGCACGGCCACTACGGTCGGGGGTTCGAATCCCCCCTGGGGCATGGATATTTGTGCCGTCCTTAGGATAAACTAGTTCATAAGTAGTTTGTAAGTTTAGGGATTGATGACCCCGTAGTTACGTCCCATAAGCTATACAAACATTAGAACATTAGAACATGTGCGATGCACGTGTTGCCATGTGCCGAGGCCTATTAGACGACGCCGCGTGCACCAGCAGTGGACAAGATTAGCCTCCGTCTGGTCATGCGGCAGTTCCTTGCTGTCGTCGCCAGCAATCGGTTGTGTCTTAAATGACACCATTGCGAGCTTGAAGTACTTCACGAAGTACGAGAGCAGTGACGTACAATGCTCCATTTGCTTTAAAAAGCTGAAAACGGGTGGAGGTAATACAAACATTCTGCGTCATTTAAGGAGAAAGCATACAAAATGTTCCTTGCAAGAGTAGCTAAATTCGATTCATATACGTATTATGTAAGTGATGTTGTCTATAAGCTTGGATTAATAACGTTAAATGTTTTTTCATACTGTTATGCTAACAAGTTTTATTAATGTGATTCCTTGAAAGCGAGAGGCTTTTTTTAATATGGGTTTAGGTAACATTGATCATGTGATGCCTCGCGAGATAGCCGTGCGGTCTGAGGCTCCATTTCAAGTACTGTGTGGCTTCTCCAGTCGGAGGTTCCAGTCCTCCCTCCTCCCTCGGTCATGCGTGTGTATGTTGTACTTAGCTTAAGTTTGTTCAAGTTAGATTAAGTAGTTTGTAACTCTAGAAACCGATGACCTAAGCAGTTAGGTCTCATAAGAACTCACACCCATTTGAACATCATGTGGTACACAGCTTTTCTAGTTCCAATTGCGTAAATTTACACTGACAACAATCATACTGTTAGTCGGAACTGTGACTTTATTTTTCGAAAAACTACTGCAGCACTGATTGAAGTTCATTTACTGACTGTAACTTATATACACAATATATATATAACGAGATATTCGTATGCACTGGCTCACATGTCCAACTTACGGAGTGTTTGCCTCAATATTCGCAACTGCTGGATGGAAATATAAGGCCAGTAAACCTGTATGCTTCGTATATCGTCTTCTACGGACTCTTGGCTAGGCTTACACACACTCAAGATGGCGCAGTATTGGGAGGGGATCTTGCAAAATATGGAAAGACTACTGATTTGTCGTATAACGTAAGGTCGAACACTACTGGAAATAATAGCAATAAAAAAACGAAAACCGGTTATTTAAAAATCCGGTTATCTTGAGCAGTTTTTACAGTGCGGTTAAACTGAAGATGGAAAGAACCGGTATAACCGAAAACTGGTTGTTTCATTCTTTTCGAACATGCCTTACTTAACCTGTCGTCTTTCATTAATATTTTATTGAATGTATTACTGCAGTTATGGCCGTTCCAAAATGGCGGAAGATTCGATGATCTCATTTAAGACACAACCGATTGCTGGCGGTGGCCGAGGGGACTGAGGCGCTCCAGTCACGGTCAGCACGGCCACTACGGTCGGGGGTTCGAATCCCCCCTCGGGCATGGATATTTGTGCCGACCTTAGTATTAGCTAGTTCATGAGTAATTTGTAAGTTTAGGGACTGATGACCCCGTAGTTAAGTCCCATAAGCTATAAAACATTTGAACATTTGAAATTTCCGATACAGATTTCTAGAACTTGTACAGGGTACTTCTACGACGGTTTCAATTCACACGATTATCTCATCGACTCCTACTTGAGGAATGTAATTAGGCGTGACACAGTACAATCAGTTTGGATGTTCAAATGTTTGTAATTCTTATGGGACCAAACTACGTTGGTCATTAGTCCCTAGACTTACAAACTACTTAAACTGAGTTAAGCTAACCTAAGGACAACACACAGATCCATGTCCGAAGGAGGATTCGAACCTCCGGTGCGGGAGGCCGCGCGATCCGTAGCGTGCCGCACCTGACAGAACTGGCAAAATTACACAGCGCAGCCGGATGCACGCTTGCGCAGAGCAACTTTCGCTGCAGCCTGCGCTCAAAACTGATTGGCGCAACCACCAGGGCTCATAATATTTCGACTCGACTATAGAAATTCAACCTTCTGATACACCACAGTATCATCAGCAAAGATTATTTTTGTATAAGAAAATAATAACGAACTTATAAAATTTCCCTGTGCCACCCCTGACGCATTAGACTAAACTTTCAATTCGTTTCCCTTTGCCCTACATTTCAAATGTTTATAAAGCTTAAAAGACTTATCTGTGGGGTCATTAGTTCCTAAACTTACAAACTAATAATGAACTTATATTAAAGACGACTCAAATATCCATGTCAGATGGAGTATTCGAACCTCCAACGCGGTAGGCCGCGTCCAAGTCAATAATGCGGGAAAGAGATTAGAAATGATACTTCGCCCTCAAAGATGTGCCTCATAACTGTGGCTAACCGGAAGGAAGGAACCTTAGGGTTTACCATACGGTCGACATCGTCGTCACTAAAGACGGAGCTTTAGCTCGGATTCTTGGTTAAGGATGGGGAAGGAACTCGGCCATGCCCTTTCTAAGGAACCATGCCGACACTTTCCTGGAGTGATTTAGGAAAATCACGGAAAACCTAAATCTGGATGGCCGGAGGTGGATTTCAACCACCTCGCTCGTTGGCTGGCCGTGCGGGTCGGCTGCTTTACTTACTTTGCAATTGTTATCGAGTGGCGCATGGTGCCAGAGCATTGTCCCCTGCGCCTGCTTGTAGGTGTATTGGAAAGCTGAGGCATGGTTGTGCAAGTCATTTGTGGAACATAAATTTTCGTTGTAAACTGATGCCGTTCTAATTGGTTTTGTTGGCCGTTGCTCGACAGATGAGAATTTCGGTAATGCTGCAGGAATTCTCCTTCACACCTTCAGCGGTGTTAGTTGGATAACGATATCACAGATACAAAGAAACTACCCACAGTCCAGCCACTTCGATGACCGGCGACATTTCAGATCGTCAATACTGATAGCTGCGCAAGAGTGACTCAAATCGCCACACGCTGTAACACAAGTCGTGTTAGTCATTTCTCCCAATGGCAAATCGGTAGGAACATTGATTGCACGTCTTATGGGTGCAGGCGCCGCCCACAGGTTTCAAGGTTAAAACTCTCCTTCGGCACCTCGACTTGCGCTTGTCCCCAATCACCAAAAATGATCCAGGGTCATGAATGTCCATGGTTTGGAATGACATATATTGTCGTTCGAATAACGACGTCAGCCACACCATGCGTCATGATCACAGTTGCATTACTCTGTTATGTAATCGCCCCCTTCTCGAAAGGGTCCGCGGTAAGCTATTCTCGTAAAGTCTCCATCCAGGTTTTGCCTTGAAGCACCCTGACAATTCCGTCATGTTTCTAGATGATAAGGCGCCGCCACATCACTCCAAGCCTTCTGCCTTTGGTTCTAGAAGCATTCAATAGCGCTCCAGAAACTGAGGTGTCCACCGTGGAGACCATATTTGAGACCCATTGAGCAAATGTGAGATAACATAGAACGCTGGTTCTTTGATTTGGATCCTGTATCCACAAACACACAATAATGGCTGCCACCCCTTCGTCATGAGAAGCGTTGAGTTTCGCATGTTTTAGCATGAAAGTTCTGGTGTAACTTCTCTTGCTCTGTAATGGCCCCACTGCATCTCTGTGAGCGTGTGACACAGCCCAGTAGGTGGACCTCACAGTGCATGCTAGCTAGAGACTTTGTAAAACAACCAGTTATTTTGCCCTATTAGCAAATTGCTAAATTACATGACAATAGATACAGTACTGACCACACGATTTGCATTTCAGAACAAGAACGCTGTCTTCAGAAGGTCCAAACGCGCAACACGATTGGGTACAGACGGCTATGTCGTCGTACTGGTACAGGGTGGGCAAGCAAAACTGGCTCTGACGAATGGATACCGCTAGTGGTCACATAGGATGGATGGAGTAGCTGCGGCCGAAAGAACACATTTACACCATATTCACGTCGTTGTCTACCTGGTAAGTTGAATGTGGAGACCTCAAGTGTAAGGTGTATCGCAAACACCTTCACTGTCTTCAGTAAAGCACATAGTATGAGACTGCAACAGATTCAGCAGTCACAGATTCGATCTAGGCCATCAACTTGCTGACCAGAGCCAAAACGTGCTAAGATACAAATGGTGGTCACTGAACATTTGATACAGGTATGTTAATACCGTACTGCCTTTTTTATGCTGTGTTCCCTCGTACCTAGGAACGCTGTTATTCGGCCCCCGTCTTATTTCCCACATCCTTTCGTGCCATGGTGTGCGGACGCGCCCGTGATACTGTCGGTTGTATCGTGCTCGTTCTCCAGGATAAGTCGCGAAGTTGTTTCCGAATCGGCCAATAAACGTTACGCTATCGGCGACGATTCGTGTGCTGGTGATTTCTTCGTACAGTTGGACAGCCTCTGCTCCGGCTACCACAGCTGAACCTTCTTCTACATCTACATGACATTCTCTGCAAATAACCTTTAAGTGCCTGGCAGAGGGTTCATATCTCACCGTTCGAGCTCTGATTTCTCGTATTTTATTCTGATGATCATTTCTACCTATGTAATTGGGAGTCAACAATATATTTTCGCATTCGGAGGAGAATGTTGGCGATTGTAGTTTCGTAAGTAGCCCACGCCGCAGCGATAAGCGCCATCCCAGATCCTGTATCATTTACGTATCGCTGTCTCCCCTGTGTCGTGACAATACGAAACGAGCTGCGCTTCTCTGGACTCTTTCGATGTCCTCCGTCAAACCCACCTGATAAGGATCCCACGCTGGGCAGCAATTCTCCAAAAAAGGATGGACAAACGTAGTGTATGCAGTCTCTAGTAGTTCTGCTGCATCTTTTACGGATTCTCTCAATAAAACGCAGTCTTTGGTTCGCCTTTCCCACGACATTATCTACGTGTTCTTCCAGTTTAAGTCTGAAGTAATAGTAATTCCTAGGTATTTTGTGGAGTTTACGGCCATCACTTTTGATTGATTTATCTTGTAAACAAAGTTTAACGGATTTCTTTTCCTACTCATGTGGACGACTTCACACTTCTCATTATTTAGACTCAATTACCAATTTTTACACCATAGTGATATCTTATTCAAATCGTTCTGCAGTTGGTTTTGATCTTCAGATGATTTTACTGGACGGTAAATGACGGCGTCATCTGCAAGCAACGTAAGAGAGCTACTTAAATTTTCCCCTAAATCGTTTATGTAAATAAGGAACAACGGAGCAATAACACTACCCTGTGGAACGCCCGATATCAGCTCTGTTTTGGTCGATGCCTTACAATCGATTGGTACGATCTGTGTCCTCTCTGAGAGGAAATCCCCTATCCAGTCGCAAATTTGGGGTGATATACCGTAACCACGCAATTTGATTAAAAGCCGTTTATGAGGTACGGTATCAAAAGCCGTCTGGAAATCAAGGAATATGGAATCAATTTATGAACCCTTGTCGATAGCACTTCATGCGACAGAATCGCGTTTATAATGGTGTAAAGTATACAACTATCGTAGATACATCACCTCGGATTCCAGAATGTCAAGCACTACACTACATTGGCCAGTGTAGGATGACAACTACCTAGAATGGAAAACACGGTTCACAATATCGCAAAGTATATCACAAATATAACTTCAGATCTAAAATACCAAGAGAGATCGTAAAATAGGTCAAAGGTAAGTAAGATGTGTGAAGGTTCCAACAAGCACTAAAAGAGGGCAATAAGTGCCATCCTGAAACTGGAAAACTACGTGTAGAATTAGGTAAATTGCATGAAACCAATATCAAAATACGTCAAAATGTAGAGTCTTTAACGTCTTGTATTTCCTCCATTCGGCGAAGCTTGAAAATAGTAAACTATATAATGGAGACTAGGAGCATTGTGACAAGCATAAAACCGCTACGGATTTTCTCATCATTTTGACATTTTTTAAAATGTATAACAGCTATCGGGTAGCGTAAAAATTAATATTTAAGGTTCCTGACCTGGTTCCGTCATCACTAAGGGTGACTTCATCAGAAGAAATTTGGAAGTCATATTTCTCATGTAAACTTTTTATTTCTTCTGATGTAGTCACGCTTACCGATGACAAAGGCAGGTTTTTTATTTTTATTTTTTTTTTATTTTTTATTTTTTAAATATTGGATTACAGTTGCTGCTATCAAACCATGTTCAAAATTGGTTTTAACGATTGTTCAGTACCTGATTTTCCACACTTATATGCACACGTAAGTTTCTCACTGCCTGGAAGGTTAGCGCACTAATAGAAAATAATGGAGCGAATTTTAGTCGGATGCATCTGAATAACTTCTAGGCTGCGGCTATCAACTGATGTGGAGGAACTAAAGAAAAGAGTGAGACGAATATAAGAATTTCTTAATGAACCACGAGTGGAATTGCATTTGCGGATGGCAACCTGGAACCCTTTGGAGCATGTAGCTACTTTTCAGCTGCCAAAAGGGACGTTTCATGGAGCATGCTATACCAAGAAGAATTACAGTGTATTAACGGCCATAGAAGCAGAACTCTTCGAACATTTTCAGGAAATATAACATCGTTACAAATAGAACACAGTGAAGCGTAGGGAATGTTGGGTGAAGCTGTAGCTATGACTGAATAAAGAAAATATGGGAAAACTACCCTTCAAAGAGTGTCCGACTATTATTGTTCCATGGCAGGCAACTCACCTGCACATCTTCTGTCTCAGGTGGTCGGTTTTCGTTTCTTACAACAGGGATTTCAGTGCCTGGTAAAAGGTTTACAAAAAGGGACAGTAAGGTAAGCTACAGAAAAATGAAAGTCGGGATAGTCAGTCGAAACATATATTAGCAACAAAGCATATCGAGGTGAGGTTGCCATTTCACAAATTTCTATAAACTCTCACACGCTGAATGCAGCCACTGGGCGTATAATAGCCTTGCTGTAGGCCAAGTCGGAAAATACATGCAAGAGTATGAATATAAATAATAACCAGTCCTCAGATGTATGAGACAGGCAAAATACCCTCAGACTTTAAGAAAAATGTAATTATCTCCATTCCAAAGAAATCAGGTTCAGACAGGTGCGAAAATTACAGAACCATCAGTATGATAAGTCATGGTTGCAAAATTTTAACACGAATTATCTACAGGAGAATGGAAAAGCTGGTAGAATCTGACCTCGGGGAAGATCAGTTTGGATTCAGGAGGAACGTAGGCACCCGGGAGGCAATACTCACTTTACGTCTTACCTTAGAAGATAGATTAAGGAAAGGCAAACCTACATTTTTAGCTTTTGGACATTTGGAGAAAGCGTTTGACAATGTTGACTGGAATACACTCTTTCAAATTCTGAAGTCAGCAGAGGTAAAATACAGGGAAAGAAGAGTTATTTACAACTTGTACAAAAGCCAGACCGCAGTTATTAGACTCGAAGGCCATGAAAGGGAAGCATCAGTTGGGATGTTATTCAATTTGTACATCGAGCAGGCGGTGAAGGAAAGCAAGGAAAAATTTGGAATAGGGATTAAAGTTCAGGGGGAAGAAATAAAAACATTGCGTTTTGCTGATGACATTGTAATTCTGTCAAAGACAGCAAAGGACCTGGAAGAGCAGTTGAATGGAATGGACAGTGTGTTGAAGAGAGCGTATAAAATGAACATTAACAAGAGTGGAGTTTTGCCTTGTACGGGAGTGAAACATGGACGATAAGCAGTGCAGACAGGAAGAGAATAGAAGCTTTTGAAATGTGGTGCTACAGAAGAATGCTGAAAATTAGGTGGGTAGATCGCGTAACTAATGAGGTGGTACTGAACAGAATTGGTGAGAAAAGTAATTTTTGGCATACGCTGACCAAAAGAAGGGATCGCTTGGTAGGACACATTCTTAGACATCGAGGAATCGTAAATTTAGCATTGGAGGGAAGTGTGTGCGGTAAAAATCGCAGAGGGAGACCAAGAGACGCGTATAGTAAGCAGATTCAAGTGGATGTGGGTTGCCGTTCTTACGAGGAGATAGAGTAGGGTGGAGAGCTGCAACAAACCGATCTGCCGGCCGCGGTGGCCGAGGTGACTGAGGCGCTCCAGTCACGGTCAGCACGGCCACTACGGTCGGGGGTTCGAATCCCCCCTCGGGCATGGATATTTGTGCCGTCATAGTTCGTAAGTAGTTCATAAGTAGTTTATAAGTTTAGGGACTGATGACCCCGTAGTTAAGTCCCATAAGATTTACAAACATTTGAACATTTGAACAAACCGATCTCCGGACTGAAGACCATAACAACAACAACAACAACAACCTCAGAGAGAGTTTAAGATGAAAAATAAAAAACTAGTCATTAGTTCGCTCACGATTACAAGAACAGGGGCCGGACCTAGGTATCGAACATGCTCCCGAAAAGAAGGTGCAATTGCAGAAGTAAGGCGATCGCGTTCACGGAAGATTCTAAGTATGTCGTATCGGTGATCATGTCGAATCCGGTGTGGAAGTCTAGGACAGGCTGCTTGATCCCGAGGTAATGGGAAGCACGTGTCACACGTGCCGCACGCTGATCTGCCGATGTCGATACCTCCAGGAACTACAACGGAATGGGGTCGGGAGCTGCTCTCCAGGCTATTTAAAGAAGCGACCAATGCATTCGTGTGCACCTCCGCGGTTGGCGAATAGGTCCCTGTAGCCAACATAACAGAAGAGGGAGGACTCACCGTTACCTATCTTGTGGCCGCCGGCAGTGACGGAGTTCCAGCCGTCACGTTGGCTGGCCTGAACTGGCGCGGATTCGCAGAACGCGAAAACTCGTCTTCCTCCGTCATCACGTGCTACAGCGACGGTTTGAAGTAAAGGTCGAAGAGAAATGAAACAAGATTTCGCCATCTTAGCCATTTTCTGTAATGATCAAATGTGCGGTGCCAAAATTATGCTCCTCCCTCCAACCGATACTCCTCTGTGCAGACAATACATCGGTAGTGTCTGTGGACGTGGGGAAATTAGTTTTATGCGTATAATCGTGCGATGAAATTTTAATGATTATTAATTAACAAATTAAACGGTCTGTATATGTAGTCAATAAACTCAGGAATTCACCAGGACTCAGAATTTGTTATTCAATTTGACGCATTACTTTTTTAAATGCCTCTTCCATTGTCTGAGGCTGACCTGACACGTGTCTTTTAGCGTTACTGGAATTCAGTGCGTTACTATAGTTACACATGCATAAAGTAGTTTTTATAACATTCTTTTAACAAAAGTGATAATTTCACTTTGGTATCAGTCACACGTCTTGACCTGCGTCACTTTACGTAAGTTAGGTTCTCATTCCTAAACCTTGAATATTTTCGTGTGAATATAGTCATGTGAAATCTCTAATTTAAATTTCAGATAATGCAAAATATCGAAGATTGGTAGCTTCATAATATGTGACGTATTATCATTTTATACCACTGCAGGTGTTTATATAAGTGAATGACTTCGTAAAATCTAGGGTAATATTTATTACTTTTGCGTGTAGAATCACAACAGTGTCTATCTTCTTTGTTACATAGCTTTGTTGCTGAAAAGTGTTACAAAAAGTAAAGTCTACGGCATTTCATGTTGAGGGCCTCCAACATATTTTACATTCAGTACAGATTTTTAACAAGTCAACTTTCAGGAAAGAGTTGTATGTTTAGATTCAGCTAAGTTCGCTAATGACAAAATTAAACGTTGCAGTCTCTATACGTCCGACATGATGTAAATTTAATCAGTGTAATTTCTTAAGAGACTAGCTTAAACCCACGGCACCGCTCGCGTGTCGGTTGATTATAATAAATAAGCCATTTTTCAGTAGTGTTCTATTTATTTATTCTTATATTTCTTTATTCGTCTGGATATCCTTACAGAGAAAGATCTGAAGACATTGTAGCACGCATAGACCAAAGATATGGTCTGTGGCATCACGTTTCGCTGTATTTAACCTTCTTGTTATAGAGTCGCAAACGTCATCGCTGGCCTTCAGTCCGATTTTTTAAATAATTTGACGACTTTCAACCACCATATCTTCCACCCCCTTATAGCTGACGGCATGAAACTGCTACGGTGTACAACGGGAGACTTCGGACAACAATTACACACAGTCAATTCGTTTGCGTTGTGTAGTTTTCGCTGCAGATTAACACACACACACACACACACGTAGAATTCTATATACACCTATAACTTTCTATCCCAATATACTCCACCCTTTTATGATTATCAACTCTCAAGCAATAACGCAACCAATAAAACCATTTGCAAAGAGCCGGCCGCGGTGGCCGAGGTGACTGAGGCGCTCCAGTCACGGTCAGCACGGCCACTACGGTCGGGGGTTCGAATCCCCCCTCGGGTATGGATATTTGTGCCGTCCTAGTTCGTAAGTAGTATATAAGTAGTTTGTAAGTTTAGGGACTGATGACCCCGTAGTTAAGTCCCATAAGCTTAACAAACATTTGACATTTTCAAAGAGTAAATATGATTTTCAAAGAGTAATTATTGTTCCGCATTTCGCGTGATATTCATCAAATTACTAAATATCTATCAGAGCGCTATAAAATCGTGCCTAAAACCTTCCTCAGGTATAAATTAGTAACTGTACAAATATTTAAGTCTCTGCGTCTTGTCGTTCGGACGTGATAAGCGTACACCGAACAAACATTCACTGATATGGCTATCAGATCGCCATAAAACCGTGCCTAAAGCCTTCACCGGTTAGACATTAGTAACTGTACAAATTGTTAGCTCTTTATGTCTTGTGGTTCAGTCGTGATAAACGTACACCGAACAGGCAGTCAAATTTATAGATATAGATTATTCTGATTACGCTTTATGAAATTATACAGGCCGAAATTTGGATGCATGTGCCTTTGGATCCATAACAAGTTAAGTTTCTGGTATGCTGAACTTTGGTTTGATCAATAATCAGTTAATTTTTTACACAGAGTTTGACTTGTCATATTTACGCGTAAGTGTGACAGTTACTTGTTTTATCCATGATTATCAGTGGCAAATTCCTAGTGATGGTAAATCATTACTGTTAATATTGTGTTGTATTACGATCACATATTTGTCGTGCATCATGACAGAACGGAGTTAAAACCTTAGTCATTGTACTGAGAAGTAATGTCTAGGAATATTTGTACGTGAAACGCTTAAAAGTTTTTAATGAAATGAACTTTATTAACATTATACATCTGTATTCTTCATATCTACATTTTAATTTCTCGATACAGTCACTTAGGCGACGAACAGATACACCCCAATGTAAAATATTTGACTTTGTTGATTGTCTCTACGTGCCAATGTCCCTTCACCCTCATTCTGTTCCACTTGCAAGTGATTAGCCGGAAGAACGATTGCCCGAACGTTCACATCACGGGAATTAAACCTTAATTGTCTTTGTCAGATATGCGTACCAAGAAGCAATGTACCGGCTGTTTCTTCTGGGAAAGAACGCTCAGCATACTGCTTTATGACTCAAAACGGTTCTCTCGGTCATCTGTCACAGTTTCAAGCACACTAAATGAAGCTGCTGTAAACTGGATTTTCTGTTTCCTTTATTCCATTTTGTATGTGTGTTAGAGAGACGAAGAATGGACTAAGATGAGCTGGCAGCCACACATTACGTTTACCATTATTTATCAACATTACTTCAGGCAAAGGCCATTGTGGTTCCTTTCAAAAGGTACGGTCGATGGGCTTCCCCTTCCCTGATAAAAGCTTTCCGTCTCCAATGATCACGATGCACGGAACGTTCATCACTAATATTCCTTCCTACCATTAAAGAGAAAGTGGATAAATATGTGGATGGCCTTGTGTTGCTTTTTGGGAAATGTGAATAAAATTCATTTGAGCCGTAGTGAAGTCAATACCTTACTGCGACTTTAGTCATAGTGGGGCAAGCATCAGATGGAGACCAGTAGTGCTTAAGTACTGTTGAAAAGACGAAGTCCCCGGTCATCGTCATCATAAGTCGTTGTGCTCATTGCTGAGCGTCGTGACTCCATGAACCAAGTGTCTCCATCCCGGGCGGTTGTCAGCTTCTCTCAGTGTCTGCTGAAGAGGTAGACCGGAGCTCTTCTTGATTTGGTATTTCCATCTGCACGCTGCTCTTCCTATTGGTCTTGTGCCAATGGCCAAAGAACTGGAGAATTTTATCGTCGACTCGAGAAGAAAGGCGTCTGGATGTATTCAGTTGTTCAATAATGGACATATTTGTTCTTCTTTCGGTCCATTTTATGCGTAGCATCCTACGCCAGCACCAAAGCTCAAACACATCGATGCGTTGTTTGTCTCTGGCCTTGAATGTCCATGATTCACAGCCATAAAAGAAGACAGAAAACACGAGTGTTTCAACTAGCCGCATCTTTGTGCTATTTGTTATTGCTCTGCTCTGCGGTACTGGAACTCATTTCATTCTTGTCCCCCCTCCCACTAAAACGCAGGTCCCTCCCATCCCAACTCATCTGATTAGAAGAGAGCGTACGCTCTTCCACGCCATTATAAAATCGACTCTTCCCAGCTTCCCATCAAAATAGCTGGTGGTAAGGAATACCTGACAGAGACATAACACACAGGTTGATAGCTTACTTGCGATATCTGCGACTTCCTATGACGTGGCTCTTCCACGCCATGACCCTAACCTGACTAAAATCGACTCTTGCCAGCTTCCCATTAAAAAGGCTGGTGGTAAGGAATACCTAACACAGGGGCGATAGCTTACTTGCGAAATCTGCGACTTCCTATGACGTGGCTCTTCCACGCCATGACCCTAACCTGACTAAAATCGACTCTTGCCAGCTTCCCATCAAAATGGCTGGTGTTAAGGAATACCTGACAGACACATAACACAGGGGCACTAACTTACTTGCGAAATCTGCGACTTCCTATGACGTGGTCGGCGAGATAGACAGGCCTCAGCGCGCACATCATGCTAAATAAGCAAGGTAGTTCCGAGTCGGCGCGATCGCTATCGGATTGGCCGGCCACTGGGGCACAGCCCACTGCGTCATAGCGGGCAGCCACTGAGCTAGCCATCTCTCCGGCTTGGTACTACCTTGCTTACGTGGCATGAGGCGCGCGCTGAGGCCTGTATTTCCCGTTTTCCACGCCCTATGAGGAGTGAGGTCATTATTTTGAAGAAAAAAAAGTGCTGTACCTAGTCTTGAATCAGTTTGTGCCCCTGATTATAATGAAGGGGCAAATCACAATGTATCGTATGAATATTCTGTCCAGCCCGGCTCCAGTTCTCTCGGGCAGTTTGGGGAGTGATTTTCTCTGATAGGAGGTCACTATTCGAACAGAGGTTCGCCAGGTGAGAAAGAAGGCAGAAAGAAGGTAATGACTCAATGCTTCGTCGGCAGTGTGTTCATTAGGGATATAGCTCAATCTCGAATTGTTTGAGTAAGGGTAGGAAAGGAAATCGGCGTGCCCTGTTAAAGGAACCATCCCGGCATTTGTCTTTAGGGAAATCAGGACTACCTAAGTCAGGATGCCCAGAGGATAATGTAAATCACCGTTCTCCAGAATGCGAGTCCAGTGTGTTACTGGGATAGACCAGAGTGACCCTACTCAGCTGTATTGAAGACATGGATAGCAAAGTTCCCACTTGGTCTGAGATATACGGTACCATGAAAGAAAGGCAATAAGGGCCACCTTCAGATTACTTTTAATACTTTCCGCGAAGAAGGCTGCGGATAGTTTGGAGTGGTTATCACATGCTTCACGGGAGTCTCAACCCAAGCTGTTTATTCAGTTCTGTTGTCACTTATTAGGGTTCGACACGGCCTGGACACAGCGAATGTGTCTGATGTAATGGACAGAGGTAGACACAGTGACTTCCCGGCTGGTTAGCAACCCACACAGTTAAAGGCGTTAACGTCGATTGGGATATACGAGGTATGTCCACAAAGTAAGATCCGTTTTGTTATATAAATCAAACGTGAACAGATACAGAAAAAATATTTATTGTATAAAAATCTGCAACTATTCAACTTCTTTTCTATATAACTTCCGAAATTGTCATAGCGAGGGACAAGATTTTGTGTGCCTTCTTCATAGAAGGTTGCCGCCTGCGTATTCAACCATGTGGCAAACTTGTTCTTTCAGCTCATCATCGTTCTAGTGTTGGCCACCAAGGATAGATTTTAGGTGTAAGAAGAGATGAAAGGAGTCTTCTTCTTCCCTTCACGTTGCCGTCAGACCTCACAAGGCGAATGTGACTTCCCTCTTACGGGAATTTTACTGGGATGTGTTTGATCATCCTCCGTACAGTCTCGCTCCTAGTGACTTTCTCCTTACATATAAAACCTGTCCATCGTGGTCAACACTTCAGCGATGATGACGTGCTGAAAGAACATGTTACCACATGGTTGAATACACAGGCGGCAACCTTCTACGAAGAAGGCATACAAAGACTTCTGCCATGCTATGACAAATGCGTAAAAAATTTTGGAAGCTATGTAGAAAAGTATTTTATTAGTTGTATATTTTGTACAATAAATATTTTTTTCTGTATCTGTACACGTTTGTTTTATATAACCAAACGGAACATACTTTGTGGACATACCTCGTACATATTCTTCAAACTGGTGCGAGGTAGGATGGAAGCGTGCTGGATAGCCAATAGGCTCACGGATATAAATCACATTCTGATTACTTTATATTGGCACTGGGGTGGGCGCTTTTACATAAAAACCAAGGCAGACGTAAGTACGGCATGCGTGGACTAGACCCACTTGCAGTTCATCATCATTCACTAATCGTAACATAATTTAGGCGAAATTCATAATTTTTGTTTTTATTTAAGGTTAATAAATCTTTCATGTTCAGATTAAGAAAAAATATGAAAAGTTTCAGCGACGAGCAGCAAGGTTCACAGTTAAGGAAATTGTCATTTAAAGAGATAATTCTTGCTATTAAAAAAAAAATGTACAATAAGTCAGAAATAAGTTTAGCATTAACATAATAAGCAAATTAAAACTGAAATCAATTCGTCAATAAGGGGCCAAGCCGAAAATTTTGATTTCACGCAGTAACTATTAAAGCGTACTTGAAGTAGCCGCGGCGGAGCGGCCGAGCGAATTAAGGTGCTATGCTACAATGCGCGAGGTCGTTCCCCGTCGGGGGTTCGAATCACCCCCTCCCCCCTCGGGCATAGTTGTTTGTGCCGTCTTTAGTATAATCTACTTTATAAGTAGTTTGTAAGTTTAGGGACTGATGACCCCGTTGTTAAGTCCCACAAGCTCTACAAACATTGGAACACTTTTTTGAACTTGAAATAAACTTTGGTGCCTTGACCACAAATTTCAGTTTATTGGGGCCTTACGCCTTTCGACATTTTGTCATTATAGAAGGCATATCTGTTAAAATTATTGGAAAATAAAACTAAAAAAATCGTTTTAAAACAATTATTGTCAAATACATATCTCAAAAATAAAAGAAATTAAATATTCCCCCAGAATATCCCTGTAGGATGGTCAGGCGCATGCACTTGCAGATAATGACGACATGTCGAAACGCGTAAGGCCTCAATAAAATGAAATTTATGGCCAAGACACCAAAGTTTATTTCAAGTGCATCAAAATGGCCACGTCTCACAAATGTCTAATGGAGTGAGCAAGAATAAATCAAACGAAATTCAAAATTAAGTCGGCGGCATGCGCCCCAGAGAGGTAGAGTTACAATTAGGATCAAATAACTGAATTAGAAAAAGAAAAATCCCAATTAAAAAAAAAAGGTAATAAGAGGCAATGAGCAAATTACATTTGGCAGAAGTAATATCCCAGAGCAAAAAGTTCGCAGTTAAAAATGAAATTCAGTAGTAACCCCCAATCACCAGATTTACAATTAAGACGAGTGATGATTAAATTTAAAAAGAACACACAATAGCAATTTGGCCATAATTACCCGATGGATGAACATATACAACAACTACCATGATTGGCAAGGGGCCGCACAGTCTACGAAGACAGCCTCTCTGCAAATAGTTCACACTACAACAGCTAATACCAACAACGACTTTTAAAAGTATGTACAATTATTTTCACCAACACATACAACCGACGACTGACCCATTCATAATTAAGAGGAAAAAGGGATTTGACAACTGCCACACAAAATCAGGAGGCTGTCGTTAATGCAAACGGTTATTTCCAGATAGAGACTCAAATTTGGATTAATCAATTTCAGAATAATAGCATCCTAGTATTGAAAGACGGTAGAAAAATAAATATAATACAAATTAAAATTATATTGTTGTAAAACAATTTACATAAAAGATTACCAGCGTAACATTCTGGTCAGTTAATAAGCACAACTTTTTTATTTTTATAGCGACACTTGAACACGATGCCACTGATTACATCAAAGACAAATAATATTCATTAAGAGCGTCGTCCTACCTCGGTAGGTGGGCCCCCAACTGAAATTTTACAGCAGTAACCAAGGCTTTCAACGAGTTTCAAGTCAATATTTAAAACGAGTAGTAACAGACTTCTCTACAAATCGGACCAAGTAGCTAATACATCAACTACGTGGCAGCACTAGAGCTTAACAGCAGCGAACACCAAAAAATTAGGCACATTAATGAAATTTACAACTACAAATATTTTTAAAACTCATCAAATATATTTGGCGCTGCATTTACTATCGGATAACGGTGACTGGACGAATCCGACCTCGTGGAATCAACTAGCTCAACACGTCATACTGCACCAGTGGCTGACGGTGTGCTCTGCATATATGACAAACAGGACTCTGTAACAATTTATTATCTGTCAGGAGGTGCGAATAGTATTTTTTATTTTTATGTGTTTCAGTTCTTCCGGATCATCTTCAGAATCTAAAATGAGACAAAAAAACTTAGTATGTAGTAACGCCAATTTTTTACATTAATTTGAGTTTAAAGTGAACTGAATTTACGTTTAATTGCGTCAGAAGACAAGAGAAGCGAGAGGGTATATTCGTTAGTTTATAACATTTCATGAATACACTTAACTCTTTGACAAGAGCGAATAGCCAGGTGATAAGTCATCGTTTAACAGGCTTATTGAGGGAACGCTGCATTAACAAGTGAGACACTTTCGGTCCTTACGAACCGATCCGCCCGTCATAGCTTCAGCCGATTTCTGCGTACATACTCCCGCTCTTGGAAGTTGTGGTCACTAGACCCTTCGGATAGATGGTGCTCAGGAGATTAGTTGTCGATACCATGATCTATTCACTGTATTCAGCTGACGTCTCAGGTAAAGCAATACAGGCTTGTAGCCACTAGTCGCAGCTAGGAGATGGAGTCGTCCGAACGGTTGACGGCAGCCGGCACATATGCAAGACGCGGCGAGACGGCGAGCTGACAGGATCAAAGGCGATCTATCTCCCGAGGAGCTAGCACCTGCACCACTAAATCTTGTAACAACTGAATAAACTTGTAAACGTTAATACTGTTTCACTAGCGTCCTCTGGCTCTACACTAGATATATTCGCCTCATCTTGACATAAGGCAGGGAATCTACTGCTGAAATAAAATTACTCATCAGTTCACTAATTATTACGAAAGTTAACAATGCCATATAATTGTTCAGAAATGGAGGAGGTAAAGGACTGAGGAGCAGGCTGAAGCATTGCACTGAGGAGATGATTTGCAGAGAAAGAGGAAGGTGGAGATGGGCGGATTGAGAGAGGTAGTAGGAGATGAACACAGAAAGAGGAAATAACACACAGCATAAGAGGAGACTGACGGAGAGAGAGGAAAGGAGGTGGACAGGGAGAGAAAAGGGAAGGTGGTAGATGAACAGAGAGAGAGTAGATGTGGAGCAAAGAGAGAGAGAGAGAGGGAGAGCATAAGAGGAGACTGACGGAGAGAGAGGAAAAGATAAGGTGGAAAGGGAGAGAAAAGGGAAGGTGGTAGATGAACAGAGAGAGAGGAGATGTGGAGCATAGAGAGAGAGAGAGCATAAGAGGAGACTGACAGAGAGAGAGGAAAAGAGAAGGTTGACAGGAAGAGAAAAGGGAAGGTGGTAGGAGATGAACAGAGAGAGAGGAGATGTGCAACAAAGAGAGAAAGAGAGAGCATAAAAGGGGAGAGAAAAAGAAAAGGTGGACAGGGAGAGAAAAGAGAAGGTGATAGGAGATGAACAGAGAGAGAGGAGATGTGGAACAAAGAGGGAGAGAGAGAGAGAGATAGAGGGGGGGAGGGAGGGAACGGATGAGGAGATTGACAGAGAGAGAGGCAGCAGATGAGGAAATTGAAGGAGAAAGAGAGGGAGGGAAAGAGAAGGTGGACAGAGAGAGCAAAGGGGAGGTGGACTAATTTATGATTGGAATAAATATGTACCCGTGCGACGCCTTGATTTTCAGTTAGTACAATTTATCAACAGTGCGTGGAGGGACAATATTTCTAAGATTTTTTTAACACGATTGGTATTGATATATAGTGGAAATAACATTCTTCCTGATAAGCTGATGCTGAAGGGAAAGAAAAGGACTACTTAACTTCTGTGATGGAGAAGACCTCAAAGACGTAAGCTTTTTACCGAGAAAGGAGGCAGTCCGCCGGTTAGTGAAGTGGAAAAATATGCTGGAACTGCTGAACAAAGGGACTTATAAGAAGCTGTGCGACATAAATCGCGGCAGCAGTAAAAGAACTGCGATTCAATAAAACTGTGCCGGGTTCCGCGCGGCCTCTCCTTCCAGCCGCCACCTAAATCAATGCGCGCAGACTGAAATACGGTCCGGCCGCGCTTCTTAACGAGCTCTGGCCGGCCGGCCGGTTTAACGGCGCCGAGGCTGCCGTCAACGAAGTGCGTGCCGGCAGGAATGCGCGTGTGCGCTGTTCCCGAGCGTCATTCGCGTTTAATGCCGGTGGTGTCGGTATCGGGCAGGTTTTATATGTGTCGCGGGCCGGCCGCCGCTGATATGAATGCTGTCCGGGACTGGGACACCGCAGTCATTATGGGCCACACAGCACCTCGGTAAGTGCGGTCGGAGGCTTACGACTTCCTGTTGAGACGTAGCAAGAGGGGGAGGAGGCCTGGCATTAGAAGAGCGAGCGTCCGTTATGGGCGTGTCGCGCACTTGGAAGATTATTGCATTAATTTTAAAACATTTCTGGAGAGTCAGCGATCTTCATGAGTAATTAATATTAAAAATCGTCTTGTAACTAGATTCGATTTTGTGCCAGCCCACCACAGAATTATAATGAAATAAAATGTTTGCACTTGGTAGGCGATGTGAGATCCGCAGACAATATAGTTGCCAACCGTTTTACCCACAACATTAAAAAATTTGACCAACATCAAGAATCGGGGGTTTATGGATTATCGTGTTCTGAATGTGATGCTGTCTACATCGGACAAACTGGAAGGAAGCTTGAAATCAGGTTCCGCGAACATGTGGCCTTAGATAGACGTAATATTGCTGACAAGTCCAACTTCGCAGCTCACCTTAATAATTCCGTTCATACCCCTTCTGACTTGACATCACAGTTAAAGCTTTTGCACAGAGATAAGGGGAGGTACCTATATCTGCCAGAAGAGATGGAGGTATTCTGCCATCGATGGCCACCAGGATACACATTGCTCAACAAACAGACAACGACGAAAAGCCCCCACTTCTTGGAGTGGGTTGTTTTTTGTTTTTGTTTTTGTTTTGTTTTTTTTCCATTAACTCTGATATGAGAAAATGGGCCCGTACAGACTGGGCTAAATTTTCTTTATATCTCCGCCGATGCACATAGTGCATATGAGAACATTATTTTTTACAAGCAATAGACATATTTCACGTTGCTTTAGTTCGTATGGAGCTTATGTTCGGTTCTAATAACACCAATCTGTAATGTCCACATGCTGTAACTAGCTTTATTTCAGTAGATGTTCTTTAAATAAGTAGCGAGGTATGCGCCATGTGGCGCTAAAGTGTGTGTTCCCCATGTCCTGGATTACAAGTTCGTTCCTTGTGCTCATGTGGTAGTTTGGATGAAAAGTCACAGTAGCTGTCGTTTTGTCAAGCGACCTATGAGAACCACCTATGCCAATGTCACCTGGTTAATGGAAGCGCATATTGTAAAAAAAAAAAAAAAAAAAAAAAAAAAAAAAAAAAAAAAAAAAAAAAAAAAAAAAAAAAAAAAAAAAAACACTGTTTGTTTCTCTTTCTATGTAATCATGTTTGAACCTTAATGTATATTTCTATATTTTATGTTTAGACGCAGTGTAATGATGTTTCAACCTTCATATATATTAGTATATTTTTTGTTTAGACGCACTGTACTAGCTAAACAAAGATGGCCAGCATAGTATTATTCTGAAACACTAGAAGGCGTGGCGTGGACTGCTGTGAATTTCTCTCTCTCTCTATCTATCTCTCTCTCTCTCTGTCTTTCTATAACACACACGCACACACATGCATTGGTGCTTTGGAACGATTTTACCTTTTATGCTAGTCTTAATTACAAATATTTTTTTAAACAGATAGAATTTTGTACGTGATACAATGTACAGTACATTTTAACAATTGATGTTGCCAAATTTTGATTTTTTTTAAAGATACGTTTTAATACCTACCCGCGTCAGGGTGCTGATAAATGGTAATTTATATTTTTTAGATATATTGCGTAATCTGTGTATGTTATTTGTTAAACCCTAATTGCTGCGGTGGAGTAGCCGAGCGGTCTAAAGCGTCTCTCTGCGGAGCGCGCGGTTTCTCGCCGGGGAGGTTCGAGTCCTCCCTGGGGCATGGGTGTGTGTGTGTCGTCCTTAGGTTAGTTTACTTATGTTTAAGTAGTTTGTAAGCTACGGACTGATGACCACGCAGTTTGGTCCAACAGATTTACAAACAGTTGAACAAACAGTTAGTTGAAACTCTAATTTACCTAGAACACCATTTTTGCTTTCTTAAGCGTTTAATATGGTTTAATCTTTTTTCTTAAAAAAATGTTGCAATCTAATTGATTTTAAACAAAGATTGTGGCGCCAGGCACCAGCTATCTACAGGCTAAGCTGCGTAGGTGTACGTAAGCAGATACCTCATTCTATTCTTGTGACTTGTACCGGCAAGACCTTTTAAATGTTTCTTATGACATGACGGATAAAAATATTTTAAGCAGAGCACATAGGTCATCATGACTTGCAATTCTGGTATGTAATTCCATTATACAATTGTAACATTCTTGGTGTATGTAATTTTCTCTTAATTTCAATGTCTGACTAAGGTACCTTGTTTTTAACAGCACTGATGATGTCCCATCATAAGGACGAAATCGATATTTTTGAAATTTAATAAAAGAAACGTCTCACATCGCCTACCGAGCGGATACCTTTTATTTCATTAATATTAGAAATGTCCAGATTCTTAGTGACTGGTGTCGACCTTTTATGAGATCACCTTCAAACCATGCTGGTGCAAGCAACGCTGGAAATGCGACGATGAAGCATGGTCTGAAGATGGTCTTATAAATGGTCGAAACCGGTGACCAAGAATGAAACAAACGAGATCTAGACTGGTTTTTATTTAATTTTATATATTACCAGCGAGCTGCCCCGTCTTCGCATGTTTGAAACGTGTCCATAGAAAATGTATATTGCTGAATTTGTAAGAAAATGCCTAATATTGTGCCTCCTGTTTTGTGTCGAGTAACTTGCTTGCAAGAAAATGTATAATATTGCTTCTACTGTGTATATCGATATGTGTATATAAACCTGTGAAGTTTCATCTTTGGCAAAGATTATGCATCGTATAGCATTGTAGCTCGTGCAGAGAGACAGAGAGTCAGACTTGTGGTTCAGCTCGCTTAGAGAGCAGTTGTGATGTGTATATGGCTCCGATGTAGAGCAGAGGCTGTAGTGCCAGCAAGTATGTATTGCATTTCATGTAATTGTGAAAAAGGTTGTACCACCCCTGGAATGAAGGTAATAGCATTTCATGTAATTATGAAAAGGTTGTATCATTTAGGTAATATAATGGTGATTTATAATAATAAGTAACAAAGTTGACCTTTCTTTCCTGTTTCATTTTCGTAGTTAAATGATTAACCTACTTCCTTTATTTGATAATTAGGTATTTGTGGATTTAAAGTGCAGTATTGATTTCGGTAATCTTGTGAACAAATTTCCTTATTGGTACCGTAGTAAATGATTGTTATGCAACACAGCAGTTGAGTATGATACTGAGTTTTGATAATCAGGTACTGACCTGCATAAAATTCTCGTAAACGAACATTAAGAAAGTGGTTTGTGTTTTAATATCTTTCTCGCAGTCCAATTTTTTGAGTATAGTCAGTGTGTTTTTCATGCAGGTTATATGTCACAGTAGTCTTGTTAAAAGATCCGTTGTGCACATAATCAGTATAACGCACTGTTTCTCATTTAACACTGTATACATCACAATCAGGGCCATAATTAAACCAAAATACTGTGTTAATGAACAATGTACGTGTTCAGTAAAGTTTTGATGAAGTTATCTGATGACTTAGTGATCTTGACTGTTAAACATCAATATATGACAACTATTTGGACTGCAACTAATACCAGATGAGGTTTTGAATGAGTAACTTTAAAATAAACTACTTTTGTTGTCTGATTAAACGATAGATTCAACATTAAACATCACGTACAACTTTTATGTTCTATTACAATTACTACCGGATATTTATTTATATCAAACTTCTGTCAAACTATCTCCTCTCTCTCTTCATCTCCCCATAACTTCTTTCTCTGTTCATCTTCTGCTCCCCACCTCTCGACACATCTCCTCTCTCCCCCTTCACCCTATTTTGTCTATTTCATCCTTTCTCAGTCCATCTCCTGCTTTGCCCCTTCCCTTTGCCCATGCCCTCATCCACCTTATTCTGCTCCTCCTCGATCACCAACTCCTCCTACTGGTACACTCTATAGACCGCCCTGCCTCTATGCATTTCGTCCTGTCCTACTTCTATTATAACTGACGGTATATGTAGTTCACAATAATATTTCCAAAGTCATGTACATATTACAATTTTCCACTGGTTCATCTTCTCTTTTCCCCTCTCTCTTACCTTCTCTCGGCACAACTCCTCCCCCCTATTAAAATCCAATCTCTTCTCCTCTCTATCCATCTGCTCCTCAGGCTCTCTGCCCTACTTTCCATGTCGATGACAGATATATCTGAATGCTGAAACGGTTCCGAAGTTCATTTCAAGAAGCCCCCGCCAAGCATCGTGCATTGTCTTGCGGAATACAGAGCTCGTCTGCCCTGAGATATTCATGCATTTCGCAACTTTCATGAAGACCGGTCAAACGCAGTCGGTCTGTTCTCAAGCACCATGCAAAATATTACGTGCGCACTGCTCATCTTCTTGGTTTGAAGGTACAGTGTTCACGATTGGAATAAAACTATAGACTGGTGTACAAATCTTCAAATAATTTTCCTTCCGCGATGTACCATACGTAATGTCTACAGCGTCATCTTGTTTTGAATGCTACGTGTGCAAAATTTCATCAAAATTGAAAAAATGGTATGAATTACTAATAAACAGACGGACATTCTTCTTATTTATTTCCGCGGCATTCTATTGAAAATAACACACAGCACAACAGGAATTTTGAAAACTATAATTATGTCTTATGTAAATGTGTAAAACAAATGTAAAATAAATTGTAATAGCAAGGAAATGTTTGAAATCGAATGTAATAATAAGTGTTTGGACTCGGGTGGATTGATGGCAGACTTTCAACTGGATATCTCTGCGACGACTTAGGTGTCACTAACTTAACCACAGTTATTCATAGGGAAAAAGTTGACCTACACTTTAGCGTGAAATCCGAAGCACACGTCGTAGCCGGTGATCTGTTTGCGAAGTTTCAATCACCGACTTTTATTTCTGAATGTGAGAAAATTTTTCTCTGTGTTAAAATCGGAGAGGACGTAGACGGTGTGAAGATGAAGGGAGGGAGGGATGTGGCGGTAAAGGCGTCGCAGGGGCCCGGGATCCAGGAGGAGAGGAGATACTAGTGAGTGACGGGACTTGAGGCGGATGTGTTGAAGGAATTGGACCAGATGTGGGAATGGTTTGAGGTCGTAAGGGATCCGCGTGGGGGAGGGTACTGCCCTCGACGCTCCGTCGGTGCGCTTATGAAGCCGGCATCGCCCGAGGGCTACAACCGGTTACTGCGCTGTCATTGGCCAGGCACTGTCACTTGCCTGACCGCAATGTAGTGCCGACGTACAGCACCGTTTCTTCTGCTGTTGGCCGCTGTTTATGTTTATGTGATTACGTGTGAGCGCCTACGAAAGGGAGCTCAGCAGCCCGCCTTGGCTGCTTGTTATGCGGGCACTCTATACGGTCAGGGGCTGCCACAGCAAAGGTGAAAACTAGCACACATTTTTATCACGGAACAAGGAAAGAGATAAATAACAGAGCCCTAGGCCAAACACGAGATAAACAGTTTCAACATGTTTTGAGCTACTGAATGTTGCACACTTCTATAACTCATAGGGAAGCTATCAAATATTTTCTACCTTGAATTTCAAACTAAAAATTTTTCTCTTTTTGGCCAACGAAATGGTACGAACGCAACCAAGAGACTGGGAGATTCCGCGATCAGCATGTCGAGTCTCGTAGTATCCGAGTCGCTGCGACTTTGCGATACCGCTACTCAAGTATCCCCTTGTGAGTAACCCCATTTAACTACATTTGCTGTGTGTCTTAGTCGCACGGTATCTCAGTCGCTTGGGGACTTAAGTATCCCTTCGTGAATAGGGCCTTAGACAGCTCTGCTACTCCACCGAAAAAAGTTGTAAAACGGATCCATATGCACGGTAGATTTTTACCGTTTTTCATTGACACTTTGGTTACATAACATATGATTAAACAAACAAACAATCAAAGAACGCTTTAGTAGTGGTGATGTAATGAACAGTCTTCCTTCACAGTCTAATGCTATCCGGTCCTCATTTCACAGCACAGGAGAATGTATTTTCCACGACACCAATTTAAAACGACATTTATTGCACAACATATAAAGTTACGACATTAGTTCAACTATTGAAACTCAATTGGAATGTTATGAAAACAATTTTTATTAATTCTGAACATTTCTGTGAACCAGACTGTAATATCAGCGATCTGTTTTTAATGTAATGCAGCGTGAGAGGGAGGAAATGCTTACTAAATAAAATATAGAGTTGTATGTGCCGTAATTAAACTCTCTCTAATAGCTCCGAATGATATTTTCATTTTTATTTTGATTGTGTTTCAGTACACTGAAAACAGTGCTATCGGCAATAAAATTTACGCGAGCTCTGCCAATCTTGTCGCTTTACGCCAAAACAATATGTTAATTAAATGGGACGACCTGTTAAAGCGAAAGATACTCAAAAGTTTCCCTAAGGCCTTACTTATTCATTTTTGTAATTAGCTATATTTGAAATGCTGGATGCAAATTACAGATGATTACCCATTCTATAGTCTAGGTTCATGTTCTTGAAGAAGTCATTTGGGTAAATGTGTCATTATCCAAGAACACGGTTAGCAATGTTTGCAGTCATGTAAACGAATCGACTGTACTTCTATTTTTTTTTTTTTTTTTAATGCACCGAATGATTTCGACCCCAACGATGGTTGGACAGTGTTTATATGTCGACCGTCGTTGAGATCCAGAAGAAGTTAACAATATCTCATTTAGACTCGAAAATCACAGTTCACTGCGTTTGCATTTCCTCTCTGTTGAAATAAACTCATTACCATGCGCTGCGTGTTACTTTCATTTTAAATTCTATAAATAACTATTGTTGCCTATCGTCTTCGGCCCATTTACATTTCTCATAATTTAAACATATCAAATTCGTCGTTATTCAATTACTTTTACAACCGTGAACGTCCTAGTCATTCAAATATGTCTTCACTCAGAAGCGTCAAGATAAATGGACAATGCAATATTCGTTGAGGTACACTTTGTTACACGTATTATACACTGGGACATCAATGGTTTCACTGCAAGGGGTACAGACAAGCAGCCTTGCTAACAAAAACTGTGTTGGGCAGCAAAAAAAAAAAAAAAAAAAAAAAAAAAAAAAAAAAAAAAAAAAAAAAAAATTCTGTTCTTGCTGTTAAAAGCAGACTAGCAATTAGAACATGAATGGAGATAGTTTAGGTTTGGTACGACGGATGTGTAGCAGTTACGGGTAATTTTGCGTCGATATACCGTAACCAAATTGCGGGGTTATGGTATATCGCCTTAAATTTGCGATTGGATAGGGGATTTCCTGTCAGAGAGGACACAGTTCGTAGTAATCGATGGTAAGGCATCGACTAAAGCAGAGCTGATATCGGGCGTTCCACAGGGTACTGTTATAGGTCCTCTGCTGTTCCTTATTTACATAAACGATTTAGGTGAAAATCTAGGTAGCTCTCTTTGGTTTTTGCAGATGACGCCGTCATTTACCGTCTAGTAAAATCATCTGAAGGTCAAAACCATCTGTAGAACGATCTGAATAAGATATCACTATGGTTTAAAAATTGGCAATTGAGTCTAAATAATGAGAAGTGTGACGTCGTCCACATGAGTACGAACAGAAATCCGTCAAACTTTGTTTACAAGATAGATCAATCAAAAGTGAAGGCCGTAAACTCCACAAAATACCTAAGAATTACTATTACTTCAGACTTAAATTGGAAAGAGCACGTAGATAATGTCGTGGGAATGGCGAACCAAAGACTGTGTTTTATTGGCAGAACCCGTAAAAGATGCAACAGGACTACTAGAGACTGCATACACTATGATTGTCCGTCCTTTTTTGTAGTATTGCTGCCCAGTGTTGGATCCTTATCAGGTAGGTTTGACGGATGACATCGAAAGAGTCCAAAGAAGGGTAGCTCGTTTTGTATTGTCACAATACAGGAGAGACAGCGTCGGGAAATGATACAGGTTCTGGGATGGGAATCATTATAAAAACGACGATTATCGTTGCGGCGTGTTGTACTTACGAAACTCCAATCACCAACATTCTCCTCCGAATACGAAAATATATTATTGACTCCCACCTACATAGGTAGAAATGATCATCAGAATAAAATACCAGAAATCAGAGCCCGAACGAAGAGATTCGAGAATGGAATGGGAGATAAATAGTATAACGGTGGTTTGATGAACCCTCTGCCAGGTACTTAAACGTGATTTGCAGAGTATCCCATGTAGATGGAGATGTAAATTCAAATGTATTGTAAATAAAGCACTGGAGAAGTATGTGTCAGCTAAATGGATTAAATACGGGAAGAACCCACCTTGACTTAATAACAATATTCGAAAAATGCTATTACAGACAATTGCGCTCTCGATTCAGAAAGATCAAGCAATCAATACAGGCAATTGTTAATAGCGTTCGTGCGACTATGAAAAGGTAGCTGTGCGAAGCGTATAATAACTATCACTTTCATACCGCAGCGAAAGATCCTGCTGAGATCTGGCCTTAAGTAAAATCATTAAGGGGGGTAACACCTCTATCTACTGAATCGTTGTTCATTCTGGGGTGGCAAAAGAAGATAGCAAACGGAAAGCTGAAGTTTTAAATTTTACGTTAAAAATAGTTTATACAGAATGATCATACTGTAGTTGAACCATTTCATGGACATCCGCGAGGACGACGTCGAAACAGGAATTCCTGGTGTAGAAAAGCAGTTGAGAATGCTGAAAACAAGTTAATCACCAGGTCCAGAGGGAATCCTTATCCGATTTTACAAAAAGTGCACCCCGAAACCATTAACAGCAGTTTTCTGCCGAATTCATGAAAATATTCTCAGCTCTAATATAATAAGCTACTGTCCATGTCTCTGCACTGACGTAGGAAACATCGAACTTGTTGAACTCAGCTTACCATTTAATTGCATGATATCTTGTGAGCCATTTACTACATGAGATCTTGAGATACATTTACCACAAGACATATTGCATGCCTTTAGCACAAGATGTCTTGCGAGCCATGGACGAAGAGTGACAGGTGAAACGTATATTCCTTGGTTTCTAAAATGCGTAAAACGTAAAGTTAAGAAGCTTTTAATTGTT
Organism: Locusta migratoria; assembly: GCA_026315105.1. Classification (NCBI taxonomy): domain Eukaryota; kingdom Metazoa; phylum Arthropoda; class Insecta; order Orthoptera; family Acrididae; genus Locusta; species Locusta migratoria. The sequence continues at coordinate 307,778,172 of CM048744.1, forward strand.
TTAAATTTTACGTGAACGCTGGGGAAGGCTAAATGGCAGATACGTTTTTCTGAGGAATTTTAAGCACCTAATGATGCTTCTAGAGGATGCGAAACCGGTAGTGCTTTTTTAAATAAAAGTTAATTGCAGCAAAAGCGGATTTGGTATCAAAATGTTTACTGTATTACACATAACATTTTCGACATGCAGCAGTATTGTTGTGAACTTAAATGCTTGAGATTGGACCCGCAGTACGACGAGACTAGTCATGTGTGTAATGAACAGTAGTAGTGACTTTTGACTTATTAGCATAGTATTCACATGTCTCGCAAATAAATTTATACGTTTTGTGTGTGAGACAAAACGAGAAAGAAATGTGCAGTACATGAAATAAGAACACAAATAGAAACTGATGAATTTGGAATAGCTACTACAGAAAATGGCAAATCTAACTAGGACCATAAACATTGATTTATTTTGATACTAGCCAATAGTAATCCTACACTGTATGAATTTTTATTTTGGCGCAAATATACATATATGGTAGAAAATGTTCACCTACGCAGGAGAAAAATATTGAAAAAATTGTATAAGTCATTTAACAATGTGGAAGTCATTATTTACCTGTTGCTATTCTCAACATCATGCATTTAGACATAAGTCAGTCTGCAGGAAAATTTTAGTATCTAACATGTTTTCTACTCCGATTAGATGTCTGTAACATGATAAAACATTTTTACTTGACAGATGTCGTAACAGTTCGTAATTACATTAATGCTCCAAAGTGAGTACAATCCGTTGGAGCGCTCTTTGTTGTATTTCTCCTCAATTCATTACTGCACTTCCTTCTATGGAGAAAAAGGTCAACTAAATGCTTAGAACAGACTCTAAGGTATACGATATGCGTGGTGTTGCCATCTGTCAACAAGAAGTATGTCTGAAAAAGTAACAAACTTTTGCGTTGCCAAACGGCAACACCATGCAGTGTAGGGTTTACGTATTTGCCATGATTGAGTTTAGGGTATGGCTTTAGGGTATGTATGTCCTTCCTAACCCGCCTTAAAACTCGATAGTGGCGTCCAACCGCCCTCTTCTCCGTGCTCGACATTTTCGGTACTCTCCACTCAGCGTCCCTCTTTAGTCCCTCCTCACCTCCACTAGTTTAGCGCTCGTAATGGGCATTGAAGGCCATTTGGCGCCCCACTGCGAGTGCCAAGTCAGACACCACGGTTTCTCCTCCCCCAGATTCCTAGATCCAGGAGACCCTAGAGCAGAGGTCGGCAAGTAATCTTGGATAGGGTCCGGATACTTTTGAAAATCTTTAATGCGGTCCAGATGTAAAGCCACATATCCTTTTACGATTTTTTTGTTTTAATTTTCAGTCTCAAACTAATATGAAATAAATAGATGTGAAATAAAAATGTACAGTAATCCAGTAAAACTTATACTATTTGCTGTTTATTTATTTATATTTTCACTCACAAAAAGTATTAAATAAAATGTGTAGTCAAATTTATACTGAAAAATCGAGTAACATGTTATACATTAAAATTAAAATTTTTTGCTTAATTTTCACTAAAAAATTACGAAATACAATAAACTGTAGGTATTTCTGGTAAAAAAAAAAAAAATAAAAAATATAAAAAAATGGAAGAAATTACATTTGCGGTCTTCAGCCAGTTTCTTAAACTTAGGTTCACATGCGGAGCAGCTTATGTGAATAGCGTGTACAAATTCGGTTGCCGTCAATCTTGAGCGATACTTATTCTTCAACAAATTAGTTTTTTAATGATATAAGACAAATATACGTAGAGCTAAACATTTTAGCCAGGTAGATGCCTAATGTTTTGCAATTTTCATATTTTTCCGGGACATGTTCACTACATTATTCGTCATTGGATTCATTTTTATATGTTTATAAGGAAATGTCGTCAAAAATGTTCAAATGTTGAAATGTTTGTAAAGTCTATGGGACTTAACTACGGGGTCATCAGTCCCTAAACTTACAAACTACTTATTAATGAACTAAGACTAAGGACGGCACAAATATCCATGCCCGAGGGGGGATTCGAATCCCCGACCGTAGTGGCCGTGCAGACCGTGACTGAAGCGCCTCAGTCTCCTAGGCCACCGCGACCGGCAAAATGTCGCCCTGCCAGTCTGTTATCTCCATTTGGAGTAAAGGCTTTGAAAAGTGGAACAACTTCGCAGCCACATCCGTTCGTTCTGCTACTGGAGAAACCTCAAAAGGTGATTTTTAACAGCACAAAAATGGTGTTTAAATAGATATGACCTGACCGCTTAAATAGAGATTTCAGAGACTGTCAGAGTATCAAAACTATTTTTCGAATTTCCTTGTTCGTTAGATAAAGTTCTCGTGCTGCATTCGTGTGTACGGGGCTTTTATGCGGATCACCGGCAAGCTTGCTCCCTTTTTCCGCCGCTTGTCACGTTTCTATCCAGCGTCGCACATCATGACAACCACGTATTTAATCTACCTGTAATAATCAGTAAGGGTTGTAATTATTCAGCAGATAATCGTAAAATTGCACAAAAATTATAAGGGTGGCTCTCATACGAATTGTTATCCACAGAAAAGTTTTTTTTTTTTTATTTTATTTTTATTTTTTTTTTTTTTTTTTATAATTTGAGTATATAGCTTATGAAACTTCATGGCAGATTAAAATTGTGTGCCGGAACCGGGACTCGAACCTGGGACCTTTGACTTTCGCGGGAAAGCGCACCACCGACTGTGCTATCCCGACACGACTCACGATGCCGCCTCACAACTCTACTTCCGCCAGTACCTCGCCTCTTACTTTCCAATCTTCACAGAAGCTCTCCTGCGAACCATGCAAGAGTAGCAAGTAGATTTGTGCCGGCCGCGGTGGCCGAGGGGAATGAGGCGCTCCAGTCCGGTCTGCACGGCCACTACGGTCGGGGGTTTGAATCCCCCCTCGGGCATGGATATTTGTGCCGTCCTTAGAAGTAGTTAGTTCATAAGTAGTTTGTAAGTTTAGGGACTGATGACCCCGTAGTTAAGTCCCATAAGCTATTCAAACATTTGAACATTTGAAGTAGAGTTGTGATGCGGCATCCTGAGTCGTGTCCCGATAGCACAGTCGGTAGTGCGCTTGCCCGCGAAAGGCAAAGGTCCCAGGTTCGAGTCTCGGTTCCGGCACACAATATTAAACTTCCAGAAAGTTTCATATCAGCGCACCTCGCTGCAGAGTGAATGTTTCATTCATGTAGCTTATAGTTTCAAAATATTTTCGGCGGTCCAGTTTTCGGCCTCCCGCGGTCCGGACCAGGACCGCAGTCCGCCAGTTGCCGACCGCTGCCCTAGAGTCTCAAAACCAACAACAACAACAAGACCCTGGAGTGGAGATACGTCGGAGCCCAGGCTAGAAGTATTTCAATTGGAACGCGACTGTTAGTAGTCCGGTACCACCTGCGCGTCTCAGGCGGCAGGCAGCGTGATGGAGGTGACTGTGGCGGTGAGTCGCTCTTGACGCCGTGGCTCGACGCTGCAGCAGAGAGTAGGTGGTGGCTGCTGCTGCTGCTGCTGACTGCTCGTGCTGACGGCGGCCGCTACGAGGGCGCTCCAGAGGGCGGAGGGCGCCCTCCATTATGCATGCGTGCCCGGGACGAGGGCGCGGATGAGGCCGGCTCACATCGAGGAGGCGCAGCCGCGCGGCCCAAGGCCCCACCCAGCCAGCGGGTAGTCGCGCCGCGCCGCCCGGTTTATGACTCATTACTAATGGACACCGGCCGGGGAAATTACTCGAGTCAGGTCTCGCGAGGCTTTTCTGTCCATCCGGTACCTGTTGCAGAAGTTATGAACAGCAACTGTTATGCAGATCAGAAAAAAAAGCTCTTTTTAGTCATTGCCTTACTTCGAGCACACACAAATATATACAGACGGAAAACCTCCGTAAGGGCAGGGTCCTACGCTCAGGGGTGCGGGAAGGGAGGGTTTCCAGCAGTTCCGTAAGATGTGCCATGATGGCGCTGCGGTCAGAAGCAGCCCTTTAAACTGGCCAGAGCAGGCGGCAGGTAGCGGCTGCCCCCACCACCACCTCCCCTCAAACGCCAGCAAGTTGGACACAGCCGTGGCCTCGTGGCAGGCGGCACGAGCTCTCGCCTCGGCCTCCCCTCCAAGCTACCCTCTGACGTGTGAGAGGCACTCTAAGCCAGGGAACGGCCTGACACCTGCTAGCATCTTACGGAACTACGAGGGGGGCGTAGGACAGTGCTTTAGAGGGGACTGCTCCTCTGTATATGTTACTCTGTGCTTCGAGCCAGTTCCAGTGGAATGACGAATTTTACGAGCAAGTCGACGGCGTAGTAATAGCTTGACAATACAACTCGCAGATTGCTGGATACACTAGTTTTGTTTACCTTTTGGGTGTTTTGGGGCCATTATTCTGCCAATGTGTGTACAAACCAGCTAGAATGTCGACTGCGGAAGTTGAATTGTTGCTTATGAGAGTGAAGATGAATTTCATTTTATCATCTGATGAGCATGTTTTACCTTCAACGCCGCGGTGGAATAGCCGAGCGGTCTAAAGCGTCTCGCTGAGGAGCGCGCGGTTGCTCGCCGTGGAGGTTCGAGTCCTCCCTGGGGCATGGGAGTGTGTTTCTCCTTAGGTTAGTTTAGCTAGGTTTAAGTAGTTTGTAAGGTACGGACTGATGACCACGCAGTTTGGTCCGATAGATCTACAAACATTTGAACATTTTTTTACCTTCAACAACTGAGAGTCGAGAAAACCGTTTTTCATATTCCATGCGTTTGCTTTCCACAATTGAAACTGATGAAGATGAAGAACAGGACGGCAGCAAAACGGTGGCCCACAGTAAAACGAAAATGCATGACTTCGCACAAAGTGTCGGAGACGACACCCAGAGCTACGAGGCAAACAACTGCACAATGAAAGGGTTACGGTAATGTGTGGGCAGACATTGTGAACAATCATTACTAGCGCCGAACATCCTACTCAGTCGTTTAACTGCCGGCACAGACAAAATATTCCCACAAGAGGTCTTACCTGACCTTCTGGACGACGCTCCACTAGCTGTTCGTAAACGAATGCGGTTCCAACACAATGGAGTTCCCGTGCACTTCAGTCAAAATGCCAGGAATCACCATGACAACTTTACGGCCATCAGTGAATAGGACGGCACGGACCTGCACGGCACCTGCCCACCCCGTTCACCTCATTAACCGGCGTGGATTTCTTTGAGCCATATTAAAAGCCTGGTGTATGAGAATCCTGTCACATCTGAAGAACACCTAGTTGTCTGCGTGTCTGTTGTTGCTGGATATGTGGTCGACATGCCTGACATCCTTTCTAATGTACGCCAATCCATGCATCGTGGTTGGTGGCCCCTCCTTTGAGCACCTCTTGAAAACTGCCAATAAATAAATTTCTTGTCTTCACCCTTTTCAGTTTCCTTTCTTTCATACACCTGTAATATGTCATTAATGACCACACTTTCCTGTACGAAACCTTCTTATTTCGGTCACCTATCCTCTTCAGTCCTGGCGTATTCATTCCTGATTTTTTCCTTGTGAAATAACAGCTGCCGTGAACGCCGACTGTATACTGTTCTCTGAGGTCGGCGCAACACGATGCTTTTTTGTCAAGCTTTCCTGTCGCATCAACATATGGCAGGAGCAGTCAAAACTTGTGAGTTTTCAACGATGGCGCTATGAGTCACAAAAGACGAGGTATAAATTGTGTTAATTTTGTGTTTTTGATATAGTTTGTGGATTTACAAAACTTTGGATGGTTATAGATTACGCAAAACGACAAACTGTAGCTTTATTATTAGTTTTTACTATGATTTTCTTCAGTTGTTTTACATGTAAAGTACGTGCTACATTCAGCAGTTAGCATTACATAATGCCCTGGAGTAAAATTACTGAAAATGTAAATGTGGAAATGTTTTTTTATGCAATGTACTGCTGTTAAAGATAGATTACACATACAATACGTTGCTAATTACAATTAAACTGTTGATTGTTTAGTAATAAAATGTAAATATGCAGAAAACTGAATATTTCAGATTTGTTGATTTGCATGTTTGTCAGTAGAATAAAGTTTGGAACTTCTGGAGGCATTCGGTCCATGTTACTCTGTTTTGGAAATTAAATAGGATGAAGAAGATGATGAATCTCTTCCAGCAAGTTTAGTGAACGAAACTTGACAGAGGAATGGGATGAAGAGATCTAGTAAGGGAATCATTGTGCCCACACAGGATCAGGGATGAAACACAAAAATGGAGGCACAAATCAGAATCATTACTGACTGACAGGAAAATAGTGGCTACTGGTACAAGCATGGGGAACCGAATATCTAAACAATTCCAGTTCAAGAAGGATATGATATGAAAGGAGAGGGTAGTGGAATCAATGACCAAATAGTCAGAGGAGATGAAAAAGTGGCATTAATGGTTTCATAACAGAGAAATATACTTGTCATACAGAAACCAAGGAATTTTACCACCAGTTGAGAACTGTTAGAGGTGGTTGAAGGACAATACCTACATTCACCTTCCACGACCAAGTGTAGTGAACATGGGAGGAGTAGACCTATTGGATAGAGTAATAGGTAAACTGTAAACTGCTCAAACATTAGAATGGCCTATAACTCGCAACAACAAAAAATAAAATAAAATAAAATAAAATAAAATAAAATAAAATAAAATAATATAAAAATAAAAATAAAATAAAGTAAATAAAATAAAAATAAAAAATAAACATAAAATTAAAAAGACAAAAACAATAAATAAATAAAATTGGTGCCTATTGGAACAATTAAAACTGAATCAAGGGATATTTTTTCGTTAAAAGTGATCTCGGGTCTGATTATGCTATACCTGCCATTTCATATTTGACAAACATTTTACGACCACCCTGTATATACCGGTTGGCCCACGAACGGCGTTCCATACACTTTTATGTTTCCCAGAGATGTGACTGCTAGAACGGTTGCCCCGGCACTCCTGTCCACATGGTAAGTGCACAGTTAACGAGCTAACCTCCGCTTACCTACGCCGCCACTAGCGGGCCTTTTGCTCCTGGCTTCGCTCTGATAAGGCCACGCGGCTGTCTGTTCCCAGTTCTAATCCGGTGTTATGGCCAAACAGATAGCAGCTGCAATCTATTCCAGCGAAGACTACACAGATCTGATACTCATCTGCGGGGAGACGCACCGCACTGCAGCGGAGGCCGAAGGCTGCATTCACAACGTTTTCCAACACTTCGTGTACCTTCTGTTAATGTTTCTACAGGTGCAGAGACGCGTATAAATACCAATGGCGTTTTACAGATACAATATGTCGTGAAAATTCCAATTTTCGATGCTACGTTACCCGAAACGTAATTATCATGAACAGTAAGCAAAGCTTTTAAAAAAAAAGCTATGCGAACGAACAATGTAGTATACCCAAGAATTCTATCGTGCTTCTTGGTTTAGGCTGTAGTAATATTTGTATTTATATTAATAATAAATAATACGATTATTAATATTATGTGAGGCATCAGATCCTGCCGCGGCGTAGCGGCCGAGCGCATTGAGGCGCTATGCTACGATGCGCGAGACCGCTCCCCGTCGGGGGTTCGAATCCCCCCTCGGGCATGGATGTTTGTGCCGTCTTTAGTATAAGCTAGTTCATACGTAGTTTGTAAGTTTAGGGACTGATGACCCCGTAGTTAAGTCCCTTAAGCTCTACAAACATTTGAACATCATTAGATCCTACCAATTGTTACCTACTTCTCATTCAAATTAGGATAAATAAGAGCTGCAGCAGACCAGGAAGTATCGACGTCTTCAATACAAAGGATTCTGGATGAACGAAGGTGTCATGGATTTAGCTGCTCGTACACGGCTGCTATAAATGGAGACGATTTCCATAATCTGGTAGTGTTCTGCAGACGTCTCTAAAATAAACTAGACATAAATCCGATTCTCATCAGACAAATGAATCCTATTTACTAATGATACCATTGTCAATAGACATAATATACATTATTGGATTCCTCAAAATCCTCACTGCTTACCTCCACATCAAATGCAAGCGAACTTGGGAGTTAACGTATAGTGGGGCATCTAGGAAGGCACATCACGGGACCACTTCATATCAATCCCCCAACTAATTGGTCGCCTATATTTTCAGTACCTAGAAAATGGGGTCAATCTTGGGAGTCATTTCAAGTAGCTGTGAGCAACTGGTTTCAGCACAATGATGCACCACCCCATTATTGTAAGGGATTGGCTTATACAAAGTTATCTGGATCACCTAATATGAAACGGTTAATTAAAATAATGTAATTAAAATTATTATTAAGATAATAAATGTAATTATGTCTTTGTAAGTGATGTATGGATTAAAAGGAATTTTATCAATGTTTTTATTTAGGCCAATGGGATTGTTTGATCCTGTTTGGTGAAGAAAGTGCACCTTGAACGATGAATATGTCATGGTGGTTCATTCATTACCCAGCGAGACCACTTGATTTTACGCCTTTCGCAATAAATTAATTTGCTTTAGCCATTGTGCCAAGTGTTTTTTTTTTTTCTCCCGTCTGTTGCTGTGGAGTCCCCTTCATTACGTGCTTAGGCAAACCATTCGGCGTCTGTCGTATCTGCCATTAACTAACCTCAATTCTGGGCGTGCGAGGGTCATCTGATATACACAACAGTATAGAAAGTTAAACGTCTTCGAAAAACTGATTTTCTCGAGAATTTTTAGAGTTGTATCGAATGGCTTTGACTAATTGCTACCTGGATTCCGGTCTTGAATTCAATAATTATAAAAAATTACGAAAATTCGATTCCCTAGTGGTCTCCATTAAAGTGTTAATAGCTCCGACTGCTAATTCATTATAGCTTGGAAATTAACTATTACATCCATGTCTACATTGTGAAATTAACTATGATATCGACGACCACAGTTTGGCAGGATGTACTGTGATAAGGTGGTGACAACGACGTTACATAGTTACTTGTATATCACTACAAAGTGTCTGGGACACAACGAAGAATTTCGTCAAGCGGCGTATAGTATGGGGAGATGCGAAGTGCACTTTTCGTAGTCCACAGTGACATGGCTGAATTGATGTTTTAAAAGCGAAGCTATTGCTATGCGTTACATGAAACTATCCCTCAGTTTTCTTACGAGTCGTTAAGTTTTCGCGCGTCTCTATTAGAGTTTAGCTTTACGTGACCATAGGTCTTGATTACTTCATCATGTTACTTCTAAGTTATTTGTTATAAGACTTTGTAACAACTTCTCTTTCAAACGAATATCACCATTTGTTTAGTTACATGACAGACGTTTTATATGGTTCATGCTACCTTTACTGTTATAGTTACCTGTTTCCACTTTATCCAATATTTTACTATACCTCAGGTGCTCGTGGTACTATAATTGGGTACATAAATGACATGTATATAAGGAACACGATTGGACAAATATTAAAGTTAATATTTCATTGGCACTAATGGTCAAGTTTGAATAATTAATTTTTAAGACTTGTTCACTATGCATTTACACATGACAAGTCACAGGTATGTTACATGCTTCGTACTTCTTGACGTCAGTAATCCGGATTATTGTACTGGCTACTAATTGTATTTATTTGTTTATGTACCTTTAGATTTGCGGTAGGGGTGCTACGTGCATGTTTGCTTGTGTTCCAAGCATTCGATGACTGACTGATCATCATCATCCCTGTAACATAAAAGGACGTGGAATTGGCATAATTATATTGTGAAGGCTGAAGGGAAGAACATGCTCCAATTTATTTTTCCTTAAGGCAAAGCAGAACTGTGTGATTAAACGAAAATGGAGACCTCACGAGTAAAGTATTTCAGAGGTAAAACTTCCAATCTACGGATCGGTACGTCGAATATCAGAACCCTTCCTTGTACAGGTGGGTCAGAAAATTAAAAAAGTGCCATGTATTGGTTGAAGTTAGATATAGTAGGGATTTGTGAGACTCGCTGACATCATGAAGACGATTTCTGATCATGTCAGTACCGTGTTATAAAAACAAAATCAGAAGATAATGCAGAAGTACGTTTAAAAATAATTTATAAGAAGATAAGAATGCCAGCAATACTACGAATAGTAATATCAAAGCATTATCTGTTCCGAGATAAAGAGAGGTAATTTTTCTATGCGCAATTAGTGAATTTAAGAATCATATATACGTTACGTGAACGAAATACAACGATATTGTTGTGCTCAACGCTAAATGATTAATAGCTGGAGTAACAAAACAGTTAGTTTAAGTAGTTGTTAAGTCCTGGGACCGATGACGTCAACAGTTTGATCCGTTAGGTCTAAAACCATTTGATCATTTCGAAGCGTTCCCACGATGAAATGAATGTATGACTGCTAAGAGTTGTAATTAAATTATCAGCTGGATCGGAGTAAGTATTTGTTAAGAACCTATCATCTTCTAGCACTTTTCCGCTATACGTTTCAACTTGTCAGATTGTAGACTGTTATTCTGATGTACAATATTCCGTGCTCACAACAACAAAAGCTGATGTCCAACTGAGGTTCAAGTCGTCAAAACGTTTTTGATGATGAGCAATTATAGTACAATAAGTAACTATGATACGCGGAAAGTAATGGATTTTTACTCTTTGAAATCAAATTATTTCGCAACTTTTTTCAATGAAGAGGCAGGGATTTAAACGTTTTATCTCCGCGATCAGTTGACGACGTTTGACTCTGCGACCTACACTCGTAAAGTATGCCCACATTTTATAGCAATACGAGCATCTTCCTGGATCTGAATATAAATTTTGACCACGTTGTATAAGTTACCCTCTCCATTGGGGAAGACTTAAATGAAGGTTTACAGACTCTCACCGAAGAACGCCCCCAGATAAAGGACAGGCTTTATTGAGGCAATGGGCCCAAGAGTGGCGAGAAGGAAAAGAAAAGACTGAAAAGATATATTTCAGCGGATTCCCCGAAAAGAAAATAGAAGTCCGCCCCTAGTGGGGCAGGGATGTTTTATGGAGCGCGTCCGTGGTTAAACGCTTTTAGCGGAAGTGACGCAAGTCACAACGGCGCAGGGACATTTTTACAGTCTCCATAAAAGGACGGATTCCAACCCCTCCCCTCCAAATACAGCAGGGGTAGAGTTATACGTCTGTGTGTGTGTGTGTGTGTGTAATCCGGCACGCCAATTACGCGTTGACAGGAAATGAGGCGTTAGACTGAGATCGTAAATTGTTCAGAAAGGGCATTAAGACAGAATATGTCTGCGAGACCATCTCGCATCCAATTAATTCAGTGTTTTAATAAAACCAAATCTTCGCAGATAACGAATCTCGTTCCGTAAGGCGGTGACTCTCAAAACTCCCTGTTTAACGAGCAATTATGACGAAACCCTTTTCGATCGGATACTTATTTCCCCTTTTCTTCCACATAGGCATCAGTTTGTACTTCGGAAACGTGAGTTTCTAGTAAACGCAATTTGTTAGCTTTGGCTGGCGAAGAGAAGGAAAAAAATGACTAGAGGTAACATTGTTTGTGGGGTACAGGACAGTCCCTCGTCCGCATGGGAATATGGAGACGACAGGCGCAAATCTGTAAAGTTTTGTAAAATACGAGTGCTTACTTATACCTTTAATCTCTTCGCACCTCCGAATTATATCTTTATATTTATGTTGTTAAAGTGTTATGTTCGTATTTAGAAAAAATAATCTCGTTAAATTTTATCTATGAAAGTTATAAAAACACCTCCTCGCGCCGAGTCTGTCAGTCTGTCCTCAATAGATAGCAGGTATCTGTTCTATGCATAACATTAACGCTGGTTACGTTACTACTGAAATGTCTATCAGAGAGACTCTGTGGCTTTGGTCGCGCATCTCTGACACAGCCCAGCTTCTCGCTGCAGTCACTACGTTTACAGGCTACACATCTTCCAGAAGAAAACCGAATTTCTTAAACCGTTTTCCGCTGTCGTGTTTACATGTTAGAACGTGAAGCGGATTTCCTAGCCCATTCAATATGGCGGCTGAAAACCAGCTGATTCCATTTCTGATTTTAGTCAGCAAAAAACCAATTTTTCTTTAATACACAAATTCCTTGCTCACTCTAATATTTATACTTCTATTTTACTGAATAAAAACAAAAAGCGAATTTTCGAAATCGGTTCATGAAATGCGGTTTTGGGAGCCCACGTAAACGGGGAGAGATACCATCCAGTAATGGTAGCGATTAGTGTGTTTGAACACTATTTGAGAAAACTGATTGATGACGATCCCCTATACATTTTTGTGAGATGAAAAGGTTTTTGAAATAGAGATAAGAAAAATTTCAATTAATTTTCACGGGTATAGGTTTTTCTCAGGCAGTGACTGTTAGCGTCTTGTCTCAAGACAGTAATCTTTTGCCCTGTTCGGTCTTTCATCTCATAATGGTGCAATTAATCTTTCTTATGACGAGATTAATTTGTGGTAACAAAAAAAAATTGTGAGATATTTTATTCATGTTCTTCCAATAATAACAATCAATCTTTTAAAAACAAAATATGATAAGGGTAGAAGATACTGTATCGTTCATGCCAGTTGTTCATTAAAACAGTGAAATCAACCCTCTTGTGTCTGTGACATTATTTCTATCTCAAACTTCCTGGCAGATTAAAATTCTGTGCCGGAACCGGGACTCGAACTTGGGACCTTTGTCTTTCGCGGGCAAGCGCACTACGGACTGTGCTATCCCGACACGACTCACGATGCCGCCTCACAACTTTACTTCCGCCAGTACCTCGCCTCCTACTTTCCAAACTTCACAGAAGCTCTCCTGCGAACCATTCAAGACTAGCACTCCTGGAAGAAAGGATATGGTGGAGTCATGGCTTAGCCACAGCCTAAGGGATGTTTCCAGAATAAAGCTTTCACTCTGCAGCGGAGTGTGCGCTGATATGAAACTTCCTGGCAGATTAAAATTGTGTGCCGGAACCGGGACTCGAACCTGGGACCTTTGTCTTTCGCGGGCAAGCGCACTACGGACTGTGCTATCCCGACACGACTCACGATGCCGCCTCACAACTTTACTTCCGCCAGTACCTCGCCTCCTACTTTCCAAACTTCACAGAAGCTCTCCTGCGAACCATTCAAGACTAGCACTCCTGGAAGAAAGGATATGGTGGAGACATGGCTTAGCCACAGCCTAAGGGATGTTTCCAGAATAAAGCTTTCACTCTGCAGCGGAGTGTGCGCTGATATGAAACTTCCTGGCAGATTAAAATTGTGTGCCGGAACCGGGACTCGAACCTGGGACCTTTGCCTTTCGCGGGCAAGCGCACTACCGACTGTGCTATCCCGACACGACTCACGATTTCTATCTGTTCACGTAAATTAAAGTCTGAGAAAATCAAAGTTGGAAGCTTGCAGTGTTTTACGGAAAAAGTATGATCTGTTGGCTTAAGATTATCTCAGCTCCAGAGTGTCCCTTACTTTTATTCCAGTAAACAAATGAAATTTTATTTTGAAAATTTATCGGGTGATCAGATATTAACATTAGCTTATGTTTTTGTTATGACAATTTGTAATTGTCAGGGACAAAGCAATTCCAGGAAATTAGTTTGAATTTTATTTGACAAACTTTCAACTGCTTAGAAATTCCTTTTTATGCTTTCAGTAATTAGTACGTACAGATACACGAAACAAACACTTACATCATTTAAAACGAACTTAGCCAGGCATATTTGTAACACAATTTTATTGTGTTGGTGTACCATCAATTTACTTTTTTATCAGTACGCCGGTCAGTCAATGTTCATTCATAAAACGCAGTAAGATGCAGTAGCACATAAAAGCGATTTTCATTTAACAGCAACAGTACACCACAATTTGTTATAGGCAAATTTCATACAGCAAAGAAAAAACACTGAAGAGATTTTCATACGATTTTCACCAGTTGCTGGAGTGATATATGAGAACCTTGCACGTGTACAATTTATTCAGTTGCGTTGCAGTTGCTCGTTGGCCGTCGAAACAATTCGCGAAATAAATAAATAAATACTCACATGAAATGCTAATATTCTGTCACTTGAGAATTTTACCGTACATGTAAAAACGCGTTTATTGTTTCATATGACACTTATAGGGTTTCTTTATTCAGGCATCATACTAAGTTCCCTGGAAAGCGACGTCCGTTTACCTTCAGTCTGCAACCGATTTATCAATGTATGCTTACGCTAGGGACTGATGACCCCGAAGTTAAGTCCCATAAACTATACAAACATTTGAACATTTTTATTCCTACGCAACGTCAGCGAATGGTTTTATTCTTCACTTCATATCAGGTAATGGCGTCCGTCATCAAGCTGGAATCCGAAATGGCGAGCATAGGGGGGATGTGGATGGCAGAGGCGCTACAGCCGTAATGTGCCAGTCCGGCTCAAAGTTTCACTTCTCGCCCATATGTCAGTCGCCAAATACAGTTAATGTCATTTCTTTCTTGCCTCTTTGTTCTTTCCTCTCAATAAATTTAGACACTTCTGAAGACTGACAACCGCGGCGGAGCGGCCGAGCGCATTGAGGTGCTATGTTCCGATGCGCGAGCCCGTTCCCCGTGAGGGATTTGGAACCCCTCTCGGGCATGGATGTTTCTGCTGTCTTCAGTATAAGTTAGTTCATAAGTAGTTTGTAAGTTTAGGGACTGATGACCCCGCTGTTAAGTCATATGAGCTTACAAACATTTGAAAATTTTTGAAGGATGACAGCTTCGATTACGTAACGAACTTATTCGTACAAGTAACAAATTTCCACGCTTATTTAGCTATTGCGAATTATTAACAGGTCTGCTAGTTATAAGTATAAACATACTATATCCTTCTTATGATTCCATCAGAGAGTCTGTAAATTCTGCTTATATTATGTTAGAATTATACAGTTACCGAATTTGAGGTTATATAATTGTCTTGTATCAAATTATATCTTAAATGTCCATGATACCGACGAGATGTTAAACCCTAACCCTCATTCTTTCTTGTAAGATTGGTAAAACAGTACGTCTGAGGCCAACGTTTGATAATGCACTGTGTAATGTCAAGCCAATGGAATTGAATACAGAGCAACAGTGTTCGAAATTTAAGAGAAATAAGGAGTTTCATAATCAAGTTGCTGCTCATGTCGACCAAAATGTTAAAATGCTTAAAATTCATGAACTTTCATATTTCTTTCATATTTTAGCGTGTTTATTGATCTCACTAAAATATGAATTTCACTCACTCTGTCACAACAAAAGAGAGAGATTTATTATATATGTGTTACCAAAATTCTGCCATAGGTAACTGATATATATTCCTTAAACGTAACAACAATATGCCTATTTCGTGTATGTGGCCATCGTCAGACTATTTTCGGATAAAGATTTTCTGTTAAAATGGTTAAAATACAGCTACTTACAATTTTGATATATTTTTTCGTGACATATTTATACATACTTACCTCCATATTGCATCGTGGAGTTGTCAATTTTATTTAAATAGTTTGCCGATAATTGTAGTGTGATTATTTTTTGATCTTATTTATATAATTTAATGTTTGGCATATTATGTATTTATTACTTCGTGTTCTGACACATCTTGACTGATCCTGCAGCGATACTAGTAGCTACAGTTTTTTATTTCTTTGTACAATAGAATCTGTGCATGTCAGTGTGATCTTTGTTATGGTACAGTAACGTCTATCTGTGTTTTTATCTCCAATACAAAATTTCAATGTAGTTGTACATATAATTTTTGTGTTTTAGTTCTGTTTGCTCATTTAAAATTTCGTGAAGGCTTGTCCTCAAGCTTTCAAGCTTGTATAAATTTCTATCTCTTCCAGAAAGTTCGTGTGATAAGCTTTTGCCGTTATGAGTTATATTTTAACTGCGTTTGTCATATGTTCAGCTTCGTGATTTTCCGTTTATAATTGGTTGAAGAATGCTGAAAAATATGTGTCGTAATTTCTCTAACGTTCTCCATGTCTCATATCTAAATTTATGCCCGTTTGTCCTATATAAAATACCTCACAACCTCTATATCCGTCTGATGGTATAATAGTATTAATGTCATATTCGACTGGATCAAAGTTTTATGTTGTGTGCTCTTCTATATGCAAATCTGAATGTTGTCTTGTTTAATAATGCGTTCAGCTCATCGGAAGTTCGTCCTATATACGTTTGTGGTACGTATTCAATATTTTTTATTTTGAGGATGTATCTTTTGATAGTTTTATGTGATTTCGAATTTTATTGGGTTTCGCTGACGTCTGTCTTTTTTTTTTTTTTTTTTTTTTTCTAAGATTAAAATAATATTTGTTGGCTATATACGTAAGTATTGCTAGCTCTCTTTTGTAATTGTTTCTTCTATTATTAGGTTCATTAGTCTGTTCATCATTATGTTAAAATATGTGTTTTTTGTGTTTTGGGATGTCAAGAATCTGAGTTAATAATAATGTCTGAGGTTGTGGATTTTCTATATATGTCGATTTTATGCTCACTGTTCTTATTTATAATTTAGGACCAAGAAATTTATTGGTTTCCGGTTCCGGTTAATTTGAGTTTATCATGTAGGTTGCTTAGGGCCTGAAGCGTGTTCAGATGGCCGAGGCTGTTCAGGTAACCGCTCACGAGATGAGTAATTCGGGTTCGAGTCACGGTCCGGTACTAACTGTTGCCGTTGAATTTATTTCAGCGCTCTATAACAGCCAAGAAGGCAGGCATAATTTCTAAAATTAAGTTGCGTAAAGCTACACTAACAGAATTTGTAGTTATGGTATGATCCGAACTAGCTATTCTTCACAAGAGACATCGCAAGCTATACGGATTCTACTTATAGCATACAATTCTTTCAGTGCC
The DNA here is from genome assembly GCA_026315105.1 of Locusta migratoria. NCBI lineage: Eukaryota > Metazoa > Arthropoda > Insecta > Orthoptera > Acrididae > Locusta > Locusta migratoria. The sequence continues at coordinate 307,795,035 of CM048744.1, forward strand.
TACAGAAACAAGTTCATTTGTTTATGGAAAATTATCAACATCGGTTTTTAAAGGTTTTTATCCTATATTTCTGTTTCTTTTCTCTCATATCAACATCAAGGTCAAAGCATGTTTGAAATTTTTCTAGGCGTTTGGAACTGCAAAAGTGTGAGCGGCTTCTTGGTAAACGTTTCACTAAAGTGGATCAGTATGCTCTCATTTAAAGCACTCTTAACATGCAAGCAATTTAATCTATGGTTATAACTGACGTACACAGCTTTTGCCACGTGATTACCCGATCATACAGATTCTCTTTCCCACAAGACAGAATCGGAGTTGTAGCTTTTTCCAGAAATTATACAATAAACATCCGATTTATATTTTGATCATTATCTGAAGCATATCACCAGCCAGTTGTGGACTACATAAAACTAGCTTTTTGGTTCTCGTAGTACAGCTGTTAATCGCTGTAATAATGTGCTCGTTCAAAGTGTCGGAGAAGCTATGAAACAATGTATCTCTAATTCCTACATCGAATGATGTCTGATGTATAGTTATATCTGTAAGTCTTCACTTCACTTATAAAGTCACAGTAAATATGCTCAAAATTAGTAAAGTGAAATGATTAATTTATAAGATAATCGCCAAAATGTTGTGGTCTTCAGTCCGTAGACTGCTTTGATGCAGCTCTCCACGCTATCCTGTACTGTGCAAGCCTCTTCATCTGAGAATACGTTCGCCAACCTACGTCTGCTTAGCCGCGGTGGAGTAGCCGAGCGGACTAAGGCGCCTCGCTGGATAACGCGCGGTTGCTCGCCGTCGGAGGTTCGAGTCCTCCCTGGGGCATAGGTGTGTGTGTTTGTCCTTAGGTTAGTTTAACTTAGTTTAAGTAGTTTGCAAGCTACGGACTGATGACCATGCAGTTTGGTCCGATAGATTTACAAACATTAGAACATTAGAGTCTGCTTACCATATTCGTCCCTCGGGCTCCCTCTACTATTTTCACTCCACACACTTCCTTCTAATGCTAAGTTGACTATTCCTTGATGTCTTACAGTGTGTCCTACCAACCTATCCCTTCTCTTGGTTAGGATATGCCACAAACTCCTATTCCCTCCAATTCGGTTAAGCACCTCCTCATTAGTTACGTGATATACCCATCTATTTTTCATCGTTCTTCTGTGGCACATCTTTTTGTCGGAGCTCCTTATCGTCCACGTTTCACTCCCACACAACGCTACTCTCCAGACAAATGCTTTCATATGACTTCCTAACATTTAAATTAATATTGGATGTTAACAAGTTTCGCTTCTTCAGAAATGCTGTTCTTTCCAAAGCCATTCTGCATTTTATATCTTCTCTACTTCGGCCATCACAAGTTATTTTGCTACCCAAATTACGAAACTCATCTACTAGTTTTATTGTCTCATTAGCTAACATAATTTCTTCAGCATCGCCTGATTTTCTGATATTACATTCCATTACCCTCGCTTTACTCTTGTTAATGTTCATCTTATAACTTCCTTTCAAGACACCGTCCATTCCATTCAGTTGCTCTTCCAGATCCGCTGCAGTCTCTGACAAAATTACTATGTCATCGGCAAACTGCAAAGTCTTCATTTCTTCTCCCTGAGGTTTAATTCTCTCCACATTTCTCCTTGCATTCCTTCACTGCCTGCTCAATGTACAGACTGAACAACATTGCGGAAAGGCTAACATCATTGTCTTACTCCCTTCCCAACCTCTGCTTCCCTTTCTTGCCCTTTGACACTAATAACTGCTGTCTGGTTTTTGTATAGGTTAAATGTAACTCTTCGCTCTCTCAATATTACCCCTGCTACCATCAGAATTTTAAAGAGTGTATTCCGGTCGACATTGTCAAAAGCTTTCTCCAAATCTACAAGTGCTAAAAAAGTAGGTTTGCCTTTCCGTAGCCTATCTTCCAAGGTAAGTCGTAATGTGAGTATTGCCTCCCGTGTTCCTACATTTCTCTTAAATCCAAAGCGATCTTCCCCGAGGTCGGATTCCACAAGTATATCCATTCGTCTGTAAATAATTCGCGTTAGTATTTTGCAACCATTACTTATTAAACTGATAATACTGTAATTTTCACATTTGTCTGCACTTGCTTTCTTTGGAATTGGAATTACCCATACATCTAGCGCACCAGGTGGAATAATCTCTTCATGACTGGCTCTCCTAACGATATCAGCAGTTCAGACGGAATATCATCTGCTTCAAGGGCCTTGTTTCGACTCAAATCTTTCAGTGTTCTGCCAAATTCTTCTCGCAGTTTCATATCTCCTATCTCACCTTCCCCCACTTCGTCTTCCATTTCTAGAATACTGTCTTCAAGTGTATTTCGTTTGTATAGGCCCTGTATATATTCCTTCCATAGTTCAGCTTTCCCCTCCTTGCTTAGTACTGGTTTTCCGTCTGAATTCTTTATAGTCATACAGCTTCTTTTCTTGTCTCCAAATATCTCTTTGATTTTCCTGAATTTTCCCCTAGTTATGGATCCTTCTACGGTTCTGCATTTATCCTCTAGCCACTCTTGCTTAGCCAGTTTGCACTTCCTGTCTAATTTTTCTAACGTTTGTACTCCCTTTTGCCTGCTTCATTTGCTGATTTTTTTTTTTTTTTCATTTTCTCCTTTAATCAATTAAGTTCGGTATATCCTGTGTTATCCAGGTATTTCTATTAGGTCTTGTCCATCCGCATTAATGATCATCTGCGGCCTTCACTACCCTATACCTCAGGGCTACCCAGTCTTCTACTAATTGATTACTTTCCCCCGTTTCAGTTAATCCTTGCCTAATACTCCAGAAACCAGCTCTTGTTCCTTCGATTTGTCCAGGTTCCACCTCTTAACTCTTCTACCTTTCTGTAGTCTCTTAAGTTTTAATCTGCAGTTCATAACCAATGAGTTATAGGTAGAGTCTATGCGAATATATTAAAATATTGCTACTTTCAGGCACACACCGAGCGATGTGGCGCAATGGTAACAGACTGGACGCATATTCGGGACGATGGTAGTTCAAGGCGCGGTGGAGTATTCGAGCGGTCTAAAGCACCTTGCTGCGGAGCGTGCGGTTGCTCGCCCTGGAGGTTCGAGTCCTCCCTGGGGCATGAGTGTGTGTGTTGTCCTTAGGTTAGTTTACCTAGGTTTAATTAGTTTGTAAGCTACGGACTGATGACCACGCAGTTTGGTCCGATATATTTACAGACATTTAAACATTTTTTTGAACGGTAGTTCAGATTCAAATGTTTGTAAAGCTTATGGGAGTTAACTGCGGAGTCATCTTGCAAATTACTTATGAACAAGCTTATACTAAAGACGACACAAACATCTATGCCCGAGGGAGGGTTCGAACCCCCGACGGGGAACGGCCTCGCGCATCGTAGCATAGCGCCTCAATGCGCTCCGCCGCTCCACCGCTCCGTCGCTCCGCCGCGGCAGTTGAAATTCACTTCTGGCCATGCCGATGTAGGTTTTGCATGATTTCCCTGAATCATCCGACACAAATACGACGATTGTTCCTTTGAAAAGGCAGGGGCGATTTGCTTCACTATCCTAACCCAAAAATCCAAGCATGAGCACAGCCTCTAATGACCACGCTGTCAACGGGGCGTTAAATCCAATTCCAATGTAAAATGTACTTGGCACGATCTTAATTTACAAATAAAGTCCGTGTCTTCTGTATAAGGAAATTACAGTTGAAGACACTAAATGCAGTGGAAAGAGTGTTCTATATCTTGTGACTAATGTACTATTTAGTATTCAAATCGAGCATTTTGTTATCCGCTCTGCGGCATCAACATGTCAGTGCACAAAAGTCATTACACCAGAAGTTGTGCTGAAGTTTTATCACAGTACGTACGTGTATGTTTCACGTTAGAAGTATTTTCCGTAGATAATGAGTGAAAATCGCAAACAGCTTTCAAAAGAAATAACAGTTATGTGCATAAAATATACATAATCGTATATCTCGACTGTTGCAGCGCACAGAAATAAATTCAGTGATAAATGTCGATATTATTTATGGATCAGGATTCGATCTTGGATATTTTGCTTCCCGCAGCGCTTCTATAATTATACCTTCGTTCCTGGGGTAGGTCGGTTCCTTGCAGACGAGATCTCGTGATTGTTGTATATTAATCGTGGAATTCGGCGGTGAGCTATCCAGAAGCGCTTCCAAAGATGTTTAAATGTTTGTTAAGCTATGGGAACAACCTGTAGTTGCCATCATTCCTAGATTTGCGTACTACTTAAACTAACTTATGCTAAGGACAACACACACATCAATGCCCGAGGGAGGACTCAAACGTCTGACAGGGAACAGCCTCGCTCTCCCCAGCAAAGCGGTTTAGAGCGCACGACCATTCCCATACTACATTGTTAGTGCCGTCCCCCCCCCCCCCCGCTCATTATTATCTCTTGATAGCAGCGTGAACTGTATTCCCTGTATTTTCCATCATTGGAGAGATGTTTGTTCTTTCAAGTGGTTTGGGTTGGGGGGGGGGGGGGTGATACCTCTTAACTTTACTCACGCCAAATCCTCACGTCGACACTGAGCAAACGGATCCAAGCCGCAAATGGAAAAGCTACGTTCTGAGCGCAGAAGTGTAGACAGAAGTGTAGACAGTGGGAAAACTGTAACAGAAGATAATCTAAGAATCTCGTATGTGTTACTACAGACCAATGTTGGAAATTAGGTGCACGACTAAGATAGTGCATGAGGAGGATCTCCGTATAAGAATGGAGGGACGTTTAGCGTTTTACTTCTCATCGATAGTGGTCGCTAGAGGCAAACTGTCGAATAGTTTTTATCAGAGATGGGGAACAAAATCTTCTGTGTCATTTGAAAGGAAAATCATCATGGCATTTGTCTGGAGGGATTGAGGGAAATCACTTTCTCCGAATAACGGATTCTATAGGAAACATTGCGAAGAAAAAGTACGCGGATCATAGGAATGGTTAAATCATCGGGGAACATTCTCCATGGCACTTGATGGACCTGTAGATATTAAAATCTATTGCGGAAGTCCAAGACTGTAACAATTGGGGGGGGGGGGGGGGGGAATTGAGGCATAGCGTGCGAGTGTTATCGGAAATGAACAGGACTTAGTGGCCCCATAAAACCAAATTATAATACTAATAACTAAAACAGAAAAGAGAGAGAGTGTGGGTGTGTATTTTGCTGCAGCGTTGAAGGCAAATAGAGGTGGCGTGTCACAGCAAAATTTGTGAATGGAATAAGCTATCTACTAGGAATTGTACGTCGATTAAATTCAGATCGGATCGTCAAGGATAAATGCACCAGCCTTTCGAAGTACATTCAACGTAAAGAGTGAATGCCAGTTGATAGAAAATCGTCTACAACTATCCATACAAAAGAAGCCGCATTTATCTCAAAGCCGCCGAAGCCAGAAGCATTTTCAGTACACGTAATTACATTCCCTTTAGTGTTTTCATAGAAACGGCGCTTCAAATCGCAGTCTGCAGTTCAAGATTAGTATAGTAAGGTAGTCTTGTATACAAAAATACTGAGCTTTTATCGTAGCACTGGGCCTTTTGTTACTTGACAATGAAAATTTAAGCGTTGGAGCAGTTTCCTCGTATCTCCACTACATGGAAGCACTGAGAGTCTCCCTCTTCTTATCCTTTCCAAATCTGCCATCCGTTTGTAATAAGGCACTACGGGCGGCAGAACGTGTTTTTTCTAGTGATGGAGTGATTTGTTTATCCTACGCATATTTCTTTTTAGTTCGCAGAAAACTGCTGTTATCAATTCACACTTTATAACACTTGACATTGTTGTACTTATACACTTAAAAGTCCATACAAACATTTCGGATTACTGTTTCCCAAAATAAAACAAAACAGAGTTTGTATACGTTCATTTGTTACAAAGAGACAAGGGTAAGTTACGGTGTTGATGGCTCCCCTTACTATACAAAATTATATAATGCTTAATTATAAAGCCAACAATGATATAGGCGCTACGCCCAAGAAAACATACACTGAGGCAGTCATCCTGACTGCGAAAAGCGAACAAAAAGACAAAAATAACTTTTCTGAAATTAGAGAGGTTGCATAGGCGAAAGGAATCATGAAAGTGAAATATGCAACTACTTTCGCATTATCAGCTTCGCCCACTGGACCATTATAAATTATTTCTGAAATATAACGGGCAAATACATCAATACATTTAAAGTTAATTAATCTCCTCTATCATAATACATTGCATAAAGTATCAAAGAGCGGCGCGTTACAGACGTGCCATGCATGACAATTTTTATTTGTAACTAGCTTATATGCCCGTGCTTCGCAACGGTTGTTAAAGAGGGACCAGTTGAATATAATGGTTTCTTAGGGTTCCGGACTTAAGACACTCTGTCAATAAACTCAGTTCTCCTAGCCAAGATGTCAAATTTAAATAGAATTCATTGCCGAAAACTATTAATGTACATAAATTTTTTCATACAAAAAGTGAAATTAAATTAAATTCGTACTCAGGAACGATGTAAATTCAATGTTAGGTTGTGTTCATAAAGTTAAGAAGGAAGGAAGCTTGGAGTTTAACGTCCCGTCAACAGCGTGGTCATTAGAGACCGAGCTTACGCCCGGAGTGTTTAGGTAAGGATAAGAAAGAACATCGGCCGTGCCTTTGAAAGGTACCACCCCTGGAGTGATGTAGGGAAATCACGGAAAACCTAACACTGGATGGCCGGAGGTGGATTTGAACCACCGTCCTTCCGAATGCGAGTCCAGTGTAAAGTTAAGACTGTAGTGTGTAATTGTCTGTTTGGCGTAAATTTCTGAAAATACTTCTTTCGTTGAGATGAGAAATAGTAAAAATAATAACAGCGTCATGTATTGGTTCTGTGGTGTAGTACTAAACTGTTTATCTTTCTCAGTAAGTATTAGTATGTTGCATTGTTGCATTGGGGACGATGTAGTATTCTGTATGTAGTGCTCCCTATGATCTAAAACTCGATGAATGCTGAAAGTTTGGTAATTCAATCAACAGAGCAGATCATTTCTGTTTAAATAAGACGTCATGGTGGTGTCAATGTACGACAAAGTAACTCTGGGTACTGGTTGAAGGAATAGCGTCAGCTGATCGTCTGTATTGAACTTTCCATTAATTATAGTAGTATTTCCAGTGAACTGTCTTGACTGTGTTAGCAGCACCGGCCTCTCTTTCAACTAACACCTGACCCCACGTACTTCAGTGATTACTTCATGAAGCACGAAGCTGAAGTCGACCTTTACTAATAGAACTATATTTTCAGAAGTCGGATTTTAACTCTAAGTACAATTGTCTCTGCTTCTCTATCGTAATGTAGTCCGCACCAAAAGTACGTAAATGCAAATTTTAATCACAATATCGTACCGAACAATTATGAAACCAGAGAGGTTTTTGATGAGTTTGTCACTCACGTGTGTGTATTATCTTTAGTGACAGGCACAGAGCAGAATCATCTCTGGAGTGAGCATTCAGATCCGCAGAACAAATTTTGAGTCCTCAACATTAAGGTGGAAATGTCACATGATTTTGGGAAAAATCTACTAATCGCTGACTTTATCTTCGTCCGTTTTTGTTCGGTAAAGACGGATAACTATGTTTAAATGACCCTTTTAGCGGCGCTTCCTCATCTTTCTTGTTGCTTCTGTGACACATTTATTTAGATTTTATTTCATGTTATGTGGGTGCTTTGCGAAAAGGAAATGTGGTTTCTTTGCAGCCAATGCGGTACAAACCAATCGTAAGATCAAATAAGTGTGTGAAATAGTGGATTTGTCTGAATATCACGTGATAATTCCAGCTTAATGTTGAGAAGATGCGCAGAATGCAATGCTCACTCGAAAGATAATTCTACTCTATGTACAATTTAGTGGTTATACACGTCGCAGATGCACTTCTTTTCTTTCCATGACTTGGAAAGCATATGGGATACAGCTACGAAGAAACTCATTTGGCAGTTATGAGAATGAAAAAAAAAAAAAAAAAAAAAAAAAAAAAAAAAAAAAAAAAAAACGCAGCAACGCCATAATACGTTATTTGGTGTACTATGTAACTAAAATCGCCTCACTTTGTCCTTGCCTGTACTATGGCGTTCTAGGCATTCCTAAACAGACCGCACTCTAAATGTAATGAGAATACACGAAATCAGAAATTCTCCTTACAAAGAATTCTTGCGTAAATTAGAGCATCGATAGACGTGACGAAATGTTATGTTTAAATTCACATGTTCCCTGTGAAAAGAAGCAAAGAAATGTCGTTATAATGTGAATATACGAAGTGAAATCAGCAACTAGCTGTTCAATGATAGTTTGTATTTGCAGATATAAGATTTCAGCTGTTAATTCAAATGTTTTTGAAGCTTATACGACTTAACTGCAGGGTCATCAGTCCCCACACTTGCAAACTACTTATGAACTACCTTATACTAAAGACAGCAAAAACATCCATGCCCTTGCAAGGATTCGAATCCCCGATGGGGAACGGCCTCGCGCATCATATTATTGGGCCTCAATGCGCTCGGCTGCTCCGCCGCGGCGGCTGTTAAAACCATCGAAAAAAATACAGCAGCACTAACTACTAGTTCTTTGCTGCACTACGTAACTAACAGGGCATCTATTTGTTCTGTACTGTACTACATCGTTTCCTACGCATTCCCAAACAGAATTGACTAAAGATGTAATAAGTACACACCATATCATAAGCATTTCCAAACAGAATGGACTCAAAATGTAAAAAGTACACAGCAAAATCAGAAAGGAAACTACAGAAATTCATGTTTCCTGAAAAGAATTCTTAGTAAATGAAAACATCGATAGACGCGAAGGAACGTCTATATGTTTTAAATTCAAATGATAGACGCAGAAAGAAACACTTTGTTTTCTTTCCATGGCATTGCAAGGCATGCGAGATACAGTTAGTAATTTTTTTTTTTTTTTTTTTTTTTTTTTTTTTTTTTTTTTTTTTTTTTTTTTTTTGGTGTCGTACCTGGGTTAAATTTTACTTGCAGTGGCAACGAACTGTTCGCTTTAGGGGGATCATTAATTTACTGATCGGAACAAAATTAATAATTAATTTCATTATCAACACAAAGAATTATTACCCTCATTGTACGTGAGTGGTTTTTCAAAAATGGATTCAACAGCCATTTCCAACGTCAACACACAACACTGCTGCTGTAAGAAAAGTCGTAGCCCTTGTTGCAGTGTATTACACCTAAGTTATGTGAATAAAAAACGTAGCATCGCCTTCTGTTTGTTATTTGGTATACTATCTAAGTAACAACGCCTCTATAGGATGTTTGCTATATTACGCTGCATTTCAAGCATAGCATACACCAGAATCTACAAATTACGATATCCTTTCTTCCCCTGATGCGATTTTGATGAAATGAAACTTATATGTTGCCCCAAGGTACTCTCAGTTGACCTATGAAACCCCATGAAAGTTCGTATAGAACTCTTGGAGACCTGCTGGACTACAGCATACTTACAAGCATAGTATACACATAAAGCTTCAAATTACGATACCTTTCTTTCCTTTGATGAAATGAAGCCTTTGTTACTCTCCAAACTATTCTCAATTTACCTGTGCAAAGCCATGAAAGTTCGTGTAGTAGTTTTGGAGATTATGCTCAACTAATAGACATATACGATGGCTTTTAAACAAATGATTAAATTATGATATCTTTATTTTATCTTATCCGAGTTTAATTTTTGAATCCTTTATGTAACCGCACGATAAGCTCAAGTTATGTGTGAAACCCCATGCAAATTCGTGTAGTATTTTTGGAGATAAGAGGTTTTTAATAGTTAAACAAACAGACACGACGGTTACTGAAAAGAAAATTACGTTATCTCTTTGTTATCCGTTATCCGATTTTGATAAAATTATGCCTATATGTTCACCCAAACTTTTCTCATGTTTCCTGTGAAAACCGCATGAGGATTCGTCGTGTGGTTTTGAAGATTGAATTGAACAGCGACAGGCCTACGTTTACAGATTTATTATTATTATAGATATCTGCAACTCCGACATTATAATTAATATTTCTTCATCAGAGTAATGGTGACCTTATAAATGTGTTGTAAGTCAATATCAGTATTTAGTTCACTGTAACCTGTGGTTGTTGACAGAAGTAAATGTAGCAGCAGTATCTCGCTTTACGACTCTGAAATAATAAAAGGTCGAATAATTAATTTTCAAGAAGCACCGACCAACATTTTTCCCTAACAGTTCACACACCAGCAGATCTTCTGTCCCAGGATATTGGACTTCATTTCTTTAGTTAGTTTCGTTGCTTGGTAGACAATTAATTTAAAAAATGGAAAGTAAGGGAAACTGCATACAATGAAAGTGCGGGGATTCGGTTGAAACATATATCCAGAGTGTTGATGTTATTGCGCTCTTTAGCCCTGAGAATGGTATTATGAGGATCTCTATCCAACTCTATCTTGTGCAAACCTCTTCATCTCCCCTTAAGAACGGCAACGCACATCCATTTGAATCTATATATTGATCCCATGGTCTCCCTCTCTGATTTTTTCTTCACACACTTCCCTCCTATGCTAAATTCACTATTCCTTAATGTTTAAGAATGCATGCTACCTACCTTCTTGTAGTCACGGTATGCTATAAATTACTTTCCTTTCCTATTCTGTTAAAGACCACCTCGTTAGTTAAGCGATCTACCCGCTTTATCTTCAGTATTCTTCTGTAGCACCACAATTCAAAAGCTTCATTCCTCTTCCAGTACGAACTATTTATCGTCAATGTTTCACTGCCGTAGAAAGCAACAAACCACATAAATGATTCAGAAAAGTCGTCTTTACACTTCAATTAATATTCAACGTGAACAAATTTTTCACTTTCAAACATGATTTTCTTCCCATTGAGATACTGAACTTTATATCCTCCTAGAGCGACTATGATATTTTACTGCCCAAGTAACAAATACCATCTGCCACCTTAATTGTCTCGTTACCTAATCTATTTCCTTCAGCATCGCCTGATTGTCTTGCACTGTATTTCATTACCATTGTTTTGCTGTTGTTAATGTCCATGTTATATTTGCTTTTCAAGACAGTGTTCATTCTGTTCTGTTGCACTTCCAGGTCCTTCGCTGTCTCTGACAGAATTACTGTTTCAACAAAAAATATTATTTTTAATTACTGTGTAACAACTAACCACGTATAGTGTGATAACATCTCCCATACCCACATAAATTTATTACTTCTAGTATTTGGAAAAAATCATTATTGTGCTAAAAGTTGTATATTATTTATATTTGTTGTTATCGACCGGTTTCGGCAGTTCCTGCCATCAACAGGAGATTAATAAAATATTGGACAAAAATTGACACAAGATATCATTTTTTTCGAATATGGCAACATCAAAATTACTGAAACGTCCATTTTTCATCTGTTTGAAAGAACTGAGTAACAGTTATTGATCATATGGAACAGTACTTTCAAACAGATGTAAAGTAGACAATTTCATGATTTTAATGTTACCATATTCGGCGAGAATTGTATATTGTTATAATATGTGTGTACAATATTTTGTTAAATCCTTTTAATTGCAGCAACTGCCTGAATCGGTCGAGTATAACAAATAAAAGTATTAAACGGCTTTTGGCACAAGAACGATTTTTTCCAAATACATTACAGCTGTAGATTGCTACCTGAAAACAACATGAATTACATCAAGTACGTTGGCAAAAATTTTAATACCGAGTTTAATAACCTGAAATCGCACAGGGGACAAAATTCTTTAAGTGAATACTAAAATATGTGCTAACGTACCAAGGGCATAGGTGGTTTGTGTCGAGATATGTGAGGTTTACAAAAAGTTGACAACTAGCCCCCATTTCCCCTACCACATTTAATTTCATCTTGTGGCGGAGCAACGGTATTGTACGACAAGAGTTCTATTTAGATACCACCCCTCGCCTCCACATCCCTGAAAAAAGGAAATACTTTGCGGTAATACAAACTTTGATAACTTATTATAAAGAAACGACTGGCATTTGGCAAGCCTCACGACGTATGTAGTATCTAGGCTCCGAGCCAAAGCCTGGCCGAAATTCGGTTTGCACGCTGCATTCATGCCACGGTTGCTAAGTAGCATCGATTTCACACAAAAAGGGAAAAAAAGAGTTACTGCCTCACTGATTTACGAGCTGTGGAAATTAATTTCCCTGCGAAGAATTCGTTTCATGGTGGTGCCGGAAGGAAAAGTGGGCACAAAGAACACAAAAAGAAGGAAAGGATTGAGAGCGAGAGAGAGTCAAATAAAGCGTTGCTTTGAAAAGAAGTGAAAGAATATTCACAGAATTAAATTGACTGCTGTAAGTAATAGGAAACTGGCCAGTCTGTTCACCGTAGATGGCTCGCATTACATAAAAGTTGCTTCGAAAAACGACCGTACATCTACGTCGTAATGTATTTTAAACTATTTGTTAAATTCTCGTAAAATACACTTACATTAATTAATCTGGACTAAATTTCTTGTTTTCTCGGTGATCAAACACTAAGCCCATCTAGAATGGAGTAAGACTGATCGTAAGGTCACTAAGTCACTACCCGTCTTGGCGACTAATAATAATTTGTGATCGACCGCAATTCGAACCCAGGTCCCCGTACGTCCCAAAGACCAACAAAACCACATCACGATAAAAGCGCCCCTATCGTCCAAGTCCCCTTGTGTGTGCCATAAGAATTCCAGCACGAGGTCGAACAATGTGTAAGTTACCATACGCCATTGACAAGTCACAATTCGAACCTTTTCTTTCCCGCGGCGCATAGTTTATGTCTTTGCCGCAGATGCGAGGCATATCGTACGACCCACAGATATATATATATATATATATATATATATATATATATATATATATATATATATATATATATATATATTACTAGTCTGGCAATGCCGAATTCAGTATCATTGGTGTCAGTGAAGTCTCTTCGCCATATTTCTATACTATAAGCGTGAGAGCAGTCACGTGTGTTATTAGAGAAAAAAAGTCGTAAAATACAGATGAACTGACGTAACTACACTGTCTTTGGAGTTTTTACATTTGGGAAATTGGTGTGTTGTACAGTGTATGGCTGTAATTTTTTCAGATGGAGTAAAATTGACACTTACAGTAATGAGTTTCATCGATTTGCTGTTATTATTAATCTCTTACTCATTTCAGTCCACTTCGGATTTTCCTTCAGTAGTATGGTAATTATAAAAGTGTTGTTTATCGTCGATAACACGTATCATTCTTTTGAGAGTTCTCAGGAAATCTATAGTCTGCTTTGAGATATACACTAATGAGTCGCGTTTCCTGTTTTTATTAATCGGTTGTAAGTTTCGATCAACTTAGACTTGTCTTTCAATAGTGTGACCGTGATAAATGTGCTGTTTGTCGTGGATAACATATATCTTTAATCTTCTTGATATTATTCAGATAACTACTTCTGCTTTCACTGTATGGAACGGTAGCATTTACCTACTATACCAGCGGTCTCGCAACATCAACGAAACGGAAGAAAGATTAGGTTTTCGTACAGACGATGAAGTAAATAAATAAATAATGTTGTTCCTGCTCTACGGTTGACAGGTTCTTGTACGTACCCTCGTTCATTCAGTAAAAGAAACTGTGGTGGTAAAACGTAGATAAACGTAACATGACTGACAACGTAATCACGCGAGGGCGCCAGGGCGTTAAGTAAAATTTAACCGTACGTAACACTTTCTTCTCAAAACACGATTCGACAATGTATGTGATAAATTCATTGCAGAAGTATTGGCTCAAATGCAAATCCTGCTCAAACCAACTAATATGGCTTATCACTTGGTTCATGAAACCTTCCATTCTGTGGACAAGCGACCATACGTTGGCATGCACGAAAAAAATTTTTTTCGTGCATAATATGGCTTACAGCGTCATATCGTGTCAGAAGTTCATGCTAATACCTCACAGAAACTTTATGACGAGAGGTGAGGCGGGATGGCGGCGTCAGGCTTCAGTCACAGACGCTAGTTTGCCAGTCTAGTAATGTATGTCTGTGGTACGACCGCGTGCTGGAATCTGTGAGAATCTACATCTACATGAACTCTGCATATCACACTGAAGAGAATGTCAGAGTGTTCAGCGAACCGCTTTAATGATATTTCTCTACGATTCCATTCTCTAATCTCGCGCTGGAAAAAGGACCATATCGTTCCGTTTTCTATCTAGTTTTTCTTATTTTATTATGATGATCGTGTCTCTTATGTACGTGGATGTTAACAAACTATGGTAATATTCGGAAGATAAAGTTGCTGAAAGAAATTTCGGAAATAAATCATGCCGCAACGAATAAGACTTTTCTCTTAATGATTTGCATCCCAACTCGTGCATCATTATATTAACTAAAGTCAAATGAGTCAAAGTTGCATATAATATTGGTGTTTTATTAACGACTAGTTTCGGGTTGGCCTGAGCCCATTCTCAAGTCCTCCAAGTCGTCAATAAAATACCAACATTATATAAAACTTTGGCTGTTACTAAATAAGCCAGCATGTTGTAATTTCACCCTTCATCATATCCGTGCACTCTCCCCATATCACTACAATACCCTGACCTACTCTAAACTTTCCCTATATCCTCCATCAGTGCGCAACAATACTCGACTTAGGATGCACAAATGTAGTGTACGTAGTTTCTTTAGTAGAACTGTTGCATCTTCGATAGGCTCTGATAATAAACCGAAACCTTCTCTACAATATTTTCTGTGTGTTCTTTCCAGTTTCAGTTGTTCGTCATTTTTATTGCTACGTATTTACGGCCCGAAGATTTGACTGACTTATAGTGCTCGTATGGACGACTTCATACGTCACTATTTAGAGTCAACTGTCAATTTTTGCTCTATGCAGAAATCTTACATAGGTTATTTTGTAGTTGCTTTTGATTTTTTGGCGACTTTACTGATATACGATAGCACCACCATCGAGCAGACTAAGAGAACTACTCACATTGTCACATTGTCTCCTAAATTATTTATAAAACAAGGAACAGACACATGACGCTTTCCCGGGAACGCCAGATATCAGTTCTGTTTTAGTGGAGCATCAGAGGACGGGAATATTATGGACGCTGTTGGAATGTGTGGCAAAGTGCTTAAAGCAACTCCTGGTTCGAAGCAGGAGACCTTTGTTCAAACTCCCGTCCGGTAGAATATTTCACTTTACACTTTTGAAATGTTTCAATGCCACGATGTAGCTAGAATCATTATTATCTCTTCCCTCTTCCTTCTCGCATTAAAACTGCAGTTGCGCAGTGGCTACAGACAATATGCGATTCTATATAGGGTATTTCAGAAGGAATAGTAAATATTTTATGGATTGTTTGGACAGGCGAATTGGAACAAAAATGAAATACAACAAGTGTCACATTATTTAATTGAGTACAGACATACACCTGAGTGCAATGCATTTTCGTTTCGTGTGTTGGTTGGTATGGGCGTATTTATCGAATTTCAACTGTAGAATGTTGATGTTAAAGTAGTGAAGTCCTGTTTTAGTTTACATTGAATATTATATTGTGATTTGCTTACCAAAGTCTACTGCACTGTAACGGCACACATGCCAGACATATTGACACAAGCTGAGTATACCTGTGTTCCTGACACATTTTGGAGACAGTATGCACGCATACCAATCAACGTACCTACGAAATTGTAGCATAGTAAGACACGTAGATCAGAAGATATTAGGTTAATTACAACGAAATGCATGAAAATAGGCCTCATCACGCAAGAGGTTGTAATTTATAACGTATTTATTATCAATTACATTCACATTTGATACACAGTTTCCTTATATTCCACTCCATAATCCTGAAAATTTATAGTAGTATCTTAGCTCAGAAGGCAGCACGTCATAAGGGTTGTGCCGCATGAAAACAAAACTGAATTTGATAGGGAATAAGGTAATGGCGATGCAAGTAGAAGGCCCAAGGAGATGGACTAACATAAGAAAGGAATACACACACACACACACACACAAACACATACACACACAGGAGAGGTTTGGGGAACATGCGCATCTTGCATAAGAACTTTGGAGTTTATCTCTTTCCTGTATGGCGGGTGAACCGTTCCTGTTCGTTTTATGTTTAGAGCGCTCCTTTGTTCGGTATTTTATTGTATTTCTGCATGGCAGTTAATAGCACGATTGAATATTACCGTCAATTTATTTTTAGCCGCAACGGCTCATTAACCGCTTGGTATCTTTCTGGTGCAAGTTTCGTGACGCGTATGTGTGGATTCTGTTTTCTTATATCACCACAGATGGCGCTTTTTATTTCGTGGATCTCTGGTTGACTACTGGAGTCGGTAGGAGGGGGTTACTGGCGCTTCACACAAGGGTTTGGTCGAATCGCACTTCGTACGTGAGGTTCTCCGCTAGTGCGATCGAGGCGGTGTTTGCGTGGAGCGTGGAACATGCGTGTTTGATGACAGCTTTTGATTTGCGGTCTTCGAAATTATGGGAGCGTTGCGTCCGAGGAAACGGGAAGCAATGACAAGTGCAGATGATACGAAAGGGTAGCACTCTGGAGGCGTAGGTCCCGCCTCAACTGTAAAACGCCTTGGTGGATTGGGAGAAAGGTGTGTTAACCAGGGCAACCTATGGAGAAACACGAGATATTTGGTCACATCGCCCTACGCAACGATGTCGCTTGGATTTTTAAGATAAGTTCTGCAATTTTTGGCCCACTTTAGATTACGGTAGTAACACTAAAAGTGGGCCTTTGCGATCGTCTTTTGATAGGTCGAAATTTAAACGAAAATAACGGCTTAACTATTCATCTGACACGAAAATTGAATAACCGACTTTGTAAAGGAGATAATTCTCTACAACTTTGCTCTATTATGTTTTTTTTTTCATATCTCGTAGCGTTTCAAAGATATTTGCAAAAATAACGGCGATTTTGGGATGTCTATCCGCCTGTCCGTCCGTCTGTCTGTCCGTAACGTGTTCCCTGTTTTTAAGACGAACCGTTCAACCGATCAGCACCAAATATTACAGACATGATTGTAGGCCGCCAGAGACCAGAACATCCTTTTTCTACATTTTTCGGACAAAAAATACGGTAGTAATACCAAAAAAAGGCCTATTGTAATATAATTGTAACTGCAAACGAACCATTCATCTGACACGAAAATTGAATAACCTAATTGGTAGAGGAGAAAATTCTCTACAACTTTGCTCCCTTACGTTTTTTTTTTTTTTCATATCTCGTATCGTTTGAGACATATTTCCAACACTAACGTAGATTTGACACTCTCCATTGATTTAACGAAAACCAGCCGTTCGGAGATGTCACATGACATTCCTCGCCCAGAACTCTCTCTGGCATACGCCATCTTGCGTTGCGTATTTGATGATTTTCTTATTGTAACTTACACGGTGTCATTTCAAACCAATGGCGCACTGAAGAATTAACAAAAACACATCGTTCTTCGTACGATAAATGATAATCTAGTGTCTACAAATGCCATATTAGCATCAGTTAACAACGGCCATCAATAGTATGAGATTAGAGAACTAATCTTTTAATTGATAGCTGTAAAGTAGTGGGCAAGGCGTTGGACTATGACGCTAAAGGTCGGTGGTTCAGAACCCGCCACTACGTAATTCTTTTTTTTTCCTAAAAGGGTTTCAGACACTCTTATTAATTATTTTTTTAATATTTAGATTATTATTTTGGTCCAAAAATGTTTGCAAAAGCTTATAAAACTACAAATCTAAAGTGGGCCGTAAAACACGTCAGGGCGATTTTTTTTAATTATCCTCTCTATGCCTAATTAGTGGATCTTTCCTTGCTGTGTTGTGACATTGGCTAAGACTAATCTTGACAGTGACTGGTAGCTTGGAAGAGGAGGGAGGGGATTGTTTCTTTTCCATGTTTCCTCGTTTAACTGAAACGGAATCCGCCCTTACGTTTAAAGGTTCCTGCGGATATGATTACTTATCCTTGTGAAATTCAACATTCTGCGAGTGGCCTTTTGCGGGACTGAGGCTACAGTCCACAGGAATAGCTGCAGTAGCCAATTTTTTTTTCCTTGTGTTGGGGGGGGGGGGAGGGGGGGAGGGGGGGAGGATCGTCCATGCGTACGGTTCGCCAAGGATAACTCAAGGGGAGTTTTCCTATTCGTCGTTGCTAACTGTTGGTTTTTGTCTGGTGTTGGTTTTCTTGTCTGCGGTTTGGGCAAGGTCGTTGTTCCTCAGCTGTGGCTTAGAATCTTCGTTCTGTCTTACTTAAGCCTTGCATCTCTCTGGCTTTTGAGTGAAGTTGGGGACTCCCGCTCAATGTACCACCTGCCCTTTTTACTTGTGTTTGGTTTGCGACTCAAGGCCGTTTGCTTGTTTGATGAGCAGACATCTCCAATTGTCTGTCGTTTTATGCAGTGATAATGTGTGTTAGGTTTTCTCAGCATCTTCCGAACTTTGAAAGTAGGCCTGTCATGACGCATTTATGGAATGGGATCTTTTGAGTTGTCGGTCATTTTCCGGCTCAAACAGGCTGTCGTTTTATGTATGTGTAATCTTAAAAGGTGTACAGCCTCGCAATACTTGAAGGTTTAAAAGGTTGGCTGCGAAATTTCTGATATTTTGTGTGTCATTTTTCTTAAAGGAAAAATCATGCAGTCCTACATTACTTTAAAGACTTTAAGGGTTAACTGTGAACTTTATTACTTTGGGTGACTTTCTATCAAAGCTTTTGTCCATGTAGAATCATGTAGCACTGTAATACCTTGAAGATTAAAATCTTGGCTCGGAAGTTTAAGAAAATTTGTGCCCTTCAATTTATTAAATCATCCATTGTCAACTTTATAAATTGTATTTTTTCAGTGTTTGGAGTTTGAAAGACCACCGTTATATGTAAAATTAATTCTAGCAGAAAGGAGCCAGTTACAAGCTTGCTTTAAACATACAATTCTGGCCGTAAAATACCTGCTAGAGGATTCGCGTGAACTACTATTTCCTGCAACAGAATCTTGTTCCATGGTCCAGAATTTAGAACTGACTCAAAATTTACTTTAGCAGCAGGAAGAAAAAAGAGACGGTGGCCAACACACATCGTAGATCACGATAATTACACACAATCATTAATATACAAGCCACCCCGAACTAAACCATATCATGAAGATGGCTGTTAGAACATTTATGGCGCAAAGGAATTAAAAATGTGATAATACGCATCTGAATTTGTTCTCAGCATTGATGAAAAACAAAATTACATAAAAGGGAGGGTACTCATTAAATAATATTCAAAATTTCTCTGAAAATAAATTATTTATTCAGTTAAACATAAGCAAATGGGGGCACCAATTTTGTTAAACAATAAAAATGCATCCTACATTGGAAATTAAGCTAAAGTAACCTGAACTGAACATCGTCGAAGGTGGGATTTACAATCAACAAGCATTCATCCACTCACACGCGCGAAGCAAAGCGAAACTCACCCAACTCAGTGTGCTGATACGAAGCAGAAGTAGGCGCCGCTATCGTAGTGGAAATTCAGCGAACCAGGATGTACCACACAACACAAGGAAAATAAACTTCGTAGGTTGCTCTGGTATGTATTTCTTTACTTGAGATGGTACCCGATAATAGCGAGATTAATTTCCATTTAAATCAAACCACGAGCATGCACTTACTGAGACACGCGACACGTGTCTGCTACATTACATATTCGCACCCCACTGAAGGCGAAGTGCTTAAAAGTCATAATCATTTCAACAAAAATCAACGGAATCAGAGATTACGAAGCACGAATACACAATAGTAAGGCACTGGTATATGAGCAGTGGCGAGAACTCAAGTGACTAGCTATAAACCTTATAGTCAGAGTTCGGAACCACGTGGTTCCGAAAACCAGTAAAAAATAAAAAATATTCAATTTGTCGAAAAATAAAGAAAAATAGCTACGTCATGTGTAGGATATCATAAGGAAGCCAAAGAAATACAGTTAGACGCGATTGGGAAGGTTTTACACGGATGGACGAAGTCCAGTCTTCAAAATCAGAAAAGCGGAATAAATTCAAAGTCGGAGTAAATCAACTAATAAATACGGATGCAGCCCCTAGAAATACTTAGTATTTCATAAGCAAGCTAATAAAGGGGTTCGTAAAAGGCTAGAAGAGAATTTACTGACGGAGCTTGAACGCAAGGTACACATTTGGAGGCGAAACAGCAATTTAAATTAGACGGAGAGCTGATCACGATGTACTAATGGAAATCAGAAAGATACATGCATAATTTCTTGCTTGAAAGGCATAGAAGCTGACACAAGGGTAGCCGAAGGCTTTGTTTTAAGAACACACCACGTGGTGTACACATCACTCCCAGAAGGAGAAAACGGAAAGGAATATTTCACATGCATTACACAGAATAAAAATATTTCCGTACATTATTCGCATCTCACAAAACTAGAAAGAAATTAAACCGAGTTCATACACCGCCAGCTAGTCTCACACAGTTACCGATTCTCAGCCATTATCAAACCGAATAAGTTACATATTCACCACGTTTACCTATGCAAAATCACCGAAATGAAGATGAATACACTTCTGTACATAATTGGAGAAACTTATTCTGAAAAATGAACCTACGTTCTGAAGTCTAACTTGAACAAAACAGACAACTAATCGCTACCATCTCAACGGAGGAAAGAGATTGTCTTAGCAGCTCGAAGCGCAGCCATAGGGTGACCAGACGGCCAGCAAGACCTCCGCCACCCACCAAAAATCCGTAAAAACCCAAGAATAACGAGGTGGTGGGGAGAACTTAGACTCGTGCATCCTACCGAGGCTCGCTACCAGGCATTGCCAACCCAACTTTTAACCAAAGGGTGGAGGAACCTCTTTGGTAGCATCAAAAACAGAGGTTGGTAACGACTACCTATCAGTACAAAGCCAGAGATGCAAAGCAGTCAGCCAACAGCCGACGACGAAAAATCTCATACATACACTCAGACTGCCATGTTAGAAGATACTCATACATGTACATACAGAATAAAGCAAGTACACATTCTCACAGGGACCGTGGCGTCACGGAGAAACCGTTCATCTTGCCACATTCATAGACACAATGATAAATTACTAGTATAATAAAATTCCAGCAATATTACAGAAATTAACATTTAAAAACATGAAATGAAATTCTATTCCTCATGCCTCCGGACGAAAGGGGTTCTCATTTACCAAAAAATCCCGAAAATTTACAAAGTTAAAACCTAGGGAAGACGGCAGACAGCCGTCTTTGAAGTTAATATCTTGGAGATGGTTGACTGTGAGTCGCGAGGAATCACTGGAGTCGATCTCCTCAAGAAGGAGCATTTGTAGTACGAGATAATTATCAGGGGACAGTTCTCATACGGAAACGAGAACGAGTTGTTGGTGCGTTTGCGTGGGTCTCAATCAAATCCCATCACCAGTTCGAGACAATGTGAGCTTTCTGCTATGATGAACCTTTTAACTACAGCCCTGGAGTATATGGGCAGGAATATTGCCTATATTAGATCCCCTACATCGAAGTAACTCAACTGGGCTCAGTTAAACCATCTTTTGCCCCTCACTCGTTAAAGGAAAATGAGCTTCGTCTGTCCTTAGGATGAGGATGGTTCGAAGCAGTGGTGCAGCCATTTGGGGGCTAATGGGACTGAAGCCCCACCCCTAGCACATTCCAAAGATTTTCTAATTTTATTGTTATTTATTGTTTTCGTTTTTTCTTTCATCATACCGTTCTGCACCGGAAATTTGAAGTAGTACAGATGTAATAAATCACAACGTAACTATAATTTGCCAAGCATAAGCTTACGTGACAGTGGGTCGCCAACGTGATGCCTCCACTGAGAACGTGTGCTGCTCTTACTGTGATCGTTTTAATGACGCCGCGACCAGCTTCAATGCTGCCGCTATTTTTACTGCTGTGCTGGAGTTACGGGGCTAACAGGTCAGCGGCGCCACCGAGTGGAATGTTATGAACTACAGTAGTGTTATTTTAGTTCAGTTTTTACACATAGAGTCCCATGTTAATTAAACTGTAAAGTTCTTTCTCATTAGCTAATAATATGGAAGCTGCATATTATCTTACGAGCTGATTATATACACTCCATCTCGACCATTTTGCTCCTCTTGCACTTTCAAATTAATGTGAGTCTATTCATTTTATGTCTTGTGCAATTCTTTTCGTAGTATAATTGTTTAAATTATGAAGATAACCCATAAGTTAATAATTTCAATAGGCTTCATTTTTTTTTTAAATAGCCCCCTTCCCAGAACCAAATTCTGTCTGCGCCATTGGTTCGAAGCACTTTCTATACATTGGATCTCAGGATGTTCAACTGTCGTGACACAGCATGCAATGCTTGACGATCAGGAATTGGGCGTAGCAATGCAATACCACCTTTGATGCAAATGATCGTAGGTTTCTTCTCAGAGATACGCCCAATTCTCCATTAGATTCAAAGTTTTCATGCTCCACGCAGGGGTGGAGTACGAGAACTTTTCTGTAATTCTTCTGCCAGCGATATATTCGAAGTGCAGCTGGAGCATTACTTTTATTTTGATTATAGAGCTTCACCAAAAATACCACGTTCCTTTTGTCCAAGCACTGCTGATCGTATCAACAAGTGCAGTGAGACTGGTCATATATTGTGATTATGAATCCAAAAATCCGTCAAATTTATGTAAATCAATGCGGATTAACTACTCTGGTCATCAAACTACTTAAACTAAAGGTATTAAACATAAGGAGAGCCAATGAATTATACCTTTGGTATAACGAGACAATGTTGTCTCAAGGAATTGCATTTGTTGATACTTATATCACCTCGGCCTAAGGAACAAGGCGGGATAGATCCTATTTGCGTTCTTTGCTTGGGTGCTATTCGAATGTAGGAGAGCCCTGGCAATTTGATACGCATTTTACAGGAAATATGAGGCAGAATTAAAGTATGGGGTGTGGAGGAAGACGTGCTTTAAGACAGTGTGATTAGTTGCTTTGGCTACAACGCTGTGTTAGCTGAGTGGTAGCAGTTGGGCTTCGGCCGTGCACCGGCTAGGGCGTTGTTTACGTCCCGGCCACAAGCGCAGCGCGCGAGTTGTTTACGCGGAGTGCGTAGCGGTGTAATTTAGTAGTGCACAGATCGAACTATGGCTTTTTCATACCGTAAATCGACACTGCGATTCACTTTCAATAACGACTTTGCACGACCAAAGGCCTACGAAATAGAACGCTTTCTACGAGATGAGGTAAAAATCGAGCCGGAAGTTCTGGTAGGAATACACTTGTCCACAGTCAGTAGCGTCGTTTACTGCAAGCTCATTGATGAAGCGGCATGTGATAGAATATTACAACGACACCAACAGGGTCTCCGTTTTTGCCATTCAGACGGAAATGTCGGAACGGTTACAGTGGATCACGCCGGAATGGGATTAAGAACAATCCGCGTCTTCGAGCTACCGTTCGAATTGCCTGAAAAACTGGTGACAGAGGCTTTGAGCCCGTACGGCACGGTCATCAAACATGAAGCCGAGAAATGGGCGACTTTTGAAACATATCGTGTCCTGAACGGCGTAAGACAGGTAAAGATTGAATTACGCAAACACGTTCCGTCATACCTGTATATCAGTGGCTGTAGAGCAATCGTCATCTACGACGGACAACCGAGAACTTGCTCGGGGTGTGGAAAGGAGGGACACGTGAGGTCTGAGTGTACGCAAAGGAGGCTATTACAACTGCCACGTGATGATCCACAACAACAGCAGCATGCGACGGTGCTCCCCTTGACGTATGCTGCGGCCTTTCGCGGTGATACGAGAACCACACCAGAACCGAACCAGCGTGTAATGTCGGAAGACCAATCTAACGAATCAAAGCCAGAAGAGGCGGAGATGGATCATGAACGGCGGTCGCAGGACGTTATGACTTCGCCACAGCCCTTGCAGGACGCGGCGGAAATGGAAGTTGACAGTGCGAAGGAGCAGGAAGTGGACTTGAAAAACGACGATCAGGAGGCTGTACTGACCTCAGATTCGGAGGTCAGACAACGGAAGCAGCGAGCGCCAAAACGGCGGAGGAAACGACGCCTTTCGTCCGACAAAGACAGCAAGGAATCAGAGACGAATGACGAGGTGACCCACAGCAAGGAGCAACAAACAACGGCCGCGGAAGAAATACCGAGCGAAGAGAGAAGTGGGGCGGCGACCTGTGTTCAGAGGAACGACGTGACACAAGACGAGGTGGAAGCAGATAAAGGATCTTTGACTGTTGAGAACGTCAACCGGGCAACAGAACATGGCGCCGAAAGAACGCATTTGGACTGGGCAACAGAGGCGACTCAGTACGCAGACGAGAACGAAGGAGTAGCAGACCAGCACCCCGGCGGAATGAGTCCGGGCGGTCATTTCGACTAACGTATGACAGCAAGTGAGGGCGATGGGGGACTGGAATGGGGCACAAGGAGGATAGGAGGTGTTAACTGTCAGACTGTGACTCCCCTATGATACATGCTATGCAACAGGCGTACCGGATAGGGTCCATTAACATCAGTGGCATAAAAACGCCCGTCAAGATGAAGATGCTCAGCGACATGCTCAAGGCGGCGGATATAGACATAGCGCTGCTGCAGGAAGTACGAGTCCTTCACAGCCAGGACTTCTATGGATACGACATTTACAGCCCACCGTGCGACGAGAGAGGCATCGGCACGGCAATATTACTCAAAGAAGGGATACGTGCTGTCGACATAGAGTATCTACCCACAGCACGCGGAACAGCCGTCACCATAGGAGGCGTACGACTGATAAATATTTATGCACCATCAGGCAGCGATAAGAGGAGGGAACGCCAGGAATTTTACGCCCAAGAGGTGACCCCATTGTTCAGGGGCCAATACGAGGCTTGTATCATAGGGGGAGACTTCAACTGTGTACTAGACAGGAAGGACCAACATCCTAACTACACGACATGTCAAGAACTCAGAGCGCTGGTCAACGGGATGCAATTAATTGATACGTGGGACCTCAAACATCCTGGACAACAGGGATACGCGTACATCACCAGCCACTCGGCAAGCAGATTGGATAGGATTTATCTTTCACGAAGACTGATGACGTCGACAGTGGATGCGGAAATTTGGCCTACAGCGTTCACCGACCACGAGGCATATATCTGTACAGTCACCCTCGCCCGGCAAAAGGTATGGAGGCGAAGAAGTAATTGGAAGTTGAATGTTTCTCATCTTCACGACGCAGAATGTCGACGTATGGTAGAGGAAACATGGGAAAATTGCCTAAGGCGCAGAAATGCATATGGTTCTGTTCTCCATTGGTGGGTCACGTGCGTGAAACCAGCCTTAAGAAGAACATTTATTTTTTATGGGAAGGAGGCTTCTCGTTGGCAGCGCATGACCTCTGAATTTTATTATACGACCCTCCGGGAACTCTATTCCCAACCTCCGTCACCAGAACGCCAAACAGCCGTACACCATGTCAAGGCAAAACTCATACAACTCACAACATCCAGAATGGCAGGTACAATGATACGTGCGAGGGTGCAGGATGGACTCCACAATGAACAGCCCTCCATGCACTATGTCATACGGGAGAGACAATGTAGACGTCGGGGATTAATTCACGAGGTTGAACACGACGACGGCCGGAAATATACAGCACAGAAAGACATAGCCCAGGCGTTCCAGGACCATTTCACCAGATTTTATGGGGCCGACGAGGTGGAACAGGAGGCAATGGAGAGCGTCCTTAATGAGATCCCAGACATGACATACGCGAACTCGGAAGCAGACATCCTACAAGCAATAACGGAAGAGGAGATGGTGGAGGCCATCCAACGAGGAGCTCCGAACAAATCCCCGGGTCCAGACGGTTTCCCATTGGAATTCTATCGCACGTTTGTCACTATTATGGCACCGATGTGGTTAAGTATGTTTAACGAGATAATAGCGCAGGAGTTACCAGTCCCCACTGAATTCACAGAAGGGTTGGTGATTCCAATTCGGAAACCACAGGGAGGCAAGCGACCATGCGATTATCGGCCTTTGACCCTCCTAAATAGCGACTACAAGATCCTTATGCGTATAATAGGATGTCGCTTAAAAACATTGCTAAAGGAGCGAATCAACAGGGATCAGACATGTCTCGGAGGTACAAGCAATATTCATACGGCCTTGGGAGACTATCGTGATGTTATCTGCCTTGCCAAGGCGTGTCGTCTACGTGGAGCATTGATAGGCATCGATTTTGACCATGCCTTCGATAGAGTGGATCACACCTACCTCAAGGCAGTGATGCTCAGGATGGGAGTTCCGCCTACTTTTACCACTATGGTGATGAAGTTGTTGCATGGTGCCCGGTCAGCGGTGTTGATTAATGGAAGGAGAACAGAACATTTCCAGATTTTACGATCAGTCAGACAGGGGTGTCCGTTGTCCATCATCTTGTATGCCATCGCACTAGAGCCATGTCTTGCAGGATTGCGCCAACGACTCACAGGTATCACTCTACGGAATCAGTCCTTCAAATGTAGAGCATATGCTGATGATGTAGTGCTTCTAGTGAAGACAGCAGAGGAGACACGCACAGCAATGGATTGGCTACAGAAATACGGGGAGGCAGCTGGTAGCGTGGTTAACTTTCGCAAATCACAATTCATGAATGTAGGCCGAGGACTCGAACCAGGAACTGAAGGACCCTTACCTGTGGTGCAAACCCTACGTTGTTTGGGTATCACTTTCCATACGGAGACGGCACGAACAACAGCAGACAACTACCGCAAGCTGTTGTGTCAACTACGCGCATCAGTACGACTCAACGCCCTGCGCTCGATGGATATGCTGCAGAGAGTAACACTGGTCAACCTCCACCTCGCACCCAAGATGTGCCACGTGGCACACCTTCTCCCTTTGCCACGTACGATGGCCACGAGGATACAAGCAGCCTTTGGATACTACGTGAGCATGGGACAGCTCTTTAAGGTGCAATACGAGTCGCTCCCGCTCCCGACGCGGGAAGGTGGTGTTGGCCTAGTCAATGTCTACGAAAAGGCTCGGGCAATGTATATTAACACCATGTGCAAACTGTGGAGTAACAGGAACTACTCCCTAACGGGTGCGATAATCGAAGAACTAGCACCACCATCGCTTCTTCCACCGGTTAGTGTTGGGCATATTACGCCTCCATTATCACACATCCGAAAATTCTTCGTGGAACACAGTTATGTGCGTGCAGATTTACCAACTACCCGATCACCGACATCCAAAGATGTGTATAGACTGCTTGTAAGACGCATGGAACGGAATAAGATGGAACGGAGGTACCCTGCGATTAACTGGAATGTTGTGTGGCGCACAGTGCACCACCCCCACCTCCCTACATCGGCCAGGTCAACGTGGTACATGGTGGTTAACCGGAAGTACCCGACGAAGGAGAGACAGTATGCTATCCACATGACAGACACGCCCATATGCCTACGATGCGACACGCTCGACACGGACGAACATCGGTTGGTCTGCGGCACAGCGCTGGGAGTGTGGAATCTGGCAAGGAAGATCATAGCGTTCATGATACGCACAGTACAGTCAGAAATCTCAACGGACATAGTATTTTTCCCAGATAAAACATATTTCCCACGTCAGAAGACGAATGCGGTGGCGTGGGTAACGGGCATGACGGTAAATTACATATATCATTATGCAAACACGAACAAACTGGACTATTGGCACTATTTACAGGATGGGCACACGAAGCTACGACGACTTGGTAAATACAAGGAAAGTTACGCAAATTTTTTAGAGGTAGTGTTTACTGACCCGCCACCTGGCTGGGGTGTACTGGGTTACGAGAAGATGATAGTGACAGTTTAACGAAGATACCGACCAATTGAACGGATCAGACCTAGTAAGTTCGAGAAGATCACCCAAGAACACCGACCGGATGGTGCTACACTAACAGAGGAGGCCCCAGTTTATTTTACGTTATATTCCTTTAAGTTCGAAAATGTCACGAATGATGCAGCATGACGGAAGTGGCATCATTTATACAGTTATTTTTCCATTATGTATTAGTTGACAAATTTCTTCCAGATAGGGCACTGGACTTCATTTGATTTCATGATTATAATAAAGGCTTCAGTTTGTAAAAAAAAAAAAAAAAAAAAAAAAAAAAAAAAAAAAAAAAAAAAAAAAGTGGTCTGCGACGTGCCAGTCACAGTCTGTGCGGCCGCTACGTTCAAAAAAAAAAAAAAAAAAAAAAAAAAAAAGTGGTATAAAGCTCATACCTAGTAAGTAGGAGGTCCTGGGTTCGAATCCTGGCCACAGCATAAATTTTAATTCAATGCCTGTCTTCATGTTTAATACCTTTAGTGTAACGAGACAATGTTGTTTCTTGATAAACTAACTTATGCTAAGGACAACAAATACACATTCCCGAGGGAGGATTCGAACCTCAGACGGCGAGAAGTGGCGCGCTCTGGAGGAAGGCGCCTTGGGAAGCTCGGCCACTCCACCGCGCCTATTATGAATCACGATGGCCACGAAAGCTCCTGGCCATAGTTCAGACTAACCGGTGGCGTTGACTCGTATGGAAATCGGTGTTTTGGACATCAATGACGAAGTCTGGTACTCGTATGTCAGTTAGTTTCCGTTTCATGGTGTGTCAAATGGGGATAGTTTAATTATAACTATCCAATAATTCAATTTACGTCCCTAGTTATCCCGTTCTAAGGCGTCTCGCTGCGGGGCGCGCTGTTGCTCGCCGTGGAGGTTCGAGTCCTCCCTGGCGCTGTATGTGTTGTCCTTAGGTTAGTTTACCTACAAGTTTTCTGGGTGTTGTACCGCGTCATGATGTAAGGCTATTACTTAAATAACTGACGCTTCGGCCAACGTTACAGTGGCCTTTATCTGGGTATACCCAGATGAAGGCCACCCAGATGAAGGCCACTGTAACGTTGGCCGAAACGTCAGTTATTTAAGTAATAGCCTTACATCATGACGCGCTACAACACCCAGAAAACTTTTATGTCAGCTAGTTTACCTTAGTTTAAGTAGTTAGTAAGCTACGGACTGATGACCATGCATTTTGGTCCGATAGATTTACAAACATTTGAACATTTTGAAGTTATCCTGTTTGCTTTTCAGCTTTGCAGAAGATTAAATATTAAGTATTTCTACGTTTCTTACTTTCTTGAGTAAATAATTATTAACGAGCCTCTTTAGTCACTAACAGAGTGACACCATTTTGCATCAGAGACTTTCACAGTAAATGTTTTATGTTAAGCGTGTCGGAGTCATCAACGTTTCGCGGCCCCCTCAGACGCCGCTGCTAGCAATGGCGGCGCCCTCGCGCCTGCAGACGCGGTCTGTGCGGCGGGCCGCAGGTAGCCGGCGCGGCGGGGAGCGCGCAGTTGGCAGCCCTGAATAAACGACGGCAGCGCCGCTAATGGCGCTTGCGGTCGCCGCTGCAGGTTTCGTTAGGCGCCGAGCAGCGCCGCGTGCATATTTCAATAATCGCGAACAGCGGAAAGCACTCAGCGGCCGCCGCCAGCGCCGCGGCGCTGCGTTCGCGCAACTTATCACTTATAAACAGCGCGGCGGCGCGCGGTCGCGTGCCGTTTAAGCCCCCTCCCCGCCCACGCGCGCACTTATCGTTCCAAAAGCGGCGCGCGCCTCCTCCCACGCTGACACTTGTCCGCGCGCTCTGACACTGGCCAGCGTACGCTGTGGTTGATAAATAACGTTGCGCCCGACACGGCCGCAAGTATGCGCGGCCCGCGTGGGAGCAGAGCCAGTTCCGAGCGCCGAAACCGCGCATGCGCAGACCGCGCCTAGCTCTGCCAGCAGTCCACGGCCTCCGTCTACATGTGTGAGCGGCTACGTCCTCTGCCAGGCTCATCAACTCTCTCCATTATTACACACATCAAATCCCCCTTCTCTCCCACACATTCACATTACTCACACCTTGTCCGCTCCCTACTTGTGCCCCATATACGAGGCGCGTCCAGAAAGTAAGTTTCGTTTCGTTATATAAAACGAACGGGTACGGATGCAGAAAAAAATATTGTTTGTACAAAAATCTACAACTGTTAAACTACTTTTCTACATAGCTTCCGAAATTTTTTAGGCAGTTGCCATAGCGTGGCACAAGGTTTTGTGTGCCTTTTTCGTAGAATGTTGCCGCCTGTGTATTCAACCAATGTGGTAACATGTTCTTTCAGCTCGTCATCATCGTTGAAGTGTTGTCCACCAAGCTGGCCGCGGTGGTCGAGGGGACTGAGGCGCCCCAGTCACTGTCTGCACGGCCAGTACGGTCGGGGGTTCGAATCATCCCCTCGGCACGGATATTTGTGCCGTCCTTAGTGTTAGCTAGTTCATAAGTAGTTTGTAAGTTTAGGGACTGATGACCCCGTAGTTAAGTCCCATAAGCTCTAAAAACATTGGAAAAAAAATTTGTCCACCAAGGACAGATTCTAGGTGTAAGAAGAGGATTACTGTCAAAACATTATTTTTTCGCGATACTGCCTGACCTCACACACCGAATGTGACCAAACAATTCTTACGGAAATTTCAATTGGACCTGTTTGATCATCCTCCATACAGCTCGGACCTCTCTCCCAGCGACTTTCATCTCTTCTTACACCTAAAATCTGTTCCTGGTGGTCAACACTTCAACGATAATAAAGAGCTATTACCACATGGTTGAATACACAGGCGGCAACCTTCTGTGAAGGATGCATGCGAAAACTTGTGGCACGCTATGACAAGTGCCTATAAAATTTCGTCAGTTATGTGGAAAAGTAGTTTAAGAGTTGTAGAATTTTGTGCAATAAAAATTTCTTCTGTATGTGTACGATTTCATTTTATTACAAAACGGAACTTACTTTCTGGACGCGCCTCGTATATCCCACTAATTGAAAACATTACTATCCAGTCATCTTTGCTCTATCCCCCAGCCCACAAACATTCACAGATGTTCATCAGTACTCTTTTCATATTACAAAGGGCCTGCAACGTGGTAAAGGTCAGCAACAATAATTAACCAAAAACGCTGCTTTTTACTAGCATTTATTTAAACAGCGCGGTTCCGAAATTTTGCTTTTTAGACCACGGACAATCTCAAAATTAAATTATGATCTGGTAACACATTACCCATCGCTGATAACCTAGTTATATACAAAATCACATGTGTCGATTGCGACAATTTTACACTGGTTTGACAGGGCGAAATTTCCACACAGCATTTACAGAATAAGCAGTACAATGTTTTCAACACTTAAAATAACGTCGGCAGATAGTTAATACCATTCAACACACACTTAAGAAAATGTTCAAATGTTTGTATAGTCTATGGGACTTAACTACGGGGTCATCAGTCCCTAAACTTACAAACTACTTATGAACTACTTACGAAGTAGGACGGCACAAATAGCCATGCCCGAGGGGGGATTCGAACCCCCGACCGTAGTGGCCGTGCAGACCGTGACTAGAGCGCCTCAGTCTCCTCGGCCACCACGGCCGGCACACACTTAAGATACTCCATAAAATTCCGAAAGGCCCTATCTTGAGCATTCTTGAAGAAACTGAAATGTATATACATATACGAAACCATCCACAAAACGGACTGAATGATAAACGGTCCTCAAACATAATATTATTGTTGAAAAAATTTTATTGAATTTTTGAGGATGAAAAAGGTTAGGATCATTATCATAAAAATCCATAGATAACCCAAACTAATAGTTAACTGAGCATCTATGTCTATGAATTCTCTGGAAACATAAATGCAACTTAGGAAAATCGACTATAAATATACATATCACGAAAGAAGATACCAAATTAATATATCCAAGACATTGAAAATGAAGGTTAAGCAATGACTTAAAATTTGTGATGCGGCCGGGAATCGAACCCGTACCTCCATGCAGGGCCGGCGGAAGGTGAAAATATCACCCGGCAAAGAATCCACATGGCGCCCCCTAAAACCCATTGGTATTACTGACTTTAAATTTGCTATGCTAACTTAAAGATAGCTGCTTTTAAAGGATAATTCCTTGAACTCTATAACTATAAGAATCAATTATCAAACTGAGTAAGATCATAACTTTTGTCAGCTAAAGTTTTGGTTAACGATATACGAAACAATTATTTACACATGAGCATGCAGAATATTGTACGTCACCGATTAGAAATTTACAGAACGATTCAAGAAACAACGATTTATATAAAATTAAGATCGATGATGCGATACAGCATTTATTTACACACACACACACACACACATACACACAACCTTGTTAACTGCGAAAGAGAACAGAACAAAAGAATATACAAATATATTTTGTAACAGCATTGTACAAAGATTTCGTAATACAAATAATGCAACCAGTAATATAATCTTATATCTTTATACAGTTTTAATGTAAATTGTCCTTTGAGTTGTGCCGTTTTTTCTGCATATTCTTTAAAGTTGGTTAATACACATCTAACAAGTAAAGGTCTTGTCGCTTTGGTACATGTATCAAGCACCAGTGTTGGTATAGAATGTAATTGTTGCTACTTATATCAATGGGGAAAGAACTTTCTTGAGCCTGAAGTTCGCCGCCTATCTGAGAGGCCGCCACCCTACCCACCCCAGCCTGCTAAGACGCTACGTGTGTAAACATCTCTTCCTATTAAACGTAATAAAACGAAAATACGTTACGTAATGTAGGCCTACTTACCTGTACTGTGTTGTACCCTCTGGAATATTTGTTTATTTTTTTGCTGGTGTCCTCATTCTCTGGTTCTACATTTTCATATCCATTATTGTCTGTTTCAGGAGTACGAAAGAGTTTCTTCAATGCTGCTGCCTGTTTCTCATTTTCAGCCGCTAATTGTGCTCTTCTCTTTCATTATACATTTCCAGACGGCTTCTTTTTTTCTGACATGTTGATAAAGAAAACATTAACGCAACGATTCTTCTACTAAGAGTAGAAATTCAGAAGACAAAAGAAGAACACGCACACCATGAAACGTGCACTATATGTACATGACTTCTGATTTATAATTTTCACAGTACAAAGAGGACTAATTTCTTTTTTGGTTGCCGATAACTCAATATTGTTTGTGTGTATTGTTAGAGCGGCCGACATAACTTTGTCGCAAGAAGTGCAATTGTCGGCATCGCGACGGTTATAATTGTCAGAGCGTAGTATTTGTTGCTCAAAACTCCCAACTCTCAACAATAGCCTTTAGATTTGTCAGCGGAGATTTTTTATAGACAAATAAGGTGAAGAGATGAAGGGATTTCCTTTATAGGAGATTCAAGAAGAAACGGGGGTTGTTATAAAGAGTGAGGCCTATGGCATGAGGTAGTAACCAATGTTGCTACACAATAATGACAAAGTTAATTTTTGGTTCACTGTTTACAATAATATAAATTTAGCGAGGATTTTGGCGCCCCGGGCGGTCGCCCGGCTCGCCCGGCCTTTCCGCCGGTACTGCTTGCACCTTGTTCAAATGTTTGTAGAGTCTATGGGTCTTAACTACGGGGTCATCAGTCCCTAAACTTACAAACTACTTATGAACTAGGACGGCACAAACATCCATGCCCTAGGGGGGATTCGAACCCCCGACCGTAGTGGCCGTGAAGACCGTGACTGGAGCGCCTTAGTCCCCTCGGCCACCGCGGCCGGCATTGCACCTTGTTCGCTCCCTACTTGTGCCCCATATATATATCCTACTAATTGAAAACTTTGTTACCCAGTCATCTAGTCATCTTTGCTCTATTCCCCCAGCCCACAAACATTCACAGATGTTCATCAGTACTCTCATCATATTCCATAGGTCCTGCAGCGTGGTAAAGGTCAGCAAGTGACATAATATAGTAGAACCTCTCAAACTCGACACAATGTGGACTTAAGGGTTGTCGAGTTTTGAGGTTGTCGAGTTTTAGGGAACGTAAATAAAAATAACTAGGAGTTGAATAAAAACGCTTATTTAGAGTATTAAAATTGTACTTGTCGATGGTCCTCTTCCTCTTCTTAATCCAAATCTTCCCCTTCTACGTCACGCCCTTTGACAGCTTTGATGATTTCATCTTCTCGTAATGGTTCTGATGCTCCATCGAGATCCATCCATTCATTGACGTCATTGCTTGAAGACTCTTCAAACCCTGGTATTTATTCATGAGTTCAATCAAGTCGCTATTTTCACAATTGATTCCATCGTCACGCGACAAATCATTGCCTGCATGATCTAGAAGTTTCCTCCAAGAACGAATGAGGTTTATGGTCTCAAGCTCGATCGAAGATTGAGAGACCCATCCAATGATATCTAATAAATCGATCTTCTTTAGTTTAACCGTTAGCTCCTCACCCGATTCCAAGTACAACACCAAAGATCACAAATGCTTACTAAGGACAAACACACAGCCGTGGTGGAGTAGCCGAGCGGTCTAAAGCACCTCGCTGCGGAGCGCGCGGTTGCTCGCCGTGCAGGTTCGAGTCCTCCCAGGGGCATGGGTTTGTGTGTTTGTCCTTAGGTTAGTTTACCTAGGTTTAAGTAGTTTGTTAAGTTACTGACTGATGAACACGCAGTTTGATCCGATAGATTTACAGACATTTGAACAGACAAACACACACACCCATGCCCCACGGAGGACTCGAACCTCCACGGCGAGCAACCGCGCGCTCCGCAGCGAGACGCTTTAGACCGCTCGGCTACTCCACCGCAGCTGTGCAAACAATAGCGCGCCCCAGCTGGGCAAGTAAAGGGTGCTTTGAACGACCTTGGAAATCCAGTAACGTAGTCTGAGTCTCTAGCGATCTCGGGCGGCCTATGTACTGATGGAAAGGTTTACGTTATGGGCGCTGTAAAATATATATACACCAGTCCTGTCGAGTTTTACGGAACGTCGAGTTTTCGGGAATCGAGTTTGAGAGGTTCTACTGTAACAATAATTAACCAATACGCTGCTATTTACTATCATTTACGAGGCGCGTGCAGAAAGTAAGTTCCGTCTGGTAATAACTAGAAATTGTACACAGATACGGAATAAATTTTTATTGCACAAAATTCTACAACTCTTAAACTACTTTTCCACATAACTGCCGAAATTTTGTAGGCACTTGTCATAGCGTGCCACACGTTTTTGCTTGCATCCTTCACAGAAGGTTGCCGCCTGTGTATTCAACCATGTGGTAACAGCTCTTTATCATGGTTGAAGTGTTGACCACCAAGGATAGATTTTAGGTGTAAGAAAAAATGAAAGTAGCTAGGAGAGAGGTCCGAGCTGTATGGAGGATGATCAAACAGGTCCCACTGAAATTTCCTTAAGAATTGTTTGGTCACATTCGGTGTGTGAGATCTGGCATTACCGTGAAAAAAAAATCTTTTGACAGTAATCCTCTTCTTACACCTAAACTCTGTCCTTGGTTGACAACACTTGAACGATGATGACGAGCTGAAAGAACATGTTACCACATGGTTGAATACACAGGCGGCAACATTCTATGAAAAAGGCACACAAAACCTTGTGCCATGCTATGACAATTTCGGAAGCTACATAGAAAAGTAGTTTAACAGTTGTAGATTTTTGTACAATCAATATTTTTTCTGTAAATATACCCGTTCGTTTTATATAACCAAACGGAACTTACTTTCTGGACGCGCCACGTATTTGAACACGACGGTCCAGACGTTTCGCTTTCCAGACCAAGAACAATGTTAACATGAAATTACGATCAGGTAACACAAAATTACCCATCGCTTATACATACAAAATCACATGTGCCGATTGAGACAATTTTCCATTGGTCAGACAGGGCGAAATTTCTACACAACATTTACAGAATAACCAATACAATTTTTTCAACACTTAAAAGAACGTCGTCAGACAGTTAATACCATTGAACACACACTTCAGATACTCCATATATATGCCAAATTAATATATATATATATATATATATATATATATATATATATGTGTGTGTGTGTGTGTGTGTGTGTGTGTGTGTGTGTATGAGGGTGATTTAAGTGTAGAGTTCATTTAGGTTCGAGGTAGTGGGTGTGGCAAGCAGAGGTCCGTTAAAGAGAGCAATAAATGTGCTTAGGAAAAGCTGCAAGTTATGTTCACTTTCGAACATTACCGTAATGTGACAATGTGTTATTGTTTCGTAATGAGTACGATGAACATGACCTACCTTTTAACCTTTCACACAGGCTTTTCGACAGGCTGATATGACACTAAAACAGAAAAAAATTAATTGCGTATTTATGACCTGTGTAGAGCAGGGGCGGGCCAAGTAAGACATTCAGTTACATTACACATATTCAGATATAAAGATGCTAAAAATTTAAAAATAAGAAACACGCTCCTGTGCACATCTGTAAATACCCTATTGTAATGAGACTTCCTGGGGGATTAAAACTGTGTGCCGGTACTGGGATTCGAACCAGGGACCTTTGCCTTTATCGAGCAAGCGCTCTACTGACTGAGCTATCCCGGCATGCCTCAGGGTCAGTCCAAACAGCTTTATGTCCATAATTTCCTCACCTTCTACTTTCCAAAATTTCACATACGTTCTACTGCGAAACTTGCAGGACCAGACTCCTGGAAGAAAGGATATGGTGCAGACGTGGCACACTTCGACACCAATACTTGTAATATCGCCAACAACGGAGCAGTAACAGCAGGGAAGTGGAGAGGCAACTCGTTGGTCATGGTGCTCTGTAGGAAAACCGTACGAGCGCTCGCAGGCGCCCAAGCTCGCATTGCACCATTTGTCCACCCCTGATATCTAGGGCCTCTTTGTAATGCAAGTATTGTTTCGGGTACTTCAACTAAATTTTTGCTTTCAAGAAGTCAGATTACCTGCTCCCGAAAGGACAGCTCATCAGGAACCCCTCAGCGCGGATAAATAGTGTTCCCATCATCCGTCGAAAGTAACCTCTATATCTTGACGTCATCAAAGATGAGAAATGGAGCTTCAAAAATGTTCAAATGTTTGTAGAGCTTATGGGACTTAACTACGCGGTCATCAGTCCCTAAACTTACAAACTACTTAAGAACTGGCTACTACTAAGGACGGCACAAAAATGGAGCTTCGCGACTCACATAGCAGCAGTTTTCTAACGGGAATCGGACACTGAAGCTGACACCTTCCGCCCGACCTCATTAAGCTCTGTCATAACAGCATTCTTGCGCCTAACGTGGGCTACGAATGTAGCGTCTGGACGTACAAAGTGACAAGGGTGATGCCTGCGGTGGCAGTCAGTTGAGTGCAGCACACATTTTGCTCCACTCTGTCGCAGCGTATAAAACAACTCCAGGAGCGCTTTTCGTGCTGATGGGGCAGTGCCACTTGGATATCAAAATCAGTAAGCTGCTTAGCTATGGGCTACGAAGGGCAGGCAAGACAGAGTAGAAGCGATACTTGAAGACGGAAATAGATCAGTTATGAAAAGAACAGGGTTGGAGCACTGGCAGAACCTGTGGAACAACGACGAACCTAGTAGAAGGACGCGCCGTCTTATATAGGAGCGGCTCTCTGTGACATAGTTCCAGCCCACAAGTCGCCTTCCGCACCTCCTGACGGGTTACAGGCCCTACTCGGCATACCTATGCCGTCTTGGCGTACAGGCTTAGCCAGCGTGAGGCTGTGGAACCGCCGTAGGAAGCCCTGAACGGTTCCTATATGTATGCCCCACTTTTGACGACACAGCCCAAGATCTTCGTGCACAACTTCCCAATACAGAAACATGGGATTAGATTAGATTAGATTAGATTAATACTTGTTCCTTATATCATGCATACGACATTTCGTAATGATGTGGAACGTGTCAGTTTAGTAAATTTTGTCTATACTTGACAATCTATATTTTAAGAGTTTTTATTATTATTATTTTTCTTAATTTTTTTTATACTTTTACTTTTTTAAAGTTTTACCTACAAAATTTATCTACATTGTAGAAGGAGTTGCCATTCAGAAATTCCTTTAATTTCTTTTTAAATAGTAGTTGGCTATCTGTCGGACTTTTGATGCTACATGGTAAGTGACCAAAGACTTTTGTGGCAGCATAATTCACCCCTTTTTGAGCCAAAGTTAAATTTAACCTTGAATAGTGAATATCATCCTTTCTCCTAGTGTTGTAGCTATGCACACTGCTATTACTTTTGAATTGGGTCGGATTGTTAATAACAAATTTCATGAGTGAATATATATATTGTGAAGCTACAGTGAGTATCCCTAGATCCCTAAATAAATTTCTGCGGGATGCTCTTGGGTGGGCTCCAGCAATTATTCTGATTACACGCTTTTGTGCAATGAATACTTTTTTACTCAATGTTGAATTGCCCCAGAATATGATCCCATATGAAAGCAGTGAATGAAAATAGGCGTAGTAAGCTAATTTACTGAGATTTATATCACCAAATTTTGCAATGACTCTGATAGCATAAGTAGCTGAACTCAGACGTTTCTGGGGATCTTCAATATGTTTCTTCCAATTCAGTCCCTCGTCAATGCAA
Source organism: Locusta migratoria (assembly GCA_026315105.1). Lineage (NCBI taxonomy): Eukaryota > Metazoa > Arthropoda > Insecta > Orthoptera > Acrididae > Locusta > Locusta migratoria. The sequence goes on from CM048744.1 coordinate 307,833,613, forward strand.
ACACCTAAAAATTTTGAATATTCTACCTTAGCTACAGATTTATGTTCAAAGTCTAAATTTATTAATGGTGACATGCCATTTACTGTATGAAACTGTATCAAAGTTTAATGAGAGTCCATTTGTAGAGAACCACTTAATGACTTTCTGGAAGATATCATTTACAATTTCATCAGTTAATTCCTGTTTGTCAGGTGTGATAGCTATACTTGTATCATCAGCAAAAAGTATTAGCTTAGCATCTTCATGTATGTAGAATGGCAAGTCATTAATATATATTAAGAACAGCAAAGGACCCAAGACCGAACCTTGTGGGACCCCATTTTTGATAACTCCCCAGTTAGAAGAATTAATTGTCTCATCTACATCATGTGAACTGCTTATTTCAACTTTCTGCACTCTTCCAGTTAACTATGATTTTGCGCTGACAAGACACCTTCAACGTCATCAATGTAGTGGTGGAAGTTGTCTCGCACGATGTTCGGACAGAGAGAGTTTTAACCCAACAGAGACAAACCATTCGAAGTAGACTGCCATGTCGGACCATGTCGCCGGGAGACGGACTGGTCTTGGTCACAGGCTGAAATCCGCTGCCTCCTGGATCCGTGGAAGCAGCATCTACCGATAATGACACCTAGACGTAGTAATTGGAAAGAGAGAAAATATTGTAGGGAAGGCGAACTGAAGGCTACGTTTCATCGGCAGGACACTTAGAAGATGAAACAGTTATACTCAAAAAACTACCCACACTGCACTTGTGCGTCCTATTTTTGGATATTGCAGCGCATTGTGGGATCCACACCAGGTGGGACTGAGGGACGATATAGAGAAAATTCAGAGAAAGGCAAGTATTTTTTTATTATCGCGATGTAGGGGAGAGAAACGATGCACGAGTTGTGGTGAAAATGAATAATAGAAAGGCGTTATTCGTTCGATGCGATATCTATTTGAGAAAATTCTTTTCCCAAATTTCTCTTCCGAATGCAAACATATATTGTTAGCATCCACCTACCTTTCAGGCCCTGCACACACAATTGTGTGGGTCTGGTTATGCTCGCTTTATTTCTTTGTGATTCACGCTAGGAAGTTCAGGCCTGCATCACACAATCGTGGGTGGACTGTGGTAACTTCAGCAATGTGTTTTAGTTCCATATTTCTGCAATGGGTGGCACCGGCAGTCGGCGAACTTCCCGTACACTTACAATGGCGGCAAGACAGCGCACTTTCGAAAGTTTGTCTATATTGTTGTTATATAAATTTGGTTTCGTTCATTGTAATCACATAGATCTACTGTAGATGGATCATTTTACGTAAATATCTCTTAAATTATTCGAAGTACAACCTGAAACATTATCACATGCAGAATTGTGCTTATTGGGTCTAATGTCAGATTTTTAAGATAAAGACTTGTTGACAAGGTGTTGTATAGGTACGGCATTTGTTTCAAAATATCACCCAATCTGTTAATTATTACGAACCGACATATAAAAATTACTAGGTTCAAATTCAGCCCCTCTGAGTGATTCTGCAGTCGCTGCTTTATTTTATCGTCTGTCTGAAAGTGTAATCAAGTGATTTCGAAAATAAAATAATTGATACTTCATGTTAACATGTTAATTTTCACATCTTGTAAACAATGCGCGGTTTCGTGTATGAAAACATTACCGCATATTTAAGTTCCAACGTCAAAAATTATTATTTGCATATTGCGTGGCGGTACGGTTTGGTTACCATTGGCTGACGACGATACTCTTCTTTGTGCTGTGATTCGCTAGCCACATAATCATGTGGTCTGCAACAAACGAACATCGCGTTGCGCAGCCTCCAATTCAGGCGATCGGAAGCAAATGTGACGTATTTAGTGAATTTTGTATTTATACTTCAATATTACGAAAGTTGGCAGATTAAATGTAACGACGCTTGAAAGACATTTGCAAAACGCATATTTTAAGGTAAGGTATGTCGTAATTAAGTATGGAGAAATTATGCCTACACATATGAAACCTATATATAAAGCAAGTTGTATGTTGAAGACCTTTCCTCTCGACTCGTGCGACGCAACTAGACTTGCGCATAATAGTTCGCGATGGGAGCGCTCACTTTAGTTCGCGGATCTGCCGCGAACTAGTTCGTTCTTTTAGTTCGTCAGCTCCCAGTGACGGCTGAGCGGCGTGATCTGCGCATGCATGCGCTTGCTGCGTGAGCCGCTAACGATATCACGCAAAGCAAAATAAACAGTTTGTAGATAATTTCTCGCGTTTAAGTTTAGAGTTATCTCTACATCTTGGCATTATGGAATTTATTAGTCAGATATTATAGAGTGCAGAATACTTAACAACAGAAATTTTGTAGCACTGAACTATGTAATCTAGCAGGCAGACGCTCACCTCGAAATGGCTCTCATCAGCAGAAGGCAAACACGTGAGTTTTAATACTGCTGCGCGCCCTCTCGATATTGCCCGTCGGTCTTCGTAAAAGAAACCAGCGAACTAAGACACAAGATACGTTTGGCATAATAGTTCGCGACCGGTAACGCATGTTTTAGTTCGTGACCGATTGCACATATTTTAGTTTGCGACCGATCGCGCATATATGCACTATAAACAGCGTGCACTGCTAATGTTTACAGTCATTCAGAGGACTCTAAGCCTCTAACCGCCACCATGTTCTGACGTCGTGCGCAGGCTTTCTTCTATAGGGGGTGCTGCCAGGGCCAGTCCCCACGCCCTGCTGTTTACTCTTGTAATAATACTAATACAGGTACATAGATTTAACACAAGCTGGTAATATAATAATACTAATAGTATGAATACGGAGACCCTCTGCCAGGCACTTAAATGTGATTTGCAGAGTCTTCCATGTAGATGTAAATGCAGATGTGCATGTAGACACCAAAATCGTTCCGTTTTCGATCTTATTTCTCTTATTTTATTGGGATGATCATGTCTCCCTATATAGGTGTATGCTAACAAAATAGTTTCACATTTACAAGTAAAAAGTCGGTGATTGAAACTTCTCAAACAGATCACGCCGCAATGAATAACATCTTTCTTTTAATGATTACCACCCCAATTCGTGCAACATTTCCGTGACGCTCCCCCCCCCCCCGGAACGTGATAAAACAAAACGAGCTTCCCTTCTCTGAACCTTCTCAATGTCTTCCGTCAGTCCCACCTGGTCAGGGTCTCACAATGGGCAACAGTACTCCAGGAGAGGACGCACAAGTGTAATGTAGGCAGTCTCTTTCGTGGAGCTGGTGCATCTTCGAAGCGTTCTGCCAATGAAACGTAACCTTTGGTTCGCCTTTATAGTTCATATATATCCGACGTAGGGTGCCCAAGAAACCACGACAGTACTCACTACATCTACGCATCTTCGAAGCGTTCTGCCAATGAAACGTAACCTTTGGTTCGCCTTTATAGTGCATATATATCCGACGTAGGGTGCCCAAGAAACCACGACAGTACTCACTACTCAGTAGACACTTGCTACTTGAAAAGAGTTCTCGACCGATCAAGCATACTTTAGTTCGCAACCGATCACGCTTTTTTTAGTTCGCGACCGGTAGTTATCGTTTTTGTTCGCACCTCGGCCGTGAAGTAGATCGCTCTTTTTAGTTCGTCCGCTCTTTTCGGCTTTTGCTACCTTTGCTACCGCTATTTTCTTTTGTTATGACAGCTTTTTTATATAATGATCAGTGTTGCCCAAGCGTGTGCTATTACCCGTATTTTTGGGCAATTAAACATCAAACACTAAAGCAAATAAAACAGTTATTTACACGAATGGGTTATACAATGATATTCAACTAGTGTGCATAGAGAGTACTCCTAGTATTTTATTTTTAAAATGATTTATTAATTTATTTAATTGGTCATTGAAGGAACATCACCTACAAATTACGCGATGCTCTCGCATCCTCTCGCTGTTCTCAGTCTTCGGAAAAGGAGCGGACGAACTAAGAGGCGAGGGATCTGCGAACTAGTTCGCCTTTGGGAGTGCTCTTCCGAACTAGTTCGTTCGCAAACTACACAAGACTAGACGCAACATTCAGCCTTCGACGAGATAGGTACTTATGTACTGCAAATTGGTTTTGAAATACCTCCTCGTTTTTATGAAGCAATTCATATTGATGAATCCAAACGTGTTATCAACGACACCGGTGTACAGCCTGTATTGTGCTGCTACTGTTTTATGACCACCCACGTGGGACCGGTGTCTGAGTAATTAACTGTTGCTTCGTTCTGTGTGCACTCTAATTGCACTTTGTCAATGTGTGTACCGCTTTGGGACTCTGAAGTTAATATTTATCTATCGGTGAACCCGTTTAACGAATGCGTATCGAGTTCAGGTTTGAAATGTGGGCGCTGATTAGTTTACGTGGCAGTTATCTCGTTCTGAGTAATCGTTACTGTTGTTTATTGCGTATGTTCGCTTGACATTTGAGTGGCATAGATTCTGTGTCTCTTTTTTCCTTTCCTTGGCTATTGTAATTCATCCGTCGCATGTTTATCAGGATTCGTTAGCACAAATCTTAATCTTTCCCAATCGGATGCTTACTATTGTATTTAATTTGTTAAATCCTAGATATTCTAAATTCGCGTAGTTTCATATTGTGTATTTACTTGCCTGTCTAAAATTATATTTGAATGAATGTTTCAAAGTAGCAAGTCTGTTTATCGTGCAAGCTGTTGTGGGGCCCCTTAGACGGAATCTTTGTTTTAGTCTCGTCCATATCCGCAGCGTCTGCGAGAATGTTTTGTTTGCTTTAAAACTTCGTTAATTTATATGTTTTTGCGTATTACTATTTTGCTATTAATGCGGTTTTCTTGTGTTATATTGTAGTTTATGAGATTTGCAAATTAATTAGTAATTCCAGAATAGAGTCTTACAGCACACATAATACAAAATTGGACCTGTAAGACTAAAACGAAATATGATAGCTTGAATAGCCGTCGTGAGACGACAGAGTAAATATAAGTGGAAGATAATCACAAACAATGGAAGCGTAAGCATGTGTTACAGGACAACCAAGTTTTATTACGTAAATATTACGACTACAGTAACTTCCACATGATCGGTTATTGAAGTCAACAGAGGATCAAAAGTAACTGCAAAGCGATTTAGACAAAATTTCTACATGTTGCTGTAATTGGCAATTGACACCAAATAAAGAAAAATGTGAAGTAATACACATGACCACTAAAAGAAATCCGGCGAACTTCAATTACGCGATAAATCAGTCAAACCTTAAGGTCGTAAATTCTACCTAGAAGTTACAATTACGAACAACTTAAACTGGAGAGAACACATAGAAAATATTGTGGGGAAGGCGAACCAAAGGTTACGTTTCATTGGCAGAACGCTTCGAAGATGCACCAGCTCCACGAAAGAGACTGCCTACATTACACTTGTGCGTCCTCTCCTGGAGTACTGTTGCCCATTGTGGGACCCTGACCAGGTGGGACTGACGGAAGACATTGAGAAGGTTCAGAGAAGGGAAGCTCGTTTTGTTTTATCACGTTCCGGGGGGGGGGGGGGGCGTCACGGAAATGTTGCACGAATTGGGGTGGTAATCATTAAAAGAAAGATGTTATTCATTGCGGCGTGATCTGTTTGAGAAGTTTCAATCACCGACTTTTTACTTGTAAATGTGAAAATATTTTGTTAGCATACACCTGTATAGGGAGACATGATCGTCCCAATAAAATAAGAGAAATAAGATCGAAAACGGAACGATTTTGGTGTCTACATGCACATCTGCATTTACATCTACATGGGAGACTCTGCAAATCACATTTAAGTGCCTGGCAGAGGGTCTCCGTATTCATACTATTAGTATTATTATATTACCAGCTTGTGTTAAATCTATGTACCTGTATTAGTATTATTACAAGAGTAAACAGCAGGGCGTGGGGACTGGCCCTGGCAGCACCCCCTATAGAAGAAAGCCTGCGCACGACGTCACAACATGGTGGCGGTTAGAGGCTTAGAGTCCTCTGAATGACTGTAAACATTAGCAGTGCACGCTGTTTATAGTGCATTCTTTCGTTCAGGAGTGTATTTATTACGTAAATTGGTGTTGTGTAAGGTGTGATCGCTACGCTGGACGATTTGTGTGTGTAAGAACAACGTTTGATCTCTATTTTACTGACAAAATGCTGTTTCGCTGTTCTGTGCCGAAATGTAGAGGAAATTATGACTGTGGCCCAAACGTTACCGTTTTTAAACGTCCGGAGAAGAAGAAATGGATATCAATAATTCCCTGGATAACTTGGCTCCTTCTTCAAGTTAATGAGTAACCTTATAAAAGTTTAAAGTCATGTCTGTTTACCGTTGGATATTGAGATTCATTTTATTTACGTACCCACCCCCATTAGCTTATTCTTCTCCTGACTTTTAAAGATGGTAACTTTTGGGCCACAGTCGTAATTTCCTCTACATTTCGGCACAGAACAGCGAAACGGCATTGTGTTAGTAAAAAAGAGATCACACGTTGGTCACACACACACAAATAGTCCAGCGTAGCGATCACACACTACACAACACCAATTTACATAATAAATATACTGCTGAACGAAAGAATGCACTATAAACAACGTGCACTGCTAATGTTTACAATCTTTCAGAGGACTCTAAGCCTCTCACCACCGCCATGTTGTGACGTCGTGCGCAGGCTTTCTTCTATAGGGGTGCTGGCCCTGGACGTAGAGCGGAAACAGAGGTCTCGCGCTAATAGGGGAGGGAGAGCGCCAGGTTCAAATGCGGCGCCGGCGGCACGCTCCACGTGACGTCATGCGGTACCACGGCCCATCGGCCCGCGCTGTCTTTCCGCACAGGCGCTCTCCGGCCCTCCAGAAACTTCCAGACGCAGCGCTGCAGCTATACAGGGTGTTAAGAAAAGGTACGGTCAAACTTTCTGGAAACATTCCTCACCCGTAAAGAAAGAAAACGGAAACGCTTAATTTCCATGTTAGAGCTCATTATAGTCTTTCTCTTTAAATGTAAATTGAAATAATTCGTGCAGACAATTGTCAAAATACCCAATTGTTTCGTTAGTACGTCCTGTACTTCCTTGATTCACGTCAGCAACACAGATTTTCTGTGAACGTTTAGGCAGGAATGGTTGGTGATGTCTTGATTGGGCATCATGTTCTCGCACCTACGCTCACTGGAGCACGTAATCATGATTTCATACGGGATATTCTATCTGTGCTGCTAGAACATGTGCCTTCACAAGTACGACACAACATGTGGTTCATGCACGATGGAGCTCCTGCACATTTCAGTCGACGTGTTCGTACGCTTCTCAACAACAGATTTGGTGACCGATGGTTTGGTAGAGGCGGACCAATTCCATGACCTCCACGCTCTCCTGACCTCAACCCTCTTGACTTTCATTTATGGGGGCATTTGAAAGCTCTTGCCTACGCAACCCCGGTACCAAATGTAGAGACTCTTCGTGCTCGTATTGTGGACGGCTCTGATAGAATACGCCATTCGCCAGGCCTGCATCAGCGCATCAGGTATTCCATGCGACGGAGGGTGGATGCATGTATCCTCGCTAACGGAGGACATTTTGAACATTTCCTGTAACAAAGTGTTTAGAGTGGCGCTGGTACGTTTTGTAGCTGTGTGTTTCCATTCCATGATCAATGTGATTTGAAGAGAAGTAATAAAATGAGCTGTAACATGGAAATTAAGCGTTTCCGGACACATGTCCACATAACATATTTTCTTTCTTTGTGTGTGAGGAATGTTTCCTGAAAGTTTGGTCGTTCCTTTTCTGTAACACCCTGTATAAGCAGGACGCCTTGCCAACACCGGCCGTCAGTGATTTTACTTCTGATGTCGATGGCGGAGTTTGCCATCGAAAGCTCGGGGATATTATCCTACGTGATGCGGCATGTAAACTGAGAATATTTTATGGTGGATATTGTTACATTATCAACTTGTAAAAAAAAGACATATTCCACATCCACGAGGATCTCCGCAACCGGATCTATGGAACGAACCAACTAACGTAATGTAATGTAGTCTGCTGTTGGAAAGGGGAAGGAGTGAGGGTAGAAAAGGAGGGGTGGGAGAAAGGAAATGCAGTCCAGGGAGTGAGGAAAGTAGGAAGACTGCATTAGCTCGGGGTCCCGTGCTCGCCACGCACGTGCTCACGAAAGAACCGTCAGCCCCCTGGGTGGACCATAATTAGTCTGTCGGTTACTATAATGGTTTCCTGTTTTGCCACATCATCCATAGATATTGCGCATTACATTAAAACATTGTTAGAACACTCTTTTCAAGTAGCAAGTGTCTACTGAGTAGTGAGTACTGTCGTGGTTTCTTGGGCACCCTACGTCGGATATTCCGGTCCTACGTGGAGCATGGGTATGTGTCTCGTCCGTAGCATAAGTTAGTTTAAGTATGTTGTAAGTCTAGGGAGTGATGACAAATAAAGTTTGGTCCAATCGCTTTTAACATAATAATAATAATAATAAGAAACCTCTCGTGGGTTTCTTTTCTGGGAAAAGAGATATGATTAACGTAATATTTTTTTTTTTATTTTTTTTTATTTATTTATTTATTTTTTTTTTTTTTGTTCCTACCGTTTTCTAATCACGTGGCACCGAAATCACGCTTTCAAGCATAATCTAGTTTTAGAGAAAAATATTCGGTATTTTTCTGTTGACGATACGAACCATTCAGTATTTGCAGGTTCGCGAGGTTTGAGAGAACTGTGGAGATATACCATTCAAGTATGCTGCATGCGGCATATCCCAGTAAAACAATAATTTCGCTCAAAACCGCACGCAACAATTTTGGAAATAAGACGCCTAATTTCATGAAAACCCACTCTGGCACAATTGAATTTTTGGTTGTCACCCTCCCCTCATTCTTCTACGTTCCTGTTCTTTCTCGAACCCTCCCCATCCTCCTCCCACGGAATGAGGTGCCGCAGTGATTACTCACTGGACTCCCAGTTGCATGACAATTCTCGCCCACTCATACTGAACGGTTTCTGTTAAGAAAGGGGATGGCGAAATTTGAACGTACACCATACTCATCTGATCTCAATCCTCCGGACTTCTTCCTGATCCCTCGAATCACACTCGCTTTTAAAGAGATTTGCACATATACCTAGCATCAAACGAAACGGTGACGAGGCTTTTGAACGCCATCTCCATAAAAGTATTCGTGCAAAGTTTCCAGGACATGTATCGTAAAGCCAAGTGGTGCATAGTTATGGGTTGAAAGACTGCAACTAGTAATCTACGTAAATGTTACTGGACTAATCATCGAACTTTAGTGTCAGAGGTTGTATGTATATATGGCGACTTCTTATGGTAGGAAGTTGGGAAAACTTTACCATTCCAGAGCGATGGAAACGAAAAGATGTGGTAGGAAATATGGATGTGACGGGGTAACAACGGGCTTTAGGGAACAGAAATCGGCGTTATTTCTTTTTGGAAAATGTTCGGTTGACTGTATTTTGAAGTTCGCAGTGCCATTAAGTTCTCTGAAACTGAGGAATGTTGGCGAAGATTCTGATAGCTGGTACTGAAAAGTTCTAGAAAGCGACCGAGTGATTGAGGGGGGACAGAAAGGGTTTTCCTGTGACATGAATGAGTATTTCTGTTATGTTGTCTAGACAAGGCCAAGGAAACACCTGAGGGACTGCACGTTGGTAAGAGTGTACAGGAGACAGAGTGTACGAAAATCTCTGCTCGTTGTCAGAATAGCTGCGTGTAAGATGCTGAAATATGACCAAGGAGACAAATTGTGCAAATATATCGAACACAAGCGTTCATGACTAGTTCCAGATGACGTGAAATTTTCCGAGAGGGGCCTAAGTGGGAAACATTGCTGTAATCAATAAATTTGATTATGAGCGTTTGTAGAAGTTTCTTTTTAAAATCGAAAGCAGTATATTTCATGTCTGTAGGTTGATGCCTTCTTATACAGTGTGTGCCCCGTGCGATTTACTTTCTCTGTTAGCATTCGCTGATATTTTCAGAAAGCGAAATATAGATATTGTACAATGTTATTGATGATAGAGATCACGATATTTCTGGCTAATGAACTTAGAATGACCTACCTGAATCACTTGCGTTTTACTGCGATGGAGGCTTAATCGTTAACTCTGCTATCTGCGCAGGTGATACTGAAAGGATTTGAGATGGATATATTTAGACAGATACATCTCCCACAGAACCATAGGAATTGCTGAGGTGGGGTGGCTTGTGTGCCTCAACCATAGAGGAGGGCACCTGTGAAGAAATCATAATGTTCCTGAAGGGGATCAGTAGCCTTTTTAGGGGTTACAGGAGCAACACTCTGGATGATTCACTGAGATTGCCTTGTAAAATGAACTAACAAAAATGTTCAAATGTTTGTTAAGCTTATGGGACTTAACTACGGGGTCATCAGTCCCTAAACTTACAAACTACTTATGAACTACTTACGAACTAGGACGGCACAAACATCCATGCCCGAAGGGGGATTCGAACCCCCGACCGTAGTGGCCGAATTAACTAACGTTACACTGACATACATTTACTAAGAAGGGCTGAAAGCAAAGGCAAAATACAGCCCGTGCAGCTGTAACATTTAGATACCTGATGATAGCGTCCTCTTGGGTAAAACATTGTAGGGGTAAAATATTCGCCCATTCGCACCTCAGGGCGTGGACGTCCCGACGGGGATGTCATCATCAGCGAAACGTAAACGACATGATCTGGACTGGAGATTGGAATGTTCTGAAATGTGAAAAGGAAAACGGATAGGTTTAGTTTGGTACAAGATGAACAGGATTTCTGATCTGTTGAGTACAGAGCTATAAATACCAAATCAGTTGGAGGTATCGCAGGAGGAGATCTAATTATGAACAGGTAAGGAGGATTGGCAAAGAATAAATTGCTATATTCCACAAATACGGTAGAGATGACTATGTAAGCGATACTTATTGTGTTTTGGGAACGTAAAGAAACCTTTGTAGATAATCAGCTTGATGAAAGTAGAAATACCGTATGGAAAGACAGAACCACTGCAAAGAGTGGATGGCTGAAATCTGAAAACAAGAAGTATCGGAAGGGTGATTAAAGGCAAGAAGAACAAACAAGGAAAGAGGATGCAATTAGAAGGAAAGTAGATGATGACATAGTCATAAAAGGACCGATACATATAGCTCCCAGAGAACATGAGACTCAATGTTAACTGAACGGATTATACAAGCATTCAAAGATTTTACAGCGTGCTCTAGACAGTGTACTACTAAGATTAGAGTAAAACAGATTTTTTTTCGGAACCTGCTTTCTTAGTAATACACAATAATTACGGAAATGATACAGGCTCTGGGATGGGAATCATTACAACAACGGCGCTTATCGCTGCGAGGCGAGGGGTTCCTGCGGAACTCCAATCGCCAACATTCTCCCCCGAATGCGAAAATATATTGTTGACTCCCACTTACATAGGTAGAAATGATCATCAGAATAAAATACGAGAAATCAGAGCTCGAACAGAGAGATTCAGGTGTTCTTTCTTCCCGCGCGCTATTCGAGAATGGAATGGGAGATAAATAGTATAAAGGTGGTTCGACGAACCCTCTGCCAGGCACTTAAATGTGATTTGCAGAGTATCCCATGTAGATGTAGATGTAGATAAGAACGTAATATTGTACGATGAAAAAATGCCACTGACCTGAGTTCCCTGTTATAAATTAATTAGAACGGTACATACTTCGTAATTAATTTAAGTGTACGATTTTCATTGTTCGAGCTTTAAGCAAGAAATTACATACAATGGAATAAAATGAACAAATTTACGCAATAGTAAACTGCAATGCAATAGGGATAGACATGCAGAAGCAAATATAAAATCCGTCAAACATCAGCCTATGTTTCTTCATTTGACTTTGCACTGTTATTCATCAAAACAATTTTAGAATTCAGACGTACAGAATGAGTAATAAATTTATGCAAAAGCCCTTCACGAGAATGTTGCGATGACCTCACATAAAGTAAGAAATAGTAGAAAACTCCGGTCTTCTGCAACGCTCTAGTGCTCAGCAGCCAGAGGTAAATACATCGAAGGCCATTTCGTCTCCCACAGACGACATAAACAAATATATTCCACCCATGGTTTTATAGATCCCCGCAATGGCCCTTAAAGTTCTGTAACAACCAGGAAAGTTCACTGTTTTTTCTCTTCAACATGTTAGCGGACTCAAATTCAGAATACAAAGTGGATACGTTAGCAGCACAAACTTGCCGGTCAAGATCCATAAAACGGCGAGCGTCGTTTCGCAAGAAAACTGCGCAGCCACGGAGCGGCCGAGCGCATTGAGGCGCTATGCTACAATGCGCGAGGCCGTTCCCCGCCGGGGGTTCGAATCCCCCTTCGGGAATGGATGCTTGTGCTATCTTTAGTAAACGTTAGATCATAAGTAGTTTGTACGTTTAGGGACTGATGATCCCGTATTTACGTCCCATAAGCTCTACAAACATTCTTCAAGAAAACTACAAATTGTAACTCGCATATAGGTACATTTCTCTGAAGAATGGTTGAAGGTTTACGTCAGTTCGTTTTTGTACGTACGTACTACATATGAAAATGTATTTAGAAAGTCACGGTTATTATCGTCTTACAACGCTGCGCATTGGCACGGCAGTAGTATGTCTCACCTCTGCCGTGCTTTTGAGTTGACGTACGGTACTGAGTTTAAGTTAATTCCTGATATTATTTAAGTAATTATTTTAAGATCTCCCTCCTCCTTCCCTTACCCAAATCTTTCAGTCCAAAGTGGTCATTGCTACTACTTACTTCTTGAACTTGCACCATCTCCAGTTAAATATTTTTAAATCCTGTCGAGAAGTTGTTTATTAGGCCCAGCGTTCAAAGCCACGCAACCAAACAAAGCAGGGCAACGTCTTGATGAATTCCTTCCTAGTTTTCATATTGAAGTTCCAGTTTGTCAGCAGATGCTTCATCTTACTGAAGGTCGTCTTAAAGGGACACGTATACGAAAAACACGTAAAAATATGAACTGTCAAAAAATCCACAGTTATGAGTTACTTAAATAAAATTATGTACAGTGGTTGATGGTGGTCCAAGGCATCTACTGAAATTGTTTGTTAATTTAATTTAATTTTTTAAAAAATTTTTGGAAGTGTTTTTGTTCATGAATTCACGATTCAGAAAGGTACCATTTACTAAGAAAGTTTCTACGAAATTGCCTTGAATTTTTTGCAGTATAATCTCAACCATCATATAAAGAAACCCACAGAATCATTTCAATTTATTGATATTTAAACTAAGTTGTAGGTTTTATTATTTTTTAATTGAAAAACTACTCAAAGAAGTTCTACTTTCTTTATTCACTATCTTGACATACATGAATGATGTTAAATATTCATTCTGTATACATGTTTCTTACATATAATGCAAAAGACATGCCAAAAATCACAGTCAAATATTTTCTTATTTCGGGGAAAAATGTTCCTGAATAATGAAAACGATAGTTCTGTGAAAATGCATTTTAAAGTTAAATATGCTTTTTCGTTGTCATTCCCTACAAAAGCCGCCAAATTTGTAATGAAAGTCCTCATTTCCTTCAAGACTTCTCTTCTGGCTTCTTCTTTCCTTTCTTGTTTGCTCTGCAAGGTCTTCAATGTATTTATTGGCTGAAAGTATACGTTGAGTGCCACTCCCCATCAACATGTCGCAAGTGAAAACTCAGGGCTTGAAGTCCATTCTCTACAAGACTCTTATCCTCTCTGAGCTGCCACCATTAAAGACAATAACTGCATCATAAAATGCAATATCAACTAACTTGGATGAGAAAAATGTAGTTTTGGGGCAACGTTTTCAAATGAGGGCTTTCAGAGACAAATTAGGATTTTGCGTTTTGCCGTGAACACATTTCTTGGGAACTCTGTTATTCCACAGCCTTCTTGATGTAGTGTACAGACATTCCCTGCATTCCGACTGCAAAACATTGAAAAGAAAACGCCTCATAAACAGAAAATACGAAAGATTGAAGAACAAGGAAGAAGGCTAGGCCCTGTGCAAGCTATTAAAAATTATTATTTTTTTCGCATTTAGAAGAAGAATTGTAATATTTGGTAACTGAAATTTCATTTATTGCTAACTTAATGAGTTATGTAACATGATGATGTAAGTGCAGCTTCTTTAGAAGATAATGTTTTAAATTCTCACATATAACATTCCAAACAATGAAAAGGTAATGAATGGACTGGAACCTCAAATAAACATCTTGTCATTGTGAAGGTTTTATTTAATATAAACTTCGTCAATACTGAATCTTAGGTTCCTGAAAAGAGGCAGCAGCCTTTTCAGTAGTTACAGGGGCAACAGTCTGTATGATTGACTGCACTGGCCTTATAACATCAGATAACATGTCTTTGACATGCAGTTACTGCGAACAATTGAAAGCAAGGGGAAACTACAGTCGTTACTTCTCCCGAGGACATGCAGCTCTACTGTATGACTATACGATGATGGCGTCTTCTTGGGTAAAATATTCCGGAGGTAAAATAGTCACCCATTCGGATCTCCGGGCGGGGACTACTCAGGAGGATAAAAAACAAAACAGGCATTCTACGGGTCGGAGCGTGGAATGTTCTAACTCTTAATCGCGTAGGTAAGCTAGAAAAATTGAAAAGAGAAATGGGTAGGTTAAAGTTAGATATGGTAGGGATTAGTGAAGTTCGGTGGGAGGATGAACAGGATTTCTGGTCAGGTAAGTACAGGGTTATCAATACAAAATCAGTTGGTGGTAACGCAGGAGTAGGTCTGGTAATGAATAAGAAAACAAAGAATGCGGGTAAGTTACTATGAACAGCATAGTGAACGCATTATCGTAGTAAAGATAGACACGAAGCCAACACCGACCACAGTAGTGCAAGTTTATGTGCCAACTAGCACGGCCGATGATAAAGATATTGAAAAAAATGTATGAGGAGATAAATCATTCAGAAGTTAAGGGAGACGAAAACTTGATTGTGATAGGGGACTGGAACTCGGTAGTAGGAAAGGGAAGAGAAAGAAATGTGGTAGGTGAATATGGAATAGGGAAAAGGAATGAAAGAGGACATCGCTTGGTAGAATTTTGTGCAGAGCACAATTTAATGATCCCCAACACTTCGTTTAATCATCATGAAAGAAGGCTGTATAAGTGGAAGAGACCAGGAGACACTGGAAGGTACCAGGTTGACTTTATAATGGTAAGCAATAGATTTAGAAACAAGGTTATAAGCTGTACGACATATCCAGGGGCAGATATAGACTCTGACCATAGCTTATTGGTTATGAACTGCAGATTAAAACTTAAGAGACTGCAGAAAGGTAGAAAGGTTAGGAGATGGAACCTGGACAAATCGAAGGAACCACAGGTGGTTGAGAGTTTCAGAGGGAGTATTAGGCAAGGATTGGCTGAAACCGGCGAAAGTAATACAGTAGAAGAAGAATGGCTAGCACTGAGAGATAGGGTAGTGAATGCTGCAGAGGACCATATAGGCAGAAGGACAAAGCCTAATAAAATCCCTGGGTAACACAGGACATACTGAACTTAATTGATGAGAGGAGAAAATATAAAAATGCAGCATTCGAAACAGGAAAAAGGGAGTACAAAAGTCTGAAAAATGAGATTGACAGGAAGTGCAGACTGGCTGAGCAGGATTAGCTAGAGGACAAATGCAGAACCACAGAAGAATTCATAACTAGTGGAAAGATAGATACCGCCTACAGGACAATAAAAGAGATATTTGGCGACAAGAAAAACAGCTGTATGAATATCAAGAACTCAGATGGAAAACCAGTACTAAGCAAAGAGAGGAAAGCTGAAATGTGGAAGGAATATATAGAGGACCTTTACAAAGGAAGTAAACTTGAAGGCAGTATTCTAGAAATGGAAGACGAAGTGGAGGAAGATGAGCTAGGAGATATGATACTGCGAGAAGAATTTGACAGAGCGCTGAAGGCCTTGAGTCGAAACAAGGCTCTTGGAGTAGATGATATTCCGTCTAAACTGCTGATGTCGTTTGGAGAGCCAGTCGTGAAAAAAATTGTATCACTTGGTATGCAAGATGTTTAAGACGGGGGAAATACTCTCCGACTTCAAGAAGAATATTGTAATTCCAATTCCAAAGAAAGCAAGTGTGAAAACTAGAGAACAATCAATTTAATAAGTCATGGATGTAAAATTCTAACACGAATGATTTACAGACGAATGGAAAAACTTGTGGGATCTGACCTCGGGGAAGATCAGTTTGGATTTAGGAGAAATGTAGGAACACGGGAGGCAATACTCACATTACGACTTAACTTAGAAGATAGGCTAATTGTCGATTGGGAGAAAGCTTTTGCCAATGTCGACTGGAATACACTATTTAAAATTCTGAAGATATCAGGGGTTAAATATAGGGAGCGAAGAGTTATATTCAACCTATACAAAAACCAGACAGCGGTGATTAGAGTCGAAAGGCAAGAAAGGGATGCAGAGGTTGGGAAGGGAGTAAGACAGGGCTGTAGCCTTTCCCCAATGTTGTTCAATGTGTACATTGAGCAGGCAGTGAAGGAATGGAAGGAGAAATTTGGAGAGGGCACTAAAGTGCAGGGAGAAGAAATAAAAACATTGCGTTTTGCCGATGACATAGTAATTCTGTCAGCGACGGCAAAAGATCTGTTGAATGGGATGGACAGTGTCTTGAAAGGAAGATATAGCATGAACATTAACAAGAGTAAAACGAAGGTAATGGAATGCAATGTCAGAAAATCAGGCGAAGCTGAAGAAATTAGATTAGGCAATGAGACAATAAAAGTAGTAGATGAATTTTGTTATTGGGTAGCAAGATAACTCGTGATGGCCGAAGTAAAGAAGATATAAAATGCAGAATGACTATGGGAAAAAAGCGTTTCTAAAGAAGCGAAACTAATTAGCATCCAATATTAATTTAAATGTTAGAAAGTCCTTCCTGAAAGCATTTGTCTGGAGTGTAGCATTGTATGGGAGTGAAACGTGGACGATAAGGAGTTCAGATAAAAAGATGATAGAAGCTTTTGAAATGTGGTGCTATAGACGAATGATGAAAATTAGAATCAAATGTTCAAATGTTTGTTAAGCTTATGGGACTTAACTACGGGGTCATCAGTCCCTAAACTTACAAACTACTTATGAACTACTTACGAACTAGGACGGCACAAATATCCATGCCCGAGGGGGGATTCGAACCCCCGACCGTAGTGGCCGTGCTGACCGTGACTGGAGCGCCTCAGTCACCTCGGCCACCGCGGCCGACTGAAAATTAGATGGGTAGATCACGTAACTAATGAGGAGGTGCTTAACCGAATTGGTGAGAACAGGAGTTTTTGGCATATACTGACTAAGAGAAGGGATAGATTGGTTGGACACATTCTGAGACATCAAGGAATTGTCAACTTAGAATTAGAAGGAAGCGTGTGGGGTAAAAATCGTAGAGGGAGAATCGTAGAGGGAGACCGTGGGACGAATATAGTTAGTAGATTCAAACGGATGTAGGTTGCCGAACGTATTCTCAGATGAAGAGACTTGCACAGGACAGGGTAGCGCGGAGAGCTGCATCAAACCAGTCTGCGGACTGAAGACGACAACAACAACGAAAACAACAGGAATTCAATACAATGTTCAACAAATAATTAAAATATTCTTCAGTCTCAGAATAGTAATAAAACAATCATCCACAGCTAAGCTTGACCAAGCAAGCAAATCCTTCAAACAGCTAAACCATTAAAAATTTTACACATTTAGATTCCATTTTAGTCTTTTCTTTTACACAAATCAACAAATCATTAAAATTGTGATTTACAGTTCGGAAACTAATAAGGACCGTTTTATCCAATCCAATAACAAATTTAAATCTTTAATCAGTAGGTTATTTCGCAATAGCTGGGTAATAAATAAATCTCAACAGACGAGACTTTCATTTAAAACAGATGCTCCCAAACTGGAAGCCAATAACCTTTAAATAAACTACAAAACGCTCAATAACCTTTAAAAGAAACTGAAACACATGGCTGACATGATTATTAAAAGGAGATGACGGAGGATCAGCTCGTGTTAGCGCCTCCCCAAAGCAGTCATGTCTTCATATGGTAAGTCTATATTGCAAAATGTTTTTATTTTTTTCGACTAGTTTCGATCTTATTTAAACCATCTTCAGGAAATTAAGCTCCATTGATGTTGTGTAGCTGGGAGGAAACTTGGAGCCTTCTAGTGCGTCACTGCTCAGCAGTGCGGAGCAGTGACGCACTAGAAGGCTCCAAGTTTCCTCCCAGCTACACAACATCAATGGAGCTTAATTTCCTGAAGATGGTTTAAATAAGACCGAAAAAAATAAAAAATAAATAACTTGCTCTCTAGACTGTTCTTTATATATAAATTGGATTCCATTATCTGGGTGGGTGTGCTCAACGGCCACAAAATCACTTTTATCAATAGTGAAAGGAGCAGCATTAGCGGTAAAATCTTTTGCTTTATTTATGCAAATAGATTTCCGTTTGCCAAGAAACCATATATAAAAAGACACCATATATATATATATATATATATATATATATATATATATATATATATATATATATATAAAGATAAATAAGAGTGCTGTTTCCCATAAGTGGAACAAAAATGTTTCCAAAAATAAGTAATGTTTTCGCCTGGACGCCGATAGCGACAAACACCAATGGGTGGAACAGTCGCCCACCTAGAAATACTTGTGAAATAGATCAAATGAGGGCAATAATGAGCGTTACCCCTCTTAAATTTCCTCATGCAAACCGTACGTGCGCAGCGATCGGGAAAGAAGAAAAACAGCTTCCCTATAAGTTGGCCCATACCCTGGGGTAGCTACAAGTACGTGGACGGCCACTAGGCAAGGGGGAAAAACCACTGGTGCACTTAGGTGTCCCACGGGAATATTGCAAATAAATGCCCAAAGCAGTTTTACACTTATAAAGACGATGCCCCCACTACTGGAGTGCCAAATGCCAGAAACAAGGCTTACAGGGACTCACAAAACTACCCAGCGTCAACTGCTGCTGCAGGAACGGAGCACATGGAAAACTACCACGCTATATTAATAGAGATTAGGTACTTTAACAAAATGCGGGCAGTCTATAACATTTAATATGTTATAGCGTCTCTGCCCTTTGACAGCAATCGCTAGATTACCGAAACAAACTGTACCTAAAGAAAACTTCTAGTCCCACAACAACACTAATAGCAACCCAGACAAACTTATATAATATTGTATGTATATATACGTATGTATATAATATCTAGATACTTTTGAACACTCTGGGCACACTTAATAATAATATAAACATGTACTTGTATTTCGACTATTTCAGAATATGTAATAAACGAACCTATAGAAGGTATAACACGAAGCAACATTATATAAAAACGTATTTTAAAATTTTAAGCAGACAGAAAGAGTACGTACCTTTGTATGTATAACGTAAAATGTTTAGTGCAAGATTGCACAAACTTACAGGGTAACACACGTATTTTGAAATAACCCAAATAAATTAGGACAACAGAAACACCCATACCCGAGGGGGGACTCGAACCCCTGACAGCGAGCGTACCGCAGCACTGCGCACCGTGCACACGACTAATCTGCCGCGGACCCGTTTTATAAAGTTTGTTTAATTGTGTAATATACCACCAAAATGGTTAAAATTATCTGATTTTAATACATGACTATTAATTAAACGATTAATATCGAATACGTCAGTGTGAACTGAAACCTGGAGTCAAAGCAATGTACGAAAAACATTAAGCCTTTCAAGCCAACACATAAAAGAGATTTCATTAATTACAGGCATTATTTTGTTATAGTGAAAATTCATAAGAGATCGATTATTTGTATTATAATAAATGAACGAATGTTTAATTCTTATTGCACAAAACATAAGGTACCTTTTGATTATATGAATGCCAGACTGTGTAAACACTGCATTGCGGAAGATGGTTTCTGACGTCTACAATGAGAGGACGTTTGAAAAAAAAAAAAATACTTAGAAATGGAACTATGTAGTGTTCTTCGGGGAATCACGCCACATCTACCGGAAAATGTTCAGTAACTATTTCCTGGCACATTATTATTTTGTGCCGGAACCGGGACTCGAACATGGGACCTTTGCCTTGCCCGCGAAAGGCAAAGGTCCCAGGTTCGAGTCCCGGTTCCGGCACACAATTTTAATCTGCCAGGAAGTTTCATGTCAGCACACACTCCGCTGCAAAACTTCATTTTGATAAGTACCTAGTTTAGAACGGTTTGTGGAGAAATCCCGAGATTGTTGCAAGTCTTGCGTCCAGTATCCCACAGTTCAGTAGGCCGAGACGGCGCGATACATTCACGAATAAACCGCTAATGCTGACATCTCTCGCTGCAGTGGTCCAGCTACAGATGCAGCATACTCCTGCCCACGTTTCTCTCCGGAACTCGGGCCTCTGGATTTCCACAACCTCTTCCTCTGCCTCCACACTGGCCGCACCAGCCGTGTACTCGGGCACCGTAATCAAATTCCACTAGCTGGCGGCTCTCACAGCACAGCGAAATAACCAAGTGCACAGCGACCACTAACACGACATTACTCTGGAGCCACATCGAGCACACATATTGCCCGGCCACCGCGGTCACTAACGGTCGTTTCCGACACGCCTTAACAGCTTCCTGCTTTCCGAATAAAGCTGTGAAAGCCACACGAGAGAACCAGTCACTGCCAAATAACAACTATCTGGCCGCAACCCAACTAGCAATTTCCGCTCAGCGGGACAAGGTCTTTCGAAAGAGGCGATCGTGGGAAACCCAGCTTGCGCTATTCGTCCACGAGACTCACAGGGCCATAGACACGGGTTTTCAGGTAGATGCTGTGTTTCTTGACTTCCGCAAGGCGTCTGATACAGTTCCCCACAGTCGTTTAATGAACGAAATAAGAGCATACTGTCTATCACACCAGTTGTGTGAATGGATTTAGGAGTTCCTAGATAACAGAATGCAGCATGTCATTCTCAATGGATAGAAGTCTTCCGAAGTATGAGTTATGTCAGGTGTGCCACAGGGGAGTGTCGTCGGTCCGTTGCTGTCCACAGCATATATGTAAATGACCTTGTGGATAACATCGGAAGTTCACTGGGGCTTTTTGCGGATGACGCTATAGTATATAGAGAGATCGTAACAACGGAAAATTGCATTTCAGTGCATTTCAATGAGGATCTGCATCGAATTGACGCATAGTGAAGGAAATACCAATTGAATCTCAACGTAGAAAAGTGTAATGTGCTGCGAAAATGTATAAAGAAAGATCCTGTATCATTTAGCTATACTACAGCAGGCCAACAACTGGAAGCAGTTAATTCCATAAATTATCTGGGAGTAGGCGTTAGGAGTGATTTAAGATGGAACGACCACATAATATCAATCGTCGGTAAAGCAGATATCGGGCTGTTATTCATTGGAAGAATCCTAAGGAAATGCAGTTCGAAAACAAAGGAAGTAGGTTGCAGTACACTTGTTCGCCCACTACTTGAATACTGCTCACCGGTGCTGGATCCGCCAGCCGCGGTGGCCGAGCGGTGTGCGGCGTGCCAGCCACGGTCTGCACGCTGCTGCGGTCGGGAGTTCGAATCCCCCCTCGGGCATGGATGTTTGTGCAGTCTTTAATATATGCTAGTTCATAAGTAGTTTGTAAGTTTTAGGACTGATGACCATGTAGTTAAGTACCATAAGCTCTACAAACATTTGATTTGGTCCAGGATCCTTACCAGGTAGGGTTGATAGAGGAAGTAGAGAAGATGCAACGGAGAGCAGCGTGCTTCGTTACAGGATCATTTGGTAACCGTGAAATCGTTACGGAGATGATCGATAAACTCCAGTGAAAGACTCTGCAGGAGAAACACTCTGTCGCTCGGTACGGGCTTTTGTCGAAGTTTCGAGAACATACCTTTACTAAGGAGCCCAGCAGTATATTGCTCCCTCCTACATATATCTCGCGAAGAGATAATAAAATCAGAGCGATTGGACCCCACACAGAGGCATACCGACAATCCTTCTTTCCGCGAACAAAACGCGACTGGAATAGGAGGGAGAACCGTTAGTGGTACTCAAGGTACTCTCCGACACACACCGTCGGGTGGCTTGCGGAGTATGGATGTAGATGTAGATGTACTACTCTTGTAGCCGGTGTCAGACCCCCACTCTATAGAAACACCCCGGGTGTCAAATATCACAGTGCGACACGTAGTATTAGCAGATGATAGACGAAATTACGAGCGCCACGCTCGGTGAAAAACGTAACACAAGATAGATTCATACATTCTAGGAAACTTGCATAAGGAAGACATACATTAGCCAAGCGGACACGATGTTTGCCGAAGAAAAAAGTTATTAACAAATGACAAGATATACTAACGCTGACTCCACTTACGATTCCCAGTCGGTCCGCGCTGGAGTAGCCGAGCGGTATGGAGCATTAAGTTACGGATCGCGCGGCCTCACGCGTCGGTGCTTCGAATCCTCCATCGGGCATGGATGTTTGTATTGCCCTTAGGTTAGTTTATTTCAAGTAGTTTGTAAGTCTATGAACTGATGATCAACGTAGTTTGGTCCCATAGAATTACAAACATTTGATTTTTTGGAATTCCCAGTCGGAAGCTAAATAATTGATAATTTTTTCGCCAGCAAATGCAAACCAAACCATAAACGGGGTCTTCCTAAATACAACTCAAGGCGGTAGGGTTCAACCATCCCTTGTACACTAGCTTTCTAGTAATTTCTTTCCAGAAATTTTAAGCTGCTGCAAACATAAGCTTATGTCTGCACTCGATGAAAGTTTTCAACTATATTGACTCAGTTTTGGCAGTGGTGTCCTGACTTTTGTATCTTACTAAACTGAAGTTTAACCACGATGGACGAGGCAAAGACAAAACAAAAAGTAGACTGGCACAGGCAAAGAAGGCTTTCACGGCCAAGAAAAGACATTGGCCTGAATGTGCGTGTGGAATGTCTGATATTGTACATATGGAGCCCAGCCCTATATGCAAATGAAACGTGGGCAGTGGGAAAAGTGTGGAACAGAATTGAAATATTTGACATGTCGTGCTAACGAGAACATTGAAATATGTAGTTGAGGTAACGAGGTTTTTCATACAAACAATGAAGATTCATCATGATAACATGGACAAGGAGAAGGAATTATAGTACTGTGTTGAGACTCAGCAAATAACTCTCATGACGTTAGATGGAGCTGTGGAGAGTAGGTAAAAACTGGAATATAACTATCAATTAATTGAGGAAATTGCAGACGTACCGTTCAATGGTTAATATTTAATGAAGAGGTTGGCGCAACAGAGGATTTAGCAGCGGATTACGTTAAACCAGTCGTCAAATACATGACTTACAAAAAGAAAATAAATAAATAAAATTAAAAAATAGAAGAATGTAAGAACACTGTCACAGAGAAAAAACAAATAAATCGAATGATATTACTGCTTTCCGTTGGTGTGGTTATATGGAATTTAAAGAAAGGAAGATACAAAATATTGTAATAAAACTGTAAGGCCATGGGACTGACTACACATTTTGTTTGTCCGTTTCTGCACATACATAAAAATTTAATGGTTTACAGCCTATTGTAGAAGCAATCGATATTCTATATTCTGAACATAGCCTCACCTAAACCCCCTCCTCCTTCCCCAATTTGCTGTATCTCTTCCACGTCCAAACAATATCGCTTTGGTTTTCTACTAAATGTCTGTAAACACAAGAAAAGACGCGGATACAATCAAACTTCAAAACCTTCTAAGCATGACATAACTACAGTCAAAACAACAAGAGTACTTCCTCCCTGGTTTTATGACTGGAACTGATCGGCTGTTTTACCCACTCCGTCGTAGTGGCATCGCTCAAACTTAGTTGTTTACACCTTTATGTGGGTAGAGTGACATTTATGGACAACTAGCTGAAAACACGACATTGCCCGAGTACTTATTTATTTATTCCAGTCATTTTTCAGGTATATATTCATTTGTATAAGTGCTGTTCGTCTGTAAAATCTCTTGGGAATGCAATTAGTAGTAAAGAAGGAATAGATTAAAACTTGGTGCGTAATGGGGCGGTTTTCCATGAACGTTACTGTTTACGTGCTCATATCTCATGAACTACGTGTCAGGATGTGATACAATTTAGAAGCTACATTCAACTATATATATATGAGTATACTGTCTGTAAAATTTCCTGTCGCTACAATTTGTAGTGTTCAAATTGTAAATTGTAACGTCATACCGAGAGCCGTAGTTTTACTGCATAAACAGCGGAAAAGTAGTAAGCGAGAAACGTTTTTCCTTTCATCATTTTACTATGGTTGCCAGCGAGAAAAAGTTTAATAAAGGTTTGAAATTGTGTTTAAAGTTTGTTGCAAATCGCTAAGTACTGTCATTCTCATACAGTGTATTTCGAAAGTCTCACCGCATTATATGGCATTTTTTTGCGATTTCTATTGGTTATGACGTAATATCTTTTGAACCAGTGCCGTATGTGACTGCTAACCATGCAGCAACTGTTACCTCACGGTAAAGAATGTGTGTAACAAATTTGGTTGCAATCGGTCCAAAGGTTTAGGAGAAAATGAGCAGCATTGTCGCAAAATGCAGCATTTTTCGCGCATCTCATTGTTTATGACGTCATATCTGGTGAACTATATATCGTATGCGATTCTTACACTTACGGCGACCGTCCTCATGGATTGAAGCTTACGTGTACAAAATTTCACAAAGATTTGTATGCAACACGTACAAACATACGGACACTCTGCTTTATATATTAGATTTAACATGTTCGTGACGACCCCCGCCACTGGGGCGTGAGGGCCGCCTTGCCTTCAGGACGGCGCACGCCTGTGTGGCGTCACCGAACTCTCACGAGACCAACGCTTATAGGTTCGGTCGCGCTTGCAGGTTAAAATGAACACTCTCGCCAGGCCCTCAGTAAACAGTTTGCTGTCACTGCGGCTGGTTCGTCCTTGAGTTAAAATGTCAACTGATTTTATCCAGCTCTTCGAATATTCATCTTTATTACTCCACCATTTGGATACTTTTCATTATAAAAGGTAAATTACCTCATAAGACCAATTTCCCATGGACATATCGAAGATTTTTTTTTTCAGAGGTGCCATGGGCCTGGGATTTTTGACAAAATTGGGGAGGGGGTCGAAACACCTCTGGCTACGTCCTGGACTTGTATACCCTATAGTATAATTCTGTTCGTTTGTTCTTGTACATTTAGATAAATTACGTATACATTGTCAATACTTTTTCATTCTTGTATATATTCAATGATGTTTTGTGTGGTGTCGCACAAGTCCAAAGTGCGCGCCACCTACTTTCGCCGCGCGCCGCCATGCACGCACGGCGCGGCGTTCTTACGACGACAGCCACGAGCGCCCTCTGCGGCAACTACGCTCGTGGCCACCAGTGAACGACATCGTCACTTGGGACTGAGTTAGGAACCAGTAAAGACTTCGGAATCCGATAGGCACCAGTGAAGACTTGGCTATCAGTTAGGCACTAGGCAGGACTCTAGCTCAACTATGTATCAACATTCTGCAGTACTATGTAAAAGTTAAGTATTGTATAAATTCTGTGCAATATATATCTCGTTCTAATTTACTCTAGTGTTTCTAGTTTCTGGCTGCTCTTCTCCGTACCTGCACCAGCGTGCTATCTTTATTCCTGTGTCGGTCTCATTTCACTCGGCCACCGACACCTACGACGTAAACGAGACACAAAAGCGGCGACGAGGCTGGGACACAAAATTTTGGAATGTAGATTTGTTTTGAATACATACATATATATATATATATATATATATATATATATATATATATATATATATGTGTGTGTGTGTGTGTGTGTGTGTGTAAGTGGAAGTGATTTTCTTTCAATTATTATTTTTTCTTCATGTATTTACCATTGTTCTTATACATAACTATTTTCTGTATAATAAAATAGATTCTTTACGTCGATTATTACTTGTCCCCAACTTTCTGAAACTCATGTGTCTAAATTTGAACGGGAAATATCCCATAAAAAGTAAAAATAAAAATTAGTAACGTTACAAAATAGATATAGATTTATACGGACACATTGAAGACACACGTTCACTTTTTCTCAAATTTTCCGGTTGGTTTTCAAAAAATTGAACGAAACCTGTGTAAGAACCTTCCCTATGTAATTTTGTGTACGTGTATTTGGTTGTCTGGATCTTGAGTTTTAAGAGAACAGACAGACAGACAGACAACAAGTGCGTCTTAGAGATAGAGATGTATAGAGATGTTGCACAAATTCTATGTCCTGTTCTTCCAGATTCAAGCTGTTTGTTCCATTACACCTATTCATTGCCAAGCACACGGTTTTTGTTTTGTTTATTTTGAGTCTAAGCTTTTCGAATGCTTCCTTCCACCATTTCAGCCGTTGCTGTACCTCATCTTCTTTCTCTCCCCATA
Source organism: Locusta migratoria (assembly GCA_026315105.1). Classification (NCBI taxonomy): domain Eukaryota; kingdom Metazoa; phylum Arthropoda; class Insecta; order Orthoptera; family Acrididae; genus Locusta; species Locusta migratoria. The sequence goes on from CM048744.1 coordinate 307,860,163, forward strand.
TCATCACACCGTCTGAAAATAGATTGTTTATTATCAACCTTATAACTTCAGCCATCATGATGAAAAAACGTAAAGGAGACACACAAGTTCCTTGCTGTACTCCACTTCTTGTTAGAAAACAGCCCCTGATCTTATACCCTGTACGTGGACACAGCTCTTGGTATCTTGATAAAATTGTTACCTTCGTGAAATTGTAACTTCTACTATATCTTTCTTGTATAATGTTTCCGAGATACGTTGGAGTGGAATGTTGTAGTGAGCCTCTTGTGTAACTACAGAAACAACTACCACTGTAACGCTGTAACTTGGAGAGGCATGAAAGACACGTGGCGAGAATGCAGCATCTGTCTGCACCACCCATCACACAAATTAAATTCCGATCAAACTGATAACAAATACAGGCTGATCAATTAATTAAATTGTAATCCTACAAACTTCAATGGGTCATTATCAGTATTATGTTAATTTTCGCAGTTCCAAAGACTGTATCAATTTATTGCCTACATAGAGGATCGTCAGTCGGAGGGGGCAAGATAATTATTTTCATGCCCCATTTAACTGATATAGAAGACGCCCAACATGGTGGAATCTAGTTCGACCTCCTGGCCGTTATTTCAAACCGTCGTTGGAAGCATGTTGTGTCGGACGGATTTGAGTTGCATGCGGTTTGAGAATTCGCTCTTTTTCAGATCAGAGAACCTGAAGGCCGGAAGTTAGGGGTTGCTGGCGGACAGGAACAGAAGTACCGCCTTCCCCTCCTTCTCTCTGTTTGGTTGGCTACAGGAACCTATTCACACACTGCCGAAGTCCGTTGCTTGTGTCTTAAGTAGGATGGAGAACAGCACTCCAGCCCCATTCCGTTGCTGTTTCTACTGGTAACATCATCACGAAGACGGTGCGCTCCGTTTTAAATCATTGAGTAGCACGTGCTTCTCATTAGCCTGTGAACAGTCTGTTTTAGCCAGCCGTGACGGACTCGTGATTCGATGTATTCCACTATAAAGACGGTAGTGCTATCGCTGCATTTTCACCGCCGCATTGGGGTGCTGCAAAACGGTATGGAGCGGTTGGTCCGACACCTGTTTCTGTGATCGTTTGCGTAACGCATGAGTAGTTCAATTTCGTTTACGAGCCTTCTCTCTTTCTGAGAACATCTAACATCTTTATTTTGTTAATATGTAAATCATTGTGTTACAGAGTTCTACAGCAAGTCTATTTGTCGCCCAGTGGATATATTCAGTGAATAGTTATACATGGAAACTTGTGACAGGGCTAACTGTGAAATATGTGCCTTAGTCTGAATAAACTTTACATCCGACACTCCAGACTTTACGAAATCGAAATGAAACATTTCGACCGTTTCGATGGGTTCAAATAATTTCAACGCCGAAGATGACAATTTGTGCTGGACCTATCCTGGCACGCTTTCCTTCCTACCCAAATTCACAACTTATAGCCTCCTATCCACTGTTCCTCTTGCTCGCAGCTTATACTGGATACCCGCAAGGGATCGAGCGTTTGAATCCCGCCGCACTGAAATTGTGTTTGCTTGCTGTGGGCGTATTTCACAATTATAGGTATAGTGTCTGTTCTTCCTCAGGTATAAATTACTAACTGTACAAATATTTATGTCTGCGTCTTGTCGTTCGGACGTGATAAGCTTACACCGAACAGATATTCGCATTAATACACACACACACACACACACACACACACACACACATATATATATATATATATATATATATATATATATATATATATATATATATATATATATATATATATATCCGATCGCCATAAAACCGTGCCTAAAGCCTTCCCCGGGCAGAAATTAGTAACTATACAAATTTTTAGCTCTTTATGTCTTGTGGTTCAGACGTGATAAACTACACCGAACAGACATTCGCATTTATATAGATTAAGATAAGATGTAATCTTCATTGATCGAGTTACTTACCAAACAAATATGGCACTCGTCTGTGTGGCATTCAGGATGGCCGCAAGTTCAGGTAGCAATACAAAGCCTAAATATAAATTTGTATCCGGCGAGTAAGTAAAATAAATAACGGCGAAAGTTCATTTGGACAGCTCCTCCGCGGTAAATTCTTTGCCGCTGCTCGTGGAAAATGTTCCCCCCTGCAGTATAGACAACGACGGCCCCCGAAACATATTTCATTTCTCCGGGAATAGCGCTGCCAGAGGGCGTTTCGCAGCGGAAGACGTCGAAACTCGTCGGCTTTTCTGGGGCGGCGGTAAGACTGGGGGGTCCGGAGGGAAGCGATCAATCACTGCGGCCCAAGAAGGAGCCAGAGCTTTGTCTGGTCGCCCTTTGTGTCCCACCTGCGGCAAACACACTGCTTAATTAGCCCACAAAGCGGCCCTCCAATTAATCATCCAGATACGCGGATTAGCACGGTCGCCTCGTTATTATGCGTGTTTCGCCGGCGCTGGGCGGGAGTCATCATCAGGTACCGAGGCCGCACGCCGATAGCCAGGGAGTCTCCTTTCTTCTGCACGGCAGTGGTTGCACGCTTTGTTTGACCTATCACCACACCAGCAGAGCGCAAGACATTTCTCTCTAACAAGCAGACCACATGAGTATCGGATTTTATAACTACTTTATAGTTAGGAGACGTGAAGTTCAGAACTTAAATAACAATCAATCAATGGCATTCGACGCAACTCTAAAAAATTCTCGAGAAAATCGACTTTGTATTTTTGCATGTGTGTATAGTCTATGGGACTTAACTACGGGGTCTTCAGTCCCTAAACTTACAAACTACTTATGAACTACTTACGAACTAGGACGGCACAAATATCCATGCCCGAGGGGGGATTCGAACCCCCGACCGTAGTGGCCGTGGAGACCGTGACTGGAGCGCCTTAGTCCCCTCGGCCACCGCGGCCGGCAATTAAAACAGTTGCAGCATATCTTGGTGGTAACGTTCTGGCTTCACAACCATAAAGTCGGTGGTTCGAATCTCGCGGTGACAAACAATTCGATGTTTTCGAATTTATTTGTTGTGGTCTTCAGTCCCCAGACTGGTTTAATGCAGCTCTCCACGCTGCCCTGTCCTGTGCATCTCAAAATACGTTCGGCAACCTACATCCTTTTGACCCCACAAGCTTCCTTCTAACGCTAGGTTGACAATTTCTTGATGTCTCAGAATGTGTCCAACCAATCTATCCCTTCTCTTTGTCAGGATAGGCCAGAAACTCCTTTCTCCCCGATTCAGTTAAGCACCTCATTAGTTACGTGATCTACACATTTAATTTTCATCATTCGTCTGTAGCACCACATTTCAAAAGCTTCTATCATTCATCTCCTAACAACACTCGTATTTATCTCACGCTTGCCATTATCATTGTGGCTAGCAGAAGGTTCAAATTATCCTCCCACAGCAGCGCCGTTAGTGAGTCTAGTTATGTTTTATGATGTCTTTGCGCTGGACTCGCATTCGGGAGAATGGCGGTTCAAAGGCGCCGCCAGCCATATCTAGATTTAGGTTTTCCTTCATTTCCTCAATCGCTCCAGGCAACTGACTGGACCGTTCCTTTTAAGGGCTCGTCCAGTATCCTTCCCCATCTTCCCAAACAGTGCAGCTTGTGCTCTATCTCTAATGATCACCATGCCGACGGGTCGTTGAACCCTAATACGGTGGTTCCGCAATCTGTGGGTCGTGACCCAATAGTGGGTCGTGAGGTGTATTCAAGTAGATCCCGGACGACTTATAAATATCCAAGTAAAATCTCATTGACTTAGAAAATATGGAAATCTATTTCAAAACTTTTATAACCTGAAAAGTTATGTACAAAATCGGTTCCAAACAAGACACAAATTTGGCTTATAACGTCTTCGGGACGATACGTAAACAGAGCAGCTGCAGCATTCCATTTTCGTCATGGCAACGCCGCGTCCTCTTTCATTTGCGAAATTGTCATATGTGTAACCTTCCACTGATTTATTCTTTTTCTGACAGAAAAAGCGCACCTTTTTTCTTGTTGTTTATGGTACGAATACCTGTTTCCAGAGGCGGTTTGTATTACTGTGTACTAAATTTGTATTTTGTATTTATTTAACTATGCACACGTTGTTAGGGCTGGATCGACCTTATCGAGAGGAGAAGTACACTGTCTTGATCGGTGTAGCAGCGGATGTTGTATACCAGACCAGTAGTTCCACAATCATATATCATACGTTTCCGATAACAAATTTCTGTAGATGTGTTCAAATGGTTTGTAAACACATTGGTACAAACTGCTCTGTTTATCATTCTCTACACGTACAAATTACTTGAACTAACTTATAGTAAGGACAACAAACAAACACACATACACCATACCCAAGCCCAAAGGACGACTCGAAACTCCGCCAGAAACGACCTCCTAGTCTTAACATGAAGCCTTAGACCACGCGTCCACTCCCTCGCCGTGCCTCTCCTTCCATTTCTTTCATCTATATCGAGACAAAATATGTCTGTCGATATTGATTAATTATTTGATAGTCCCTCATTAGGTTGTCACCAAATTAGACCATTGCACTGGTGCAGGCACAATTGGAATTCTTCAAAAAAATCAGTGTCGTTCCAATCACGATACCGCCTACAGCACCGCGACGGTCGCAGTCTAGAGGACGAGGTCCTGCAACCGGTTTTAGTGTGGTGCTGGATTCCTTATTGTAACAGATGATTGTTCACACTGGCAGTGCCCATCTTGTTTCCTTCAAGAAAGTAAAGAGTCCGTTTGGATCCTATATTTATAGGGATTTATTCTCACCATTTAAGAAATGATCTATTATTAATATAAAATCTGTCTCTCATGGAAATTTTTCATTCATGGGTATGACATTGACATATGACAAAATTTGTATTTAACCGTTTAAATGGAAATGAAAGAATGCTTCTCACTTCCTGTATTAGCAAAGAGTCCTACTATCTGCATACACTATGATAAGTAATCTATTGCCGCAGCGGAGCGGCCAAGCGCATTGAGGCGCTATGCTTCGATGCGCGCGGCCGTTCCCGTCGGGGGTTCGAATCCCCCCCTTGGGCATGGATGTTTGTGTCGTCTTTAGTATAAGGTAGTTCATAAGTAGTTTGTAAGTTTAGGGACTGATGACCCCGCAGTTAAGTCCCTTAAGCTTAAGAAACATTAATTAGACATGTTGTAAGGTATTAAGGCCTTGTAAAAGTGGTTTGTGGAGCTACCTCGCCATAATCAAAATTACTTCGGACTCCATTACGAAAATTATATCCATAACATTAATAAAGTTGTTAATATGAAATAATCTCGGTCTGTTAAGCTTTCACAACTAAACCGCCGAACGATTTTGATTAATAAGAGGTTTTCAGCCAAGATCGCTTTCTTCTTTTAATTATGTGACCGGTTTCAGCGTGCTAGACGCAATCTTCAGACCTGTCGTTATTTTTTTACATCACCGTTACATTAACAATTTCTGATATAGCACATTGATATACATTCATATTGCATAAGAAACACGTTGTTGGGACGATCTAGGATTGTTTAATAAGATCCTTTCAGCCAAGATCGCGTTCTTCTTTTAATTATAAGACCGGTTTCAGCGTGCTAGACGCAATCTTCAGACCTGTCGTTGTTTTTTACATCACTGCTATAAAAACAATTTCTATTATAGCACATTGGATTTTGATTAAATTGGTATGAGAATAGCTTGAAGTCTGATTAAGAACATTGTATGTAATTCAAGATATTCGTTGAATTTAAGAATATAATTGACCAACAAATGTCGAAGAGCCCAGCAGGTACCGACCAGCCGCCGTGTCATCCACCACCGGACGCCGTCAACGGATGCGGGACTGAGAGGGACGAGGTCGGCGCCTCACACCCTCGTCCTTGCCGTTGTTTTCGTTTGTTTAATTTGAGGTGCCACTTGTCAACCAAGTAACTCTTCAATTGGCCTCCCAAGGGCTGAGTTTACTGATTAATATCATGGTTAACACCCAAAACTACAGCTCATCGGTTGCATAGCTAGAGGTTGACTACTTAACCAAGGTTTAGGCTTCATCGGAAGTAACCAATTTTTAGTTGCGTGAAATGAACAGAAAGTGGTTCTTGAGCAACAGAGCTCAGGTTCAAATTACAAATATAAAATACATGTGTCAAGATTTAAAAAGCAGAATAATTTTCATGTAACTAAAATTCGTCGCTAAGGGGCCCCTGTGTGGCCAGCCCTGTGGGCGGCATCTCTGCCTGGACTTTAATTCCCTCTCCAAATTTCTCCTTGTATTCCTTCGCAGCTTGCTCAATATACAGATTGAACAACATTGGGGAAACGCTACAACGCTGTCTTACTCCCTTCCCAACCACTGCGCCCCTTCCATGTCCTTCGACTCTAATAATTGCTGTCTGGTTTTTGTACAAGTTGAATATAACTCTTCGCTCCCTATATAGGTTAGGTTAGGTTAGGTTAGACGTTCCATGTTTCGAATTACGAAAAGAGGCCGTAATGAGGAACATAGAAGTATAGTGCAACAACTAAAATCACTTAACAAGAACAAGTCTTGTGGTCCGGATTGTATACCCATTAGATTTCTATCTGATTATGCTGAAGCGAAAGCTCCTTACTTAACAGCCATATACAACCGCTCTCTCATAGTAGGGTCTGTACCAAAAGATTGGAAAGTTGCACAGGTCACAACTATATTCAAGAAAGGCAGTAGGAGTAACCCAATAAACTACAGGCCTATTTCATTGACGTCAATTTGCAGCAGGGTTTTGGAACATATCCTGTATAATGAATTATCTCGAACAGAACGATCTATTAACACGGTTTTAAAAAATATCGTTCATGCGAAACACAATTAGCTCTTTATTCACACGAAGTGATGGGTGCTAGCGACAAGAGTTCGCAAATCGATTATGTAGTTATTGATTACCAGAACGCTTTTGACACCGTACCTCACAAACGGCTTTTAATCAAATTGCATGGTTATGGTATATCGCCCCAAATTTGCGATTGGATAGGGGATTTCCTGTCAGAGAGGACACTGTTCGTAGTAATCGATGGTAAGGCATCGATTAAAACAGAGGTGATATCGGGCGTTTCAAAGAGTAGTGTTATTGGTCCTCTGTTGTTCCTTATTTACATAAACGATTTAGGGGAAAATCTGAGTAGCTCTCTTAGGTTGTTTGCAGATGACGCCGTCATTTACCGTCTAGTAAAATCATCTGAAGATCAAAACCAACTTTGCTTAAAAGATAAATCAATCAAAAGTGAAGGCCGTAAACTCCACAAAATACCTACGAATTACTATTACGTCAGACTTAAACTGGAAAGAACACTTAGATAATGTCGTGGAAAAGGCGAACCAGAGACTGCGTTTTATTGGCAGAACCCTTAAAAGATGCAACAGAACTACAAAAGAAACTGCGTACACTACGATTGTCCGTCCATTTTTGGAGTATTGCTGACCAGTGTGGGATCCTTACAAGGTGGGTTTGACGGAGGACATCGAAAGAGTCCAGAGAAGGGCAGCTCGTTTCGTATTGTCACGATACAGGGGAGACAGCGTTACGGAAATGATACAGGATCTGGGATGGGAATTATTACAACAACGGCGCTTATCTCTGCGGCGTGGGCTACTTACGAAACTCAAATCGCCAACATTCTCCTCTGAATGAGAAAATATATTGTTGACTCCCACTTACATAAGTAGAAATGATCATCAGAATAAAATACGAGAAATCAGAGCTGGAACGGAGAGATTGAGGTGTTGATTCTTTCCGCGCTGTGTTCGAGAATGGAATGGGAGATAAAAATAGTATAACGGTGGTTCGATGAACCGTCTGCCAGGCACTTAAATGTGACCCCTTGTAGATGTAGATGCAGATTTAAGTATAAATAACTGATGCCACCCAAAGTGGTCGCCACACACGCGACCCGTAGCGAGGCGTTTTAGTTACATATAAGTTATTCTGTTTTTTAAATCTTGACACGTGTATTTTACATTTGTAAATTGAACGTGAACTCTGTTGCTCAAGAACCGTTGTCTGTTCATTTCATGTAGCGTAAAACTGTTTACTTCCGATGAAGGCCACCATGGTTGAAGCCGAAACCTTGGTTAAGTAATCAACCTCTAGCTTTGCAATCGATGAGCTGCAGTTATTGCGGTTGCTGTCCCAACAGCCATGTTTAAAATGGTAAAAAATAGAAACATCATAGTTGTTAAATATCAATGTTGTTAAATAAATATTTTTTCCAATGCCAGTGTTAAATTTCCTTCCCGAAATGTACAACTCCCATCTCGCGCTAGCTACCCCATTCCGAAAATGGTAAATATTAGTCATCAGGCGCGGCTGGTTTATCTGATCCCCTGCGGAAAGAGAGACGTCGGCTAAGTTGGTCATAACTGTCAGGGGGGCGCTCAGTCACGCGCCGCCCCCCCCCCCCCTGTTTCCTGCTGGGTGCGGCTGTGGCCCCCTCCCCTCCCCCCTACAGAATTTATGTGCGCTAACGACGCTAATGCCGGCAAAGACGCGACGGCGCGCGGTCTGATGCACGGCCGCCGGGCACGGCAGGCCAGGCCGCCGCAACGGCTGTATCACCGACAGCGCACACACACACACACACCGCACCCCCATTGTGCGGTCCGCGCCCCATCGTGGCCACAGATCGCTGCCGCACACGTAACCTAAGCGGCCCTCTGGATGTAAATATTGAGTCCAACAAATAATCTTTATCTTTATGTATGCCACCATAAAGTAGCTAAAATATTAATGCCCAAAGCTGTATATTCTTAATTCGTCTTAGTTACTCTATAACCTTTTTTCGACTTAAAAGTCATCTTCAGGTGTTATGCCTGCAACACATAAGTTTTTATAATATTTAGTATTAGGCTGCCTACTTGTGTTGGACAGAGGTAAAAGAAGTGCTACATACCACATTCTGTTATGCTGTACACTTCGATATTATTGTGACGTGATATATTTTATTATTTCTCTCTATCTCTTTCTCTCTCTCTCTCTCTCTCTCTCTCAGGGTGTTTCACTAAGTGTGTTTGCCTCTGTAACTTATAAAATAATAGGTGAAAGGAAATTTTAATGCGGTAGGTCAACACAAGAAATGTTACACTTCCTGCGGAGCTATGAACATAGTTTATTGTATCATTTTCCAAACAGTTACATCACAAAGACATAATTTTTTAAATGGAACAATAGTTTTTTTTCTATCGTGTATTGGATTCGTTTAAACCAGCTGCGTCCAAATCAGTTTAAACTACATTCCTATCACTGTTAGTTTGGGAGCTACAACCCTTCATACTTCCGGGGGCGGAGGCTACGACATCGTAGCTGAGTGGCTGGTGGTCATGAGACAGTGGGCCGTGCCCCAGGGATAGCCACTCGGCCAGTCAGCTACGCTATCACCGCCTCCGTCCCCGGAACTTTGAAGGGTTTGTAGCTCCCAAGCTAACAGTGATAGGAATGTAGTTTAAATTGATTTGGACGCAGTTGGTTTAAACGAATTAAATACACGATAGAAAAAACTATTGTTCCATTTAAAAAATTATATCTTTATGGTGTAACTCTTTGGAAAATGATACAATAAACTATGTTCATAGCTCCGCAGAAAGTGTAACATTTCTTGCGTTGACCTACCGCATTAAAATTTTCCGTCACCTATTGTTTTATAAGTTACAGAGGCAAACACACTTAGTGAAACACCCTAAATATATATATATATATATATATATATATATATATATATATATATATATATATATATATATATTACGTAACTTATAATATTGTGTTGTCATGCGAGATCTTTATCAAGTTACGAATTTTGACATTTATTTGACAGCTCTACAGAGATGTAATATGTTTACATTATTTGCACAGAGAATATATATCTATGAGTGTTAAGAGATAGATTATATGATTGTTTTGTGAGTGTGGTGTCGATTCTGTGCATTTGAGGGAAAGCTTTTATTTGAAATTGAACGAAAGATGTTGGGCTTTTTTATCTTCGATAATTTTGTTGGCATATTTTATGTCAGATTAACGATGAGGTTGTCTCTATAGATAATCATTAATGGTAATTTTGTTATTGCGCTATTATCTATGATTGGCAGTGGGATTGTTTAGGCGTTGTCCTGCACTAGAATATGAATAAAACTATCAAATAATTTTTGTGCCTGAAATCCGTTTGATCGTTAACAAATGTCTTAGGTCTGGAATTTATAAAATATCTGGTAATTCATGTAATAAGTATTATATAGGACAGACTGGGCGAAATTTCACTATAAGATACAAAGAACACACTAGAGAAAGTGTAAAGACCCCTTCCACAATTTATCAACATTTGCAGTCCGAAAATCACGCAGTTGACACCGTAGATAACGCACTACAAATTTTGCATACTATACAGAAGGCATACGAGGTGAATATTCTTGATGAAATGGAAGTATGCCTAACTAATTTGCTATGTGAATACATATATATATATATATATATATATATATATATATATATATATATATATATATATATAAGAGGAAAAAAATAAAATATATCACGTCACAATAATATCGAAGTGTACAGCATAACAGAATGTGGTATGTAGCACTTCTTTCACCTCTGTATAAAATAAGTAGGCAGCATAGTACTAAATGTTATAAAAACTTATGTATTGCAGGCATAACACCTGAAGATGACTTTTAAGTCGAAATAAGCTTATAGTGTAATTAATACGAATAAGAATATACAGTGTTGAAATTATATAATTTTTATTATTAAAATGTCGATGTACGACGTCACTAACACTGTGGGCCTCGCAGACGACAAAATGCCCAAAGCATTTCTTTGAACCACGATGGGATGGTCGAGCGCTCTAACGCGCCTTGCTGAGGAGCGCGTGCCTGCTCCTGTAACTGGTGAAGTTCTTCCAACGAAGACGAAGCATTAAGGGTTGCTGCCTATCGCCTTTCCTCTCAGACAGGAAGTGTCACTTACCTGCTGATCTGCTGTTCTTGGACCGTAAAGGCGTCGGATTTCTTCTCTAGGCAGGTATTTCGTCGTATTATTGTAGATGGAGCATGTGCAGACAAATGTGAAAATTACAGAACTATCAGTTTAATAAGTCATTGTTGCAAAATAATGAAATGAATAATTTACAGACGAATGGAAAAACTGGTGGAATACGACCTTGGGAAAGATCAGTTTGGATTTAGGAGAAATTTTGGCACACGGGAGGAAATACGTTACGACTTATCTTAGAAGATAGGCTAAAGAAAGGCAAACGTACGTTTTTTAGCGTTTGTAGATTTGGAAAAAGCTTTTGACAATGGCTACTGGAATACACTGTTTCAACTTCTGAAGGTAACAGGCGTAAAATATAGAGAGCGAAGAGTTATATTCAACCTATACGAAAACCAGACAGGGTTATTAGACTCGAAGGGCAAGAAATGGACGCAGAGGTTGGGAAGGGAGTAAGGTTGTAGACTTTCGCCATTGTTGTTCAATCTGTACATTCAGCAATCAATGAAGGAATGCAAGGAGAAATTTGGAGAGGGAATTAAAGTTCAGGGAGAAGAAATAACAACTTTACGGTTTGCCGATGACATAGTAATCCTGTCAGAGACCGCAAAGAATCTGGAAGAGCAATTGAATGGAATGGACAATGTCTTGAAAAGAGGTAATAAGATGAACATCAACAAGAGTAAAAAACGACAATAGAATGTAGCGTTAGAAAATCAGGTGATGCTGAGGAAATTAAATTAGGTAATGAGGCAATAAAAGTAGTAGACGAGTTTTCTTATTTGGTAGCAAGATAACTTCTGAAGGCCGAAGTAAAGTAGATATAAAATGCAGAATGGCGATGGGAAGAAAAGCGTTTCTGAAGAAGCGAAACTTGTTGACATCCAATATTAGTTTAAATTTTAGGATGTCCTTTCTGAAGGCATTTGTCTGGTATGTAGCATTGTATGGAAGTGAAGCGTGGACAATAAGGAGTTCAGACAAAAATATGATAGAAGCTTTTGAAATGTGGTGCTACAGACGAATGATAAAAATTAGATGGGTAGATCACATAAGTAATGAGGTGCTCAACAGAATTGGGGAGAAAAGGAATTTCTGGCGTATTCTAAGAGAAGGGATAGGTTGGTGGGACACACCGTGAGACTTAAAGGAATCATCAACTTAGCATTAGAAGGAAGTGTGTGGGGTAAAAATCGTAGAGGGAGACCGAGGGACGAGTATATTAAGCAGATTAAAAGGGATGTATTCTCAGATAAAGAGACTTGCACAGGACAGCTTAGCATGGAGAGCTGCATCAAACCAGTCTGCGGACTGAAAGCTACAACAACAACAATATTGTAGATGCATTAATTGAAAAGAGGACAGTAGGAAAGTTACAGAATAAATAGGCAGAATTGTTTTGAAATCTGTATTCATAAAGATATGACGAATTTGAGGTAGCCCTGTTGCATGTTTAATAATTACTTCACAAATAACACTATTTTGCCACGAAACTTACTTTTCTGTACGTCAAGGAATTACTAACAATAGTCAAGAAATAAACACATTTTATACAGATACATTTGCAGTCCCTAGAGAAAGCAGAGAGTGGTTGAATGAGAGCGAATGTTGGTAGCCATGAAGTCAATACAAAATCAGAGCAGGGGCCAAACGGCCAAGCTTGGTAAGTGTAGCGGATGCTAACACTCGCCCATCTTTGTAACAGACGCGGACGGTCCGCAGAGTACACTTTACTAATACGGCGGTAACTTCCGCCCTAGACTTTCCACGAGGTGGATACTTCGAAGCTCTTCAACCGAAGCCGCTGTGGAGTAGCCGAGCGGTCTATGGCGCCTCGCTGCGGAGCGCGTGGTTACTCGCCGTCGGAGGTTCGAGTCCTCCCTATGGCATGAGTGTGTGTATTGTCCTCAGACACTCAGGTTGGGACACCTGTTTGGAGCGCAGAACAAACCTGGTATGCCTACGCCACGGCGTCGCTTCCGGTTGCTTTTAAATTTGACAGCTACAGGAAATTCTCCATTATGAGAAATTTCAAGATTAACCTAACGGGTAATGTAGAAATTCCTCTGTCCCTTACATTCGATTGTCGTCTGTGATGCTCCTTGGTTGGTGAAAATTAATAAACCGTCCGAAATTAATTGATTTAATTTTGCTACTTGTTAATTAAGGTCGCGTCTGGTCTGTTGTTGGTATCAGGGAGTTTGTAATTTTACTGGCAACTTGAACCCGTGGTCGGAATAACATATTTAATTTTTTATTTTTGCCCTGATTTCTTTCTTATGGCACATCCGTTGCGGCCGTGTATTGTGTGCCCTCAAAAAGTTGTGCCTTACACTCCCAGTCGGATGTTCGCGTCCTCCCTCGAGATGTGTGTTTGTGTATGTGTGTGCGTGTGTGTTGTCCTTAGTTTAAGCAGTTGGTAAGCCTTGGGACTGATAACCTCATCAGTTATCAATACTTTATTGATGGCGGTAGCAACAACAACGCCTCTTCTCCCAGCAGTTTCCTCTGAAGGAAAAGTGTCAGTGCTCTAGCAGATTTTAATCTTCTTTTACCCCCTGACGCGGCTTTTATGCTGAATTCCGTTCTTAGTGATTTTTGAAAGAAAAAGGGATTTTATAGATGGTTTTATAGGCAAGTGCGTTACAACTCAACTAGCTGTAGTTTAAGAGTCAAAGTAACATATGGTTAAGATCTGAACGAAATAAACACCTGATGATGCAAATTTAATTTGAGAAAACGGTGGTGAGTTCTTAGTAAAGAATTTTTAACTGTCGCAGCGGTGTGTTATCAAAAAAATAATCGGTTAAGTCCCAAAGATTTACAAATATTTTTTTTTATTTTACTTCAAGAGTATGCTGATACAGTAGCTGCGTACCTAGCAATCATACAGAACAGCCCACTCAGCGAAAGACCCGTACAAGTCACTCCATTATCCAAGAAAGGCAACGGTAGTGATTTGCAAAATTACAGGTCCATGTCATTTAGGAACATATACGCTTTCTGAACATAGTGAACTGCCTCGAAGAGAACGACCAATTGACTTGTAGTCAACAAGTATTCAGGAAGTATAGTTCGCGTATAACTCACTCACATGACGTGATGAGAGCTATTGACAAGTAATTTCAAATCGATTTCATATTTCTAGATTTCCGTATGGCTAAGCAGACGTCTTAGTGTGTTCGCGGAAGATATTGTCGTTTATCGGTTAGTAATGTCAGCAGAAGATCAAGACCAACTGCAGAACGATCTAGATCGAATGATGCAAAAATTACTGTTTACCCTAAATCATGAAAACCTTGAAGTCATCCATATACACATTAAAATAATTTCATTAAAGTGCATTTATACGGTAAGTCAGTAAAATCTAAACGCCGCAAATTCAACTAAATATCTAGATATTTTAATTGGAAACAACTTTAGTTGGAAGGAATACACGGGTAATATAGCAAGGAAAGCGAAACGAAGGATAGTTTCATTGACAGAATAGTTAGAAGATGCAAGAGTGCTCCTAAGGAAACGACTCTCGTCTGTTCTATTTAGAAGTAAGCAGGAATCTCTTTTACCAGTACGCTGTTCGAAAGTAGAAGTTTCCGCTTCTGCTCGTTTCCATTAGTTGCAGATAATCTCATAAGCACGAACTGCAATACAAATTGCATGACTATTTGGTTTACGATATTGGTAAATAAATATCAGTCAAAATTACGGGTTCCACTGAAGACCTTAAAGGTGTCGTGTTGTCGAGAGCTGAGGAGTAGTTTACTGCAGATACGAATTACTAAAATGCTGTCACACTGGCATAAGTCTATCCCTGATAGAGACGGTCGCCGAGATCGCAAGACTTGTTGTGAGACGCTATACCGACGCTAAGACACACGAGACAGGGCCGCTATTCATTTACAATTTAGACGTTTCATGTGAATGTCGATGGAGCGCGTAGCATACTGCTCTGATTGTCCGTCTATACGCAATTCCGAAGATTTATGGATCGCAAGAGAAAAATGATATCAACGTGGTCCATCACTGTGCTCAAATATTTTAGTTCTAAACTTGAAACCTGTGTAATTTTATTCTTGTGTTAGTCCCCGTATACATTAATGTTAAACTCTACGATTAAAAGATTAAAGATTTTTGCTAAAATTTCGATCATAGAAAATCGGATAAAAATCAGATTAAATACTTTAGACAAATGTGCATAAAATTAATATACGAAAATATTGAATAGAATGAATGGCGGAATACAGCTTGGGGTTGAGGCAACACACAAAAATAACGTTACAGAGAAAACGTACGAAAAGTACCCCGGTAGCTTCTTGCTGGAAATGTTGATCACAGCAGCTGAAACTGTTAAGTTGTTGAATTGTTTAGAAAAACTTCATGATACTTTCCGCAATAAAATAATGTTCAGACTGTTCGCCTCGTAAGTAATTGTTGACGGACTGTGTACTAAAGTTCGATAAGGCAAGTAACAAACATAAAAAATCTATATGACTTCGTGAAACTGTTAATACGAATGCACGTTCTAAAAGGAAAAAGGTAATGATTTAAAGTAACTGATCGGGATTTTATCAATGCAATACACGAAGCGAAAGTGATGACGTCTCAACGTCATGTTACGACGGAATATCGAGGAGCTGAAAATAGTTAACAAGTGACGGGACATTACTACATGAAAACAGGGCGGAGACACTGCTCTCAACAAAATATGGTATATTTTAAAGTAAAATTTAACAACACTCACACTTACATCACAAAGCAGTCTGCGTACATGTCCACACTTAATAAGCTCAAACAAGAGAGAGTGTTCGAAAAACTTACGGGTATGCTGCCAGGTAACAAAATCGACGACGGCCGATATTTTTGGAGGAGACCACCCTGCCATTTTCAAGTCGAAACTGCAGTGAGGAAGCAATGTGCAACGATCTTTAAAACCTCCGTTTTCAATGGGTAAGCAGGAAAGACAACACACAACGAGCAAGCAAGCACGCAGCGCCGACACGACCAAAGATGAAACCGGTCAGAATATCGTTAATAAACATCAGTTCTCGACGGATGAGGTCGGATTAGTTTTGTCCCTCTGTTTCTTGACAATTGAGACTCATTGAAAACCGAGGTTTTAAAGATCGTTGCACATTGCTTCCTCAGGAAACTATCAAGTGTCTTAATTCGTATTGTGCTGTACCTCCTAGATTATATGGCCTTCCTAAAGTCAATAAAGATGAGTGCCCTCTTAGTCCTATAGTGTCAAACATTGGTGCTCCCACATATTGTGTGGCAACACATCTTGCTGGTTTGTTGAGCCCACTGGTAAGCCATTGTGAACATCACATTAAGAACTATGTGGATTTCCTACGTCGATTGGAGGGATTGCACTTGGCTGACTCGGGTATTTTAGTTTTGATGTGGTTTCTCTTTCCACTCGCGTTCCTCTGTCTGATTCGTTGCAACTAATTGAGACGAAGTTTGGTACTGATTTAACGAATTTATTTGGACATGTTATGACTTCTACCTACTTTTTATTCAATGAATATGAGAAGACCGATGGAGTTGCAATGGGAAGCCTTTTGTCACCAATAATTGCTAATTTATTCATGGATGACTTTGAAGATCGAGCGGCTTTGAAACCTGCTTTTTTTCTCCACATATGTAGACGATACTTGCTGGTTGGCCTCATGGTAGTGAGAACCTGAATTATTTTTTTGAACATCTAAATTCAATCCACCCCAACATCCGTTTCACAATGGAAGTGGAAAAGAATGGTTGCCTTCACTTCCTTGGTTGGTCAGGAGAAAGACAGATGGTACGTTGGGACAGACTGTTTATAGGAAGCCAACGCATACTTATTTGTATTTGCATGCTGATACTTGTCACAATCCAGCTCAACGTGAAGGGGTTCTTCGAGCCTTAGTGCATAGGGCTCACGTCATTTGTGACCCGGAAAGTTTGCTCACTGAGCTGTCTCATCTGGAGAAAACTTTTCAACAGAATGGCTATGGTGAAGGGCAGATTAAAAGAGCATTGCGCTATCGATCACATGTGCAACGGGCTAGTGATGATAGCAAAGAGTCGGCACCCACGTCAGTGGCTTTTCTGCCATACGTTCGCAGTACTTCCAACAAGATTGGCCGCATTTTGTGTAAAAACAATGTAAAATGTTGGTTTCGTCCACCTTCTAAAATTAAGGCTCTGTTGGGATCCGTTAACGATGATCTCGGTTTGCGCAAGGCGAGTGTCTACCGTATCCCATGTAGCTGTGTAGCTGTTGGTCAAACTATTAGGACTGTTGAGGACCGTTGTACTGAGCATAAACGTCACACACGTTTACAACAGCCAAACAAATCTGCTGTGGCCAAACACTGTCTTGACACAGGTCACCCTATGGAATACAACAAAATGGAAATTATGGCATGCACTTCCAACTACCGGGACTGTGTTATCAAGGAAGCGATAGAAATAAAACTAGGTGACAACCTTATGAATAAGGATGGAGGGTTCTGGTTAAATTCCGATTGGGATCTTGCTCTCTCACTTGTCAAAAACAGAGGGACCTCATCTGTCGAGAACTGATGTTTATTATCGATATTATGACCGGTTTCATCTTTGGTCGTGTCGGCGCTGTGTGCTTGCTTGCTGGGTGGGTGTTGTCTTTCTTGTTTACTCATTGAAACCGGAGGTTTGAAAGATCGTTTCACATTGCTTCCTCACTGCAGTTTCGCCTTGAAAATGGCAGGGTGGTCTCCTACCAAAATATCGGCCGTCGTCGATTTTGCTACCTGGCAGCATACCCGTAAGTTTTTCGAAGTTGTTATTCGCCAGGAGAAATTAAGGAATCACAAGAGAGAGTGTGTTCGCGGTTCCGTCCTCTCGACACGCCGGAAGAAACGAAAGACGAGCAAGAAAACCTTTTCACAGATAAAATATATCTAGGAGGAGGGAAACACGGTGACAAGAGTCGCTGATCCATAAAAGAAAAATATTAATTTAATTATTTATCGTTACACCCGGACATGACAGAGTAGAGTAAGGGCCAGTATGTGTAAAGGTCGGCAGTGACGCTTGCGCGCATATTGAATGGTCTACAAACGTCCCAGCTCTTTTTTTGTGGTTTTAGGGCGCAGAACGTCTACGGTCATTAGCGCCCAGACAAGAACTAGACTAGATTCACTAGATCTCAAAAAAAAAAAAAAAAAAATCGGTGACTGTCAGAAAAATCAAGAGGAAGCTAAAAACGAAAGATAAAAGACAAAAGGATTAAATATCCTTCGATAAGTTGGCCAAGTTGATAAAACGCAAAACTCGAGCAGCTGCTCGTGTGTCATCAGCTAAAATTTCCTCCAGTGTAGACGGAAAGTGAAGGGCTACACGGAGATGATTAAAAATTACGCAAGACAATAAAACATGTCGCACCGTCAGCAATTCACCGCAGGAGCACAGCGGTGCAGGGTCGGCGGTTAGCAAATGTCGGTGGCTGAAACGGCAGTGACCGATCCGCAACCGGGCCAGGATGACCTCCTCCCGCCGAGAGGGGAGTGAGGAGGTCCTCCAAGTGGTCGGGATCGGTTTGACAGTTCGCAATTTATTGTTGTTCAGTGAAAACCACGCACTGTGCCATGACGACACGATACTACGGCGAACAGCCCGTTGAACATCGTCCGGTGGGATGCAAAAGGTAGCCATGCAAGGCAAAAGAGCTGCGGCCTTGGCTGCTATGTCGGCGGCCTCATTCCCGGGCACACCCACATGGCCAGGGACCCACAGGAAAGAAACGTGACAGCTAGCGTGCTAGCAACTGGAGGGAGCGTTGGATCCGATACACGAGAGGATGGTTCGAGAAAAGGTCCTTAATACTCTGCAGGGCACTAAGGGAGTCAGAACATATGGCATAGAAAGGTTCGCGATGGCGGCAGGTATACAAAACGGCCTGGTGGAGGGCAAAAAGCGCAGCCGTGAAGTTCGAGCACCGGTCAGGGAGCTTGTATTGGAAACGGTTGTCCCCGACGACGAAGGCAGATCCGACACCGGCAGTGCTCTTGGAACCATCAGTGTAAATAAATATGGCATTATCGAACCGCGAACGGAGTTCGACAAGCCTCAAGCGGTATACCAAATCCGGAGTGCTCTCCTTGGGGAGCGAACTAAGTTCAAGGTGAGTGTGAACCTGGGCCTGATGCCACGGTGGCAATGGGCTTTCGCTCAACCGAAGGATGGAAGGAAGGGTAAAATCGAGCCACTGTAGCAGGCGGCGAAACCGAACTCCAGGTGGAAGCAAGGCAATCGCAGACAACTGATATTGGCGATCGAGTGAGTCGTCAAAAAATAATCGGTAAGATGGATGGCATCGACCGCAGGCGGCATGCGTACTGACACAAGAGTATGTCGCGTCGAGTGGTCAACGGTAATACAGCAGCCTCGGCATATAGACTTTCAACAAGGCTGGTATAAAATGCACCGGTCGCCAGACGTAATCCCCGATGGTGGATAGAGTTGAGACGGCGGAGAATCGACGGCCGTGCAGAAGAGTATACAAGGCTTCCGTAGTCGAGCTTCGACTGAACAATGGCCTGGTAAAGGTGAAGCAGGACGGTACGATCCGCTCCCCATGACGTGCCACTGATTGTTGTTGTTGGGTATTGAGGGGACTAAACATCTAGGTCATCAGTCCCCTGTTACTAGCTCAGAGTCCACTGTCAAGAACGACAAAAATTAAACAAAGCTCTAAAAATGATCACGCACATAAGGGACAGGTTGACAATGGACAAACCTCCGATAACTTAAAACGAAGACACACAGAAATGGTAAAAGAAAGTCAGGAATAAAACTGGATAGCAGAGTACCTTGGCTGGCTGATCGCAAAGAAAAAACAGGATGAGCCAGCCATACTGCATACACTAAGAATCCCTAAGGGCGGAAAAGGTAAAAAACGGGATTGGTGGTGGCCTAAGATGTCAGGCCCCAGCACCTACCGTTAGATCGAGTCATAAAAACCAGCAGCGCGGATAAAACGTAAAACTTTGTTAGCCATAGAGGCGTCGTCACCTAAAACTAAGGGTAGTGCGTCAGGAAGATTAAAATAATGCCGCAGGTTGGCTAAAAGCGGACAGTCCAACAAAAGATGGGCCACTGTCAACACAGTGCCACATCGACACACGGGTGGAGCCTCGCGCCGAAGGAGATACCCGTGGGTGAGCCACGTATGTCCAATCCGGAGGCGACAGAGGACAACTGACTCTCGGCGGGTCGGCCGCAGTGAAGATTTCCACAAAGCTGTGGAGAGCTTCACTGCCCGAAGCTTATTCGGTGCAGTCGCCGTAGCCCACTCGGTGCTCCAAGCCTCACGCACCTTCCGGTGCAACACCAGTTTAACATCCTGTTCCGTGACACCTATAGTTAGAGGTGGTCCCATAGTCGATCAACATGTTCATTCCCTGGTATGCCAACATGACCTGGGGTCCACACAAAGACCACAGAACGGCCTGATTGTCCCAGGGAGTGAATAGTGTCCTGGATCGGCCGCACTATTGGGTGCCGAGAGAAACACTGGTCGATCGCTTGTAAGCCACTCAGGGAGTCAGTACAGATGACGAATGACCCCCTGGGGCAGGCTTTGAGATGTTGTAGAGCTCTGAGAATAGCGACCAGCTCGGCGGAGAAGATGCTACTCTCACAGGGCAGAGAATGCTGTTCTACGTGTTTGTGATGTAGAAACGCATACCCAGCACGGCCATCTACTACGGAACCATTTGTGTAAATGGCGTCTGCGGCACGGAACGGCTCGAGCATTTGCAGAAACTGGTGACGGAGATGTACGGGAGAAACAGAGGCCTTCGACACATGGGACAGGTCCAGACGGAGCTGAAAACGAGGAATGGACCAAGGAGGGGTGTGAAAGGAATAGTGGAAAGTGGTTGGAAGTGGATAGGATGTGAGAGACGAAAGAAGGAGACGAACACGGACCGAGATCGGGTATCCCGACCTTGGCCGTCGTGGAGGGATAGGTAGTGCAGCGTCTGGAAATAGGAGCCGGCGGTTCGGGTGGAAGGGCGAGGCCTGAACAC
This sequence comes from Locusta migratoria, assembly GCA_026315105.1. NCBI lineage: Eukaryota > Metazoa > Arthropoda > Insecta > Orthoptera > Acrididae > Locusta > Locusta migratoria. The sequence continues at coordinate 307,881,234 of CM048744.1, forward strand.
GAGCAACATAGGATGCCAGCAGGTGTTGCCTACGGAACCGCAACGGGAGGACTCCAGCTTCGACAAGGAGGCTTGTCACCGGGCTTGTGCAAAAACCCCCGTCGCTAAACGGACACCACAGTGTAAAATTGGGTCCAAAGCCTGCAGTGCTGATGGCGCAGCCGAATCGTAGACTATGCAGCCATAGTCTAGGCGTGACTGAATGAGGGCCTTGTAAAGTTGTAGGAGCGTTGGGCGTGAGGCTCCCCAAACAGTGTGGCTGAGACAACGCAGGATGTTGAGGTGTCGCCAGCACTTTCGTTTCAGCTGGCGAAGGTGTTGCACCCAGGTGAGACGGTTGTCGAACAGCATGCCTAGAAACGTGTGTGTTTCTACGACATGTAGCAGGTCTCCAGCTAAATAGAGTTCGGGTTCTGGGTGTACTGCCCGACGTCGGCAGAAATGCATTACACGCGTCTTCGACGCAGAGAACTGAAAACCGTCGGCAAACGCCCACAACTGTGCTTTTCGAATGGCTAGTTGCAACTGACGTTCAGCAACACTGATGCTGGTGGAGCTAAAACACATGCAGAAGTCATCGGCAGACAAGGAAGTGGATACCGATGAGCCCACGGCCGCCGCAAGGCCGTTGATAGCGATTAAAAATAAAGGGACACTGAGAACGGAACCCTGCGGGACTCCGTTCTCTTGACAATGAGGTGAGCTAAAACAAGAACCAACACGAACTCTAAAAGAACGCAACGCCAGGAAATTCTGAATGAATATGGGAAGCGGACCCCGTAAACCCCAGTCATACAGCGTAGACAGGATATGGTAGCGCCAGGTAGTGTCGTATGCTTTCCGCAGGTCGAAGAATACGGCAACCAGGTGTTCGCGGCGACTAAATGCTGTACGGATAGCCGACTCCAGTGACAAAAGAATGTCAACAGCGGAGCGACCATGACGGAACCCACCCTGTTGTGGCACCAGAAGTCCCCGGTCCTCGAGGATCCACATGAGCCTCCGACTCACCAAGCGTTCGAGGAGCTTGCATGGAACGTTGGTGAGGCTGATCGGGCGGTAACTATCTGCCACCTGCGGATCTGCCCCAGGCTTAATCACCGGAATGATAATGCTTTCCCGCCACGAGGACGGAAAAACACCCTCCAGCCATATCCGATTAAGCAGGGCGAGAAGTTGGCTCTTGGCATCCGCTGATAGGTGTCGGAGGAACTGACTGTGAATGCGATCGGGTCCAGGGGAGGTATCGGGGCATGCAGTAAGGGCACCTGCAAACTCCCACTCAGTGAACGGGACGTTGTATGGTTCCCGACGTCGCGTTCGAAATGAAAGCAGATGTCTCTCTGCTCGCCCTTTAAGGGCGCGAAAGTCTGCACCATAAGCAGCAGTCTCTGAGATGCGACAAAAATGATCCGCCAGGTGCTCAGCGACGGCGACGGGGTCAGTACAGAACGTACCCTGAACCTTGAGACACGGAATTCCCGCCGGTGGGCGGTGCCCAAAGAGGCGTCGAACCTGCGACCACACCTTGGAAGGAGAAGCGCGGGAACCAATGGAGGTGACGTACTTCTCCCAGGAAGCCCTCTTACTTTCCTGTATCAGTCGCCGGGCTCGTGCTCGGAGACGCTTGAAGGCCACGAGATGTTCGACACAAGGGTGGCGTCGGTGGCGCTATAGAGCTCGCCGACGTTCCCGGATGGCCTCAGCGATCTCCGGTGACCACCAGGGCACCGATGTACGACAGAGCGAACCGAACGTGGTGGGGACAGAGTTTTCGGCTGCAGAAACAACGGCCGCTGTGAACTGCTCAACGGCGGCATCTACATCAGCTGGAAAGTGAGAGGATAGTACAGCAGCTGCGGAATAGTCTGGCCAGTCAGCCCTACGGAGGGACCAGCGAGGCAGGCGGTCGGCAGGCAAACGCTGCGGGAGCGACAGGAAGATAGGAAAATGGTCGCTACCACACAGGTCGTCGTGGACCCTCCAGGTGAGATGTGGAAGAAGGCTAGGGCTGCAGACAGACAAGTCTATTGCAGAATAAGTACCATGCGCTGCACTAAAGTGAGTAGGAGCACCGGTGTTTAGAAGGCAAAGATTCTGCTCTGATAGTAAAGACTCAACATCCCTACTCCGAGCCGAGGACTGTGTGCCACCCCACAGAGTTTGGTGGGCGTTAAAATCCCCCAAGAGAAGAAAGGGTGGGGGAAGTTGGGCGACCAAGGCAGCGAGGTCTACGGGAGAGACGACATCATCTGGTGGAAGGTAGACAGAGCAGATCGTAAAATCTCGTAATAACCGGAGCCGTACAGCGACTGCCTCTAGAGGAGTTTTCAGAGGCACAGCAGCACTGGGGACTGAAGTGTGAACATTAACACACACGCTGCCGGAAACTCTGTTGTAGGAGTTTCGGTTCTTAAAATAGCCCCGATAACCTCGGAGGGCTGGGGTCCTCTCGACGGGGAACCATGTTTCCTGCAAGGCGAGACAGATAGCAGGGAAGTGGCAGAGTAATTGCCGCATCTCAGTCAGACGGCGGAAAAAACCGCCGCAATTCCACTGCAAGATGTCTTTTGCAGCGTGCTGAATATCCATAATTTAAGATGTTGAATGGTTATTCAGCAGTGGCACCTGCTGCCAACTCCGCAGACTCTGCAGGGTCCAGAACCATTGGTTCTGGCGACCCAAGTATGGCGAGATCCTCAGGCGACGCGAGGATCTCCACCTCATCTTCAGAGGCCAAAGATGTGATGGAGCGTTCCTTCCGAATCGCCGAGGAGTCCTCCTTTGGGTCAGTCTTCTTCTTCTTCTTCTTCACTTTCTTTTTGCCCTCTTGCTGGCCCTTTGGTGTTAAGGGCTGGGAGGACTTCACGGGAGCTACATCAGGGGCCATCGAAGAGCCAGAAGCCCTACGACCAGCAGGCTTTGGATCCTTCAGCCAAAGGCTGGGATCCACTGGCGCACCCTGGGACTCCCCAGAAGGGAGCGTCCCGAAGGACCCCTTCCGAGGGAGAGGTTACGGAGGAAGCTGTTGCTTCTCCGGCTGGGGGTTGGGGACTGGTGTCCACGATGGTTGTGGGGAAGTTGCCCCCACAACAGGTGCTGCAGAAGCAGATGGAGTATTGCCCCCACCTAACGAGGGGGCAGTGGTAGTTTTGTGGCCTCTAGGGCCCACAGGAGGAAGCGATACCTTGGTAGACGTCGTACCCGTAGTGCGTGGGGACGACGTTACTACAGCATAGGTATTGTTCATAGTCACCGGATGGAGACCCTCGTATTTCTTCCTTGCCTCATTGTATGATAACCGGTCCATGGTCTTAATTTCCATAATTTTCCTTTCTTTGTGTAGGACTTTACAGTCCGGGGAGCACGGCGGATGCAGCTGATTACAGTTCACACAGACGGGAGGTGGCGTGCAGGGAGTGTCCGGATGAGCTGGACGTCCACATTCCCTGCACGCGGGGCTGTAAGTACACCGGGAGGACATATGCCCAAACTTCCAGCACCTGAAGCACCTCATAGGGGGCGGGACATACGGTGTGACGTCGCACCGGTAGATCATGACCTTGACCTTCTCGGGCAGTGTATCGCCCTCAAAGGCCAGGATGAATGCACCGGTGGCAACTCTGTTATCCTTAGGTCCCCTATAAATACGTCTTACAAAGTGAACTCCTCTGCGTTCCAGGTTGGTCCGTAACTCCTCATCGGACTGCGACAATAAGTCGCGATGGTAAATTAGACCTTGGACCATATTGAGGGTCTTGTGGGGCGTGACACTGACAGGAATATCACCCAACTTGTCACAGGCCAATAATGCCCTGGACTGGGCTGGGGAAGCCGTCTGTATCAAAACAGCCCCACTTCTCATTTTTGAGAATGACTCCACCTCACCGTACTTGTCCTCGAGATGGTCAACGAAGAACTGCGGTTTGGTGGACAAGAAAGTCTCCATCAGTCCGGAAAAAGACAAGATATCGCGGCGTGTAGGGATCTGAACTCCGTAAAGTTTTGCGCTCTTCCCATGGCGTAGCCAGGGAAGGGAACGTCTTAGGGTCGTTTACTGTTGCATCAAAATCGGACTTTCCTCGCTTAGAAACGGCGTTTTTGCGACCGCCCACGCTAGTTAGTGCTCGTTTCATTTCCGTCCCACGAGCAGCTAGGGAAAAGAGGTCCCCCCAGACAGAGCCCCGCTTGCCTGGGTAAGCCTTATACAACTGAGGTGCGGCAGGTTCCTCAGAGGTTGCTCGCTAGCGGCTGTTCAACCTCAACAGCCATGCATCTCCTCGGCACGTAGCACACCTTGAGATTGAGGTTTTTTTTTAGAGAGGTTTGTACCGTCCTCGCGACCCGGGCGATTAAGCCAAGATCCCCGGGCTCTGAGACGTACAACGTTCCACCGTCGCGCCGAACGATGGTCGTTGAGGCACGCACAGAGCTTACGGTGTAGCGGTGTAGCCACTGAGGAGACGAAGAACGTTAAGGGATCGGGCACAACGGGCAGCCAGGTAGGACACGTGTGTGGAACAGCAAAGTTTACGATACAACATGAATCCCAAGAATTTCGTAGTCTCCACGAAAGGGAGAGCAACAGGGCCGAGACGTAGAGAAGGTGGAAGAAATTCCTTGTATCTCCAGAAGTTGATACACACAGTTTTCTCAGTGGAGAATCGGAAGCCGTTTGCGATGCTCCAGGAATATAGACGGTCGAGACAGCGTTGAAGAGAACGCTCTAAGAGACACGTCCGCTCGGCGCTGCAATAAATTGCGAAATCGTCAACAAAAAGAGATCCGGAGACGTCGGCTGAAAGGCAATCTACGATCGGATTGATTGCAATGGCAAAGAGCGCCACACTCAAGACGGAGCCCTGTGGTACCCCATTCTCCTGGCAAAAGGTATCTGACAAAACAGAGCCCACCCGTACCCGAAACTTGCGATCCGCCAAAAACGCTTGAATGAAAAGAGGAAGGCGACCCCGAAGGCCTCATGTGTGCAATGTGCGGAGAATGCCCGCTCTCCAACAGGTATCGTATGCCTTCTCCAAGTCGAAGAACACTGCTACTGTTTGACGCTTCTTTAGAAAGTTATTCATAACGAAGGTCGACAACGTAACGAGGTGATCATCAGCAGAGCGGTGTCGACGAAAACCGCATTGGATATTAGTCAGGAGGCGGCGAGATTCGAGGAGCCAGACCAACCGAGCGTTAACCATGCGTTCCATCACCTTACAGACGCAGCTCGTCAGAGAAATGGGGCGGTAACTGGAAGGAAGGTGTTTGTGCTTCCCTGGTTTGGGGATGGGGACAACAATGGCTTCACGCCAACTTGTGGGAACAGTCCACATGCGATTGTAGGTACTAAGAAGAAAGCACTTGCCCGCAGGAGAGAGGTTCTTCAGCATCTCAATATGCATGGAATCGGGCCCGGGAGCAAAAGGTCGGGACAGGGCGAGAGCACGGTCTAGCTCCTGCATGGTGAAGGCGACGTTATAATTTTCACGATTAAAGGAGTGGAAAGAAGACGGCCGTGTCTCCTCTACCTGTTTGCGAGGGAGAAAGGCAGGGTGATAATGGGCAGAGCTCGAAACCTCCGCAAAGAAACGGCCCAATGCGTTGGAAACATCAGCGGGGTCCACGAGGACTGCGTTCTCCACGGTCAGGCCAGGAATCGGGGAGTGGACCTTGATGCCGGATAAACGGCGTAGGCCTCCCCAAACTACGGTGGAGGGAGTAAAACGGTTAAAAGAACTAGTAAAAGCAGTCCAGCAAGCTTTCTTGCTGTCGTTTATGATACGACGACATTGCGCTCTCATACGTTGATAATTGATGCAATTCTCCAAAATTGGGTGGCGGCGGAAGGTGCGTAAAGCACGGCGCCGGGCTCTAAGCGCGTCGCGGCAGGCTGCAGTCCACCAAGGGACCTGGACACGACGTGGAGAAGAGGATGTACGAGGTATGGAACGTTCAGCAGCGGTGAGAATAACCTCTGTGAGGTAGTCGACCTGACTGTCAGTTGGGAAAATTCTGATCGTGAAAAACAGCCATGGAAGAATAAAGCCCCCAGTCGGCTTTAGAAATGTTCCAACTGGTGGGACGAGGAGATGGGGAATGATGCAGGAAGTGGATGATACAAGGGAAATGGTCACTTGAGTACGTGTCAGAAAGTGCGTACCACTCAAACCGACCGGCAAGCTGAGGAGTGCATATTGCGAGGTCTATATGGGAATAAGTTTGTGTTGTGTCTGAAAGGAAGGTCGGTGCACCGGTGTTGAGGCAGACAAGATCGAGGTGTTGGAGAAGGTCCACCAAAAGGGAGCCTCTCGGACAAGGTGCCGGAGAGCCCCATAGGGGGTGGTGGGCATTAAAGTCGCCTACCAACACGAAAGGTGAAGGGAGCTGGTCAACAAGGTGTAGCACATCTGCCCTAGTAAGGGCAGATGACGATGGTGAATAGATATTACAGAGGGAAAAGGTAAATGTGGATAAAGTGATGCGGACGGCAACTGCCTTTAGGTATGCAGTGAAATGGGATGGAAATAGACGTCGTCCGAGCTCGACAGTATACCATGCTGAAAGGGAGTACGCATTTCTGTTCGTTCACAGTCAGCAAGTTCAGCTCTGGCGTCAACTAAGAGTCCTGGTCTGAAGAGAAGCAATGCCAGTAAAACGTTAACGCCTTCATTGTATGCAGTCCATTTGCCTCCTCGGTTACAAGGTTTGCCTAGTATTATCATTATCTGACTCTCAGAATGATGCTCGTCCCGTTTCATTACTACATCGTAACTGACAACTGTTGACAACTCACTAGGCTGCAGAAAGTCGAGGAGAAAATAGTCTGTTAAAACCACATTACATCGTATGGCGGGTGCATTAACACCTCGTGTTAGCCTGGAAGACGAGTGTCGTGTGCTACATTCTAAATGGTGGAAGCGCATAGTCACTCTATGTTTATAGCATTCTCTTACGCACGTTTTACTGTACAGTGGCGTTGTATCTTCATTGCGAAACAGCTGCGGCTACTGGCACAACTTAAGCTGCGATGCAACTTAAAAATATGTGGCAATGTGTTAAATGTTTACAGGTATCCAATCAAATGTTCAAATGTTTGTATAGTCTATGGGACTTAACTACGGGGTCATCAGTCCCTAAACTTACAAACTACTTATGAACTAGGACGGCACAAATATCCATGCCCGAGGGGGGATTCGAACCCCAGACCGTAGTGGCCGTGCAGACCGTGACTGGAGCGCCTTAGTCCCCGCGGCCGGCGGTATCCAATCTATATAAACTTGAAAAAGAACTCTATTAGTAAACTATATGTTGGGTGTATCATCGGTTGTGTTGTTAGGTGAATGATTCGTGTCGTTCGCTGCATTTGGAATCCAGCAAGAGCGCAGTGCCTAAATTTTATATTATTCTGATACGTAATTTGTCTTTTATCGTGTGGCGTTGCCTCAGTTGAGAAACAGTTTCAGCTTCTGCTGCCATTGAAAAGGGATACATGTTAAATACTTAAAACGCTAAAGAGTTTTTGATGAAAATACAGCATTTTGTGTACTTTTCCTTTTATTTGAAATTATAACTAGTTTAAGGATCCGGACGTCGCCGGCCAGAGCTGGCGCGTCACCGTGGCACGCCTCGCCTCGGTAGTAGGCGGCGTGTCTACAGGCGCTCAGCGTTGCGGCGGCTGCCGCGTCCAGAGGCGTCAGCGGCGGCGGCTGTCCTGCTGTGCCGCGGCGTCGGCCGGACGCGCAGCCTGCTATTGGCATCGGAGGGCACCTCGGCCAGAGCTGAGGAGGAGGGTCCGTGTGTTGGCCGCGGCACGGGCCGACGCACCAAACTGCGAGGCTACCAAGTGCCGCAGCTCACAGACCACCCCTCCCTCTCCAGCCTCGGAAATCATCCCTCTGCCCAGACTGCGGATTCCGCCCTCTGCCTCTGCAGCCTCGCCCCCGTCTGCCGTCCAGACCGCAGCTTAGCCTCGCCTCGTCTCACCACCTGCTATCAGGGCAGCCACATGCCGCTGATGCGGCCATACTACTACTCTCTTTCCAGGTCCGCCTCTCCCCGCCCGCGGCCTCAGACACTTGCACAGTGAGAGTAGGGAGGTGCCTGCTCCGGGAAGGTGGCCCATGGCGCTCTACTCTCGGCGTGGTGGCTTCCAGCAGCCCCAAACGATGAACTTGCCGTGTGGTCTGGTGTCGGCTAAAGGCAGGGCTCTGCAACAGGCAAAACTACGTCACTGCACTTTTCACTGCTATTAAGGAGGATCAGACTGCGACTATGTGGACCTCAGGCCTTCCGTAAAGTCCCACTTAGGACAGGGAATGACAGCCAAGTCTTCACTGCTGAGATTGGCAAAGTGTTAACACTACGCTGTCATACGAACCTCCAGTGACTGAAAGAAGTACCAAAGACTTAATCCCAGGCCTACAAATTTCAGTATCCACACAAAAATATAAAGAACAGCGAAATTTTCTAATTAATGCTAAAAAATTTTGTCTTCACACACTTGTCCCTTCTTAAACCAAAAATCGCCCACTTCAATCCGTTCTTTACCCTTTCATACTAAAGTTTGTGGGTGATGTGACAAATTAAAAAAAAAATGTATCCACACAATTGTTTTGGGCCTTCACTACAACTTTTTGATCTGCAACATCTTGCAGTAACATGCCCTTGAAAGAAATCACAGGATAATATAAAATCAACTGGGTCAGATCTGATAGCTTCACATCTCAAAATAAGGATAGCAACAAGTCCGTCTGGACGCCATTGTAAGTGTACTTGAAGTTTTCCGACTTCTAGCGCCACGCAGTGTAGAAACATGTAACTAAAACACGTTGCGCATGTTACCAAAGTCCATCCACGATTGTGAATTGCAGACCCGAATTTCCTAGCGTGAATCAAAAAATAAAGCGGGCAAAACGATAAACGCACAATTGTGCGTGCAGGGCCTAAAAGGGCAGCTTCTAATAGTACATGTTGCACATAAGACGACTGTTTAAAGTCACTCCTTCCCTCGTGAATTCGGGCCATGAAATAACTAAAGATGCTAATTTATAACTATAGTCAGAATGTCTTGACTACTGCACCTTTGTGAGGATGGAATGTCGAACGCCAGTGCGATGGCGACAGAGTTGTGGAGAGCCCCTGGCCGTCGCTCGCTGCTCGGTGTACCTGCGGCAGTTGTCGCTCCTCGCGCTGGTCCTCGTCCGCCGCCGAGGCCAGGCGGCCGCCAGCTGTGACGTCACGACCGCAGCCACCCTGCGCCTGCCTGATGCAGACGGCGGCCGGGCGCTGCTGTCGGCTGGCTGTCCGAATACTGAGCACCATCCTCACTAATTGTGAGGAATGGTTATCTAAAGAGTTAACACCACCTCGTGGCCTCCCACTAAAGTTGTGGGCCCACGCACACCCCGCTGCTCGCCAACTGGAGAGAGCAGGGTGTGGTCGCCTAGCAATGCGGCGCTCCTTCTTTTATAGACTTCCGACAATGCCGGACGCGGTTACCGCGGAAATGTCTCCTCAAGTTGTGATTCAGCCTATTGTTTCCAACAGTTAAAACCAAAAATTTTCTAATGCACGATTGTCCCCAATCGACGGAGTGAAAAAGTATATGGATCAACCTCCAACCTCCTTAAATCATTGCATTCCAAACTTTGACATTAAGGCATTCTAACTTGCTTTAAGCAGTCATTTTGTAGGTAGGCAAACACTGCCCTCAGTTCGATATTCACGTTTTATGAGCCTTATCTAGAGGGAAGTTTCCATCCACACGATTCAACACGCATTCCTCAAAGTAAGCTTAGTGTGACCACCACAATCGAAGAGGCAATGGCTGAAGCTTCCACCACGTTCCTCGTCTTTTCGGGAAAGGACGCGATGGCGTTCGGCGCTGAAGCAAAGTGATAAAAATAACAGTTCACCCAGAATCAGACCGGTTTCTTTCTTCACTTCATATCTCCTAGAGATTCAATATGGCACCGTGTTAATAGCGCAACAGAATCAAGAGATACCATAGTTACTTCGAAAGTACACAACACAATTTTGATGTTCTTATCGCCATGTTCAAAGACTGGTTTCATGTAGATTTTCACGCTACTCTAACCATTGAACCTGCTTACAGTATTTGTCTTTTGCACTGTCTGTGCGGTTCTCTCACCCTCCTCCCCGCACCCACACATCCCTTTCATACTAAATTAACTATTCCTTGATATCTCAGATGTGGCCTGTCAGACGAACCCCATTTCTTATTTTAATCAAACTATACCACAAATTTCTTTTCTCGCCAATTCTGATTAGTACCTCCCCATTAGTTATACATTCTATCCATCTAAGCTTCAGCATTCTTCTCTAGTGCCACATTTCAAAAGCTTCTAACCTATTCTTATATGAAATGCTTATCGGCCACGTTTCACTCATGTACAGGGCTACATACGGAAGAAATTCCTATAGAGCAGATTACCAAAAACTTAAATTAATATTCAATGTTGTTCAGAAATGTCTTTCTTTCCACTGCCATTCTGCATTTTGTAACTTATCTACTTTAATGCCAAAATAATAAATCTTGTCAATTCGTTTGCTATCTTCTCGCAATATGTTTTATTTGCGCAGTAAAGTAGCCTCTGATGTGACCCAAGTAGATAACTTACAAACTGCTAAATGTCAATGGAAAGAAACACATTTGTGAACAACATTGTACATTACGTTTTTGGAAATCTGCTCTATAGGCTCGTATGTAGCCCTTTACATAAGTGAAACGTAGCCGAATATCCTGATTTTAATCGTCCATCTTCTGTTAGTCTTGGTTTGCTCATGTTCATGTCCATGTTACACATTCCTGATCATTCCATTCAGTAGCTGTTCTAGGTTTCTCCTTTCACTAACAAAATTAAAATCGGCAACCTGGAAAGTTTTTATTTCTTCACCCTGAACTTAAATTCTCTTTAAAATTCCTACATTATTTCCTTTACAGATTGAATAGAATTGGCAGAAGGTTATATTCCAGTTTTACCCCATTCTCAACCACTACGACTCTTAATATTCCTATAACTGATGTGTGGTTTCTGTAGAATGTGTATATAATTTGTAAATATTTCAGGAATTATAAGTAATTCAATACATTTTGTTTGTTTAATTGGACCATTGTAAAATAATACAAAATATTGCAACCCATATGAACAGTGTTAGTTTAACAGTAAATCTAAAATATGATTTGGCCAATTAGTATCCTAATTAATGTATAGTAAAATAATATTTTCAGGAAGAATACTGTTTTGACAGAAGTTTTCCACACTATTCTCAGAAGTACTATTTTATGGGTTACCATATTCTTGCACAAAACCCTTCTTATTTATGTTAGTGTTTACTAAATAGATCGTTCCGTAATTTTGACACCTGTCTGCCTCATCTTACTTTGAAATAGTAATTATTACATTCTTCTTGAACACGTAAACAGAGTAGAAAAAAGGATAAGGAAGAAACGAGAGATTTTAGCTGCACTCGGTCAGTGAAATGAGTAAACGGCGACAACTGAAAAACATGAGACTCGCTGGGATTCGAACCAGAGTCTATGGCTTCTACCCAGCTATCGCCTTAATCCTTGTCCGAAAGAATAGACAACCACAATCTATAGAGTATCCCATTATAATACAAACACTGATGATAATAACTGGGCGGAGCATCATTCGGATTGGAATAGTAACGAAGGACGTCGGATTATACTCACGGATTGAAGAAGTTAAGTCTGTATTATTCTTCAGTGAAGAAGAACCAAACTCCACTGCATGTGCATTTCCAGATTGTTATAGATAGCAACGGAGAATTTGCATATATCGTTGATGATTAAACCAAAAATGTTTGTTAAGCTAATGGGATTTAACTGCGGGGCTATCAGTCCCTAAACTTACAAACGACTTATAAATTAACTTATACTAAAGACAACACAAGGTCAGGTTCGATCCCCGGTCAGCCCACGATTTTTATCTTCGGTTTTACTCTTATTTTCCCTCGGGCAGTGTTTGTTGACGTGAAAAATGCCGAGTTGCGCTGTGGTCCGAAACCCACGTTAAACTGTATATTAGCAACAATAGCAATAGATGTCGTTATTTCTGGTCAAACACGCACATATCTTACTGTTGGTGATTAAGAAATTGATATTTAAGCTATATTCGTGGATGACTGTCGCTCAGGCACAAAAATTAGTATGCTTGTTTTACATTCATACAGCTAGCAGCTGGTAAGAAAAACCGGTACGTAACATTTGATTTTACTTAGTTAGTAATCTGATTACGTGCTGGGTTCGTATCTCCGTCACTGGGTCAGCCGCGGTGACCGAGCGGTCTGCGGCGTGCCAGTCAGAGTCTGCACGGCCGCTGCGGTCGGAGGCTCGAATCCCCCCTCGGGCATGGATGTTTCTGCCGTCTTTAGTATAAGCTACTTCAAAAGTAGTTTGTAAGTTTAGGGACTGATGACCACGTAGTTAAGACCCATAAGCTCTACAAACATTTGAACATTTTCTCCGTCACAGAACTTCATGCACTACATATTTAAATGCGTGCACACTCCGTTACTTCTGAATTGAGGTATATTAGACATATTTCGTGGTTAGTTAACAGGGACGAAAGGATCTTGATAAGAATCCCGGTTTATTACAAAAATTATCGTTTTTTTATTTTCAAGGTTTGATTTGTTTACTGATATTAGCAAAAATGTCGTTAATTCATGACTCCTCATGGCTATTCAGTACTATGACATGATTAGAGCGTATTGGATTAGAAGATGAATACGACATTTCGTAATGATGTGGAACGTGTCATTTTTATGAAAGATTTCTTTACATACCATGATTCAGTTTCTTTACAACAATTATTTTACTCTCCCTCCCTCTCTCTCTCTCTCTTACACACACACACACACACACACACACACACACACACACAAAATGTTCAAATGTTTGTTAAGCTTATGGGACTTAACTACGAGGTTATCAGTCCCTAAACTTACAAACTACTTATGAACTAGCTACAACTAAGGATGGCACAAATATCCATGCCCGAGGGGGGATTCGAACCCCCGACCGTAGTGGCCGTGCAGACCGTGACTGGAGCGCCTCAGTCCCCTCGGTCACTGCGGCCGACACACACACACACTGGGGTGTCCCAGCTATCTTGTCCATCCGAAATATCTCTGGAACAATAACAGCTATTGGAAAACGACTTTCACCGGTATCAATTTACGACTGGGGCCCATGAATGAATATATTTGGAAACATTCTAAAACGAAAGCAAAAGTGTTTTTAACATAAACTTTCGTTTTTTAAATGGACACACTATATTTTTTTCTTCAGCAATCCATAACATGACCAATAGCGTAAACAATGGCGGTGATTGCATCGCAATATTCCAATTACATCCCGAGATATTGCGACGCGAAGTTGACGCTTGAAATACGCGAAACGCGCGGCTACAGCATGTCCTGAGACTCTGCCGAGAACCACATGCTGCTCAGGACGTGCGCTAGCCATTGATTATGTGATTTGTCATGCTATGCATTGCTGAAGAAAAAAACATAGGGTGTCCATTTAAAATAAAATAAGTTTGTGTAAAAAATACATTTTCTTTTGTTTAAGAATGTTTCCAAATATGTGCATTCATGGGCCCCAGCCGTACATTGATACCGGTGAAAGTTGTTTTCCAATAGCTGTTATTGTTCCAGAGATATTTGGGTGAACAAGATAGCTGGGACACCCTGTATATTGTCACACACACACACACACACACACACACACACACACACACACACACATTCTTTTTTATATTTTTATTAGTTTTTTGTGCTCGACTATCGGCCGGTCACGAAAACATACGTGAATGAGTATCACTGTGGCGGAGTGACCAACCGCATTGAGCCGCTATGTTCCAGATTCCATTCATTTCTGACTTCGCCAAGTGAAGAAGTTATAATGGCATTGTGGTCTGAAATTCATATTAAACATGATATTCCTTGTCTGAGGTTAGGTTGAACCACAATAAATTCGGAAGTGGTGACATGTAGAAACTCTATCACCAGTAGCCTTTCTTATACTAGTTATTTATTTCTGGTGACGTAACGAACGCTATGTAGGGTTACAGGACACTGATTCAATCTTTTATTTGGTATTCTGTATGTTGATAAAATTAGTTCTGGACTGGGAATGCGACTCAGATCGCCCTTTACAGGGAATCTGATCCCTTCGTGATCATACAGCTCGACTACAGTTTATTCTTTGTTCAAAAATTGCCTATATGCTCGGCATGGGTAATGGCACAGTCTAACATATACAGTCGCGACACTCACTTATGTGAAACTTGTTACCAACTGACAGTTGCAACGACACTAGCGCTCCTAGTGGCGGGAAAGCAGCCGTAGGAGTGATGCTTGTTTATAATTATTTGTGTGCTTAATTAACGCAATAGTTGGTATAGTTTTTGCGTGACAAGCATTAGTGAAATATTAAGAGATATACACATCTCCACATACTGTGCGTGAATGGATTCGAATTCTGGCCCGGTACTAAAGTTTTCATTATGTATTATCAAGCTCTAGCATGAGAACACCTATCTGCTGGTGGACATTAATTTTGATTTTCATTGATTTTCATTTATTGTCAACACTAACGATATCTGACAATTTTGACTGCCAGTGAGACACAAAACGAGAGATCACTGTAAGTTCAAGGATGTTATTGCAAGTTGCTGGTGGAGAAAACATCGGTAGCTGACTTTTCTTTGTGTGTAGTCAACAATGATACCCTCCTGACCTTTAAAATTGTTACGCCACGAAGATACGTGCTACCGACGCGAAATTTAACCGACAGGAAGAAGATACTGTGATATGCAAATGATTAGCTTTTCAGAGCATTCACACAAGGTTGGCGCCGGTGGTGACGCCTACAACGTGCTGACATGAGGAAAGTTTCCGACCGATTTCTCATATATAAATAGCAGTTGACCGCCGTTACGTGGTGAAACGTTGTTGTGATGCTTCGTGTAAGAAGGAGAAATGAGTACGAACACTTTTCCGACGTTGATAAAGGTCGGATAGTAGCCTATCGCGATTGCGGTTTCTCTTATCGCCACATTGCTGCTCGTGTTGGTCTCGATCCAATGACTGTTAGCAGATTATGGAATCGGTGGGTTCAGGAGGGCAATAGGGAACGCCGTGCTGGATCCCAACGGCTCGTATCACTAGCAGTCGAGATGACAGGCGTCTCATCTGCATGGCTGTAACGGATCTCGGTCCCTGTGTCAACAGATGGGGACGTTTGCAAGACTACATCCATTTGCACGAATAGTTCGATGACTTTTGCATCAGCGTGGACTATCAGCTAGGAGACCATGGCTGCGGTTACACTTGACGCTGCATCACAGACAGGAGCGCCTGCGATGGTGTACGCAACGACGAACCTGGGTGCTGGAATGACAAAACAGTTTTTTTTTTCTTCGATGTTCTGTTTAGAGAATCATGATGGTCGCATCCATGTTTGATGACATCGCAGTGAACGCACATTGGGAGCGTGTATTGGGTGCGATTGGTTACATGTCTTGGTCACCTCTTGAACAGTGGACATTACACTTCAGTTATGTTACGACCCGTGGCTCTACCCTTCATTCTATCCCTGCAAAACCCTACATTTCAGCAGCATAGTGCACGACTGCATGTTGCAGATCCTGTACAGGCCTTACTGGATACGGAAAATGTTCGACTGCAGCCCTGGCCAGCACATTCTCCAGATCTCTCACCAACTGAAAACGTCTGGTCAGTGGTGGCCGAGCAACTGGCTCGTCACAATACGCCAGTCACTACTCTTGATGAACTGTGGTATGGTGTTGAAGCTACATGGGCGTCTGTACTTGTACACGACGTCCAAGCGCTTTTTGACTCAATGCCCAGGCGTATCAAGACCTTTGTTCTGGGTAGTGATTTCTCAGGATGTATGCACCCAAATTGCGTGGAAATGTAATCAAATGTCAGTTCTAGCATAATATGTCCAATGAATACCCGTTTAATCATCTGCATTTCTTCTTGGTGTAGCAATTTTAATGGCCAGTATTGTATTTTCTTGACTCCCACCCGTCTCATTTCTTCAAGAGGACGGAATGCTATTCTAGATCTAGCAGTGATAGTGGTCGGTAGTGACCGAAAGACATTCGTATCACTTGCCCTTTCGCCGACCTAGGAATGAATTTATGTATCCAATTTGCTGCGTCTAGCGTTACTCGGTTTGAACGTAAATGTTGCTGAATCGTTATCGAATCATCTGTTTGCGGCGTGACGTAGGTAGGTATCAGCAGGTATTCACCTCTTGCGGTGTGGGAGGCCGCCTACAAATCACAGCCAAGCTGTCTGGCGCCCTGGCCGTCATTATCAGAGCGAGCAGAAGCTGGCGGCTGACCGAATCCCCAAAGTGGCGTGTTAATGCGCGCGGTATCCCGGTCGGATTATATGCAAACAGTGTGTAACAAAGCCACCGAGCTCTCTGTGGTTGCGCCCAAGCTGCAATCACGTCTGCGTCCTCCAATGAAATTGTGATATTATCTACTGCTGTCGTTTCATTACTAGGTAATTGTACATTCGTAACTACGTAACTTATATTCCTAGAAGTGGCCGCCACCCTCTAAGTTTTCGATAAGGAAATAATCAAGCCATTTCAGGACAATAAAATCAACGGTGAAAATTTGTGCCAGACCTGAATTTCCTATCTTTTGCGGTTTCTTTCGCCAATTTGGCCTTCCGGACACGCTTCCTGCCCTAATTCTAAGCTTATTGCCCCACTCTCCAGTCCTTCAATTCCACTTGCTCGCAGAATTATCTATATATACTCATGACGAGAAGTAGGTTCGGAAAGCCTTAAGGTTACGGCGACCATTGACCCAGAGCTCGATATCTGGGTCGAGTCCACGTCCGCAAAAAGTTTTCTACTTCGCCATTGAATTTAATTCAGTGTTTTGATATAGACGAGATGTTAGAACATTCTAATCCGTAAAAATCCGCTAAAACAGCAGCATCGATAGGTACGGTCAAAGAGGGTCCTGGACTGCGTAAGGCGGGTGTTTATTGAATTAATTGTGAATGCTGCATGGCATATATAGGACAAACTACACGATCAGTGGCAGATCGTTGTGCTGAGCATGAGAGACGTACACGCCTTCTGCATCCGGGTAAGTCTGCCATCGCTGAGCATTGTTTGTCAAACGGACATAAGATGGATTACTGAAGTACTAAGATTTTTATCTCAGACTTCAACTTTTTGCAAGTCTGTAATACGTGAATCATTTGAAATTAAACTGGCAGAAGGACTTACTAATAAAGACAGTGGCTTTCAGCTGAATAAAGCTTTGGAACCGGTAATTTCAGTTTCAAGAACGCAAAGATCACGTCGTATAAATATAATACAGACGAAAAATCAAATTAAGCTTGTAGTCTCACCGTCGACGGCGCTGCTGGCTGTGGCGCCGTTGCAACAGGCGTGTACTCTGTACGCGCATGAACTACCGCCCAACTCCACGGTATATAAGTGACGGTAGAACGCGGCTATCACTGACACAGCCTTCCTTGCCATCGGCCCCTCCCTCGCCCGCTCCCAACATCTCTTTCAGTCCCATTTCTCCGAATTCTCCTCCTGTTGCAACCAGTGGCTCCTTACTGTTAACCCCACAAAATCGCAGGCCATCATCTTAGATCACACTACCCCTTCCTTCCGTCACTGTGACCTCTACCTCACACTCCATGGCCGTCCCATCCCACAACCAAAAACTCTCAACTACCTTGGCCTCACCCTTAACCTCTCCCTCTCCTGGAATTCGCACTTCCAATCTGTTCAGGAAAAAGCTCTCTCCCACCTCAACCTCCTCAAGCTTCGGCCGGACACGGGGCCTCAACCCCTACACAATCCTCTTCACCTACCGCTCAATCATGCGTCCTGTCCTCTGCTGCTTCCATCCTGCTTGGGTCTCCCCTCCCGCTGCCCTCTACGAATACCTCGAGATCCTAGAACGCCATGCCCTCCGCCTCGCTTACTGTATCCGCCACCCATACCCCACGCGGATCCTCCCTTTTCCCACCTTCTGAAGTTCCCCTTTTCCCACTGCGGGGCCTCGAGTTCGACATATTATAACAGTGCACTGTTGAGTGTTGTACCAGTGTTTGTGCTTAGTGCCCAAGTGGTATTTTAATACTTAAGCAGCTACCAATCAGGCAGAATATTAGTGTTGCCGTGTGTTTTAAACAGTGTCTTCATCATCGTGTAGTGTACTCCACCAATGTGATTTTAACTACCCTGGATTTTTGACTTCTATCTCTATGTGCATTTAACCACCGTGGCAGTTTTAATTCTGAATATGTTTTAATTCACCATCTTTACTTTACGTCTGTTTCTTCAATTTAATCTCCATTATAGTTTTTTTTTTTTTTTTTTTTTTTTTTTAATTCATCAAATTTTACCTCCTTTCTCTGTTTTTATCGCGTTGCCAACATTGTCAATACGCTCGCTGAAAAGCAGCAATGAAGCGGCTGCCAGCCTGTCACCTCCGGTGGCTTTAAAATACCAATAAAGGAGAAAAAGAGGCTATCGCTCGGCTTCGGTACGCAGCACCTGATGATGGTCAAGAGATTATTGGCCGAAATATCATGCTAAGTGGGCAGAGACATCCGGCTGTACGCCCGACATTATTTTAATCAAGAAATTCGCCGGGAAAATTTTAAAGTACTCGTTAATTTATTGATATAAACGTCAGCAAACGATGTCTGTTCTCTGCAACATATTCCCGCCACGTCCATGTATTCTGGAGTTACAAAGTTGCTGTGCAATACAGTATCCACTTGTTGAAATTTTTATACTGATCTACACTAGGTGGTAAAAATAACTCCTTTACTTTATAATTAAGCCGAGTGTGAGGGTCTAAAATTATCTGCAAATCTTCACGATACAATGAGGAAAGAAAAAACAGTGGGCAAGTACAAAAATTTGTGTTAATAAATGCCATTCTTTGATGACTTAGATAACGTGTGTGCCTATTTTACTGTATATGCCAAATTACTCTACTAATTGTTAATATTAGAATTCTTCTACAAGGTCGACATAGTTTTCGAAACGATTGTTGTCATCCAAATTACCCCAACTGAAATTTTTGAGGGTCAAGACACGGTTTCTGCCACTCCTCCCTTCCAGTATTTTTGATTGGAAGCCATTTCTGCCTTTGAGTGAGGCATTTTGTAACAACTACTACATTCTGTCCTCTCCTGCTAAGACGTCATAAACAATAGGCTTCGCAAAAATCAGTTACATAATGCCGCGAGAATTTATAAATACGCTATATGTGCATGAGGATACTTAGCGACTTGCAACAAACTTTAAACATTTTTTCAAACCTTTATTAATCCTTTTCTCGCTGACAACCATAGCAAAATTATGAAAGGCAAAAAGTTTCTCGCTTACTACTTTTCCGCTGTTTATGGAGTAAAGATATGGCATTCTGTATGACGTAACAAGTTATAATTTGTACACTCTCGGTTGCACAGTGGTAGAGTGCCAGACTCCAAATCCAAAGGTCGCGGGTTGGATCCCTGCCAGGTCCTGGGATTTTTATTTGTCACTTTCCACTTCTGGTAGTATTGCTCATGTGAAAAATACCGAGCAGCATCGTGGTTCGGAACCCTCGTTAAACTGTAGGTCCCCCAATAACTTGCTGGGTAAGTCAGTTCGAAGGTCGGAGGAAGGCAACGGCATACCACCTCCAAACAGGACCATGCCTAGTAAAGCACTGTGCTGTTCAAACCAATCTTCGGATTGTTGACTGCTTTACCTTGTTTTACACTATAAATTGTAGCTACAGGAAATTTAAAGACAGTATACACACATATAGTTGAATGTACCTTCGAAATTGTATTACAGTACGAAATGTAGTTCATGAGATATGAGCACATAAACAGTGACGTTCCGCTGTTCAGGGAATACGCTACGGCATTCGGTATGGCGTTGAAATTTATAATTTCTACACTACAAATTGTAGCCGCAGTAAATTTTGCAGAGAGTATACAAAGATATAACTGAATTTACCTTCTAAATTGTATCACAGTGTGACACGTAGTTCATGAGATATGTCCACATAAATAGTAACGTTCATGGAAAACCGCCCCATCACGCACCAAGTTTTAATCTATTAAGTCTTTATTACTAATTGTATTCCCAAGAGATTTTACAGACATGCAACCCTTATAAAAATGAATATATACCTAAAATGGCAGCAATGATTAAATAAATACCCGGGCAACGCCGGGTTTTAGGCTAGTTACATATAAATGAGACGCGAGCGCAACTTGACGAGTCATCTTTTCATGAACTCGCTACCTCTCCCCCATCCCGTCCCCCACCCCCTCCGACCGAAGTCCTGGAATGTTTTTTTGACCCCCCCCCCCGGACACCCCTAAAGAAATAGTTAATACGACACTGTATGCTCTTTAAACTAGTAGCTTCATGGTATTTGAATATGATGCTGGAACCTTACCATGAAAATTATCTATTTCCTTTCCAAAAATGTTAATTTTGTGTACAGAACAGTGTGTATTCATTCATGTGTGAAATCGAACGAGCCGCGGTGGAGTAGCCGAGCGGTCTAAAGCGTCTCGCTGCGGAGCGCGCGGTTGCTCTCCGTGGAGGTTCGAATCCTCCTTGGGGCATGAGTGTGTGTGTGTGTTTACCTAGGTTTAAGTAGTTTGTAAGCTACGGACTGATGACCACGCAGTTTGGTTCGATAGATCTACAAACATTTGAACATTTTTTGAAATAGAGTGATGTGGCTCAGTGGAAACGCACTGGGCTCGCATGCGGGAGGATGGTGGTTCAAATCCACCTCCGGCCATCCAAATTCAGGTTTTCCGTTATTTCACTAAATGACTGCAGGCAAATGCCGGGATGGTTACTTTAAAAGGGCACGGCCGCTTTCCTCCCCGAGCTTTAGCTCCGTGTCTAATAACCAAGCTGTTGACGGAAAGGTGAAGGTCTGGAACTTCATAACAGATAGCCTTGAGTGAATTGCGGTGCAGTAGAGATGATGAAGTTAAAAATGCACCACTGATTACTGTTAACAAAAAATGTTTGCTATCCAGCATTACATCCGTGTTTCGATCAGAGCAAATGACACATTGCGAAATTTTGTTTCTACAAGGATAACCCTCTCCCCCCTCGCTGCGACACGAGGTACACAACACGTGGGCATAAATACACATAAATAATTTCCGCTGTATGTCCGGGTCGACCGCAGCTCTATAAATGTTGGTTCCCTCCTTGAGTAACGCAATTTTTCTCGCAGCCCCCTACAGCTGGCCACAGAGGGGACATTAAGCCACACACACACGCGAGGGGACAGCGCAGCGGCCTCCACGCTGGGAGGGGGAAATAAATGAGAAAGGGGGTGATAACGGCAGTTACAACAATATGTGCTCTGCGGGGGCGACACTTGCAGGCAACGAGCGCCCTCTGGGCAAGCACTTCCCGCCCCCGTTATAAATGTCGATATCCGGCCGACAAAGCCTTCGAATCTTTCGACCTCTGCATTCACTGTAGGCATCACACCTGAGAGGGTTCAGAGCTTTCACACACACACATACACACACAGATAATCTAATGCATAGAACGATTGTTTCATTGTATGTTTGTAAAATATTTTATGTGAAGCCGTACTTTTCATCCGATTGCAATGAACTTTGTTAACATATTCCTTGTATATTTACTGAATATGTGACATCAAATGCGATTGGGCAAAGCAGAAAATGTGTACCCAGCCGGGATTCGAAACAGGGTCTCCTGCTTTCTAGGCAGTTGCGCTGACCCCTACACCACTGGGGACACAGTGGTCACCGCACCTGCAAGGACTACCTAAGCACGCCTCCCGTCAGATACAAATTCCCAGCTTCGCCCTGCCCACAGTACTCAAACTCGTAGTTATGAACTAATTAACGTAAGAGTAAGGGCTTCAACTAATTCCCGTAAGAGTAAGGGCTTCAACTGACCAATCGCAGTCGATGTCGTATATTCAGTGAATATTAAAGAATAAAAACTGCAAGGTCAGAAGTGACGTCTGTTCTTTCGGAACAGACGCCACACACACACACACACACACACACACATATATATATATATGCCGGTGACGGGCAATGATCCTATAATTAGTGGGGATGAGTGGGCAAGTTTGAAGCCCTTACTCTTACGGGAATTAGTTTCATAACTACGAGTTTGAGTACTATGGGCAGGGTGAAGCTTGGAATATGTATCTGACGGGATGCGTGCTTAGGTAGTCCTTGCAGGTGCGGTGATCACTGTGTCCCCAGGGGTGTAGGGGTCAGCGCAACTGCCTAGAAAGTAGGAGACCCGGGTTCGAATCCCAGCTGGGTACACATTTTCAGCTTTGACCAATCGCAGTTGATGTCATATATGCAGTGAATATTAAAGAATAACAACTGCACGATCAGATGTGACGTCTGCTCTTTCGGAACAAACGCCACATGTATATATATTCCTTGTACTTTCGAGAAAGTTATAGACCTAACTATATCACGTTTCCACACAGTTCAGCAGCTATCACGTCATAAACAATGAAATGCGAGAATAACTGCTGCATCAAGCGGCAATGTTGCGCATGCGTTTTATGTTGTAGCTCCTTCTCTATAGGGTCTGGGACTGTTTGAAATGAGTAGGGGCAGCCATCGGCAAGTGGCAGTTGACTTATGGACAACATAATTGCGAAGATCGAGTAGCACTGGTTTCGCATTTATGTAATTCACAATTGAATCAAAACTAAATAAGTTTGTTAAGACGGAATGTAATTTTGGAATGATGTTTTGTTTATAACAGAAATTATAGAGGGCACTGCTTAACAAACCAATGACTTCATCTTGCATGCCAAATAGCGTTAATATGATTATGTATTTACTTATTTGATATCACGAACTTGATTTGTTCCTTATTGTTTTTAAAAGAATTATATTTGACTGAATGATAATCTGGGATAGAACAGATTGCTTTACATCCACTACAGAGTGCGCCACATATGTAATAAGTCAGCTGTATAGCCCGCTAACAGATCACTCACTCGTTATTCTGCACCCTGGAAAACAGGATTGTGAGACATCTTGTAGCTTAATATGTAAAACCTGAAATGTTTCGATTCTATTGTGCATGGTATGTAAAATAGATGTAGTACTTATGTGAATCAGTGTTGTATTTTTGCCACTTTCTATTTCGCTTGTGCTTTTAATTTAAGTTGTACTGAAGATGACTATTCCATAGTCGAAATCGATTTGCAATTACAAATAAATAATTACAACAAATGCTGAAATTAATTTTGATATTTATCATTCTATGGTGGTGGTGCGCACCGCTCTTGACGGAGTCTTCAGTTCATAACATATTTCGTTCAGTCGAATAGACGTCTTATATAAATGAATATCTGTACTATAAAAACAACTGTGGGCAGGAAGGAGAGATAGGAACGAACAATGTTACAATTCTTAATGCCATTCATGAGCGTCCTTTACACGCTACTAAAGTGACAGTATGGTGCGGTGTTTCATCACATGGGATTATCGGACCGTACTTTTTGACAAATTAACAGTGAAACACAATAACTGTCAATGCTGATCGTTACGTGGAGATGTTACGAAAGTTCGTTACACCTGCATTGAACAACTTTACAATCATTTAAGAGACCTGGTTTCAACAAGACTGAGTGACGTCACACATTGCACGGCAACCAATGGCATGTGTGAGAGAATTGTTCGAGATGGCCAGATTTATCCGTTTGTAATTTTTCTTGTAGGGCTACCTCAAGAACAATATCTATACGACTCGACCAAGAACCCTGGATGAGTTACAACAGAGAATTCGGAATGGAATTCACAGTATCCCAGCTGAGATATTGCAGCGGTCAATGAGGAATCTCCACACTGGATTTCACGAATGTATTCGTACAGAAAAAAGCTATCTAAAGGACGTCATTAAAAATGATAAATGACATCAATGTTTCGTAAATGGCAAAGTTGTAAAATTTCATTCGCTATAAATTATTTTTCTTTGAATGGTAACAACAAAAACAACAACAATATTTTTCTGCCCTTCTTCTAGCTTTATTTGATTGGATTGGATTCTGCGTCATTCTGCATTATATGATTAATTGAGGAGTTGGTATTGAAAGTAGCTAGTTAAATTTTTTATTGAAAGATCTCTGGCGGTAGAGAACAGAAAAGCAAGTTGAAACGCTCACTGCTGGTCTAAATTACTTTGTGAGTGGCCATAGTTCTTGCACAATGGAAAATTTATCTAACTGCTTACTCATTAAGTGAGTATCCAACGTTTTACCAAACACCAAAATAATATACAAGAAGGAATAAATAAATAGACATGGGACGAAGAGCATGAAATTATTACACAGGAGTTTGGTACTTTAGATTATTATCTATTAAAAAAAATTAACCAGCAAAATTGTGGGGAGACCAAATAAGCACAATGAAGCACACACCTTGTACAACAGTGAATTAAATTATTACGTTACTGCTCGTAATAAAATGGTTTCTGCCCTTTCTGAATATGGAGGGAATGGGAGGACATTTTCAAATACACAGGGAATAAAGAAAACACACTCATTCACTCACAGACACACGCATAATACTTGCGACACTTAGTGAATCGGGAACAGTTCATAGTAGGTGCAAAACGAAGCGTCGGCGGCTTTTTGACAAGATGGCAGATGTCTTCAAGCACAGTTTAAAAGTATACTATGCATGAACGAACTCATGCGTAATACTATCCTTAAGTACCACTTGGTGTAAGAACACGGTGAATTACATAGAATTTAAAAAAGAAATGAATTTAAAATAAACAAGTAAAGCACCCATGAGAATTCAACAGAAGAAAGCTGGTATCAATAAAGAGCATGGCCGAAGGCCGAAGTAATGACTGTTACAAAAGCACATCGTGCAATCGGACATACCAAGATAGGAAAGACAGTATCACTCCAGAAATTTCGAGAGAGAATTCAGCATGCTCACAGAAAGACAGCATATGAAAACGTCAGTTACAAGCAGGAAGGAATTGAAACATACTAAGTTTACGCAAAGGCTGAGGGCCACACACGTGTATTCTAACTTGAGAAAGCAAGAAACAAAAATGATTGTCAGATTGAAAATACAAAATTTATACTAAATTACTCAAGTTCTGACAAAATAAGGAACACTTTGCCCCATATAGCGAAAGAACTACTTAAGAAAAACTCTCAGTATTAACCCATGAATGCCTGATCACAAATAAAATAAAGTTCTAACAGCATGCCATCCTCTCAACATAATTCAACGAAATACTCATATCGGCGGTCGCAGCAAGAATGAGTCCGAGGGCCACGCACAGAGCGTTCCCTGGCCATACCGGATGTTAGGCTGCGTTAAAAGCCTACTGTCTACGAACCCTCTCTACCTGAGGGAGATAATTGCCTCTACTAGTGTTCCAGAGAGGTCTCTTTTGTTACCTCTTTGGTCCGTAATTATGTGTACCACACTAATAACAAGCCACCCTGCCATCTTCTCAAGTAAGGGTGTCTCTGGCTATGTAGCAGTGCAGACGACATTCGAAACCATGCGTTTTTAACTATAGTAAACGAAGCCTAACGCGCGAAGCAGCGTTTGTAAGCCACTCCGCTAGAGTCAATGAATATTAAAAGAATCTTCCACATTCATACGAACACACAAATTCAGTCACACGGGTGGAAACATATATAAACATGGGACATTGATCATTAAAAAGGAATGAAGTAATTGATTTACAGATCAACAAAATATATGGTGGAGAAGCACTTTACAGTAATTAAAGTAAATCTTTTTACAGTTCAAAATTCAAAATGGAACACGACCACACATTCAGTATTATTCGTTTCTAAAATCGTTAAATTATTTCAGCAATTGAACTTCAATCGGGGTGCGTATCATTTTACTTAATATTGTGTTTCTATTTCGTCTCATAATTTTCACACTTGTTGGCATCACTGGGACTTCGACCAGGTGGATGGAATTTGCCATCCACCCAACATCTATTAATTACATTTAGCCTTTTTCATTTAGTCTTTAGCCCTCATATATTCCCATTTCTGCATATATTCTATTATATCCTCCTGGAATTACATCTCCACTATAATAATTTCCTTTCTGGTCGCGAGTGAGGTCGTGCAATGGAAAAATACTGGTCACGCATTCAGAAGGATGGTGGTTGATAACCGACTCCGACCATCCTGATTTAGGATACCCCAGTTTCATTAATTCACTCCAGGCAAATGAAGGGATGCTTACTTTTTAAGGGCACGGTAGATTTCCTTCCACTCATCGTAGTGCCTTCAGCCCTGCACATCCCGTCGTAACACCCATGGTCTATTCGAATAGGCAGTGCACTGCAGTAACATGGCAGGAGAATCGGCCACTACGATCATTTGGTACGCGGAAGCAGCCTTACTTGGAACATATTAGCATAACAAGTGTGTGTGTTTCATTATAGTGTATTTGTGACCGAGCGTATCTCCGCCGGCCGCGGTGGCCGAGGTGACTGAGGCGCTCAAGTCACGGTCAGCACGGCCACTACGGTCGGGGGTTCGAATCCCCCCTGGGGCATGGATATTTGTGCTGTCTTTAGTCTTAGCTAGTTCATAAGTAGTTTGTAAGCTTAGGGACTGATGACCCCGTAGTTAAGTCCCATAAGTTGTACAAACATTTGAACATTTGAGCATATTTCCGAAATTATAGTACCGGCCATAGTTCATAAGGTACGAGGTAATAAATACTAAGGGTAATGATTAACTGCTTATGACGTATGAGATTTCGAAATAATGTCATTTCTACTAATTCACGACATATTTTGTTAACTATGAACATATACTGATGAATGTTCTTTCAAAATAACATCGTCGTACGTGAAATTGTTGAGGAAGTATGGTGTCATAATGCAGTGCATGTATATCCTCCCACTAATTCATGGAATTTACTACCTGTTTGCAACCAAATCTATTCTCAGCACTTTTTGCAGACAGTTCCCTAATAATCCACTGTAAATTTCTGTAAAATTGCATTGTAGTGTGACCCTTTATTTAGGAGCCATAAGTTAATAAAACCTGAGCTGAATGAGAAAGAAACTGCAGGAAATCGAAGTATTGAAATATTTCGACCTTTTCGGTGGTTTGAAATAAATTCATTGACAAAGAAGAAAATTTGTGCTGTGCCTGGATTCGAACCCGGATTTTCCGCTTCGGGCCAGCAGACGCCTTAACGAATTACGGTACCCAGGCACGATTCTCTTCCAACCATAATTTGCAACTTCTAGCTCCTTCCCCATTGATTCCTCTTGCTCGCAAACTATACTGGATTCCCGTAAGGGGTCGAGCGTTTGAATGCGTCCGCATTAAAATTGTCATTGCCTGTTATGCGCATGTTTACAATTATTTAAGGACATTGACTAAATACTTAATAACTGACGCTCGTTACCAGTAATATATGTGTATTACAATTTAAATTTTTGTCTGACGTTTACTTACACACACCGACACCAGATTCTGAAAATCGTGATTTTTAAAAGGATACTGTAATATAAGGTTCAGTAACAATGGAGGCATGTCCACAAAGTAAGTTCCGTTTGGTTATATAAAACAAATATGTACAGATACAAAAAAAATTTATTGTAAAAATGTCTACAACTCTTGAACTAATTTTCTACATAGCTTCCAAACTTTTGTAGGCACTTGTCATAGTGTGGCTCAAGGTTTTGTCCGTCTTCTTCATAAAAGGTGTATTCAGTCATGTGGTAACTGTTGCGGTGTCGCTATTCACCACAACGCCGGCGGTCCGCGCAAGTCGCCGTCCAAGTAGAAGAGGCGATAAGTCGCTCCACAATACTTCGGCCGCAGAGGGACCCTCACAGTCTCGTTACCTCTCTCCCCACTCGGCGCGCCAGCCAGTAGGAAGGAGGAGGCTCACCTAGATATGCTAGCGTACCACAGCTACCACAGTCAGTACAGGAGTAAGCGACAGTACGGAAATGTCGGTCAGTACGAGGCAGCCCCAGAATTACGACGGTTCCAGAATTTCATCATGGCAGTTTACAATAATATTTCCAGATGTCACCGCAGGATTACATAGCAGAACTGTTTAATTTTTCGGAAGAATGTGTACATCACAAGTACAGCAAAGTTGAATATTCATCTAATTGCATTGATAAATCCTTTGTGCCGAAATAGAAAAGCCGTGCGCTCAAAGGCGCCCTACTGCGCTGCGAACGGCCGTTCGCCGTCGGGGGTTTGAGTCCTCCCTTGGGCAAGGGTGTTTGTGTTGTCCGTAGCAAAAGTTACTTTCAATTGAAGTAGTTTGTAAGCCTAAGGACTTATAACCAACATAGTTAATTGCGTTATATTTACAAACAGATGAACATATTAAATTCAAATATTCAAATTTTTGTAAATCTATCGGACCAAACTGAGTGGTCATCAGTCCGTAGCTTACAAACTACTTAAACCTAGGTAAACTAACCTAAGGACAAACACACACACACACCCATGCCCCAGGGAGGACTCGAACCTCCACGACGAGCAACCGCGCGCTCCGCAGCGAGACGCTTTAGACCTTGTCTCCATTATTACTATCTAAGGCCCACCACCTTTCGAATTTGCAGCATCCAGAGGACACACCAATAACACGTTCTTTCAGCTCGTCATAATCGTTGACGTGTTGACCACCAAGGACATATTTTAAGAATAAAAAGAGATGAAAGTCGGAATGAGCGAGATCCGGGCAGTACGGAGGATGATCGAACACGTCCCAGTGAAAATCCTGTAAGAGCTGTTGGGACACATTCGCCGTGTGAGATCGGGCTTTATCGTGGAAGAAAACAACACCATTTGGCAGTAATTCTCGGCACTTGTTGTGTACTACGCGGCGCAATTTCTTAATGGTCTCGCAGTAAACGTGTGTAATGATTGTTTGGCCTCGTGGTAAGAACTCAATCAGAAAGATACCTTTTCTGTCCGAGAAAACAGTGAACATGACTTTTCCAGTTATCGAGATTTCCTTATGTTTAATCTTCGTCGGTGATGAAATGTGCCTCCATTCCATTGATTGCGGTTTTGTTTTAGAGGTGTAGTGCCATACCCATGTTTCATCCCCGGAGATTATTCGAGAAAAAAAAACATCGCCACTCTCTTTGTAGCATGACAATAATACACTGCCCATCCGTTGTTTTGCGTATGTTCAGTAAGAATTTTGGGTACCCTACGTGAGAAACGTTTCGAAATTTCAGTTTTTCAGTAACAATTTAATAAATTAGTGATCGTGAGATTTTCGGAACTTCCATTGCAAGGGCACTAAGTGTAAACTTATAGTTGTGCACTATCTTCTGTTCAATTATGTGAAAAAATTCATCATCAAACACAGAGAGCCATTTACTTCGTTCTCCATCCTGCACCGTCCTGAACCGTCAGACACATTTTCTAACCACTGAATCATTCATAGCATTTTGCACATAAACTTGACAGATATGTCAATGAATTTACGAATCAGAAATATGATTTCACAAGCGGCGGCCTTTTCATTTACGGCTGACATTATAAAGAAGCACTACAAAGCACACGTCGGCAGCAGCGATCTGAAAATGGCGTACATGTATCTGAGTAACTAACGCGCATGCCCGGAACTGGAATCGTAGCGCTACTACGGATAGAAATAGAAACGGAACTTACTTTATCGACGAACCTGGTATTTAATGCTAAATCGGTTTCAGCTATCTCTGGTAGTTTATCAGATCTGCAAAAAGAAATTTTATATTCATAATAATATGTTAAATTAATCAATATTATTTACATGCAGATGCTTCATAATGAGAAAATGCTGAAACAGATAGAGCGGAATTATTTTTGTTTTAATTGTTTTGAAAATATATACATTACCTTCCTATGGCTGCACAAAAACGTTTTTTTTCGCAATCGCGGTTTTACTTTAGCAACATTGCCCTTTTTCTTGGAAGCATGTTAAAATGGATGTTTTAAAATTTTAATCCTATGAATCGCTATTATTAAAACAACACTTACGACGAAATATATAGATAAAAGTGTCCCAAAAATTAAAGAATGTTCAAGAAATACAAACCCAAATACGACAAAATCTTCAATATCCTCTGTATGACCCTCAACTCTGAAGACGTATCTAAACATTTTGCATCAACACTAAAAGCTAAAATTGATATGCAATGGAAGCAGGAGATTCGAAGAAATGAAATATAACACTGTGTGCGAATTTTTAACTACAATAATGAAAAACTAAGGCACCATTCTCGTCCTTCTGGAAGGACGTCGGCGCTATCATTGTTACATATGAAACTGTCAGTAGTGTTACTGTCCTTTTATTACAATGTCTTCTAACGACATTTACTACACTGAGGGCCAGCAATGAAGAAGTTTTAAAAAATTCTAAAATTTTTACGATAACCCTTTCATCAGATTACTTTCGATAAGGAAGTGATGTGCATCCAACAATTTTTTGAATTTCAATACTTTGTTAGTAGACAGTATTCTGTCGTGGTTGAAATACTGATCTTAATCTAATTACAAAGCGTTCAAATGTTTGTTAAGCTTAAGGGGCTTAACTGTAGGGTCATCAGTCCCTAAACTTACCAACTACTTATGAATTAGCTTATACTAAAGACGGCACAAATATCCATGCCCAAGGGGGGATTCACACCCCAGACCATAGCGGCCGTGCAGACTGTGACTGGCGCGCCGCAGATTTTGGCAGGAGTCAGCATATCAAATGATGATGTTATGCATTTTCTAGCACTCCCTACAAAAACTAATCATAGTATATACAGGGTGAGTCACCTAACATTATCGCTGGATATATTTCGTAAAAGACATCAAATACTGACGAACCGATTCCACAGACCGAACGTGAGGAGAGGAAGTATGATTTTTAACACAAACGTACTCCTTTTTAAATGCAACCCGTTAGTTTTGTTGGCACATCTGAACATATAAA
The DNA here is from genome assembly GCA_026315105.1 of Locusta migratoria. Lineage (NCBI taxonomy): Eukaryota > Metazoa > Arthropoda > Insecta > Orthoptera > Acrididae > Locusta > Locusta migratoria. Next base: position 307,912,314 of record CM048744.1, read on the forward strand.
CAAATACGTAATCAGTGCCGCTTTTTGCATTGTAAAATGTTAATTACATCCGGAGATATTGTAACCTAAAATATTGACGCTTGAGTACGGCTCCTCCGCTGTTCGATCGTGTTTATCGGAGAGCACCGAATTAAGTAGGGATCCAAAGGGAACGGTGATGTACCTTAGGTACAGAGCACGTTACGTCCACATGCTAACACCTTTATTGGTCTTTTTCATTGACGCACACGTACATTACCATGAGGGGTGAGGTACACGAACACACGTGGTTTCCGTTTGCAATTACGGTGTGGAATGTAGTGTGTCCCGACATGTCAGGCCAATAGATGTTCAAAGTGGTGGCCATCATTTGCTGCACACAATTGCAATCTATGGTGTAATGAATGTCGCACACGCCGCATTACATCTGGTGTAATGTCGCCGCAGGCTGCCACAATAAGTTGTTTCATATCCTCTGGGGTTGTAGGCACAACACGGTACACATTATCATTTCACGTATCCCACAGAAAGGAGTCCAGAGGTGTAAGATCAGGAGAAGTGGCTGGCCAATTTTATGCGTCCTCCACGTCCTACCACGTCCTATGAAACGTCCATCCAACATCTTGTCAAGGGTCAGCCTAGTTTAACTGCGGAATGTGCAGGTGAACCATCACGCTGATGCCACATACGTCGACGCGTTTCCAGTGGGAGATTTTCGAGCAATGTTGGCAGATGTTCAAATGTTCAAATGTTTGTATAGTCTATGGGACTTAACTACGGGGTCATCAATCCCTAAACTTACAAACTACTTATGAACTACTTACGAACTAGGACGGCACAAATATCCATGCCCGAGGGGGGATTCGAACCCCCGACCGTAGTGTTGGCAGATCATTCTGTAGAAACGCGATGTATGTTGCAGCTGTTTGGGCTCCTGCAGTGAAGTGAGAACCAATGAGGTGGTCGCCAATGATTCCGCACCATACATTTACAGTCCACGGTCGCTGTCGGTCTACCTGTCGGAGCCAGCGAGGATTGTCCACGGACCAGTAATGCATGTTCCGTAGATTCACTGCCCGTGCTTTGTGAAACCTGCTTCATCGGTTAACAGGTAGAACTGCAACGCATTCTCTGTTAATGCCCATTGACAGAATTGCACTCGATGATGAAAGTCATTACCATGTAATTGCTGATGTAGCGACACATGAATCGGGTGAAAGCGGTGACGATGCAGTATGCTCATCCACCGGCTCTCGCAATGTCCCGTGTACTCCTGTGTGGGTTCACGCCAACAGCAGCTAACACACCAACTGCACCCGCTTCTACTGTGACGGGTCTGTTACGGACCCATTTGCGTGCTACGACCTTACCTGTTGCATACAGATGGCGGTAAATGTTTTGATATGTGCGGCACATTGGATGCTCTCTGTGTGGGTACCGTTCCGCATACACCCTGCAGACTTCAGCTGCATTTTGTCGACACTCACCATAGATGAGTATCATCTCCACCTTTTCAGAGTTCGAATACACCATGGTCACACTACATTATCACAGATGTCTGGTAACACAGTGTACTACAGTTAGTCTGCGTGAAAAGACGAATGCAGAATAACAATAGCAGCAATCGCTACATGCGGACTCAACAGTGCACTACAGCCACAATCGTAAACACAGTCGTCATCGTAAACATGTCCCTGCAGATGCTGCTCGCCGACCATGGCTCGTGTTTGTTGCAACACGCAACTGCACGTCGGAGGTTTCAAGCCTCAACTTTAGGTTACAATATCTCCGTATGTATTTAACATTTTGCTATGCAGTAAACGGCACTGATTACGTTCAAATGTTTGTATAGTTTATTTGACTTAACTACGGGGTCATCCGTCCCTAAACTTACAAACTACTTATGAACTAACTAATTCTAAGGACGGCACAAGTATTCATGCCCGAGGGGGGATTCGAACCCCCGACCGCCCGACCGTAGTGACCGTGCAGACCGTGACTGGAGCGCCTCAGTCCCCTCGGCCACCGCGGCCGGCACTGATTACGTATCGGTTTATATGTTCAGATGTGCTAACAAAATTAACGGGGTTCCATTAAAAAAAAAAAAAAAAAAAAAAAAAAAAAAAAAAAAAAAAAAAAAAAAAAAAACATAGGTTTGTGTTTACCCATTTCTTCCCAAAAATATTTTGTCATCGGTTTCTCTTTAAAATAATTGAAATAACATTACAAATATTACAAACGAGCAGTATGTGCTGTAATTTGGACTACACATAATGTTGTGCTGGTAAAAAAAAAATTAAAGCCTTTAGACTACAGAACACTACGTTAGCTCTGATTACTGAGTCAGAGAGTCAGGAGTCTAGTATGTTCAAGAAAAAAATTCAGTTTGTGACATTGATATATAGGAATCACGAATATGCACATAACGGTTGAACAAAATACATCCTAATACTTGAAATAAATTATTGAAAAATATTGAAAATATATGTGATCTCTAATTAATTTTTTTTCACGAAGTGTTAAGGTAATTGTGGAACTTAAACACATAGACAGAGAGCTCGTAAATGCCTTTTAACACATGCATGGCGAGTTTTGTATAGGAAGTCCATTTCGACTGCAATTTGTAAGGCTAAATTTCGTGTTGCGTGTACACAACGCTGGGAAGAAATGGGTTAACCCATTTCTTCCCAGCGTTGCTTCCATGCATTTTTTATGGTTTATATTAACCACTTACACTAGTCCCTCTCCTCACGTTCGGTCTGTGGAATCGGTTCGTCAGTATTTGATGTGGATTCCGAAATATATCCAGCGGTAATGTTAGGTTACTCACCCTGTATATTATTTTTCACTATCTGCAATTTAACAGCTTTACACGGCCTGTTTGAAATACATTGATGGCTTTTCGCAGCAGGTGACTGGAGGATAAAAAATAGCATCGGTATCAACAACGCCACCTCTCAGCGAGGCGGGAAACGTTTTAGCCGGCCGGCGCTCTGTGTGGCTGGCTGGTGCGGTGCGGCGGCGTCCGTCGGCTGTTTATTTATTTTGGCGTCGCCGGCAGATGGCCGGGGGCGGTGTCGGGGTAAGTGGCCGGACAGTGGCCAGCCTGCCGCCTGCTACCCTGCGCTGCGGCGCGTCGATAAGGCGGCTCCAAATCCGCCCGCAGCCAGCCGCCTCGTATCGGGCCTGACTGCAGGGCCGCCACCACACCGCCACCGCAGCCGCGGCCGCGGCCGCCTATATCGAATCGCAGGACTCCCAGGGGGGAATCCCAGGCGCCGCTGTTGTCAGCGCAGCCCCGTCCCCCTGGGCACGTCTGCGGCACCGGACACCTACTGCGGTACGGGCCGCCCCACCGTCTGCAAGGTGTGGCAACACTGACTAAGGTGAAGGAGTAGCGACGTGCATTTATGCAGGTGGTTTCACTATCGCCTACGCAAGTAGTAAGTGTATGGTGCATAACCAGAGCCGGTGTACAGGGGAAAGCAGCCAAATTCGGACCCCCATCGTAGCGCCATGAAAAATTTTATGAGTAGAAATGATACTGGAAATGCGACATGAAGTCGCAATAGAGGCAGACGATCACACTAACAAGGGAACCTCCCCATCGCACTCCCATCAGATTTAGCGATATGTTGGTACAGTGGATAGGCCGTGAAAAACAACCGAGAAAACTGGAAGAAGTTGTGTGGAACTATGAAACAATAAGCAAAATATAAAAACTGAATGGTCCATGCGAAAGGTAGCCAACATCGAGCACATACGGAGCAAGGAGTCCTGTGGATAATGTGAGAAGCTCTGAAGCGAAAGTTCCTTGCTTCAAGCATTTCCTCGAACAAATTTTTTTTTTTTTTTTTTTTTTTTTTTTTTTTGTTTTCGCTAAACATTTGATAGCAATGTGATACGTCAACCGCTTCCTCCACAGAAAAACACGTCTGATATATTCTATACGACACTGGTGACGGTATCTGTGTCATGTGACAGGAATCTCTGTTGACCCACAGAATTTGTACACTTGGTGAATGGGCAAAGAGATTCTACCTTACCCGATTTAGGTTTTCTTGTGGATGTCATAATTACTCCCAAAAAAGTGATGAAAACATAAAAGTTTGTCACGTAAACTGCAACAAAGGAGTGCAACAGTTTCACAGTCTGAAAATAAAGAATTAAAATGTTCGCCGTTGAGAAGGCTCGAAGCTAGGACCTTTCGCTTTGCAGTTCCTCGCGCCAGCCACCTTTTTTTCTTTTATTATTATTATAGCGCTCCTGCGATTATTATCTGCTCGACGTTGCCTATCTTTCGCATGGACTGTTCAGTTTTTATATTTTGCTTTTTTTCTTCATAGTTCCACACAACTTCTTCCTGTTTTCTCGATTGATCTGTGTTCAGTTTTTCAACGTCTATCCACTGCGCCAACTTATAACTAAATCTGAGGGACTTGCGATGGGGAGATTTCCTTGTAAAAATAATTGGTAATTCTGCGGGTATGCAGAATAGGTCGCAAAATATTTTCATAGACATCTTTCTTTAATGACGCTTTCCGGAGATTGTATCATCAGTTTTGTATCAGCTTTGTATGTGTTGGTGGCTTCAGCCACTCTCACACAAGATACCTTTACATGCTGTTTGTGTCATGGACATGTGCAGATGTGCTGTACTTCCCGGACTGAAGTCCTTGTGACTTTGATTTGGTTCCGAAGATGAATGAACTACTTAGTGTCCCAGATATTCGACAGGAAGTAGACCGCTCCATTCCCACCATCAACATAACAGGCTCTGTTATCGGTAAACTACGCCTTCCACATCGTTGGCAACGGTTTCTACACAACACTGGTGATTAATTTGAAGAACATCAGTAGGTGAAAACCTATTATAACGCTTTTGCATCGGTTGTCAATAAAAAGTTCCAACCCTTGTATGTGGGAAAAACCATTTGGTTACATAGAATTTAGAAAGCATAAAAACTGTACTATTCCAGAAAGTACAGACAGAAGCATCAATCAATGAATGGCAGGAGCGAACGTTGAGCCACATTCCGGACAGGAACCAGGACGCAACTGAGCAACGTCAGCACAGCCACCAGGGCAATGACCGACTGCTCTCGTGTTGCAGTAACCGTCACTAGCGCCAAACATGACCACTGCCCATCGCTCGAAGAACATTCACCAGTTCTACATCTCGTAGAATCGTGACCAAAGACGAGAAGCTGAGTTTACGTTGTATTATAGATGCACTTCTGGAATTAACGGTCTTTGAACGCGGAATGGTTCAAATATCGTCAAGCTATTCAATAATGCAAGATCGACATTGTCAAGAGCGTTCTGAAAATACCAAATTTCAGATCACATGGGTGTTTATCGATAGTCTTTCGTCCTACACAGCAAACGCAAGTGGAACATGACGGCGTCTTGAAGACAAGCGTCAGTAAGTTGATACCAACAGGGCCGCGAGTTTAGAAGGCCCTGGTATCCGAGTACAAATAAAGAACGTGCACCCAGACACGATGTACGTCTATAAGGAGGGCAGTAGAGGGCACAACAGTCATCTCTTCGTGGTTCATTTAAGTTGAAAGGTCTATAGATTTTCGACTGACATTTAAGTTGCAGGTGATCGTTAGTGAGCTAGCTTCGGTTACCGACTGGAAAGTAGTCGTCAGAGTATCGACCACTCCGGTGTGCACCAGACCGCAAAGACGTTAGAAGAAGTATAAAAATGTAACCGATCAGGCTTCAGATTATTATCTCTAACTAAATGCACATGTAAGACGTTCTACAAGCATTTCACGATTATAAAAAAAAATATCTCCAGTACAAGCAATACGGTTACTGCAGTTAGTCTATTACCAGTGTTTTCTGTGGGGTAAAGGATGATCCGCGTAAGCCAGAAATTTTGAAACTTATATTCATTTTAAATTATAATTTTTTTGTTATTTGATCACTCAATCGTACTGACAGTCCACGACCACTTCTCAACGTCACTGGTGACTGCAGAAGTGAATTACGTAAATACTATTTGAAATACGTTGTTTTGTTAATTACTGTTGTGAACAATTACTGTATTCCAAAATGATAGGAAACTGTAAGAACTCTTTGGAATTCATCCTCTTGGGCAGTTTTGTTGTAAAAATTGTAAATTGTTCAATATCATTCCGTAAGTCGATATCTACGGTAGTGAGTTTTCTTCGTGACTTATTTAGGTGACCAAGGGTGGTGATACGTCTTTAACCTTGAGCAATAGCCCTAGGATTAAAGATCTTGAAAACACGACAAGTCTAAAATCACATTTCTACTAAAAGTTTCTATCTTAATATTAATTTTAAGTTTAACGAATACGTTAAAAGCTTCGATTAAACTGATTTTTCTTAGATTTTATGGTTTCTGCTGACAACAAAGAGATCAAAGCGTGCGCTCCACATTTCATCATTGTCAAGTGCAGTCAGCTTTCTGGAATTTCCTTAAGGTGACTGGAATACAGGAGTGTTTTTTGGTAAATACGTAAATTTATTAATACGTGGTGCATGACGTGACAGGTTTTAACCTATCGCACTATTAAGATCTTATATTTATTGAATTATATGTTTTACAATTGTATAATTTTGCAGTTATATATTCAGTTGTATAAGTCCTGTACGTCGGTAAAATCCGTTGAGAACATAGTTAGTTGTAAAGAAGTAATAGATTAAAACCTATGTGTGATGAAGCGGTTTTCCATGAAAGTTACTGTGTAGGTGCTCATATCTCAAGAACTACGTGTCGTACTGTGATACAATTTAGAAGGTACATTCAAATATTTGTGTGAATGTTGTCTGTAAAATTTCAAAAAACTTTTAAAATGTTTCTCAAGCTTAACTGCGGAGTCATCAGTCCTTAAACTTACAAACTATTTATGAACCAACTTATACTAAAGGCAAACATCCATGCCGGAAGGACGATTCGAACCTCTGGCGCGAGAGGCCGCACGATCCGCAACATGGCGCTCCAGACCGCCTGGCTACTCCCGAACGGCTAAAATTTCCTGCGGCTACAACTTGTAGAGTTGAAGTCATAAATTATAACCTCATACCGAATGCTGTAGTTTTGCTCCATGAAGAGTGAAAAAGTAAGCCAGAAACGTTTTACCTTTAATTATTTTGATGTGGTTGTAAGAGAGAAAAAGTCTAAAAAGTTTCTAGATTATTTTTAAAGTTGATTGGAAGTGCTATCATTCTCATACAGAGTGTGAATAGAGTCTCGAAGTATTAAGTGGGAGTTTCTTGCAACTCCTACTGTTTATGACGTTGTATCTCCTGTACCGTGTGCTATATGTGGTTATTACCCCGACTGCATTGGTGCCTGACGCTGAGGAATATGTTCACTCAATTTGGTTAAAATCGGTCCTGAGATTTAGGAGAAATGTGCAACATTGTCGTTTGATGCAGCAGGTATTTGCGCAACTCATTCTTTATGGCATTATATCTCGTGAAAAATCTGTTGTATGTGATCCTTACGGCTACCGTCCCCATGGATTGAAGCCTACAAGTGCGAAATTTCATGAAGACTGAAACGAAACTGTAGATTTATAGGCGATACGTACACACAAACACACGGACACTTTGCTTTATAGCCGCCCGCGGTGGTCGGGCGGACTGCGGAGCGCCAGACGCAGTCTGCACGGCCACTACGGTCGGGGTTTCGAATCCCCCCATAGCATTAGCTAGTTCATAAGTAGTTTTTAAGTTTAGGGACTGATGACCCCGTAATTAAGTCCCATAAGCTCTACAAATATTTGAACTCTGCTTTATACATTCCCGGAAAATGAAAAAGGAACACCACGAATTCGTCGACGCAAGAGAGGGAAATTGTATTGACAGATTTTTAAGGATGTATACAACACACGACCACACAGGCAGAGCCGTACGCACGTTAGTACAGTCACCAGAGCGTGCGCACTGCCGGCGTTGGTACCGTGTATACCCTCTTTTTGTAGCAATGCAAGCTGTAATTCTTCCATGGAGACGATCGTAGAGGTGCCGAATGAGGTCCTGTGGAATGGGCTGCCATGCAGTTTCCTCCTGGTGATTCAGTTGGGCCACATTTCGTGCCGCTCATGCGGACCGTCTCAACATGACGTTTCATGCGGTCCCAAAAATGGTCAATGGGCGACAGGCCAGGGTAGTTTTACACATTGAAGAGCACTCGTATGGTACGGGATACATGTAGACGTGAATTGTCCAGATGGAAAAGCATGTCGCCTTGTTGGTTCATGAGTGATATCAAGAAGAGTTGAATGATGGTTTCAATGTACCGTGCACTGTTCAATGGTCTGTAGAGGAGAACAGCCAGTGTAGGAAATAGCTGCCACACAATGTTATGTCGTTAGGGTGTCCTCCGCTCATCGTTCAGCCCGCCTCCTCTGCTGTCACGATAGGCGCTTATGAAGGGACGAATGGAGACGTGTCGTCTTCTGCCTCGGTGCCAATGATGGTCGTACGCTTGTGTGGTGTCATGCAGGGGACGCAAACGGAGCCTACACCAGACATTCTCCTCTAGTGACCGTCTAAAGAAAATAGTGCACGGTACAGTGAAAACATCATTCAACACCATCAAAGCGATGTGCTTTTTCAACAGGACGTATCAACACGTATCCCGTACAACCCATCGTGCTCTTCTAGGTGTATGCCATTTTACTCTTCTCATCATTCTCCCGAGATCTGTTCTCCATTCAGAATCTTTGGGACCGGATGAAACGTCATGTTGGGCGGTCTGCATGAGCGGCACGAAATCTGGCACAACTGAGGCACCAGGTGGAAGCTGCATGGCAGCCATTGCACAAGATTACTTTGGTACCTCTACGACCGTCTCCAGCTTGCACTGCTGCAAAAAGAGGGTATACGCGGTATTAGCGTCGACATTGCTCACGCTCTGGTGTCTGTACTCATTTGCGTACAACTCTGTTTGATCGTGTGTTGCATACATCATCAAAAAGGTGTCAATGAAATTTCGTTCTACTGAGTCGACGAACTCATGATTGTTTTTTAATTTTCCAGGTGTAACACCACACCGGGACCATAGCATCAGAATCACGGTATTTCGACATTTTTCATCGATACGTAATTTTAATAATCTGTTATCAGGCTGAATTGTCAAATTCTTCAAAATTTTTAGTAAATTCAAATTATATTAGTGTAATCAGATTAATAGTATCGAGGGAATACTTAGGTCAAAAAATCTCGTATATCAGAGATCATTTGTCAGATTGCTATTATAAATAGTACCCGCAGTTAAGATTCTCTCTATGCGTTTAGCTCTCTATGTGTTTAGCTATGTCACTAGATTTCACTACGTGCTTAGCTCTCAGTGGAACTAGCTCTCAGTACTTACGTTAAAGTATTATACGCGGTTTAATTTCAAGACAGGGAAAAACCCGGAAAATATTAATTTTTTATTATAAACATTTATATCGTTATCATACGCGAAAGCGAACATTATCTTTGGACTTTGATCGGAAGAGACTAGAACGGAAGAATTAGAAACTTCTGCCTCCCGTGATAAACTGATGAACATTCGTGAGATTGAAATTTGAACTCATTTGGCAAGTTTAATGCAATAACTTTTCAAACAAACTTTGACGAAAATAATCACGAATTCTGAAGTTATAAAATGTGTACTATGAAGGTGTTGTGAATGTAACTATTGATTTCAGAATAGAGAATCTATGAACCTTAAAAATGTCTTAAAAAGTTATTCGAGTATTTAGTTCCCTAATATTGTCCCAGCATATTCTAAAAGCGAAAATATATCTGTGACGTTCCTAAGAAATTAATTAATGTGTGAAGGAATGTATCTAACAGCTTTGGACAGGAGAAACTTATGGTGAAATTTTCTAAAGAATAATTCTATAAAGGAAAAGGATGAGGCAAAAACAGTATCTTTGTGACGGGAGCCAAATTATCTGAACTTCCGGGACTCAATGATTAAAATTTTTATTCTTTGGTTTATTAAATGTCAGCCCCTGAGAAACGGATTTTCATGCTCAAACATTACAGAAAGTCTTTAAGTTTAAATGAAATCCAGAACCAATATTTACAGTGAAAAATTCAACGAAGATATAAATTTTATGAACTGCGAGGAAGTACCAGCTCTACCAACTTAATTTTCATACTGAGGTGACAAATAGAATTTTGAACCTATACATCCAATACTATTGTGAAATTCAAGGCGTAATCTACAGCTTAAAAGTCGCAAGCTAAAGCCAAATATAAAACGGACAAAAATGTCGCCCCAGTCACCAAACCAAACCATGTCGCCGCCCAGTCACACAGGAGAGTGTATAAAGATGATAGTGGGAATACTTCGATGTAAGGGCAGTAAGAGGTTCGGCGATTCAGTATCTTCCGTCGACTCCTCAGCGTGCTCGCCGAGAGTCTGGTCACGCTCGGGAGGTCTCGTCACGTACAGCAGGTGCGTGTGTGCACTGCACGCGCGCCGGTCAAGACATTCCACATTCCGGGCGCGGCTCATAATTATTTTAGGCCGGCTCCCCGGGCCGTGGCTGCAGCGGTTGGTGGCCTGCAGCGGGGCGGGAACAGCCCATTGCGCCGTGACAAACTGCGCACGCGAGGCCTCCCCCATATAAAATGCGGCCGCGGCCGACCCTAAATATTGCATCAGTCACGCCACCGCCTCCCCCCTCCATCACGCCGCTGTTAATTTCACGCCGTCCTGCTCGAAATGAATCCGCTAACGACTCACACTTTCATTTACACCGGACATCCCTCCGTTGTCGATGTGAATTCCCCCCCCCCCCCTGCTACCGTGCTAAATACTGCACGGGACGCGTCGTCGGGCGCTGTGAAGCAAAACAAGCGCTCACCTTGGAGCATAGCATAATCTGGTAACATTATTGACAGCCGCAAACGGGGCATAGTGGTGGTTAGCAACGATAGAATTTCCTGTTTTTGCTACAGTCGACAAAATCGATTTGCGAGTGCCAGCAACTGTACAAATATTTCAAACAATTAATTTTCTAATTGCTTAGGCTTCGGCAATTGTTTTCTGAGTTTCATCAGTATTAATATAATTTGACACAATGTCAGTTAGGAGTGCAACTGGAATAATCTCTATATATAAAAGTAAGTGTCCCGATTGACTGACTGACTGACTGATTGACTGACTGACTCATCATCGCCCAGCCCAAACCACTGAAGATAGAAACTTGAAATTTGTGGAGGGTGTTGGTCTCACTCTGTAGGCGTTATTTAAGAAGCGATTTTTTGATATTCCGTCCGTAAGGGGGTGAAATAGGGGATGAAACGTTTTTTTGAAAATACGTAGCTATTTAGGCAATTATGAAGCTAGAACTACAAAATTTTGGATTTTAACTCAGGGTTTGAATTTAAAATACACGTGTTTCGGCATTTTTTGAAATTCGACAAATAAGGGGGTAAAATAGGTGACGCAAAAAATTGATTTTCAAAGATATGTTGCTGTTTACTCAAATTTTAAGCTATAACTACGAAACGTCGGATATGGAATCCATGAATTTTAGTATTTTTGGAAATTCAACAAGTAGGAGGGTTAAATAGAGGACGCAAAAAATTGATTTTCAAAAATATGTTGCTATTAACTCAAATTTCAAGCTATAACTACACAACTTAGAATATGGACTCTTGATCAGGATTAAAAAGACACGTGTGTCGATATTTTTGAAAATTCAGAAACTAAGGGGGTAAAAGAGGGGATAAAAAATTCTTTTCGAAAACACTTTGTTGTCCAGACAATTTTGAAGCTATAGCTGCAAAAAGTGGTATTTGTATTGTTCGTTATGATTTATAAAATACATGTTTCGGTATTTTTGGAAATTCAACCATCAGGGGGGTTAAATTGGAGAGGGTATGTTTTTCGAAAATCTGTTGCTATTTAGGCAATTTTGATGTTAGAACTACAAATCTTCGGATTTGGATTCGGGGTTCGAATTTAAAAGACACGTGTTTCGGTATTTTTGGAAATTCGACCAATAAGGGGGTGAAATACGAGATGCAAAAAAATTTTTTTTTCTAAAATATGATGCTGTTAACTCAAATTTCAAGCTATAACTACGAAACTTAAGATATGGATTCTTCATCAGGATTAAAAAGAAACAACTGGTGCAGACCAACCAGCTTACGCATGCGAAGCAGCGGGGGTTCAGCTAGTTCATGTAATAAGAAATACAAGTGAATTCAAAGCCACAGTTGCTTGTTAAAAAAGGAAATATTTTAACACTTCATGTGTAATGCACAACCAGTTTCAATGTACTATGGCATCATTATCTAGTGCTCCACAGTAAAGAAATATTTTATAAAAGTACAAAGTAAAGAAAAAAGTAAGATACATTACAATTTTTGAAATGGTCAAAAGAGTGTTACAACATATCATCTTATATCTATCATTTTGGCCAGCAGCTGGTTTAGGACCAAGGTTTACAGAAGCCTGTGCTTCACTCCAATTCAGCCAAAAAATAAAATAAATTGTGTACTATCTTTCATTCTATTATTTAACTGGTAATGGACAGTCAAGATTTTGAAGAAGTATAATTCGTAAATTTATAGGTTAGAACATAATTCACATTATATGCACTTACTTTTTTTTTAATTTTTATTATTATTATTTTTACTAAAACATTTGTGAATGTACGTGGACACAGAAATAATAGTTTTAGGGCAAAAACGTAAAACTGTTAGGGAGTACCATCTAGTGTTTAAAAGCAGAAGTACATTGTGAACAAAAGCTTGTAGAACGATGCAGCTATCTGGTGGCTTATATTGTAAATATGAGGTATATCTGGTCAGTCTTCTACTGTTACCAATGAAAGATATTACTCATGAGCTGAACACTGTTTGGTTTTACACTGTGTTACATTTACTGTTGAATGTACGTTCAGTCTGATCAGGTATCAAAGTAAATTAACAAGTACAAATGAGATATATGAGTTACTCTCAGCAGTTCAATAGTACTTTGTACTTAATTACAGATAGACATATGGAGCATCTTACACAGCACTATCAATGTAACGAAAGTTGCTTGACTATTTTCCTTAACTGGAACAATCTGACTTCTATGAAATTTTAAATTTTTGATTCTTATCCACTTTTATAAATATATCTAATTTCTAATATGACTGTGCATTACAAGTTGATTAATAGGGATAGTACACAATTTATTTTATTTTTAGGTTGAACTGGACTGACCATCTCTCTCAAGCACAGGCTTCTGTACAACTTGGTCCTAAAACAACTGCTGGCCAAAATGATACATATAAGATCATATGTTGTAACACTCTTTTGACCATTTCCAAAATTGTAATATATCCTATTTCTTGTCTTTACTTTGCACTTTTATAAAACATTTCTTTACTTTGGAGCACTTGAAAATGATGCCATAGTGCATCAAAACAGGTTGTGCATCACACATGAAGTATTAAAATATTTCCTTTTTTAATAAGCAACTGTGGCTTAGCATACACTTGTATTCCTTATTATATTTCATCAATATACACAGAAGAAGGCCACTGTAACGTTGGCTGAAACGTGGGTTATTAAAGTAATAACCTTCTTACATCATGACGCGTTACAGCACCCAAAAGAATTTTCATGCCATCCAATTTATTGTCAGCCGACAGCTGCGAATGGCAACTTTTTTTTTTTTACATTAACATGTTTCAATCCTTTGAATCATCTTCAGAAACATGTAGTTACGTCTATGTTGTGACAAGTACATTGTTCTGACAATAAATTGTTTCAGAATTTCCTGTGTTTGAATTATGACCACGAAAAAGCCAACTGTCCTGATGCCGCAGCTGTTATGATGTTTACTGAAGACATCCTAACTACACAGCCTGACCAAACAGAATGAAGCGCCCCAGACACGAGAAAGAAGTTTAATTATCGAAAACAACAGCTAGTATCACACAATGTAAGATTACACGGCAGGCATTAAATCCATTTTAAATTTTTTTGTGTTCATAGGTCATGGTCGAATTGTAAATCATTCCCCGTAACGTTTCATCTTCGGCTGCGAAAGACATTCTCACAGGTACAGTGGCGAATTGCGAGGCGAAATTGACGAAGCTCCTTATATACAGGTAGCTGATTCCATCACATGATGTCTGTGTTACAGCCAATATTATTGACAGAGAAGAATCGACAGCCATTCCGCTGGTGTAAAGTTACAGTCCAAATTCCACGTAATTTATTGCGGTGTTTTGTACATATCGATTTCTTCTCTATCCGTGCCCGCATACTAGTCTGAAGTTTCTGAGATCACACTAGTCTCAATAAATTTAATTCCATGGTTGCTCTCTTGGTAAACATGTTCCGCTACGATCGATTTCTCAGTATGTCCCAAGCGACAATTCCTCGAATGTTCGCCCAATGTACACTAAACAACAGCTGCAGGGAATTTTATACTCACCTGGTGTATCGAAAGGGTACGTTCAGCCTACATCATTTTCAGGTCGTAAATTTATTTTCGTCTCAAACCTTTACTTGAGGTTTACTTAGAGCCAGCTACCTTGGAGCTACCGTAATAGTAAAAAAGTCATCATCGTCGCCCTTTAATATGTTGTGTGAACACCGAGGACGGTCAGTGCAGTTGCAACCTACGTCTAATGGAGAGTGTGAGGTTGTCAGTCAGCTTTGAGGACCTGCAGGTCCGAAATTGATTTCGCGCTGCGCGGAAAAATTATCAGCCATGCGCTTGAGTTTACCTTTTTCGCTCAATCTACTAGGTCTGTTACATCAGAAGTTAGTGCAGTGTGGATAATACTCGTACAAACCGAGTTAAATATCAGTGCGGTGGGTGATGACAGATCAGCCACTCCGGCAAATATCAATTTGTTTTGCACGAATTGTACGACGCACATAGTTTCCCGTTCATGTAGTTCATTTCTAGTTCGTCTGTATAACAGTAAGTATACAAATTTCCAACTTCAGTGGTACCATCAATCGTTCGAACAAGTGTAAACTCCTTGGCGAATGTCGTGTTTATAATGAAAAACTGATACACAGTATTCGCCGCGCGGGAGTAGCCAAGCGGTGTGTAGCGCCACGTTACGTATCGCGCGGCCTCACGCTTCGGAGGTTCGAATCCTCCCTCGGGCATGGATGTGTGTGTGTTGTTCTCAGGTTAGTTTAACTTAGTTTAAGTATTTTGTATTACTAGGGACTGGTGACCAACGTAGTTTGGTCCCAAAGGATTACAAACATTTGAATTTTTTTTTTATTTTGATACACAGTATTTGTTTATATAGATAGACAGTATTTGTTTACATAGGATCACATTTACTGTGTCGTGAATCAAGACCCATGAATCAGGAATGCAATCTGAAACGACATGACGAAAGGAAATTAAATGGATTTGAATTCAAACATTTCAGTGTAGAACGCCAGACAAGCAGCTGGGGACACTAAACAGAAAGTATCGGAATGTGTTTCGGCTAACATAAGTTAGTTATCATTTGCAAAGTTTGGAGGACAAGAGCACAAGACGATTTCAAGGAAATTCTGTCTGATTTCAAACTGCTATATCATCCTTTCACTATTAGTATTTACGATAACTTTTTTATAACGCTCGTAGTCACACTGTGAAAGAAACCTCACTCGTAATCTATATAAAAAAAAGTAAAATTGTGAAAAAGTGTGATGGGCTTCATTTACCTAATAAAACGGGTCTAAAATGAAATTAGATTGCATACGTAGGTGTTTTGAAATTAGCAAAATAAATTAACTGAACAGGACAGTTTATTTAATTTTTACATACGAATCTAAAGAATGCAATCATAAGAAGTGCGGCCCTACGGTAGCTTCAGCTTCAAAAAAGTGGCCCTTCAAGTCAAAACAATTGATCACGCCTGATTTAACAGCGTTGCAGTTTTCCGTAATTGTGCCGTTCTCGCAGCAACCTTCCAACTTAGTTTCGCTACGAAGGTTCCCAACTGCTCCACCGACACCAGCAGAGTGTTGGCTGCTCACGTGTTTTCCTTCCCCACCCTGCCGCATGTCAGCCTTGCAGCTGGACAGAGCTGAGGTTCGCAGCGATCTGCCAAGTACCGGACACAAGGAGTGGTGCAGCCGGGATGAGCGCCGCTAACGTGATTGCAGCTGAGGATGAGACGACTGTGTGGCCCGCCCTAAGCGTGTTAGCGGCGCCGACGTCCCTCTGATTGCCGGCGTCTGGCTGGCAGCAGACGCCACGCCAGACAGCTACCCGGGAGGGGCGGGCGCCGTGGCAATGACCTCCTCCCACAGGGGCAGCTGACACCCGTCGGGCAACGCGTCTCATGCAGCAATCTCTCCGCATGCTCCAGCCACATACAGTTTCCAAGTACGGAAGAGCGTGAAACAATGTTCTGTGTAGTCCATAAGATTTCGGGAATGCAGCCGCGTAAAATTCACTTCTTCTGCTGATATTTCGGCCACGTACATTACGGCCATCTGCAGAGTGAAGAATGCTGCAGTTAATAGAATTTTATATAAGTCTGGCTCTGCTATTGTTAAAGAAAAGATTCGTTTCACTCGTAGAAAGTTGGACAGTGAATCAGAAGACCTGTATCATGTACATTTAAAGATGGCAGCTGTTTTATCTCCTGACTCGTGGAATTGGGTTGATGGCACGACATGGACCAAATCTGACTGGGTTAGTGATGTGACTACAACGAGACAGATGGCCAAGTATAGCCGATTAGACCAGCCTCCTCAGGTGGACTCTGTTGTTCGACGCCCTGTTATAAATTTGACGGGAAAGAATCTGGACGAAGCCCCTGTCTCTGTCTTAAGTAAAGGGCTAAATTTTGCCCCCACTCCAAAGACCTTGCCAATACCATCTTTCATTAGTCCTATTGAAGAAGCTGTCCGTCCACTAGCAGAAGATTCAGTTGAAGAAATCAGCCGTGAAAGCTGTCGAGCAATTATAAAGTATCGTCCACAAAGAAGCAACATATCTAGAGATGAGAGGTTAGCCATACGAAAACTCCGTGAGGACAGAGACACAGTTGTTTTACGTGCTGACAAAGGCAACGCCACCGTCCTGCTGCCTCAGGAAGACTACAATGAAAATATCTATGGTTTATTGAGTTCTGGCGCGTACCGGAAGATCAACAAAGACCCAACTAGCAAGGTGACAATAAGGACTGCTGCCTTACCGAATGCTTCGTCACTAGAACCTGAAGGTCTAAGACGCTTAAAAGTGCGAGGTGCTGTACCAGCGAGATTTTATGGTCTTCCTAAAGTCCACAAACTGGATAAGGATGAGCGTCTGGAGGATCTGCCTATGCGGCCAATAACAAGCACAATTGGTTCACCTACCTACCTTTCTGCGCAGTATTTGGCTTCACTATTAAAACCATTGGTAGGAAAATGTAGTCACCACATCCGAAATTCTGTAGATTTTATTCAAAGACTCAGCCACCTCAGGCTTAGTAGTACAGATGTACTGGTGAGTTTTGACGTGGTATCATTATATACCAATGTATCTGTTCAGGATTCTCTTTCTCTAATTTGCCAACATTTTGACAAGGATATCACCGCCTTATTTGAACATGTACTGACGTCATTTTATTTCCAGTTTAATGGTGACTTTTATTATCAGTACCATTAGCGTACTAATTGAGTCATACGCATTGCACAGAGGGTGTAATTTAATTTCTGCTATCTGTGTGTGCACAGTCTCTGTAGGAGATTTTGTAAGGAAAGGAAAGGTGAGTGATCTTTTGAAAAGTTTGTCAGATAAGGCCATAGTAATTGTTAATTACACTAATTGTCTTGCTTAATATTTTCAAAATTTAACTACATCACTTGCATTAATCACGAGTTTACCGTAACCAACCACGAAATTAAGGTCAGGCTTGTTATGTTGCTCAAACATTACAACAACAGTCACTACAGTTAATTACACGTAAATAAAAATTCAGTTCTTTCTTCCACTCACACTTTTCTTTAATAAATTAAACGCCTTTCTCCTATTCTATAATTATAATTTTTTTCCTTACAAAATATAACAGTCCCTGTTCAAAGTGCCGTCGATGCGAACAAGAGGTGACTGAGACGAGTAACCAATGGCACCTCATTCCATCACGCCAAGTGATTCGCCAGTATGTCGATGACGAA
Organism: Locusta migratoria; assembly: GCA_026315105.1. Classification (NCBI taxonomy): domain Eukaryota; kingdom Metazoa; phylum Arthropoda; class Insecta; order Orthoptera; family Acrididae; genus Locusta; species Locusta migratoria. Next base: position 307,930,415 of record CM048744.1, read on the forward strand.
TACACGCGTTCACCACGATGCCGCCAAACTCGGATGCGACCATCACGATGCTGTAAACTGAAACAGGATTCATCCGAAAAAATGAAGTTTTGCCATACGTCCACCCGGGTTCGTCATTGCGTACACCATCGCAGGCGCTCCTGTCTGTAATGCAGCGTCAAGGGTAACCGTAGCCATGGTCTCCGAGCTGATAGTCAATACTGCTGCAAACGACGTCAAACTGTTCGTGCAGACGGTTGTCGTCTTACAAATGCCCCCATCTGTTGAGCCGCGCAGGAGTAGGCGAGGGGTCTGGAGAGTCACGTTACGGACTTCGAATCCCCCCTCGGACTAGAATATCTGCGTTGTCCTGAGGTTGGTTTAACTAGTTTGTAAGTCTAAGGACTGATGACCAACGTAGTTCGGTCCCATAAGATTTATAAACATTTGAACCATCTGTTGACTGAAGGATCGAGACGTGGCTGTACGGTCCGTTATAGCCATGCGGATAAGATGTTCGTCATCTCGACTGCTACTGATACGAGGCCGTTGCAATCCAGCACGGCGTTCCGTTTTACCCTCCTGAACCCACCGATTCCATATTCTTCTAATAGTCATTGGATCGCGACAAACGCGAGCAGCAATGTCGCGATACGATAAACCGCAATCGCGATAGGCTACAATCTGACATTTATCAAAGTCGGTAACGTGATGGCAGGCATTTCTCCTCCTTACACAGGCGTCAACGTTTGACCAGGCAACGCCGGTCAACTGCTGTTTGTGTATGAGAAATATGTTGGAAACTTTCCTCATGTCAGCACGTTGTAGGTTTCGCCACCGGCGCCAACCATACTCTGAAAAGGTAATCATTGCATATCTTCTTCCTGTCGGTTTAATTTCGCGTCTGTAGCAATTTTAATAGCCAGGAGTGTAATTTGTGTATGCATTGTTATTGTCGGCTTTTATGTAGCCCCCAGGTAAAATTCTTTTTGCATGAGATATAAATGGGTGAGTGGGGGATGTGGACACAAAAATGGCAACTTCAGAAACGCACCAATGTACCACACATAAAAGGTTGTGAAGAAACCACTTGCATTCGAAAGAACTTCCAATCTTTCGGGACGTAAAGTCCTGTATGGTTTTCAGGTGGACATTTTACCGGTTTTAGGGAAACAGGTATCGATGATGCTGGGCGGTGATCACGCAACATTCTTTCCAAAGTACGAGGGTTGGGACTTAAATAGTGACAACTACTAAAAGTTGTTTTGACCTGTTACTGTCCTTAAAAGTAGTTACCAGCGTTGTGCAGAACCGTTTGCCAGTGATGTGGAAGATGTAGTATACCGTTAGCGGAGCCTGTTCTATTGATGGTCCGAATGGAGCGGTCTACTGCCTGTCGTATCTCTGGAAGAGTTCTAAAGCGAATGCAACGAAGTGGTTCCTTCATATTCGGAATTAAATCAAAGTCACAAGGATTTAAGTCCGGGTTGGATAGTGGATGTGCAGTACTTCCCACACCCATCGACTGACCAGAGCAGCCACATCTTGCGCTGTATGCGCCCGCGCATTGTAGTGCAAACTGGTGGGTGGGTTGCGCAGAAATGTTTCTGCTTCTTTCGCAGGTCACACTCCAAAAACGAGTAATTATACTGTGCGCTGACGGTTTTTCGTGGAGGGACGACCTGCACGATACATGTCTGCCAGACTTTACTGAACCTTGTTGAAGGCTTTTACTCAACGTGCCACTGCTCCGATTACTGCACGCCTCTTCAAGACCTTGCTGACAACGTACGATCTCTGGCTCATTCAATCTTGATTGATCTCCGTTGTGTTCCTGTTTCCAAAAAATACTGACACTGTTACGTTAGACGCTCGCTCACAAGTGATTTCCCTCGATTCTGTGCACGACGGTGATGTGGACGAGTGCACTTGCTCTGTGGTAAGGTACGTAAGTCAACAACGTGTGCTATCAGCGACAATAGTAGATTCCATTGCTTAGTATCTCCTCAGCAGTGTTGCTACTATTTAAGTACCAACCATCGTGGATCACAAGGTATCAGTAAATTAATAAGATTTGGTGACTTCAGGCAATAGAAGATGTGATTATTGAATTCGTGGTGCTCATAGAGATGGAGTTATCTGACAACACGATTATTGGACTTATACACTAACTCAAAACAATTAGGGGATCAGATGAGATACCTAGGTTCTGAATTGTTGTCCTAGGCAGAATTATCCATAACAGCTCGATGTCTTTCTGTCGGTTTCACAGAGAGGAGACGTCATCTTTACCGCAACCGAGTTATGAGATACGACTGATAATGACAGAAAGTTGCTGCGGAGTGGGTTCATGTTGAGTTTGGTGTCTTGTATTTGCGCTATACAACGAATTTCACAAGCTGTTGCGTTCAGATAGTGTAGTGAGGAGGTAGTGGAACGCAACATAAACGTGACTACCCAAAGGTATTGCATGGACAGCCATAGGAAGGTTGGATACGGGGCAGACGGTGGTGCTACATTTATAGGAGTGTCCAGGACTTGAGATCTATTTCAGACAACAGGACGTCCTTTGTTGTCCACGGGAAAAATCAGTTTGAGGTGACCGTTATCTCCGGTTAACACCCCTTCAAGACAGGAGACTGAAAGAAACTAAGCTGCAAGTCCTGTGTGGTTTCCAAGTGGACCTTTTACCGGCTGTAGGGAAACAGTGGACATATTGCTAGACGGTGATCACGCAAATTTCTCTCCAAAGTAGATCACAAACTATCAGTGATATTGAGATCTGGCAATTGAAGATGCGATAATTCAATTACTGGGGCACATAGATGGTGCTCTCCAGGCAGCAACATCATCGGTTTGAAATTCCTTCGGGAATGTAGCCTATACTCAAGAAAGCATATAGCGTGTGCCCCATTAAAATCATGACACCATTTAGTCTGCAGAAACTGCTAGAGGTTCTGAGTCGAGATTTTGTGTTCAGCAGAACAATCGTGGTTTCCTCATCTGGAGAGTACGTGGAACTCGGAACAATCCGGCTTATGTGCAGGAAAAGTCACCTTATCATGGTGGTGGACAAATGATGTGGGCAGGAGCACGGACTTCTATTTCGTTTTGAATGGCGCTTTGACTGCTAAGATGTATAGATACGAGATCCTTCGACATTCCGTTGTACCCTACACTGGGGTCACAAGAGACAGGTTTCTTAACGTGGATGACAATGAGCATCCCCACAGAGCTGCACTGGTGGACAGCTTGCTTGAGCTGAGAGAACTGAACAAATTGAGTGGTCAGCGTGTGCAATGGACTTAAACCCAATTGAGCGTGTCTGGGGAGCACTTGACAGCCATCTCATAAACGATAAACGATGCAGAGCTTGATACCGCACTCATGGAAGAATGGCCATATATTCCTCAAGAGCTGATGATAACCTCATACTGTCCATGACTGTACTGTACATCCAAGGTGATCACACACCGTATTAAAGGGCAACGAGAATGCCTCTTTCACTCTTATGGTAGCCAAATGGTGCCTCGCTCTAAGTAATGAGAGATTTCAGTACTGCCACATTGCTTTCCAACAGTAAAACGACAACGCGACCTTGTTAATTTTATCAGATTATTCGTAGGTTATTGATTTAATAACTTGTGGCGAAAGAGAAATATTCTGTTACTTGGTTGTGTGAGACCTGTAGCAAGGGGGAACAACACGAATTCACAGCTAACGGCGACCGATGGCGAGCACGAGGGTGGCTATGTTATTCGGACAGTCAACGGTTCCCGGAACACGCCTTACGGCCGAAGGTCACAGCAGGTAGGACTGAGGCGTGAGCTTTCCAAGTATCTGGCTGGCGCCACCGACGCTGGCGTGGTCTAGGCGGGAGCGTCTAGGGCAATACGATACATCTCCATGAGCGTTGTACAGTGCATTGTGAAGGGAGAGCTGAAACGTCTGGCGCCGAGTTGGCGACCGCCAGGGTGGCAACCACTAGGACATTGTACGTTTCTGGCGCCAAGCTGGCGTGCGCCGCAATTATACGATAGCGTGGGAGTGGCCGTTTGCTGGTAACAACTAGCTGGCTGTGTTCTCAAAGGAGCCTGAAGGCTATCCGTCGCTACCGTGAGAACGCTGAACGTAAAGGCGAGGCCCGACTGGTGGAGACGTGCGAGATCTGGCCAATGCTGCTGTATTATAGTAAGGAGGTTTGGCTGTCCGACTCCCGAACGCAAGCCATGATTGGCCGTACTTTTGCGCCTAGCTGTGGATTGGCGTTTCAGTAGAGATAGGCGGAGCCTGCAGGCTTTGCAGAGAAGAGACAGAGATTTTAGAAGAGAGAGAAGGAAAGTGGTGTTTGGGCAGCCGAGGAGAGCAGACGCTTTTCGTCGAGCAGCTATACTTAGAGTTTGTGGTACAACCTTTGGAGTTGTTCCAAAACTTGTGCTAATAGCACTGAGTATTGACAAGCCGAGAGCAAGGTCAGCCTGCCTGATGTTAGATGCACCGACGCGCTAATTGCGATTGTCACAGTTCTGGTGTCACCTCTGCCTGCAGTACATTCGTGTTTCACATGTAAATTGTCTGTAGTGGGACTACATAGCAGAACGAGTGAGATCGTGGGCACTGAGATCCACTGGGGTCGACGTTGGTTGATATTAGTTAAATATCGCTTCTGGACTACAAAGCTGAATTATCTCCGGGTCAGCGACTTGCAGCTATCGACGCACACAGCCGCCACCCAGCCGTCGTGTTGCTGACATTGCCAGTCAGCAGAGGTTTGGTACAGTATCGCGTGCATTTGCTAGTGTTTCAAGGGGTATTCAAGTATGGGACTTTTGAAAACGTTAGTTAAATTCACAGTAATCTGGTATCGGAATATTCCTCTCGATTACGCCACGGTTTCCAGTTAAATGTGGGTTGTCACGTAAATGTTTAGAATCAAATACAATTTTCTTCGACTTACCAGCCACTTGCTGTAGAAGTGTTTATATTGTTTTGTAAATTCGTTTAATTTGTTCTGTGCTCAATTGTATGTGTATCTTGCTTTCAACTCTGGCGTTGACTTCAGAGAATAAAATGAGTCAAACCTAATTTCTTTACTCAAATTATTCAAATTAGTTAACCCCCTTTACACAATTTTGGATGGGTTTTATTACTTGGAAACTAGAGGATACATTAATTAAATGTTCGATGGTGGATCAGCCACGCCCATCCTTTAATATCAAGTGAACAAACCGTGTGCATACCGTCCTTTCTCCCCCGTACCTTACCTTGTATTTCAAATCACCCACCATAAAATTACCTTTCAGTAAAAACCATGTAAATTCAAAGTAAAGATTTGCGACAGCAAAATATCGTACTATATTACACAAAAAATTACATCTGTAACAAATATCTGAATAAAAATATGTTACCATATATATTGTGTATGATTTTGTTTCGACGTTTATTTGTGATAATCTAATGGTTTTCGGAGGTTCATCCGGGACCCGTCGGCATGTTGCTACAATATTTCGTCCCATAGACGAAATAATTATCTGTAGGGTAGAAATATGGTGGCAGAATGTCGACGGGATCCGACTGCATGCCCGAAACGTATCACACCAAGAAATACTCCGGGATAATTTCAGGTTGTGATAATATTTTCTCCGTAAGTGATTTATTAATGGATTTTCATTAACCTTATATATTATTGTGTCGTTATTACTTCGACCGGACCCTTATTAGTGAATAGGTTGATATCATGCATCGAAGTTTCATTTGTGATTTAAATCCGCGGCGAGCAGTTGCATCTGTAGCGGTTTCTGAAATTTAATAAGTACTTGTTTGTGCTTTGTAGTTACTTATTAAACTTAATTGTTTCAAAAAGTGCACGGTAGTTAATTATTAAGTTTAGTAGATTTTAACTGGTGTTTTTCCCCTTAAAGTTTTGAGCTGTGTTCAGTGTCGTATAGTGTATCATAGACCCCTGAAAAGTTTTTAGACAAGCAGTCGTGTGAGGATTTTCTGGTGGAACTCATTCTGAGACATCAAGCAATCGTCAGTGTAGCATTGGCCGCGGTGGAGTATCCGAGCGGTCTAAGGTGCCTCGCTTGTGAAACTTTGTGATTTACAATAAATTTGCTGCACGTACGTACAAGGCTATGCTGCAATATTCTTGTTGAAAGCCAGGGTATGACACTGACATACCGACATCGTAATTTGGAAATGTGATTAGTGTGGCTTTTGTTATTGAACTGCGTTAAAGCGAAATTGATTTGGAATTTGATAATGTGGCTTTAGTAAGATGTGCACTTTGTTTTAACCACTTCATCAAAATCCGGCATCTGCACTTTGTCAATTAATATAAGCACTTTCAAGTGTATGGCTCTGATGTATATGTGTATTTTGCGGTATAATAAATACTTTATTCAGAGAGATTTTGGCTCTGCTGAATGAATATGTAGTGATACAATGACGCCATCAAATTACATATAATTATATTGCTATGATACTGATATCTTGTTACTTTGTTTCTCTCTGTAAAGTACAATGCAGCGATTTGCATCCAAATGACGCACACTATTGTCTTGTTTATGATTGCTTCTTGTTCCAAGCATGGTTTCATGCGGTGCCGAGTTTTATGTTCATAATCCTCTTTGACATTAAAAAAATTTTGTTTTGTTGGAAGCAATTAAAGACGAATGGGGAACAAAGCATGTATTTCGTGTTTGGGTGAAATATGCTTATACGGTTCGGGTCATTTGTGTGTTAGTTCTAGTGTTCAATTGAATCTTTCATGACTTTTGCAATGTCCCAGTTCTACATTCTGTCCACTACTCAGAAAGAGATTGAAGGTGATTTGTCAACTATTGGCTTTTCATTTACACGTTACTAGCTGAAATGTTATAATTTTATGATGAAGTACCATCACCAAGTCAAGAACGATAATGACACAATGAAGATGCCTGCTTGTCTTGCTAGCCTATTAGTTACGTTGTCACTATTTTGCGTTATACAGTCGTGTAATTGCTGCGAATTATACCTATGATAAAAAAAGTAAAGCAATCAACAATCCGAAGATTGGTTTGAACACCACAGTGCTTTACTAGGCATTGTCCTGTTTGGAGGTGGTATGCCGTTGCCTTCCTCCGAACTGACTTACCCAGCCAGTTATAGGGGGCCCTACAGTTTAACGTTGGTTCCGAACCACGGTGCTACTCGGTATTTTTCACATGAGCAATACTGCCAGAGGTGAAAGAAGTGGAAAGTGACAGATAAAAATCCCAGGACCTGGCGAGGATCGAACCCGCGACCTTTGGATTTGTAGTCTGGCACTCTACCACTATGCAACCGAGATAGCTAGTGGATAGCGTATGGATGATAAAAGTGACGACAACCATTTACGTAAGATGTTATTGCTCAGACATTATCTTTAATCAGGATTGTATGACAAGAACCCGACGAAGTCAAGGAAAACTGAACTGTGCGAGGAATATAAATGTTGTCTAAGGCAGCTGAGACGTTTCTCCGCTGGGTTTAACTACTACACTTACAGTTGCAGGAGACAAAGAAATTCAGCTAGCAGAAAATTTTATTAAGAGACTAGCATTGGTTCTCGGCTTTGGCCTGATATGGTATTTAATGCATCCTTACATTTGTCCACCTCCCTCTTGCTCCTCTGTCTATCCTCTTCTGCCCTACACTTCATCCATTTACATTTCGTTCTCATGCAGCTCAATCCTTATAAAGTCATAGCTTCTGAACATTGTGTCCTAAAATTATATACTTCTGCAAGATGCAAGAACTGGTTGCTAGTAAAGATGTAAAATTACAACATCGTAGGTAACGAGACGGATTTCACATATTTCATCATTTATGGAGTCACTTAAACTGAACTTCGTACTTTGATATAAAACGAATATAAATTTGTCACTGTCAATAAAATTCTTCTGGGTATGAGACCGCGTCGTCATTTTTTGTTTTTACCGTCGTTTCAGCCACTGTTGCAGGCGGCCTAAATCAGGGTCTCTGGCTGACTCACGTTTGTTTGTATGTATGGATCTTGTCTCTAGTGTTTCTGGCGAATATAAATAGTTGTATAAAAGAAATAAACCATAACGTCACATTGAATGATGTAGTTTTAACACGTGGACTGCGAAAAAGTAATAGGCGATTAACTTCTTCCGTTTCATCAATATGTTGGGGTTACCGGCGAGAAAAAGTTTGCAAAGATGTAAAATATTTGTTAGTCACCGCGAGCGATCCATTTCAAATGGACAATGTATAAAGCTCATTAATTACGGGCACGATTGTTGTTTTCGACAGTCTCTATTTATGACGTCGTATCTCCTTTTACTATAAGTCGCAGGTATATTGACCCGCTCAGCGATTGTTTCATGTTCTATTTTGCTGAGTTCATTCAACTGGGGTCATTTGTTAGGGAAGTGATGCATAACTTCTTCGCTTGAAATGGTAGTTTTTTGTGAGAAACATTGAAAAGATATCTCCTGAACTATTTGTATCATAGAAGGTTCTTAATACCACAACAATGCCCAGGAAATATCACCATATCATGGTGGTGGACGAATGGTCTCGGCACGAGTCGGTACTGCTGGTTGTACTGATTCCTTTGTCTATAAGAAAGGCACTTTGACAGCTCAGACATAAAGAGACGAGATCCTTCGATGTTTCCTTGTGCCAGACGCTGGTACCATAGGAGATGGATAACGTGCTTTAAGCGGAGGGAAATGGAGTGGCCAACTTGTTCACTGGATTCATACCTGATTGACATATCTGTGATACACTTGGCAGGCCATCAGTTCCCACAACGGTTGCATTGCTGGATATTGCACTCAAGTAAGAATGGGCAAATATCAAGAGCTGATTGATAACCTCATACTCTCCATGCCACGCATTTACAGGGCAACTAGAATGACTTCTTCACTATTTTGGTAGTCCCATGGTGCGTTGCCCGAAGTAAACGCCACATAAACTTCAAGTAAGGAACTGAGGCGGCAAAATATCGAACTTTATCTCAATGAAATTACAGTTGTAACCAACATCTCAATAAAATACGTTACCAAATGTATATTGTGTATCATATCTCACAGATCCCCTCATTGTTTTCCGCAGCAATTAAGGAATGGTGTTTCTTGTTCATGACTATCGCGTGAAAATAATACCCAACAGTAAAGACAGTAGAAAACAAAATGTTGCTGCAATATCCGGACCGTCTTCACGCCTAGTTATTAACTTTGATGTAACCGCAAATTTCATTTTGGATTAAAATTAATATAAAATTTAATTAAACATTACGAGCTTTTTTTCACAAGGCGTGGAATGCAATAATTTGAAGTCGAAATAGGTCACAGTGAAGCTATTAGCGCCTGTCACATACGTTTACAGATTTATAGGAATTCTTTTCGCTTGTTATTGACACTAGAGGCAACTAAATTACTTCAGTATTCTTCGTTCCAAATAAATATGCTAATTCAGATACTTCGGCGGTTGGAGCTTACACTCCAACTTTGAAGTCATTTTTCAACTTAATACTGCGCCATTTCGATTTGATGTTCTCGTCTAAGAAGCATTTTGAAATATGTAAATTTGTCTGATATACGTTGTTTAAACGGAATGTTAAGAACACATTCATCTGAGAAGTACTCATTTTCTCCAAACTTCCTAAAACTTTAAAGGAATGCAACGTTCCTGTTGGAATACAGGTTAGCATGAACACCAGCTTTCGATTTCTGCATTGTGTAATATTTCAGTTTTTGATTCAGTTCTATATCATCCTTACTTTACTTTTATGATGATTTTCCGACTATCCTTGTTATAGTTTGGTGCGTTCTGCTGTGAAATTTTTGTGTACTGTTTGTCAGTTTGAAGTAGTACTGTACGTACTCTTCGTGCACCTTAACCAGCTTATACGTACTAGAAACATAAGTAAAATGTGCTGAAAAGCTGCTCTTAAATTTTAATTATAATTTATGCATTCTGCAGGCGTGTTTTATGTATTTATTAAGGTTACCAACTACTGGACATGGAAAGTACTAACTGTGTTTTATTTCTTTATCACTTCATTGCAGTTTTATTGGCTGTCTCCCACTTCTTTTTCCCGTTACACTTTTATTTCCTTGTGAGCGTAGGTACATGTTTTGTGACTGAGATGTGGTTTATTAATGGATTGCTAGGACAGAGCAAAGATAAAAGGGTAGTTTCCAGATGATTATGTAGTGCAGTAGTATCTCAAGGAAGAAAGTCAAGAGGCTTGCACAAGAATGTTCAAATGTTTGTATAGTCTATGGGACTTAACTAGGGGGTTATCAGTCCCTAAACTTACAAACTACTTATGAACTAACTAAGACTAAGGACGTTACAAATATCCATGCCCGAGGGGGGATTCGAACCCCCGACCGTAGTGGCCGTGCAGACCGTGACTGGAGCGCCTCAGTCTCCTCGGCCACCGCGGCCGGCTGCACAAGAATGGCTGGCGAGAGTTTCGGGGGTGGATTCGGAAAGCAGAGAGTTCGGAGGCCACCGCCTCAGCCAATCAGGACAGGGCGAGTGAAGTAAGAGCCGTTCGGGTTAACGAAAATGAAGTTGCGGCTATTGCTGGCGGAGCGACATTGGCGACAGGACGTTGACCACGGTGCTGTGAGGTAATGGTCAAAACAAACTTACAGTGCTGTGCACTTTTGCATATTTAGTAAAGCGATCATTTCATTGGCGGTTCAGTTATTGCAATAACGCGATAATATAATTTTTGTGGGTTAAATTTCTTGATTTTAATAGTTTTATTTGTACCTTCCAACTGGAGCACTTTCCTCGTCGCTGGTGACTCTTGTTCAGTAAAAGTACCGCTCATGAGGTCATTTCTCATTAATTTGGTTTGCACTCTGCTTATTTAACCTAATATTATAAAAATTTTGTGGGGAAATATTACTGGATCAAATTCTTTTTTGTTGCTTGCTAATGAGCACGTGTATTCGCGCCATTTGACAGTTGTAAGAATGAGTCATTCTGTGTACACCCTTTTAATCTGTTTGCTATTAGTCATGGTAAAACATTGGTATTTATTTGCTGGCACAAATCTGTTGCATGTCAATGATTTCTTTGTATTTCATTCTTGCGTGCGTGGTTGCGTCTTGGTTGCTGTATGGCATAAGGATATGTAATAAAACGAATACTAATTGAATTTACGTAAGGTTAGAATAATTATTTAGATTATTTAACAGGGTTGGTGTGTGAATAATAAATCAATAGTCGTATTTCTGCTACCAGTCACTTTATTTGTTAGTGTTTAAACTGGCACAGCACAGCGCGTTTCGATCATGTTTTGCTCCTCATCAGGCGCTTTTTATTAATACAGAAATGTTTATGTTTCTTATAATTTATTTATGTAAAGACCATTTGCCAATATTGGTGGTTGGAGGTAGGTGGGTGGAGGGAGGTGGAGCAGTGGATGGCCATAAACAAAGAGGTAGTGCTGTTTTCTGCTAGTCTTCCTGTATGGTGTGATTTGTTTCACCACCTGTATGGAATGCAGAAAGGAATGCATCAAGCTTTGTGATGAAACGGCCGTGCTATTCACTTGTGTTGATAGTTGCCTACCTACGAATTTCTTGTTCCAAAATGAAATGTTCAAATATCTGTAAATCTATCGGACCAAACCGCGTGGTCTTCAGTCCGTAGCTTACAAACTAGGTAAACCTAGGTAAACTAACCTAAGGACAAACACACACAACCATGCCCCAGGGAGGACTCGAACCTCCACAGCGAGCACCCGCGCGCTCCGCAGCGAGACGCTTTAGACCGCTTTTTTTTTTTTTATTTTTTTTTTTTTTTTGCGGGTCTCCTTCCTCCCCTTCAACCCGTCCTTCCGCTCGCCAACATCGCCTTCATCGGCGTCGGCTTCATCTGCCTTTAATAAGGAAAGTGGCTGCTGTCGGATACTTAAAAATAAAAGACTTCCCATGTGTGCGTCTATGACAGCAGAGAAAAAGAAAATGCACAAGTCGACGTATTTCCGTCTTGAAAATAAGGGATTTTTTTTTTTTTTTTTTTTTTTTTGTTTGCCTCAGTCTCCTTTTTTTACTTTATGTTTTTATTTTCTTAAGTAAATAAATGTCTTCTTTCAAGAAAAAAAAAACTAGTTCTGCCTCCATGTAAATGTTGACCTGAAAGGTCTTATGGCTCCATTGCCGTTTATAACTTAAAACCTTTTCTCTTGCTAATGTTGCCATTGAACTGTTCAAAATAAACCAACAGAAATTAAAATCATGTCCTATCTTTCGGTAAATCGTGGGGACCATCCTGTCCTCAATCTTAAAACATAATACTTTGACCCCTGAACTGAAGGAATGGTAAAACAAAGGCGATATATAAATTTGGCTTCGAAACAAACATATAAGGAATTTTGTGTAAATAAAAATTTCCTTCCTTCCTTGTTATGGTAATGTGTTTAGTAAGAAATTAGCAAAATGTTTCTTGTAATGTCTTGTTTTCATCAGCTTGTGATGCTCCGCAGTAAGGTATACCCAGAAATCTTCCAATTTCATGTCCGTGTTTGAAAAAATGTAGTGGACCGATGCCCCCTTTAGCCAGTTGATGGCGTTTCTTTTTGTTTTGGGGAACGGTACGTCTTCTGGGAAAAGAAAATCGGAAGCTGTTATGTAGTTTGGCGACGTTCTGCTGATGGATGCCAATTTCCGTCGTATATACATCCATATTTCTTTGATTTTGTCGCACCCGAATCGGTGTTCTTCCGTATCTAATACGTTGCACGTGACACAATCTGGTGAGTTTGCCAGGTGGATGTTGTAAAGTTTAGAGTTAGTTGCAATTTTGCGATTTACAACTAAGTACCACGTAGTCTTCATCGTGGAAGGTAAGTTACGACAATGTATATTTTTCCAAATCATCTTCCAGTTGTGAGATTTGTATTTGTCTTCTATGATGTTTTTCTTTTAATCTTTCATTAATTCACGGTATATATCTTTAACTTTCTTCTTTCTGACATCGGGGATTCGTGCTTGTAAACAGCTATACTCTAATAGAAAGTATTTCAAGTGATAAAGTCCGTTCGGGACATGTTGTACACTGATGGGTGGACTGAGGTCAGCCGGAGCTATTTCATCCAACAAGTGTGCAACAAGACTGTTGGTACAAGTCTTCCATAGTTCAGAAGTTTTAGCGATGTATAACGCCTGTGCCTTCTTACCAATGTCTGTGAGATTGAGACCCCCACTTATTGGCGGAAGCGTTAGGGTGTCATAATGCACTTTGAAAATGTGACCGCGACTGACAAAGTGGCCAAGTGCGGACATGAATTGTTTTGTCATAGTTGCAGGTATGGGCAGGACTTGAGCGACATAATTAAGTTTTGCAGTTAGGCAGATGTTGGCTACTGTTACTTTCTGGATTTCATTGAGTTTCCTGATGCTGTATGTCTGTGCACAGGCGCGTAGTTTATTTAACAGTCCCTTGTAGTTTGCTGCTATGGTACGACGGATAGTATTGTGAAAGTCAATACCTAGGCACTTGAAAACCGTCAGCTCACGTAGATGTCCAGAAGTTTGTGGCCCTAAACCACGGCCGATATTAAAAATTCCAGATTTTGTCCTGTTGAGCAGCGCGCCAGATGCACGTTCATGCTGTTGTACGATTTGCAAAGCAGTCTCTATTTCAGGTCTGTTAATGACAAGGAAACCCACATCATCCGCATAGGCCTTGCAAACTATTTTGTTTCCGTGTATTTGTAATCCTTGTAGACGTTGCATCAGTGTGGCAAGCAGGGGCTCGATTGCGATGGAAAAGAGCGCCATAGAAACTGGACAACCCTGTCTCACAGAGCTGGATACTTCTATTTTCCTGGTAGGGTGTCCATTGATGATGATTTGGGATGTATTGTTCGTTATCATATGTTGCAAAATGGTTACGAACCGAGGCGGAAAACCCATCGCATGCATAGTACGGAGGAGATACTGGTGATTGACCCTGTCAAAGGCTTTGTCAAAGTCTAATGATATTATGGCACATTGAAGTTTACAGACCTCAGCCGTTGATATGAGGTCGCGGTAGTTGCACAGGGTGTGGAAGAGTCTCCTATCTTGGCCCACACTCGTCTGGTAGGGTCCAGTTACGCTGTTAATTGTCGATTTAAGCCTGTGTGCTAAAAGTCGAGCAAAGATTTTGTAATCACTGTTTAGAAGAGTGATAGGTCTCAAATTGTCAATTTTTTTACTAACAGGATTTTTTGGAATCAAAACTATGATGCCTTCGCGAAATTCTTGTGGGATCCCATTTGTGGGCTCCAACAGTTCGTTACAGAGAAGTGTAATTTTTGTTTTGATCTGATCCCAGAACACTTGGTAGAATTCCGCTGGGATTCCATCCGCTCCTGGAGATTTATGTTTGGCACTTGCCCGAACGGCGTATTCCACGTCTTCTTCGGTCGCCAGTGCTACGAGTTTCTCTACTTCCGTGTGGTTGACTCTGCCTTGCACATTTTGCAATAGAACATTTTGTGCTTCTTCGTCCACTTCTTTATGAGACATCAAGGCTGTGAAATGGCTTAGAATTTCTTCCTTTATTTGTCTATGTGTGGACAAAGTTGTACCATCTGCCGCTGTTAGTTCTGTCAGTATCTTGCTGTGTCCACGTTTCCTTTCTTGTATGACATGATAAATGGAGGTATTTTCTTGTTGTGCCATGGTTTGGACCCGTGATCGAACTATGTATCCTTCTAGTTGTTTGCGACGCAAGGCCAAAATTTTGGCCTGTATTCTTTTAATTCGTTCGTAGTAACCAGTAGCCGAAGTGCCTAGCATGTAGATTTCTCTTAAACAGTGGAAATAAAATTCTATTTTTTTTTTTTTTTGTGCCAGGAATATTTATCTTTAGAGTAGTTAATTTTAGGTTTTGCACACTTTAGCCACCATTCTATTGCCGAAGTATAAGAGGCGAATCTGTGCTCGCACTCCCTCCAGGTGTTGAGGAAGGCCTCTTGACATGCCGGGTCTTGTAGGTGTGAAACATTTAATTTCCACAGGCCTCTGTATCTGCATGTGCCTTGTCGTTCCATATTTACGGTACATAAATATGCTGCGTGATCTGAAAAGGCCACTGGCCAAACTTCAGACTGCAGAATATGAGTGCTCAAGGCAGACGTGACATATATCCTGTCCAAACGGCTTGCTGAATGATTGGTGATGTAGGTAAAACCAGGTGCCACTCCATGTTTGTACTCCCACGAGTCAATGAATCGCAGGTCTCGGACTATGCGCTCCAGCTCAATAGATTTGTTCATGTTGGGAATTTGATCTTTAGCGCTGAGGACGCAATTAAAGTCACCTCCTAAGATGACGTGTTCGTTGTTAGTACCAAACAGGGGAACAATGTCTTCCTTAAAGAATTCTGCTCGTAATCGTCTATTACTGGACGCAGATGGAGCATAGATATTTATTAGCCTGATGTTATGGAAGGTGCCAGCAATACCTCTACTATTGGGTAATTTCGTAACATCCTTGATAATGATGCCTTCCTTCACAAGTAAGGCTGTACCCATTTCAGAACCCATACCAGGATTAATGAAGGCATTATAGCCTGGTATGCAGTCAAGCCTGATTTCTGTTACTTCTTGCAGGAATGCTATGTCAACGTCTGCAGCATGTAAGAAGTCTTTTAGATGTTGTAATTTCAGCTCACTACGTATCTTATTAAGATTTACCGTTGCGAGCCTATAGGCCTGTAGTGGAATGATGGGTGGCTATACGCAAATTAAGCTTAGAAAAAGGGATCGTGATACTAACCATGAAGTGGTACTAACCGTGAAGTTTCTAAACGCATATAGAAAGATGCTTGTGCAAAAATCTACCACCAGGTACATCAAGAGCTGTTTAATAGTATTCGTCATTAGGGAATGGATCAGTAGAACTTGCTTGTTGTGCGTTAATTTCTGTAGAGCCATCGTGGAGGGATTGACAGTCGCCGTCCGTTTGGAAGGGACCTGCGGGGGTCTCGGTTACAGCGGTATCCATCTCCTCTTCCGTACTAGACCCCATTTCTTCGGCCCAGGTAGGTGGTACTAAATTTTCCGACGTGCTGAGTACCTTGTCAGGAGAACGTTCGGCGACAGTCTGGTCATCAAGTCCGGAATCGGTGTGTGAGGTGTATTCAGTATTGAATATCACAGAAGTCGTGGCCTTGTCCATTGTTCCTGACACATTGGTGGACGTGTGTTCTGAGTTCCTAAGTTGAGCACCTATCTGCTTTGCCTTTTCCCGTAAGGGCGGTGCAGTGACCTCCGCTCCCTGACGCGCAAGCCTCCGTTTCCGTCTTCTCTTGGGAGATGAACCTCTTGGCGGACTTTGGTCATTTCCAAGCGGAGCTTCTGTCGGTGTAGGAGTCTCTGCTGGTGGGTGCTCTACAGTGTTTGGGACAAAGAGCTGTTCCTTAATACTCTCAAGTGGTATTAGTTGTTCCAAAACTGACGGTGCGGGTTGTACAAACGTTGGAGTAATTTCCATAGGGGCCACTGGTGGGACGTCGGAGGTTGTCGATTCCGCCGCTTGTATTGCAGGGGCCTGTTCTTGTACGACTACAGCAGGTAGCGGTGGCTGAGAAGTCTGAGGGAGGGTCTGCGCAGTTGGTTCAGTTGTCGCCGTCGTCATCTCTACCTCAGGCACGTCAAGACAAGCATTGACTTCGGGGCCCGCAGCAGCAGGGGGACCGCGCGCCGCGGCCGCAAACGTCACCGGCAGAGTCGACAACACGGGCGGCCTGGCCGCCTCGCCGGCCGGCAGCTGCGCCACGCGCCGCTGCATGCACTCGTAAGAGCCGTGGCCCGTAGAGTTGCACGCGGCACACGTCTTAGGCTGGTCATCATACATCACAATTGCTCGGTATCCGCAGACCTGAATGTATGACGGAATGTGCTTATGCAAGTCGACTTTCAGTTGTCGTACCCCATTTAGTACCGGAAAGCGATGAGCAGTAGACCACCTTTCAGCAACATTACTAATCACTCTACCGTATGGCGAGATCACTGCGTCTATATCGGCACTTGTTATCTCAAAAGGCAGTTCAAAAATGTGCACAGTTCTTATTCCAAGGCCTGCATGAGAAACGAAAACCTTTCCAACATTGCCATCACTGTATTTATACTTCATAACTCCACCACAGGATTCGACTATTTTGGCACACATATCGGATCTAGCGAGTTTCACAAAAACCACGCTGCTAACAATCGATAGATGGATGCCAATAATATCCTCGATTCCTATTTTAACGCATTGTTCTAGCCATTCCTCAATTTCAAAAGATTTCGGTCGGGCAAATTCTCTTTCAAAGGTAAACTTCAGAGTATCCTTTCTATTCCTATCAGTCATCACTGTTCCGTATTCATCTTCTACAACTGAACACGAATAATTGCAAGTCGCAACAGCAAGCGCAGAGACTTACCACGCGGAAGCAGCAAGCAGCGCAGCGCACAGCACGGCGTGTGTTGCCTCCACGCTGTCCGCCACTAGACCGCTCGGCTACTCCACCGCGGCTTTCTTGTTCCGAGATTTCTTCTGCATCACTGGTGCAATGGTGCAACTGCTGCATGTTGATCTACTTGTACAATGCTTCTTTATAATTCGTTGTGCATATTTATATTTAATTCGTGTTAGTTGTGGTTTGAGTCTACAAGTCAAGTAACTTCCTAGAATCAAATCAAATCGAATTCGCGCACTTAACCTCAGCACATAGCAAGGGCGCTCACTATTAAGCCTTTTGTTGAGAGGAGATTTTCCTATGTCATGCCAGATACAGTCTGCTGGAATAATCAGGTGTTCAACTATAGCCATTAATCAAACGAAAAATTACAACGGTAACCGTGCAAATTTACTGCTACTACTACCACCAGAGTGGTGGTGAAGATATGCGTAACCTTTGTCTGCAGCAACTAAAAAGAAATTTTAATGTGTTTCCAGCTTCTTTGCTCCATTTGTGCCCACTGTTGAACAACAAATATACAGTACTGAGCACGTGTCAACCTGCTCATTTCCTGAGTTTACTCACTGTGACATTAGAAGCAATTTGAATTTATTTTAATTTACTTACTGTTCCTTATTCTGTATCCATGTATCCAGGCTAAGGGCATGTTTAGTTTTGGTAATCGTGAATGTGTGGCAATGAAGCGTCAGTATCTGTTTCATCAATGAGAAAGCTATTCAATAAATGAGATAAACCCTTTCTGTTACATAATTTTTAAAGCATTTTTTGGAAAAGCGATCTTAATTTTTTTAATAATTAAAATACAACAGTCTAGATCGCAAGTTGCTGCGTTTTTCATTGGCAACCTACAGGACCAACTTCACGCCTTTAGCACCTTGTTGATGCACGGTGGCGATGGCAGGAGCAGGCGTCAATTTTTCTATTACTAATACAATCTCGTAATGATATTTTAATAATAATAATAATTCTTAATAGTAATAATCATTCTTGTTGTTGTTGTTATGATCTTCAGCCCGGAGACTGGTTTGATGCAGCTTTCCCCCCTACTCTATCCTGAGCAAGCCTCTTCATCTCCTCATAAGAACGGCAAACTACACCCATTTCAATCTGCTTACTATATGCGATTTTTATCCCACACACTTCCCTACAATGCTAAATTTACGATTACTCGATGTCTAAGAATGTGTCCTACCAAGCGATCCCTTATTTTAGTCAAGGTATGCCAAGAATTCCTTTTCTCATCAATTCTGTTCAGTACCTCTTCACTAGTTACGCGATCTGTCCACCTAATCTTCAGCATTCTTCTGTAGCACCACATTTCAAAAGCCTCTATTCTCTTCCCGACCTCACTATTTATCGTCCACGTTTCACTCCCGTACAAGGCAATACTTCACACAAATGCCTTCAGAAAAGCTTCCTTACACTTAAATTAATATTCGATGTTAGCAAATTTCTCTTTTTCTAAAATGCTTTTCTTCCCATTGCCAATCTGCATTTTATATCCTATGTACTGCGACCGTCATATGTTATTTTACTACCCAAGTAACAATACTCATCTACCACCTTCATTGTTTCGTTACCTAATCTAATTCCTTCACCATCGCCAGATTTTCTTAGACTGAATGAATATGAAATCACATATTTTCTTTATTTAATTTATTTCGTATCTTTATGTTTCATTAATCTTGCTTCCAGCATTTCTTGACTCCCACACCAGTGATTTCTTCGGAGATCAAGGTGAGAATTGTGTTTTCAAACTAGCTAAACCCGGCCACGCTTCGCTGTGGCCTACTCTCATATGAAATAAATAGAAAAGGAAATACTGTAACTCATGTGAACATAGAATCACCGAGAGAATGAATCAGTCATATCAATATCGTTCGTTCGTTAGGCTCCAGTGGCTATGTAAAACGAAAGAATAGTAAGTAAAACGAAAGGTTAGCTTCACATATTTACATTATTTTAAACCCATAAGATAGATTACATTTTTTGTCGTTCGTTTTCTCCACAAACATGCAGATCGGTTTTGCGACTCTGGACCATCTTAGTAAAAAGCTATTGATTTCTACATTCTTTCCATCTATTTCCCATCCGCTATGTTTGTTTCCTGCTTCCCTATTATCTACCTCTTCATCCTCCATCTAATCCCCGACCTCTATTCATCACTCCCTTCCAGTCATCTTCAATCTCCTCCTCCAGATATTTTTATACACGTCTCGTCTTTCGCTCGTCGTACGTATATAAAATGAAGAAATTAAAAATAAGGAAATTGCTTCAAGTTGTCTGTTATCTCCTGGAAACTATCACAAAGTTACTATTACATAAAATAAAATGAAATTACGATGCACATAAACAACATATAGTTCTGAATTAGTTTCTATGGTGTTTTTTGATTTCCACTGCTAATATCATGATATATCTTACTGAAAATTAACCGTTAAACATGAGCGTATATAAAATGCGTTTCCACGAAAAGTTGTTACTTTTGTGTCGCATTTTTACCATAGCACCTGACCAGTTCACAAGGCAGAAGTAGTTACCACCTCAAATTTCGACGCTCACTTACTTTGGCAGCTGGAGAATTTAAAGCGTCATCAGAGATATCGATATGAAAACATGTGATTCGTTTTTCCTCTCTTAATGGATACGTATACACATTATTTTTGACTTTCATTCGTCTATGGCAAAGCGCCTTTTGAATTGTGCAAGTTTCATTGGCCTCCTTGTAAAATTATAATAGAAAATCGATACGTTATTTTTCATGTTGATGTATTTGTATAATTCCGGTAAAATTTCACTTGCGGCAGCGGCTGATGTTGCCAAAACCTCTTGACTGCTCTGTGAAAATTCAGTTACATACAATGAGGCTAATAATGTTCCGTGTTTACCATGAAATATTAGATTAGCATGGAATGCCGCAGCTGTCGTAAGTAAAGTAACCCCTTAATTTCCACTTAATTCTGCGATGGTTAATGTCCATTTTTTGTCGACAGGGGTTTAGAAGCGCACATTCGATATACAGGGTGAGTCATCTAACATTACCGCTGGATATATTTCGTAAACCACATCAAATACTGACGAACCGATTCCACAGACCGAACGTGAGGAGAGGGGCTAGTGTAATTGGTTAATACAAACCATAAAAATGTGCCGAAGTATTTTTTTAACACAAACCTACGTTTTTCTGAATGGAACCCGGTTAGTTTTGTTAACACATCTGAACATATAAACAAAACTTACCGCTACTGCGGGAGGAGATGGGGGGTATTTACAAACAACACTCACTCGCTCACACAGACGCAATGCAACAGCGAAACTTACCAAAATCAGTGTGCTGAAACGAGGCAGAAGCAGGCGCCGCTACCGTAGATTTTTTATAACTGTAAATTCTTATCTGGATGCCTCCTCCCAGAATTAAGCTGTTATTACGCATAGTTGTCTACTTTTACGTTGTATCAATATTTCAAAGCATTCGGTATAGAACGTTCGGAAATATAAGATTTTGAGCAAAGACTAATCCGAAAAATAAGGAAAATTAACTATGGCATGCAACCCCTAGAACTGCATAGAATTTCATAAGGAAGGTACTGAAATGTAGCAACATGCGATTGGGAGCGTTCACAGAGACGGAAAAAGTCCAGTCTCAAAACCCGGAAGAGTGAAATAATTACAAAGTCGGAAAAATGAAAGTAAAAGGTACGGCATGCAACCCATAGAAATGTTTAGAATTTCATAAGCAAGCTATTGAAGGAGGTTGTACAGGGCTCTGAGAGAATTACTGACAAAGACTGAGTGCATACTACAAGTTAGGAGAAGAAACAGCAAAATTAAAAATAGGCAGGGTAAGAAGATCGCGAAATATTAGTGGAAATCAGAAGGATACACGCATAGGTACTTGCCTGATGGACATGGAACAAACAATAGTGGAAGCTTTGTTCTAAGAACAGACCACGTGTAACACACATATCACTCACGGAAGGAAACGATAAAAAGATTTTACATGCACTGCACAAAAATGAACATATCGTATGTTAGAAATCAGGCCCCACTAGGCTAGAGATAATTTTCACAGAGTTCGTACTCCGCCACATAATCAGAAAATGTTTGAATTTACCAGGCCATTATCAAACTGCAACTAGTAACACATACACTGCGTTTATCTGTTGAAAATCACTGGATTGAAAAACTAGAACACATTTCCGCGCACGGTCGGAATAAATATTCCGAAATATGGTTCTAAGTCCGTGAGTCTAAGTTAAACATGCTAGACAATGAATCGCGACCATGAGCGCAGTCAGACAACAAAGTGAAGTCCTAGCGGCCACGAGGCGGGAAAGCTACCGGAAACTGGGATATCCATGATAACCGCGGTCGTGGGGAGAGAAGATCTCGTGACTGTCCCTGGAGAAGGCTCGTCTACTGCCTTGTAACCGAAGCGTTTAGAAACCTCTTTGGTCGCATCAGCAGCAGGTGTTGGTAACGACCAACTAACGACTCTCCGTCAGAGAGAACCATGCAAAGCGAGCTATTAGCACCCAGATTCAGACAACCATTAGATCTTCGCACATTTACTTAAAAATAAAACAAGTACACATTCTCACAGGGACAGTTGTGTAGACGAGAAGCCGTATTTATTGCCACATTCATAACCAGAATAACGAATTATTAAAATAACAAAATCCTAGCAATATTAACTAACATTTCAGAAACTAATATTTCAAAACATGAAATAAAGATGCTATTCCTCATGCCTTGAAAAGAGTAGGGTTCTAGTTTTAACAAAATGCTAATCTAGCGACATCAAATAAATTACAATTTTATTAAAAAAAATACATGGAAGACGTCAGACGGTCGTCTTTTAAATGTACTACTGGGTTACGCGGACGTTTTTACATACCTATTATTTAAATATATATATATCACATACGAGTTTATATAAATTTTACAATATGGAAACGGTGAGGCCAAAATTCGCAAGAGTGTTGTGGAAGAACTAAACAACTGGTTTGCAGGAAGATGGTTGGGGCGCCATGGTCCTCATTCATGGCCCGCATGGTCGCCCAATTTAAGACCAGTAGACTTCTTTTTGTGGGGATAACTAAAGGATCGTGTTTATGTCACTCCCACATTTCCAGATGATCTAAAACGGCGCATCGAGGACGCATGTCGCTCCGTCACACCGGCGATGTTACATCTCGTCCGCAGAACGTTTCGACGGCGCATTGCATCATGCATTGAGGAACATTTGAACATCTCATGTAAATCAACTTCCCATCGCCTTAACATCCATCACCCATCACACAGCCATGTATTATGTACAGCGTGTGGTATGTGCCCCTGAAACTTTGAAGGGTTGTAGCTCCCAAACTAACTGTGATAGGAATGTAGTTGATTTTGACGTAGCTGGTTTCAACGAATCCAAAGCACGATAGAAAAAAAAAACTATTGTTCCATTTAAAAAATTATATCTTTGTGGTGTAACTCTTTGGAAAATGATAGAATAAACTATGTTCATAGCTCCCCAGAAAGTGTAACATTTCTTGTGTTGACCTACCGCATTAAAATTTCCCGTCACCTATTATTTTATAAGTTACAGAGGCAAACACTCTTAGTGAACATCCTGTATATAGGTTATGAGTAATATATCAAACAAATAGGCGTCTAAGAACCGTCCAGTGTTATAATGCAACGTTGTGGCAAATTTGGAGCTCAATCGGTGAAGAACTTTTTGAGATTTTCAAACACACACAAACCAAAATAACATTTTTTTATATACGGTGATGTCAGAGATACACGGAACGCGTTTTATTTCAGAACTTTGGATCCAGAGTAGATCTCTTATCTAAAAATGAAACATTTGTCGTTCATCGTTCATAAGGTTATCTAACAGCATGACGAGATCGCCGAGTAGATTTTCGACAGCCTATAGTTAGGATGATCGTGGAGAGCACTGGTTGAGCCGTGTACTTGTCTCAACAGAAGGGCAGCGGGGAAGGTTCGCTCGGCTGGACGGCGCGGCGGCGCGGATCGTTTTGCGTGTCTTTTGTTAGGCGAGTGATTACGGCGGCGCCTTCCGATCGCCTTTATGCGCGGTGCTCGCAGTAACGAGGCCGTGGCGGCCATTAGCGGCAGGTGCCGTGCTGCGCTGCGATCGCTTTCATTAATCGCGGCTCAAGCGGCGTCCTTCTGAAAGCGCCGGCGACGTCGAGGGCCGAGGCAGGGCAGCTACCTGCGCCGCGCGCAGCAAGTGCAGTCCGCAGACTGGTCTCATGCAACTCTGCATCCTACTCTACTCTGAATAATCCTCTTCATCCCCTCATTGGAATAGCAACACACATCCATTTGAGCCTGCCTACTGTATGTCTCTTGGTCTATCTCTGCGACTTTCAGCTCACATACATCCCTCCAATGCTGAATTGACGGTTCCTTGTTGTCTAAGAATATGTCCTGCCATTAGATCTCTTTTTTTAGTCAACACATGCAAGAAATTTCGTTCCTTCCCAATTCTGTTCAGTTCCTCCTTGTACGTTACGCGATCTTCTCACCCAACCTTCAGCATTCGTCTGTAGCACCACATTTTAAAAGCTTCTATTCTCGTCTTGTCTAATTTATCGTCCATGTTTCACAGCCGTAAACAATAATAATACACATGAATGAGTTCAGGGAAGACTTCCTAACACATTAATAAGCGATGTTAATAAATTTCTCCTATTTAGAAACGTTTTTCTTCCCATTGATATTCTTCACTATGTATCATTTTTATTGTAACCATTCTATGTCATTATACTCTTGAAAATGAAATGCCAAGATTGCGAATTAATAATTTATTGAATGACGACCGGTTTCGTTGAACTGTGTCACCATCATCTGGTCATAAATGTTTTACCAGCTGGTCATCTTATTAAAAATGGATATAAAATAATGAGTGCAACATAGCACAGTAATATGTCATGTTTCAACTTGTATATATTTATATGGTGACTAAGTGTTATGTTGCACTTATTATTTTATATCCATTTTTAATAAGATGACTAGTTTATGAAATACATATGACCAGATGATTGTGAGACAGTTCACCGGTCGTCATTCAATAAATTATTAATTCGCGATCCTGCCATTTCGTTTTGAAGAATATAAAACTATCAGATCGACTCCTAAACTGGCAATGCCAGGTAATGTTAACATTATATGTTACTTTACTGACCAAATAACAACAGAAATCAACCACCTTAATTGTTTCCTTAACCAATCCCTTTGCTTCATCACCTGATTACCTTAAATTGCAGTCCATTACACTTCTTTTGCTGTTGCTAAAGTATTTCACACGCCCCTTATAGGACACAGTTAGTTCTGTTCAGTTGTTCTTCCATGTCCTTTGCTGACAGATTTACAATGTATTCGGCAAACCGCAAAGTTTAAATTTTTTCTCCCTGAACTATAATTCCTTCTGCAAATTTCTCATTGCTTACTTCAGAGCTTGCTCAATGTAATGATTGAATAACACTGGCGAAATACTAAAAGCCCCGTCTTATTCCCTTCCAAATTCATGCTATCCTTTCAGCCTTTCAACTAACTGCTATTTTATATCTATAAAAGTTCTACATAACATACCATCCCTCATATTTTACCCCTGCTAACTTCATAATTTGAAAGAGTGTATTCCATTCACCACTGTCAGAGGTTTTATCCAAATCTACAAAAGCTACATATGTACGTTTGACTGTCCTTAATCCATGTTTTAAGATAAATCGGAAAGTGATTATTGCCTCACATGTTCCTACATTTATGCTAAATCCAAACCGATCTTCCCGACGCCAGTTCTTCTAGTTTCACCATTCTTTTGTTAATACAGTTTTCATAATGAAATGCCAAGATCGCATATTAATAATTCATTTAATGTCGACCGGTTTCGGTGAACTGTGTCACCATCATCTGGTCACATACATATTACAAGTTGGTCATCTTGTTAAAAATTGGGTATAAAATAACAAGTGCACTTAGTCACTATATAAAATATACACAAGTTAAAAATATGACAACCTACAAAATAAATCGTGTTAAAATTTTTACAACTCTCCCTATTATACTGATGGCTATGTACCTTTCACGCCTGTCTCCGCAGGTCGGATGTCTTCTAGCAGTTCGACAAATTTACCGGTGCAGGATTTTGTAGACTTACTTCTGCATTATGTCACCTAAACGGTCGATGGATTCTTGTCGGGCAATCCCCGAGGCCAAATCATGATCTCGAGTTTTCCATAACGTCCTTCAAACCAGTATACATAACATCGGTGGCCAGGAGACATGGCGCATTCATTCATGAAATCTCCACTTTGTCCGCAATGTGTAACATGGACCCTGAATTGCAGCAAACGGACTCCAAGTTGTAAATATAACGATTTTCAGTTAATTATCGATTCCATTGGACCAGAGGTCCCAGTCCATTTCACGTAAAAGTAGGCGCACTCTATGGAGCTATCATCAGCTTGCACCGCTTTCACTGACAGTACCTCCATTCATGGATTTATTTACTTGTACTGCTCCTCTCTCTCTCTCTCTCTCTCTCTCTCTCTCTCTCTCTCTCTCTCTCTGCTCCAACTCCGTACTCTGGTATTCTCTTTCAGCATAAAAAGAGCGCGATTATTTTTGCTTGCCAAAAGTTTGGGCGAGGGGAGCTAAATAAGGAAAGGCGGGGGAAAAGGACAGAGGTAGCTGTCTGTTGCGTTTCCGTGCTCCGAGAGGAGCATTTCCAAGCCTGTTCACTTCTTTTCCCTGCTACAGCACAATGTTCGGCTTATATAAGACGTCAAATGTTCAAATGTTTGTAAAGCTTATGGGACTTAACTGCAGGGTCATCAGTCCCTAAACTGACAAACTAATTATTAACTACCTTATACTAAAGACGGAACAAACATCCGTGCCCGAGGGGGGATTCGAACCCCCGACTGGAAACGGCCTCGCCCATCGTAGCATAGCACCTCAATGCGTTCGGCCGCTCCGCCGCGGGTATAAGATCTCACACAAGTCAAATTCGTATAGTTCCACATTTTATATGGAATTCTAGGATAATGTCGGAATAGTTTACGACGCCCTCCCAAGATGTATCCTGTCACAATCTTTGACCACGTGTACCAAGAAACAACAGCCGTACGGCGACGTAAAAGCAATTCATATGCCCACGGCGCAATTCATATGTTGCTCGTATATTGTACTCTACGTCCTAAGTTCGCCGCATAAGACGTAGGAGTAATTTGTAACAGAGCGCCACTTTGGATTGTGAACGGTGTGCTCCGAACACTGGAACGTAGACCAGCAACGTAAACAGTCACAACATGTCTGCAGCACAATGCTTCCTGTGGTATTTTACAGAGCGAGTAATGCCCCAACCTCTACTCTCAGACGCGACGTGCACCTAGTCGCTTATACTCGATTTTTATCATCCTTCAACAAGAGCGGTCACAACACAGCGACGAGCGAAGATGCTGAGATTTATACAAACGGAAAATATATAAATAGGCAGAAAATTAGCGGTACAAAAGAAATGAGGGAGTATTTGAAAGTCTGATGGGCGATTAGGTACCGTTGGTTGTAAGTGGAAAAAAATAAATAAATAAAATAAAATAAAAAAGAAAACAAATAACTGACGGAAGTGACGCGGTGATTATCAAACTGGAATCGCATTTAAGAGGACGGCGGTTCAAATCTGCCTTCGGGCATCCACATTCACGTTCTCAGTGATTTCTCTAAATTTACTGCAGGAACACATCGGGATGATTATTTTGAAAGAGCACGTTCAATATCCTTCCTCGTCATGAAACAACCATAGCTCAGGCTTCGTCTCTAATGACTATGTCATCAATGAAACTTTAAACCCTGACCTTCTCCTTTCAAAAAGTGTAAAAATATCTAATAAAAACAGCTAAAATAAATAAATAAAAACAAAAAATGAAAAAGAACTTATCCCAACAATTATATCACAGGCTACTTCGGAGATACAATCGTGATATAATTATTCAACTCAATATAGAAGTTATATTTGAAGAGCAACTTGCACTTTATGAGAAATGTCAAGGAATAGGTCGAAAGATAACTGTGGCTTGCAGATGTGTGAATTATCTCATTATTATTTAAGTAAGTCAAGACTGAAGAATACCAATTTAGAACGTTTACGGTGTAAAAGTAAGTACAAACTGATCTCAGTGACTACCCATTTCGATTTCATGCAAATGTACCCTTTTGCGAGATATTATCATTTTATATGTATTTATTTAGTCAACTAGTTTTCGTCTTTATTTTAGACCATCTTCATGACTGTAGCTCCATTGATGTTGAGGATCTGGGCAGGTGCTTCGGGGTCTTCTAAAACGTCACTGCTCAGTAGCAACTACCCAGCTCCACAACATCGATGGCGTTCAGTCCTGATGATGGTCCAAACTAAGGAGCGAAACTAGTTGACTAAATAAATAATCCATTGCTCTCTAGACGTTTTAAATATAAATTTAAATAAGAGTGCTGTTTGAAAATCCCACAAAGTGAAACAAAAATGATTCCAAAATAAGAGATATAATCAACACTACAAGTTATGATCGAAGATTGAATAAAAAATTGAAACGTTTTCATGCATTCCGTCATCACATTTAGAAAAAAGTTATAAAATGTTGTCTCGAATAAATACATTGAAGCTGGACAAAACTTCCAGAAAATGATTTTTCGGGATGAAATCTCAGATTCACCAGAGACGGAAAAGATTACAAAGATTAAGATGATCAAGTAAACAGCGAATAAATTTGATTTGTTTAAAAAGAAGGAAAACGTTTAAAGTCAACAACAGCGAAGGTAAAACAATTGTATTGAAATATAGTCGAATTAAATAAGGTGTACATGATTACATTAAGGAATAATACGTTCTGAACTGTGGACAGGAAATCAAATAGGGACGAAATAAAATTAAGGGAGATTGTTTCTAAAGAGTAGAGATTTGATAATACCGAATGTAAATGGACCGTTAAATACTATAGCAAATGTTAACCCTTACAGACCCAAGGTTGTAGGTGATGTGAATTAATGTCGAGGAACGTTTAAATACATACAGTACTTCATTACAAAAAAGAAGATAAATTTATGTTCAAAATTTTTTTTATCACAGCATTGTCTGTTTTGGGCCTTCAATACAAGTTTTTATGATCTGTACCATCTTACAGTTAACATGCCTTTGATAGAAATGACATAATATCACAGGATCATATAAAATCACTGCTATCAAATATGACAGCTTCACATGTCAAAAGAAGCCATTGTAAGTGTAATGGAAGTTTGCCGACTACTGCTGTCACTCAGTTTAGAAACGTGGAACTAAAACACGTTGCACAAGTTACCACAGTCCATTCACGATTGTTTGATGCAGGCCCAAACTTCGTAGAGTGAATCACAGAGAAATAAAGTGAGCAAAACCAAAACTGCACAATTGTGCTTGCAGGGCCTTAAAGGGTTAACGATGTACACCTATAGAGAAGAACAGATGATATTCATCGCGTTCAGCAGGAAGACCGTTACATCTACATCAAGATGGGATACTCTGCAAATCACATTTAGGTGCCTGGCAGAGGGTTCATCAAACCACCTTTACACTATTTATCTCCCATTCCACATTCCATTTTCGAATGGCGTGCGGGAAGAAAAACACCTAAATCTCTCCGTTCGAGGTCTGATTTCTCGTATTTTATTTCTACCTATGTAAGTCAACAATACATTTCTGCATTCGGAGGAGAATGTTGGCGATTGGAGTTTCCTAACCAGCCCACGCCGCAGCGATAAGGGCAGTTGTTGAATGATTCCCATCCCAGATCCTGTATCCGTTCCTTAACGCTGTCTGCCCTGTATCGTGACAATACGAAACGAGCTGCCCTTCTTTGGACTCTATCGATGTCCTCCGTCAAACCCACCTGATCAGGATCCCATACTGGGCAACAGTACTCCGAATGAGGACGGACAAGCGTAGTATATGCAGTTTCTTTAGTAGTTATGCTGCATCTTTTAAGGGTTCCGCCAATAAAACGCAGCCTCTGTTTCGCCCATCCGACGACATTTGAAAATCCGTGTTGAACTTGGGTCAATAGATCATTCTGTTCAAGATAATTCATAATATTTGAATACAGTATATTTTCCAAACCCCTGCTGCAAATTGACGTACTATTTCATTGATGTAGTTTAGTGGGTTACTCCTACTGCCTTTACAAGGTTATTATGTAATTAGAAACCTGAACAGCATATGTGAAATAGTTTTGAATATAACTATAAATAATATATCACTCTTAAATAAATCATATATATGAAATGAATAAATTATTAGCTACGAGGTGGATGAGACCGAAAATAAAATATTAACTACAAGGACAATATCATCATAAACTGTGAGATAGATTCCTTTTTGTAACTAGCTCCAATTTAAATTAACTAACAGCGAAAAGATAAAATGTTTCCAGTGTTGTTACATCAAATATCAAACCCCCGAGAAAAAAGAAACTTCATGCTCGATCGTTACAAAAGATCTTGCAGTTCTAAATAGAAGACAGCAATTTTTTACGCCAAAAAATAATAAGGAGTACCAAGCTACCATTCCTACAGACAACCGAACTAAATGCAGAAGAAGCCGGTTACACGGTGTCAACGGCCATCCGTTTTAAATGTGCTATTACTTGTGCCACATACGCAATGGGGACCTGAAACTAGTGCCAATATATCACCGAAACCGGTAGCTTATTAATCAAAAAGTCTAAACACTGTTATTGGTACTTTCTTTCAATCTACACCCTAGGAAGTTGGTGAAGCGACACTTTCTTTCATGTGTGTGTATAATGGTGCATAATCGTGAGGGAGTCATCTGTAGACTTGCGCGTAATATGTGATTCTTCAGTTTCTCCCGGCGTATTTGATAATCAAAATATCCACGGGTGTACTACCGGTCTATAATGTCCAACGGGCATTATAGAGCGGCTATACACCCATGGATATTTTGATTGCGCGTAATAGTTCGCGATCGGGAGCGCTCACTTTACTTTGCAGCTCTGCCACGAACTAGTTCGTTCTTTTAGTTCGCCCGCTCACAGTGACGGCTGAGCGGCGTGATCTGCGCATGCAGGTGGAGGGAGAAGTTCCCCCACCTAGCTGCTTCATGCGCTTGCTGCTTGAGCCGCTAGAAACAGTTTGTGGATAATTTCTCGCGTTTAAGTTTAGAGTTCACTCTATATCTTGGCATTATGGAATTTATTAGTCAGATATTGCAGAGTGCAGAATACTTCAAGACAGAAATTTTGTAGCGCTGAACTATGTAATCTAGCAGGCAGACGCTAACCTCGAAATGGGTCTCATCAGCAGAAGCCAAACACGTGATATTGAATTCTGCTGCGCGCCCTCTCGCTATTGTCCGTCGGTCTGCGGAAAAGAATCCAAGGAACTAAGAAGCGAGATTCGTTTAGCATAATAGTTCGCGACCGGTAACGCATGTTTTAGTTCGCGACCGATTGCACATATTTTAGTTCGCGATCGATTGCACATATTTCAGTAAGCGACTGATCGCGCATATTTCAGTTCGCGACCGATCGCGCAGTTCGCGACCGATCGCGCATATTTTAGTTCGGGACCGGTAGCTCTCCATTTATTTCGCAGCACGGCCGCGAAGTAGATAGCTCTTTCCAGTTCGTCAGCTCTTTTTGGCTTTTGCTACCGCTACTAAAAGAGCTCTTTCTTTTGTTATGACAGCTTTTTATATATCGATCAGTGCTGCCCAAGCGTGTGCTAGTACCCTTATTTTTGGGCAATTAGACATCAAGCACTTAAGCAAACAAACCAGTTATTTACAGGACTACGTGATACAATGGTATTCAACTACATTACATACAGAGTACTCGTAGTATTTTATTTTTAAAATGGATTTCTTTATTTATTTAAAAGGTCATTGAAGGAAAATTACCTACTAAATATGCTAAATGCGTCTATTTTCGTGAATAAAAATGCTCTTTTATAAATTTCTCGATACAGAAATTTCAGTGGCTGCCCCTGCTCCTAGCAACTCATCGGCGTCTGGTAATAGCAGCAGCAGTCATGAGAATAGAAAGGATTCTATATGGGACGAGTATGATCAAGAAATACCTTAGAAAAGAAAATTTGTGACAGTGAACTATGAAACTACAGCTGAGCTGCATCTCAGCTCGAAATGACGGTAACTGGCGGAAGGAAATTACGCGATTCTGCGCGCTCTCGCGTCCTCTCGGTGTTCCCCATCAGTCTTTGGAAAAGGAGCGGACGAACTAATAGGCAAGTTATCTGCGAACTAGTACGCGTAGTTCGCCTGTGGGAGCGCTCTTCCGAACAAACCTCCGTTCACCGAAACGAGAGACGGACTGTAAACACAGCGAAGCGCGTGACCAGGGGGTGAACAAAACGGGGGCACTCACTCAATATAGCCGCATCCGTTTCAGGTGTAAAGCGTTTGTGTGTGTTGTGAGGGGATATATTAGAGGCTGACTAGTAATTTCATCTTAAACGACCAGTTGTTCAATAACAGCATAAGTATTAAGCTTTCATATTCTATCTCATTTTCTCGTCTGTATCGCGCAAGTATTAACTCATTATGTCATCCAACGTTTTCACTTCACGCAAGAAGCGATCGAAGAAGAAATCATCAAGTTCTTAATGTGTATAAAATGCAGCTGTTGTGTCCATAACGATAGATGACAGATATTGCTATAA
The DNA here is from genome assembly GCA_026315105.1 of Locusta migratoria. NCBI lineage: Eukaryota > Metazoa > Arthropoda > Insecta > Orthoptera > Acrididae > Locusta > Locusta migratoria. The sequence continues at coordinate 307,962,620 of CM048744.1, forward strand.
AAAGAGCTGCATTTACGGCTGTTGGTCGTTCGTCAGTGTTTATCACATAGTAATTGATTAAAAGGCCAAACAATCTTTGAAGTCTCAAATATATATATATATATATATATATATATATATATATATATATATATATATATATATATATATATTATGACAAAAGCTTGATGACTTTCACAGAAATGTGCTACGAAGTACATGATTTGTTGACATAGTTCTTACTATCGCAACGGAAATGGTGATTTGGGGAATTTCCAGAGATTCTATGAATTATAAAAAGAAATGAATTTTATCTGTGGCGTCTAATATCACTGCTATATAGACAAACACACAACCGCTTGAGAGCCCGGGCCTCGCTCCTAGCCACTTTCACCTCTTCTTACACTTAAAAATTTGACCTTCAAATGTTTCAGATGTTTTTAGAGTTTATGGGACTTAACTAGGGGGTCATCAGTCCCTAAATTTACAAACTACTTACGCACTGGCTAATCCTAAGGACGGCACAAATTTCCATGCCCGAGGGGGGATTCGAACCCCCGACCGTAGTGGCCGTGCAGACCGTGACTGGAGCGCCTCAGTCCCCTCGGTCACCGCGGCCGGCAAAATTTGTCCTAGGTGGTCAACATTTCAACGATGATGACGAGCTGAAAGAACATGCTACCACATGGCTGAATACACAGGCGGCAACCTTCTATGAAGAAGACATACAGAAACTTGTGCCACGCTATGACAAGTGACTACAAAATTTCGGCAGCTATGTAGAAAAGTAGTTTAACAGTTGCAGATTTTTGTACAATAAATATTTTTTCTGTATCTGTACACGTTTGTTTTGTATAACCAAACGGAACTTACTTTCTGGACGTACCTCGTAAAACAACATAAACTTTACGGCTGTTGGTGGATAAGTTAATAATTTGGAATTAAAACTCGACCAACAGCCGCAGTCCCTATTACATTACAACATGGAACCACATAGCTTGATACATAGGTGGCGACAATGGGTAAGCGCCCCATTTTTTCCACCCCTGGTCACGCGCCCCGGCATGTTTACAGTCTGTCTCTCGTTTCGGTGAACTGAGTATACGAGGGTTGTTTTTTAAGTAAGAGCCGTTCGCGCATATAGCCCCGTAGTTCGCGCGGACGCCGCAACAAGCCACCGCGCCACTTGCCGGCATCCTTCCCGTTCACGTTGATGCCAGCTGCAGCTCTGTAGCTGACGTGTACGCATCGCTGTGCTACTTAATACTGTTTACGATTATTGAATCGCCCGCCGCGTGTGAGATACGGTCAGTGATTCGTTTTTTGACCGCGAGAAGCCTATCGGCTGCAGAAATTCATCGTCAGTTAACAGACGTTTATGGCTTGAATGCAATGAGTGAAGGTAAAGTGCGTCAATGGGTTAGAGAGTTTAGAAATAGCCGTCAAAACGTCCATGAAGAAGATCGCTCATGGCCGGCCCGCTGTGATCACTGATGATTTGGTGGCTGCAGTTGAAACAAAGATTCGTGAGGACAGAAGATTCAGAATTTCCACTCTGTCTTTGGAATTTCCACAAAAAATCGGTTTTGTACAAAATTGTGTCTGAAAAGCTAAACTTTAAGAAACTGTGTTCTCGGTGGGTACCCAGACTCCTCACAGAGGAACACTAAGGGAAGAGATTTCCCACTTCATTGGAGTTTTTGAATCGTTACGAGGAAGAAGGGGATGACATGTTGAGTCACTGGAAATGAAATATGAGTATCCTATATCACTCCTGAAAGCAAGCGACAGTCGATGGCATGGCGACACAACCTCACCCGTCAAGGTCAAAGCCAAAGAGACGCTGGCAAAGCGCAAGATTATGGGAGCTGTGTTCTGGGACCGGCGCGGTGTTTTGCTAGTTGACTTTATGCCACGAGGAACGACAATCAACTCAGATACCTACTGTGCAACTCTAAAGAAGCAGAGCAGTTCAAAACAAAAGGCGCGACATGCTGACAAAAGGAGTTTTGCTCCTGCACGATAACGCTAGTCCTCACACCTCTCAAAAGACTCGGGATTTGATTGATTCTCTTGGCTGGGAAATTTTGGACCATGCACCATACAGCCCCGACCTTGCTCCTAGCGATTTTCACCTTTTCCATTACCTGAAATCCCATCTTCCCGGGCAGCACTCCAATAACGAGGATGAAGTGAAAGCAGCCGTGAACTCTTGGCTGTCGGAGCAGGCGGCCGAATTCATTGAAGAGGGAATTAAAAACTTAGTTGTACGGTATGACAAGTGCTTAACCCTACACAGCATAAATTTTTATTTTCGTACAAAATTATATATATATATATGGGAGTAAATGTTCACCTATGCAAGGGGAAAAATATCGAAAGAATTATATAACTCATTTAACAATGTTAAAGTCATTATTTACCTGTTGCCATTGTCAGCATAATGCATTTAGACGTAAGTCACTCTACAGGAAAGTATTGGTATCTAACATGGTTTCTACTCCGATTAGATGTCTGTAAAATGATTACTTCACAGAAGTCGTATCAGTTTGTAATTACATTAATGATCAACAGTGTGTAATATCCGCTGGAGCGTTCTTTGTTGCATTTCTCCTCAATTCATGACTGCGCTGGAGGAAACGATGAACTAAAAGCTTAGAACTGACACCAATGTGTACTATATGCGCGGTTTTGCCATCTGTCAACAAGAAGTATGTCTGAAAAAGTAACAAACACTTGCGTTGCCAAACGGCAACATCATGCAGTGTAGGGTTAAATAAACAAGGCAACTATGTAGAAAAATAGGTAAAAAGTTTGTAGAAACAGAAAATAAAAGGTTTATTTTAAAGTATTTGTATCCTTTTTTTTAAAATAAAAGCAGCCCTTACTTAAAAAAACAACCCCCGTAGTTCGTTCGCCAACTACACAAGACTAGTCATCAGCCTGGTGCCCCTGAGGTCCGGCACACAGTGGTGTGTTGTGGGTTGCCTGGTTGTAGGCGCGTAATCGTTAGGCTATCACGGGCTGCACGGGGTCAGAGAGGCGTTCAGCCCGGCCCATGCTCCTCGGCACTCTCAGCCCGCTGGGGGCGCCCCCCTCTTTTTGCAGTCTGCGCTGCGGCGGACCAAGTGGCCTCTTAAGGAGCAGGCGCGGGGCTGCCACGGCCAGCAACAGGCCGAGTGGTGGGCGGAACGGCGCCGCTGCTGCCCTCTGCCGCGCGCCCCCACAAATAATTCAGGGCCGAGTAACGCGCCGCGCGGAGCTCTTCCCAACTGCGGCGGAAACAAACGCTAGTGAGGCGGCGCACGTATTTCGTGGTCGCGAAACTCCGGCAACTTAACGCCGAGCTCTAGTTTCAGCTATTTCGGTGTTTCTAGTGTCAGTTCAGATTTGGTACCTTTCTGGGGCACATTAAGACTGAAATGTAGCATCTACAACTACGTATATACTCCACAATCCACCGTAATGTACGTGTCGGAGGGTACTGTGTACCACTACTAGGCATTTCCTTACCTATTCCATTCCAAATAGAACGTACGAGCCCAAATTTCACTTTTCTTTGTGATCACTAAGCGAAATGTAAGTAGGCGACAGGAAGACCGTTCTACACTCAGCTTCAAATTCTGGCCCTCTACATTTCCTGAACAGAATTTCTCGAAAATAACGTCGTCTCTCCTCCAGCGATAGCCATGTGAGTTCCCGGAGAATTTCCGTTACACTCGCGCCTAGCTGCTCGCCTCTGAACTGCTTCTATGTCTACCTTTGAAATGATCTGCTGCGGGTTCCAAACACTTGAGCAATACACAAGACGTGGTCGTACTAGCGTTTTATAAGCGATCTCCTTTACAGATCAAGCACATCTTCCCAATAAACTGAAGTCGACTGTCCGCGTTATTCACAACTGTCATGTTCATTCCATTTCATTTCGCTCTGCAATGATACGCTTAGATATTTGAACAAAGCGAATGCATCAAGAAGCTCACTAATAATGCTGTAGTCGAACATTACAGGAAGTTTTTCCTACTCGTGTGCATCACCTTACATTTTTCAACATTTAGAGCTAGCTGCCATTCTTCGCACCAACTAGAAACTTTGTTTCTCTAACTATGCTCCGCGAAAGAACTCCAGGTGCTCCGCGAAAGGTAAGGATATTTTAATTTCTTTAAATAAATAAATGGGACAAAGATTTCGATCTAGCGTTGTTTTACGCCCTTGAGAGGCGTGTAGAGAAATATCGAGTAAAGTGCGCCAACAATCGGTATGCAGATGACTTCCTGTTTATATTGTGCGCGCGCAACTGTCGATCGCATTAACTCTTCGCATGTTAGCATCTCTCAATCTCAAAGTAATTTAATCAGAATATACTGCTGCAAATTACTAGCGTCTGCTGAGGTGACAACCAACAAGCTAATAGACGTTACCAAACAGTTGCTTTCTAAAGGGTGGCAAGTATAAGTTATAAGGTACTATGTCTTGCTCTGTTTATAGTGTAGGATAACGGTGAAAGGTTTCAATGCATCGCTGGCTGAAAACTGGACCCTTAGAAAACAGCAAAACTTCTTCCATGTTAGTGGGAAAAGGAAGTATACTGGACTCAGGCAGATGCAGTAAAGCACGATATACCATCAAAAATAGTCAACGAAAGGGTACTAACCGCATCTTACTTTGTAAGTTACAAAGTTGCTCGAACTGGTGAAGGTCACACTACCGCTGAAAAGCTTATCAAACCTAATGTAAAATATATTCTTAAACGCATGTTGTACGAAAAGGCCGGTAAACTCTTAGAGGCAATTCCTTTGTCAAATGATAAAGTTTCATGACGAATCTGGAACTTGGATGTGAAAGGGACTTTAATTTCACGAATAAAATCCACTGCATTTTCACTTCAGATGGATGAATCGACCGATGTAGCTAGTTTGGCAATGGAGGAAGGTAGCTTGGAGTTTAACGTCCCGTCGACAGCGTTGTCATTAGAGGCGGAGCTTACGCTGGGATTGTTTAGGTAAGGATGTGGAAGGAAATCGGCCGTGCCCTTGCAAAGGAACCGTACCGGCATTTGCCTGGAGAGATTTACGGAAATCACGGAAAACCTAAATCTGGAGGTGGTGCCACCTGTTTGGCAATATTAATGGTATTTGTGCTCTACCCATACATGGACTCTTTTTCAGAGCATCTTCACCTGTGCAAACCATTGAAGACTACGACAAACGGCACTGAATTTTTTAAATTATTGGACGATGTTTCACAAAGAATAAAATACTATGGAAAAACCGTGTCAACGTGTGCACAGATGGAACTTAGCAGTTCACAATCCCTTATTGAAAATGCAGTAACTTTTCCACTTGGGACAACTTGCGAAAGATAACGAGCACTCTGTGCTTATTTCAATTTACAATTAAAGAGAAATACTAAAATGAGCTCTAACATGGAAATTAATCGTTTCCGGACACATGTCCACATAACATATTTTCTTTCTTTGTGTGTGAGGAACATTACCTGAACGTTTGGCCGTACCTATTTGTAGCACCCTATATAATCAACTGGCTGTCAGATAAGATAGCTTCACATGTCAAAAAGGATATCATCACCTTGCCAATAGGTCTTTCTTGTAGCCATTGTAAATGTACTGGAAGTTTGCCGACTGCTGATGCCAAAGAGTGTAGTCACATGGAACTAAAACACGTTACCAGCGTCCATCCACGATTGTGTTATAGAGACCCGAACTTCCTAGCGTGAATCTCAAAGAAATAAAGCAAGCAAAACTAGGAAAGCTCAATTGTGCGTGCATGCCTGAAAGGGGTAGTATAACGTTCTATCAGTTCATCTAAGTGTAGCGTTGCCTTTGCGCAGACGGGAAAGGTTCATCCTCAGGTATCATCAGCAAATTTTCCAGTGTTACCGAGATTGAAAGTTACCATACACACAAACCTATTTTTGCCAATTTTGCAAAGTGGATTTAAAATACCTGAACAAATAACAGCAGCAAAATTTTTAAAACATGTTGACATTTGTCATAGCGTTTGGGCACCAAAAATTGCCATTTGTACTGAAAAGTGGCTTCGCGACCGCTGTGGAACTTCCTATCCGAATTTCCGAAATATTTTTGCACATCTTACAGTTTTATATATTAGTTTGATAAAGGACTGATTTTATTTTCTCTATGTCGTAGTTTCCGTTTGTCGAGGCATCTACGAAGGCCGCGGTGGCCGAGGAGACTAAGGCGCTCCAGTCATGGTCTGCACGGCCACTACGGTCGGGGGTTCGAATCCCTCCTCGGGCATGGATATTTGTGCCGTCCTAGTTCGTACGTAGTTCATAAGTAGTTTGTTTTAGGGACTGATGACCCCGTAGTTAAGTCCCATAAACTATACAAACATTTGAACATTTTTTGAGGCATCTACGGAATTTCTCTTTTATAGGTAGAACATCCTAAAATAGCAGAGAAAAAGAAGGAACCAAGCTGCAAAACACCCCTGTTAGAGCTTCTGACAGTTGCCTTAGTCTTTGTTTGATAGGAACAGTGATTCTGTGTTGCTGCGGCGGAGTGACTTAGCGCTCTCAGGCAAGCCTAGGAACCGTTAACTACAGCATTTAGGGCCCTAAGATTTACAAACATTTTAAAATTTTGAGACTGAGCTCTATTTTATTCCAATGGAAAATTCTTGAGGCATATTTAGCAGCACAATCGAAACTACTTCGATCTTTCACATGCCTCAAAAGGCGTCGTAAATTTCTTGCAGCCTTGGGGTCCATTGTAGTGTAGCGATAATTGTGACCAAATAGATTCATTATGTCATTAAGCATCATTGATGTCACAGTAGCTATTGGTTGCCCCGGCGGAGTGGCCAAGCGCATTGAGGCGCTATGCTCCGTTGCAGCAGGTCGTTCGCCGTCGGGGGTTCGAATCCCCCCTCGGGCATGGATGTTTGTGACGTCTTTAGTGTAAGGTAGTTCATAAGCAGTTTGTAAGTTTGCGGAATGATACCCCCAGGTAATTCCTATAATCTTTACAAACATTTAACATTTTGAGCTCTTAGCGATATAGTAGTCAACTACACCTTAAGAGTGATCGAGAAAATTATCAACAATTCTTGAAATCATTACTAATTTCATAATTATGTACCATTTAATCTAATTATGTATGTGTATGTGTTTGTGACCAATCTGGGAAGGAAAGCAAGATGAAAATTGGAGAAGAAATTGAGAATCGTGGCGAAGAATTAAAAACTTTGCGATTTGCTGATGGTACTGTAATTTTCTCAGAAACAGCAAAGCCCTCGGAAGAGCATCAGAACGGAATGGACTGCGTCTTGAACGTAGCAAATAAGATGAATTTTAACAAGGGTAATACAATATAGCCTAAGAAAATCTGGCGATGCTGAAGGAATTAGCCTGAACTCCCCCACATGACACTGTTCTATGGCACCTTGCTGCGGTGCACGCTGTTGCTCGCAGTCGGAGGTTCGAATCCCTCTCGGTCATGGGAGAAACAGAATTTAACCTAAGAAAATCTGGCGATGCTGAAGGAATTAGATTCGATAACGTGACAATAAAGGTGGTAGATGGGTTTTGTTACTTTTGCAGAAAAATAACATATAATGGTCGGAGAAAAGACGATATAACATGCAGAATGGCAATGGGAAGAAACGTTTTTCTGTAAAAGAGAAATTTGTTAACATCAAATGTTATAATAAGCTTTGGAAATTCTTTTCTGAAGGCATTTGTTTGGAGTGTTACACTGAACGGGAGTGAAATATGGAGTATAACTGTAAAAGAATAAAAGCTTCCGAATGTGGAAGATAAGATGAATTGATCCCGTAGTTAATGAGGAAGAAATGAACAGAATTGGCAATAAAAGATATGTATTCGTTTATAAAAAAAGGGGGGGATTGATTTGTAGGACACAGTCTAAGACATCAAGCAATCGTCAATTTTTTTTTTTTTTTTTTTTTCACTGGAAGGAAGTATGTGGGGTCAAACTCGCAAAGGCAGACCAAGAGACGAATGCAGTAAGCAGACTCTAATGAATGTGTGTTGCCGTCCTTATGAGGATCTGAAAAGGCTTCCTCTGGATAGAGTGGAGAGTTGCATCAAAACAGTCTCCAGACTGAAGACCAGACCTATACATGTGTGTGGGTGGTACACTTCAGCTGCAATCAATGGGCCCAGAAGAGTGGGAAGGCCAAATGTTACTTATTACTACAGTAAACATTATTCGAACTTATCAATAGATCGGAACAAAAATGTTCAAATGTTTGTATAGCTTATGGGACTTAACTACGGGGTCATCAGTCCCTAAACTTATGAACTACTTACGAACTAGGACGCCACAAATATCCATGCCCGAGGGGGGATTCGAACCCCCGACCGTAGTGGCCGTAGTGGCCGTGCAGACCGTGATTGAAGCGCCTCAGTCCCCGCGGCCATAGATCGGAACACATATTTTCCAAGATATATGCTGCGATGAAAACTTTTAGAATTGCTCTATTAGTAGAAACTTTCCTTTAAAAAGAAAACTTTATAAGAATATGCCTGAGAAGTTAACTCTGAAAACACCAGGAACAGCCAAAGATTAAGAAACGATTATAACTTACGTGTCAGAAGTGTTATCACGATTTTACGAACCACAGTCTACGATATTTATCTACGGAATGTACTGGCGTAACTGACCGCCATCGCTCATAACAGCTGTGTACGCTGTACTCCATCTTGGCGGCACCTTGCATAACTAATGCGAATCATGGCTCTTACCTGGATATTTCATTACGAATGTACAACCCACAATAACCAGCAGCACACGCAAAGTTACAATCTGTCACTGGTTATCTGCTGTTCTTGAAGGTATATCACAGTAATTAATAATACGTGCATGTCTGCACAAATGCAAGAGTTGTGCGTTGCAGCCACGAGGCACAACGTACCGTAAAGACTTTGCTTTGTTGACTGCAGCTCACTGCGAGCTAAGATAAATGGACAGAAAACGAAATGTTCAATTACAAGTGGATAATGAATGAGACAGCTAAATGAGTACAATCTAATACCTACATCAACATAAATACAACACTAATCGCATTTAAGTGCATAGAAGACGGTTCATCGAACAGCTTTTATGATTTTTCTCTATCGTTCTCTAATAGCGCGGAGAAAAATGAACATATAAATCTTTCCGTTTTCAATCGCATTCCTCTTATTTTATAATGATGATCATGTCTCCCTATGTAGATCGGTGCTTACAAAATATAATTACATTCGGAAGAGAAAGTTGGCGACCGACATTTCGCAAATCAATCTTGCCGCAATGAATAACCCTTTTCTTTTAATGATTTCCACTCCAACTCGTGCTATATTTCTGTGAAACTCTCCTTCTCCATAAATCGCGGTAATACAAAACAAACTGCCCTTCTCTGAACTTTCTTTACATTGTCCGTCAGTTCCACTTGGTGTGGATCCCACAGTAGACACCAATACTCCAAATTAGCACAAGTGTGATGTAAGTAATTTCTTTAGTAGAAATTTTGCATCTTCTAAGTGTTCAGCCAATGAGACGTAGCCTTCGGTTCACCTACCCTAAAATATATTCTGTGGCTTCTTTCCAATTTACGTTGTTCGAAATTATTATTCCTAGGTATTTAGTTGAATTTTCGGCCTTTAGATTTGACTGATTTATCGTGTAAATGAAGTTTAGCGGATTTCTTCTGGAGCTCATATGGATTACTTAAAATTTCCATTGTCCAGCGTCAACTGCCAATTTTTGCACCATGCGAATATTTTATCTTTATCATTTTGCATCTGTTTTTGATCTTCTGGTGACTTTACTAACCGATAAAAGGCAGCAGCATTCGCGAACTGTGTAAGAGAGCTGCTTAAATTGTCTCATAAATTGTTAATAAATGAAAGGGGAACGCCACATATTACTTTCGTTTCAATCGATGACTTTCCGTCAATTGCCAATTCAATCGCATAACTTTGGCGACATTCTTTATGTGCGCTACTTAATTAGAAGATGCTTCTGAGGTAAAGTCTAAAAAGCCTTCCGGAAATCTAGAAATACGGACTCTATTTGACGTCCCTTTCCACAGCACAGATCACATCATGTGAGAACGATACTCTTTGAATCCGTGTGACTATCGGTCCATAGGTCATTAATAATATTTGTAAGGCCTGTAATTTTGCGGATCACTCGTAAGGCTTTTCTTGAATATTGGATGACCTGCGCAATTTTACAAATTTGAGGAACGAAACTTTCACTGAATGAGCTGTTGTATATGACTGCTAGGTATGGAGCTATTGCACCAGCATACTCTAAAAGGAACCTAATTGGTTTATAATATGAACCGGGAGAAATTTTTAAGTGATTTATGTTCAAAAATGTTCAAACGTTTGTAAAGCTTATGGGACTTAACCACGGGGTCAACAGTCCCTAAACTTACAAACTACTTACGAACTAGGACGGCACAAATATCCATGCCCGAGGGGGGATTCGAACCCCCGACCGTAGTGGCCGAGCAGACCGTGACTGGAGCGCCTCAGATTTATGTTCCTTTAATTGTCCAGGGCTTTCAGCTTCGATATTACTCAGGCCTGTGGTTGTTATTGATTCGAATTCCCTGGTTTTTTCTTATTTAGTGAAGGAATTTAGGCCATCTGTGTTTAGCAATTCTGCTTTAGCAAAGCTGTCAACCGTAGCATCGCGTAGTGAAGGCATTGATTGTGTTTTGCCGCTAGTATATAGTACATTAAATTCAAGATTCAAGCTACCTTAGAACTTCTTCTGATTCCCTACCAAATTACGTGACATAGTTTCGTTGTGGAAGCTAATATAAGCTTATTGAAGTTCGAACTAAATTTCCAGTTTCTGTAAGATATTGCCAATATTGGAGACTTTCTGTCTGTTTAAATTTGCCGAGTTTCTTCCTTGCTTTTGCATTAGTGATCTAAACTGTTTTGTGAACCACAAAGGGTGAACCCCCTCATTGTTAGTTTATTTGGTATAAATATCTCAATAGTCATAGATATTATTTCTTTGGATGCAGGCCACGTCTGATCTATCTATACTCGTATTGTTAGTTTCGAAAGAGTGGAGATTATTACTCAGGAAAGCGTTCATCACATTTTTATCTATTTTTTTATTTTATTAATTTATTTTTTTATTTTTTTGATAAATATATTTTTCGTTTACTTTTGGTGTAATTGGGAATGAATTTAGATGACTCTCTGTCCACTAATTCCTATGTCTGTTCTCAAGCTCTTGAATAGCTGGGGATTATTTGTTACTTGGAGGTTAACTCATGGTCGCGATATTTCAGTGAAATAGAGAGAAAGAATAATGGAGAGAAACCTCGTGCAATAAAATGAGAACCAGAAAAAATTATAAAAATAGTTTATTTGGAACCACTCAGAGGTGTGCTATAAAATTATTTCATAAACTGCACATTCATCCATACCACATAGCTATTAATTAATTTCAACTTAGGTAATTCATTTAATGTCTACTCGTTGTTTGATAGTATACCAAAATTCTCCAATGATTTTTTTTCCTTTAGTGGATAAACTTGTGCTTTTCTAGAGGTAGAGCATCAGACTGAATAGTCGTAATATCGTAGGTACAAGTGTCATTGCGATAAAAAAGTTTTATTTTTATTTTTTATTTATTTACTTTTTTTCAAACAAGGGTCGTGCTCAGATTGTCATAAATGTCTGTAAGACGCGAAAATTCTGTTTACGTTCCTCATTTCGGAGACACCAACACACGTACACTTGTTTGAGTAAACTGAAATCACCTCATACCGTAATGGTAGCGGTTCTAATGGAGGCAGCAGACTCTTTCCAGAAATTACTCTTCAACATAATAACAGAGGTTTCAAATTAGATTACCAAATCCAAGGTAATTACTAGCGACGCATGAAAGTAGGAATGTAACCGCAACAATCATCAGTTACTGCGAATTTAATGACTATATTTTCATTTCAGTTTTTCACTATGAATGATATGTATGTAGTACTGACAACAGGTTTCCCAAGAAAACAGCAACAAAACTTGGTGATAGGTTGTTTGCAGTTGAACAAGATAAAAATGTCCATTAAACATAGGCTCTAAAATCCACATCTTAAGACCGATACTATGAAACTAAACTACTACTGCCAGTTGTTTACTTTCCATATTCTAGGAGAAGGTAGTATGCACCAAAACAATAATAATGTGCATAGTATATTAGAAGGATATATTATGAGCTATAAGCACTTTAAATTTTTTATACTGTCAAACATTTATACATTTTTGAAAATGAGGTATGGATCGTAGAGCTAATATTCACAGTTTTTCTAGATTTTTTTTTCCCATTCTACCTCGTCCAAGAATGTTGAAGGAAAAGAGCTCGGAGTAGAAGAGATAAGTCTTTCATAGTATCCAACTAACGTTCGTAACTCTTATGACACGCATGTTTGAGACCGAGTGTACTGGATATTTTCTCTTCATCTTTCATGGGGAAGGTAAGAGGGTTGGAACTTAAATAGTGGCAACTAGTTATTCATAACCAATAAAAGAGCGTTACATGTTTGCAGCTGTTACTGTCCTTCAAAAGTCGCCAGCGTTGTGTAGAAACCGTTGCCAGCGATGTGGAAGGCGTAGTATACCATTAAGAGGACGTGTTCTGTTGATGGTGCGAATGGAGCGGTCTACTGCCTGTCGAATCTCTGGCACAGTTCCGAAGCGAATGCCACGACGTAGCTCCTTTGCCTTCGGAATAAAATCAAAGTCACAAGAACTAAGGTTCGGGGAGTATGGTGGGTGGCAGACTACTTCGCAGTCACATCGAGCGAACAGATTAGCCACAGCTTACGCTGTATGCGCCCGCGCATTGTCGTGCAAAATGATGTGTGGGTTACACATAAAGTATTGCAGTGGCGTCTCGTGAAATAAATTGTTGTGTGTGGTGTACTCTTGATCACTGAACTAAAAAGCCTGGGAAGTGGGGTTTCGGGGGGGGGGGGGAGGGGGGGGCGGAGAGGGGGGGGGCAGCGAAAAGCAGAGATTCCTTCGCAAGTGCAGCACTGATAACTGTACTAACAACAGGTGTTTGATGATTGTCATTTGCTGATCATTTCAGAAACCACTTTCTGACCTAGATAGGCCTCTCGTCTTCTATTAATGGACCACTGTTCATGCTCTGCTGTGACCTGCTGCCTCTCCGCCAGTGCTGTATTCAGCCGCATTCGTCGTGAGGGACCTCGCGCCTCAGTTTATCGTTGTCTGCGGTATCACCGCTGCGGCATCTGCAAGCGTGTAATGTTGCAAAAACCCATCGCTTCAGTGGTAATTGTTAATTTGTTGCCTTGCGATGTTTGTGTATTAATTCCAATAGTGTTTTGCGAATTAGTTATGAAGTTGACCTAGTGCGAGCCATCAACTACGTCTTCTGTAATTTATTACTCAAATTGCGTTTTTTTTTTTTTCACTTTTATAGGAAACCTCAATTATAAAAACTATTTGATCTGCAAAAATATTTTCAGTTCATTTAGTCGATAAGAATAGTAGCGAATGGAAAATTATTTTACAAAGAAAACAAAAGTCTATAAAGTCACACTTTGACAACTGTCACTTTTAAAATTAATACTTAATGCAACAATAGTTGTAATATGTTACAAAAACATTTCCAAAAATAGTGTTTAAACTTTTGAAAATTGCATAAACGTAATGTATAGTGCAAATTTGGTATATACACAGAACAATGTAGGGCTGATAACAGCCTTTGGGCAGGACGTGTCCCTGCAGAAAGAGACAGTGAGGAAGACCAAACAAAGGGTGGAGAGGCGGAATCCACGAGGCCTTCCTACACATCCACATAGAGAGGCTCTGGTGACAGGAGGCAGTACACTGGATCCAGTGAAAGTGGAGCCACATGGCTGTGAATGGTCTAATGCTCTAAGGCGTCTTGCTATGGAACGCGAAACTCTTCTCCGTCGGAGGTTCGAGGACTCCTTCCGGCATGGGTATGTTTGTGTTATCCTTAGCATAAGTTAGTGTTGATAGGTTTTAATTCTACGGACCGATGATCACTGCAGTCTGGTACCATAGCTTTAGATAATAATAATAATAAAAGTGGAAGGGCAGTTGTATGAAAGAACAATGTTTTGAAACTAGCGTATAAGATGAACAGATGAACTTTAATACGAGTAAAGCAAGGGTTATGGTATGAATTCTAAAAATATTTGGCAATTGTGGAGTAACTGGATTACGTAAGCAGATGATAAAGATAGTAGATGAGTTTTGTTCTTCGACAGTAAACCACGATGGTCGTGGTACAGGTGATATAATTTGCGGAATGGCAATGGAAAGAGAGGTAGGTTAACTATGGATTGAGAATTAAACTGTTAGACAGTCCTTTCTGAAGGCGCCTGTAGTGTAGAATTGTACGGAACTTAATTGTGGGCGATCAAGAGTTCAGACAAGAGATGGAACAAAATCAATGTTCAAATGTTTGTAGAGCTTATGGGGCTTAACTACGGGATCATCAGTCCCTAAACTACCTATTAACCAGCTAATATTAAGGACGGCACAAACATCCATGCCCGAGGGGGGATTCGAACCTCCGACTGCAGTGGCCGAGCAGACTGTGACTGACGCGCCGCAGACCGCTCGAGGTCTGCGGCCGGCAGATGGAAGAAGCTTTTGAAATGTACTGCTACAGACAAATACTGAAGATGAGGTGCGTAGTTAACGTAACTAATGAGGAGGTACTGAACAGAATTTGGGCAGCGGTGGGACAGAGGGATGGGGTAAAAGAAACAACAAAACAAATGTTTGTCAAGCTTATGGGACTTAACTACGGGGTTATCAGTCCCTAAACTTACAAACTACTTATGAACTACTTACGAACTAGGACGGCACAAATATCCATGCCCGAGGGGGGATTCGAACCCCCGACCGTAGTGGCCGTGCTGACCGTGACTGGAGCGCCTCAGTCACCTCGGCCACCGCGGCCGGCGGTAAAAGAAATTTCTGGTGTACATTGACTAAAAGAAATAGTCGATTGGTAGGACACATTCTGACGAGCGAATTGTTAATTTACGATTGGAGGGAAGCGTGTGGAGTAAAAGTTGCAGAGGGAGACCTAGACACGAATACAGTAAACAGTTCCAGTGTATGTTGGTTACCGTTCTGTTGAAATGAAGAGGCTTGCACAGGATAGAGTAGGGTCACACAGTCTATCACAGACAGTCGCAAAACTCTATAGGGAAAAATTGCAACTGAAGCGATACTATCGCTCCTAGCGGCCAGTAGGGAATAACACAGGAATGACATGATACAAACTTAGAAGTTGCCGTTTCTAATGCTGTTACTTTCATATTTCCTAGTCACTGAACATTGCTGTGAACTTTTAGTACAAAAAAATCATTAAAGTAATATCACTGCTTTTGTTAATGGCAGTCTATAATAACAAATGATCAGTGCAGAGTAATTCATACGAGTCACAATAGTTGAATCGTAATCATATAGTCTGCACAAATATCCATGCCCGAGGGGGGATTCGAGCCCCCGACCGTAGTGGCCGTGCAGTCCGTGACTGGAGCGCCTCAGTCCCCTCGGCCACCGCGGCCGGCTTTTGGTAACATTATTCCCTTACTTCTGAGCATCCCTTGGAATTGAGAGATTCCGAATTATTAGTTGCCAAAATTTATAGCGCCACAAAAGCTCGTAAATACTAAGGTATTTTGAAAGTGTTGCTTGACTCCAAATACACATTCATAACTCAGTCGTTTCTCGGTATGTTTTACGACCCAGCCGCTTGGCAGCGCTGCAGTCGCGAAGTTGCAGAAATTCACTGGGAGTTACGCGACTCTGATGTTAGACTCTGGTGGGTGGAGAGCCGCATCAAAACAGTCACCGCACTGAAGACCGCAACAGCAACAGTGCGTATTTCAATCAATATTTTATTGATAGGAGGGGAGATGGAGAAGTAGATAAGGGTGGGAAGAGGAAGAGGATAATTATGACCAGGGGAGGGAAGAAGGCGATAGAGAGGAAGGCATGGCGAATCGAAAATATAAATATTGACTGAGACCTGAATGGCAGTGAACAACAGAAAAAAAACCATTATTGATAAATATGAAGCAATGAATTAAAATTTGTGGGGCTGCCGGGAATCGAAACCGTCCCTCCACGCTCACTAGCCAGACGCCTTAACCGTTTTTTTTTTTTTTTTTTTTTTTGGTCTTTTCGTAGTTCTGTTCATTGCGGTCGCTGATTGTGTTTGTTCGTTGATGTTCGAAGTGTTGTTGGCTCAGCTTTTTTATTACAGAGGGCGTTCAGCCCCCTGACCGGGCGCGCTGAGCCACGGCGCCCGGCACCGTTAGACCACCACACCACTAACGGTTAATGCTCCTTGGAATAGTCTGAGTACGATTTCCCTCCACATCACAAACTTTAATTCAGCTTCTTTGTTCCAAAGATAATTGCCACTACTGCCAAGGTTCTCCGTGCAGCGGAATAGCACTCCGGCAATCGACATGGTGGAACAATCCTATTTTTAGGTGATATAAATATGAATTTAATACAAATAAATGATCCCTGAGGCGGATTTTCGTCTCAAATGTGTCAAAGACATTATGGATAAATATGAAGCAATGAATTGAAATTTGTGGTGCCGCCGGTAATCGAACCCGGACCTCCATGTTTACTAGGCAGACGTCTTAACCAAAAATGTTCAAATGTTTGTAAAGTCTATGGGACTTAACTACGGGGTTATCAGTCCCCCCGATCGCAGTGGCCGTGCAGACCGTGACTGAAGCGCCTCAGTCCCCTCGGCCACCGCGGCCGGCACGTCTTAACCGTTAAGACGTCTGCCTAGTAAGCATGGAGGACCGGGTTCGATTCCCGGCAGCACCACAAATTTTAATTCATTGCTTCATATTTATCAATAATGTCTTTGGCATATTTGAGACGAAAATCCGTCTCCTGGATCGTTTATTTGTATTAAACAGAAAAAACGTTTACAGGTGAAGCACCTGGCACGGCCGACAAAACGTTTAGGCGTGCGGACGCGTTTGTAAGGAAGCCCGCGGAGCGCTACAACGCAGAGCGTCCGTCCACGCTGGCAGCTCCGGCGTGTTTGGAGACGGTAAGAGGCTTTCCGCGAACGAACGCGTGTCAAGGAAAGCCGGGCGCTCCGGGCTCTGCCGCGCTGATAATGGCGAGAGGCGATTACGGCCCTATTCTACTCTACCCCTAGCCCCGCACCACCCCTCCCCTCCCCACCCAGCCCTAACAGGTTGCCTGAGCCGACTGCGCCGGAATCAGTTCCCACAGTGGCGACGCCGACACCGCGCGAGGACGCGTCTGTGACACGCGTGCAACGGCTCTGTAAACGCTGCAGGAACAGTAACACACAAACATACATTACTCTGTACACAGTACTCGCTGAACTAGCTGCTAAACTCTGCTTCTACGAGTTTCGGTATTGCAGCTTAACCCTCAAGCGACATGCAGCGGTATCGTCGGGAGGCATCATTTTCTTATTGGTTCCTTTTATGGAAGTTATAGCCTTACATTTTTTAACTGTTCAGATTATAAACTTATGCCTATTTTTATTATGATTACTGGTTTCGGCTTATCTCTGAGCCATTCTCAAATCATGTTGGTCAGTATGCCAAAAGACAATGTAATCATCCAAAAGCATCATATTTAGTTTTATAATCCAACAAAATACAATATAACTTTTCTTTTTAAACTTGATAGTAAAATAAATAGGGCAGTTGATCCCATTGACAGATCCAATGTATTTTACTTTCAAATATTAAAAAAGAAATTTTATAATGTTTTTTGTTGGAATATAAATTGTGTGCCGAAACTGGAACTTTTTGATATTTGGAAAGTAGGTGGCGAGGTACTGGCACAATTGAGGTTGTGGGCGTGACCGTGAGTCGTGTCGGGGTAACTCAGTGGTAGAGCCCTTGCCGGCGGCAGGCAAAAGTCCCAGGTTCGAGTCCCGGTTCCGGCACACAATTTTAATCTGCCAGGAAGTTTCATATCAGCGCAAACTCCGCTGCAGAGTGAAAGTTTCATTCCGGAATATAAAACTAATTATTATGATTTTTGATGATTACGTTGCCTTTTGGTAAATGTGTACCGAATTAACCAACATAATTTGAGAATGGCTCAGAGATGAGCCGAAACTAGTAATCATAGTAAATACAAAAATTGCGATAAAGCCATTGGATTAATAATCTGAGCAGTTGAAAAATACTATAAATCGCCTCCCATACAACATGTCACACAACATTTTCTACCCTGTATCTACCGTTCAGTATGAGTGTGTAGGGCCGGCCGCGGTGGTCGAGGGGACTGAGGCGCTCCAGTCACGGTCTACACGGCCACTACGGTCGGGAATGGATTTTTGTGCTGTCCTGATTCTTAGCTAGTTCGTAAGTAGTTTGTAAGTTTAGGGACTGATGATCCCGCAGTTAAGTCCCATAAGCTCTACAAACATTTGAACATTTGAGTGTGAAGGTCGTGCAGTGGAGAGCTTGTGTTTCTACCATTTTTCGTTTCCTCATTATTATTTGGAACGATCTGTGAGACCATGGCATAGCAGTTATGTAACTTTTCCGAAGTACTTTATTTAATTTTTAATTTCCTTAACTTCAGATATAATGTAACGAGGAAACTTACGTCCTGATTTATTCATTACAGAAACGGCGTCAGCAAGACTGTATTCATCGAAAAACAAATACCGAGGTAAAAACGTTATGAAGTCGAAGGCAGTCATTGGTCAGATTTAAAGTTAAGTACAGGAACTTTATACTGCAGATTCCGTAAGCAGAACATCCATAATTCAGGCCCTTCCGGGATTTCCAAAAGTAAATCTGTGCGTAACATTTGACCTCCGATACTAAAAATGATGACACGTCCACGTCAAGAAAGCTCACGTTAAAAATACGAAAGAAAAGAAATTTTAAAAAAGCGTTCCAAGGCGTCTGGCTGCTCGCCGACGTATTTTCAAGTCCTCTCTCGGACATTTGTTGTTCTTAGCGTATTTAAGTAGTTTTTTAAGCATCGGGCCTGTTGACCAGAATTGTTAAGTCTCAAAGATTTACAAACTTTAATTTTTGATTTGAAAAAAAAGGAAAAGAGAGTTTTTCTAAAGTTAGAAACAGACTTCGATCTAAAGTTTTTAGTGCCCTTTTTTCCCAATATTCATTATTTTTACCTTAATAATAATCACTTTTTGACATTAGATTAGTTTTGAAGAAAGATGGCTCACATACAATTAAATTATACACCCTAGGTCTGAGTGACTGTAGCATGTTAGTTACGTGAAAAAAATGAGGCATGTCAGTTGAGCATTGAAACTAAGTGCAGTTTGTATGACTATAAAGATTCACGCAAAGGAATAAAACACATATCCAGCGCCAGGTTCTTTTCGCAGTACAGTCGCAGCTATCTATGTTTTAAACGATCATGCCGTGACACGCCACTTATTTAACAGCCACGAGAAAATAGATTTATGTATTTCGCGTAATTATTGAAGGAAAATTAAAATTGTCAGTGACCATAATATCTCCTTCAATACTTTTCTTTGAAAAATAAAAACTGCAGTTTTCTTGAAGGAAAATGGTAATAAAAACGAAGGAAATGTAATGCATAAAAATTTGTGCTGTAGCCAGTATTTGAACCCGGGACCTCTTGCATACTAGTAAAGCATTATAATAACTAAGCCTACTATCAGATAGTTCTGGTTTCGAATCTCGGCGACGGTATAAATTTTTATTCACTACCTCTATTTCATTTCTTTATCTTTGATATGTAGATAGAGACAAAATGTCTCTGGACAATGTTTTATTATTTGATATTGATAACATTTGGTACCAAGAAAGTGGGGATACTAAAAGAAAAAGCCTTGCGGAATTGTCGCGTGGTCTAAGGCATCATGCTCCGGATTGGGCGGCCGCTGTAGCCGGAGGTTCGAGTCCTCCCTCGGGCATGGGTGCATGCCTGTGTGCATTCTTGTGTGTGTGTGTGTGTGTGTGTGTGTGTGTGTGTGTTGTTTAGCGTTCTTCTCACTGCAAGTTAATGTAGTAGTATGTTGAGAGACGAGCGTCTGCCGTCTTCCATATATTTTTGTATATTTCTGTAAAGTTATAATTATTTAATGACGCTAGATTATCATTTTGTTAAAACTTGAACTCCACTCTTTTCAAGGCTTGAGGAATAGCATTTTTATTTCATGTGTTAAGATATTAGTTAATATTGCTAGGTTTTTCTTATTTTGTTATGTTAATAATTCATTATTATATTAATTAATGTGGCATGAGTACCTTCTCCACTACAACACTGTCCCTGTGAGAATGTGCAGTTATTTTACTTCCAAGTGGATGTGTGCATCTATGGCTGTCTGAATGCTCACTTTGCATTGTTCTCTCTGGCTCAGTGTCGATAGCTGCTGATACTACCAAAGAGATTTCTGCACCCTTTGGTTACTGTCCAGTCAGCGAGCCTTCTCTAGAGCGAGTCCCCACCACTGCTGATCTTGGATTTTCCGGCTTCCGGTTGCTTCCTGCTGGACATTCCAGGGCTGGTCGTCTGGTGAGGTAAAGTTGGTTCTGCTCTTGTTTTTGGAGATGGTAGCGTTTCATTGACTAGCACATTTACCTTTGATTCATGAACTTAGAATCATTTTTTGAATATTTTCTCCAATCGTGTGCAGAAATGTGTTCTCGTTTTCCTATTCAGTGATTTACAATAGATAAACACGGTGTGTGTGATTCTAGTTGCAGTTTGATAATGGCTTGGTATGTTAAAACCTTTTGCGATCACGTGGCGGTGTATGAACTCTGTGTAAATACTTTCTAGCTTTGTGGGTCCCTATTTCTAATAGGTGAAATGTTCATTTTTGTACAGAGCATGTAAAAAAATCTTTTCATCGTTTCCTTCTGTGAGTGATATGTGTTCCACGTGGTCGGTTCATACAACAAAGCCTTCCGCTTCCACTCTTGTTTGTTCTATGCCCATCAGGCAAGTAACTATGCGGGTATCCTTCTGATTTCCACTAATATTTCGCGATCTTCTCTCCCCGCCTATTCTAATTTTGCGTTTTTTCTCCGACTTGTAGTACGTGCTCTGCCTTTGTTTGTAATTCTCCCTGAGCCTTGTACAACCTACAACCTCCTTCAGTAGCTTCCTTATGTAATTCTATACATTTCTATGGGTTGCATGCCGTAATTCTTATTTTTATTTTTCCGACTTTGTAATTATTTCATTTTTGCAGTTTTTCTGAGACAGGACCTCATCCGTCTCTGTAATCGCCCCCTATCGCTTGTGGCTGTATTTCATTGGTTTCGTTATATAACTCTAAGCATTTCTATTGGTTGCATGCTGTAGTTAATTTTCTGTATTTTTCGTAAACCGACTTTATTCAATTTTATTCGTTTATGGAACCACGTGGGTCCGAGTTCCGACTTCCGGGGTTTGCAGCTAGTAGCCTGAATTCACGCCACTTCTCATATAAAACCGGTACCTAGATCGATTTCTAACAGACTGCAACTTAAGAATCCACCGTGACTTTGTATAATGAATCCGATTTTCAACCACTTCACCTTCATTGCAATGCGTTCATATAACGTAGCCGTGTGTCGCCGTTAGCGTGTTTCCTTGCGGTCCAATTCAGATGTAATTTAACTTGGCTATACATGCGAACCATCTCAAAAACAGGCACGACAGACCAGAGCCAGCTTCAAAGTGTTTTTGTATATTGTGTTTTGTGCTACCTCCGAGTTGCTGAATTTCGCCTTCGATAGCGGCGCCTGCTTCTGCCTCGTCTCAGCACGCTGAGTTTGGTGAGTTTCGCTGTGGCATTGCGTGTGTGTGAGCGAATGAGTGTTGTTTGTGAATCCTTCCATCCAGTAACGTTAAATCATATATAATTTAGACTGGACACCGACCGCATTTCCCCATTTTGATTGTTTTGTATCTGAATAAACAAGTTGAGCATAATCCGTAAGTTGCCTATAAATTGTAGTTGTAGAGCACCTTCCATCTTTTATTTAATATTGTTCTTCACAAGTGCTGAGAGCTCAGATACAATTTTTCTTATATCTAAACTCCATTGCGTCATAAATGTTTTCTTAGCCACCTTTCTAAGATAACTGTAATTGGTTTGGCTTTCTTATTAAAGTTGGTGTGTAATAACATGTGAGCTGCTACGAATATTGACCACTATAGTATTAACTTCCTGTTATTGAAGTAATTTGAAACGAGTCAGTTTTCAGTTTGGGCCAGGGAACAAGGCTTTGAAGCAGGGAGTAACCAGTAGTTCACACGGACCTCATTTACTAATTTTAGTGATAAAACAAGGCTCTTGTTACGTACAGTGGTCGGCTTTTAATGTCTAGGGATATAACCGTAGTAGTTTGATGCAATAGTTCTGCAAATACTTCATTTCATTTCAACTAAACCGCAGGGGAACTATATCAACAATGGATGGATGATACAAAATTGAGGTTTGCTGGACGTATAATAATGATCGAGGTGGAACACCTAGCTAATGTATCTCTCCAGATCCACAGAGCGCAGAATCAAATCGAGCAATGACATCGAGGAGGTCGCAGTGACAATTGGCCTGAGGGAAGGAGACTGCGCTTCAAAAGCCAGGAATGGAGAGGACTGGAGGGGGAACATGGGGAACGGGTATATCCCGATAGCACAAGTGACAATTAATGAGAAAGTCAGATGCTTATTTCATCTCACGTTAAAAAATTTAGAGAATAAGGCAATTACTGAAGAAACATGTGGAATTTTATTTTATTTCTGTTTTGAGGCAGAGTGAGTGATGAATCTAATGTATGAGAATGACGGATGAATAAATATCGGATATACTGTATCATGTCAGGTGATAGAAGTAGCTTAAACTATCAGATGGGAGTGGCTGGCCAACCATTGTGCAACACACTAAAACCACCAGCCTAAAACCTTAGACCACTGTCGAGAAAAACCACATAGAAATTTTGATCACACTCATCATCACCTACAATATATTGCAGATACCCTCCATTTAACAGGTTTTAATCTGTTTTTTACTTTCATCCTGTCAGTCCCATCCATGACTGGCATTTTAGTGTGTGCAGAATGGCTGGATCATCCTATACTATCTTTGTGATCAGCCAGCTACAATCTTCTGCTGTGCTCTTTTAGTGTTATTGTCTCTTTGGTCCAATGCTTTAGTGATTTTTTCCTTAAATGTTGTTGTCTTAGCACGCATTCTCACCTTGAACGTCTTATGCATTAGACGTGGCATACTTCTTACGTGCTCACTAACAGATGCTCTCTCTTGGCTAGGAACAGGGGACTGATAACCTAGCCGTTTAGCCCCCTTTAAAAAAGCCAACAACAACAACAACCGAATCAATGAATGTAGGAGGTCGGCTGGATGATCGCCGTGGTCCACAAGTTGGCTTCAACAAACGCAACTTATTTTCCGTCTCTGCCAACCATTCCTCCTCCCCAAACAGCATAGTCCCCAGCCAAAACACAGAGATGACATAGCGTAATGGAATAGAACACTGGTGTATTACGTTCTCTTCAGGATTCCTTGGCAACCGATCCGTTTCTTTACTTTTGCAAGGCCCCACAACACATGTCCTTGCAGCCAGCAAAACGACACCCCCTTTCCCCACCGTTGGAGAAGGTACATGTATATGTTGCAGCAACCTCTCTGCTGCAATCAGGTTCTGCAACGATTAACGATTGCAGCGCACTAAGTGAATCGGATCAGGAGAGAAAACGTTGGTCATGAACACGCCGGATCTACTCCAGAACTTTCAGGATTGCGTGAAACTCGGCTGAGAAAACGGTATATTATTTACTAAAGGGAATACTAATAACACTAGTCGGGGAACAGCACGGAACATTCGATGAAATCCTCCTGTTTACAACCGTCAGTGCACGACATTATAAAACCGTGATTTCAGTCAAAAATGGTAAGATACGCAGACTGAATTTCAGGATTTATCTTTCTTCTGGAGAAGCTATGATGAAAATCCGCTCCAAACCCGACATAAGAAATTCAAACCAGCCACGCTCATTAACACGAGGCAATCCTCTGTGTAAACCGCCTAATGGCTCGTCACTCGTTGCCGAGTACGAGTAAGCGTTTCCATTCAAGCTGAGCAACTGTATGGTATACAGGTGTGTATGACGTGAGCAGTGTGTTAGATTCCTGACGCACCGTCAATACCTGTAGCCTTATGTGCGGACTCTGCGTAGTTTGGGTATAGGGCTTATTGTGAATATTCCAGTGGCTAGCAGAATCCCGTCAACGTGCACCGCGTCTAGTATCATTCAATAATAGCGTCTTGTACCTATAATCAAGTCGGAATCGCACGAAAGATCTGCAAAACTTGAACAAATAACTCCTGTCTGCTCCCCATGAATTCTGTCTAAGCTCATTTAAAATACAGCTGTTTTACTTATCCTAAATAAAGATCCGTATTTTGTGGCAACCTAAAAAGAACAAAAACAGGCCTCTCAGTAAAAATTTAAAACCGGCCCCTCCAACCAATCATCCAATAGTCAACGGGTTATTTTCAAATACAAGGCTTGAAAAATAGCAAAAGAACAGAGAAATAATCAACAAAGAAAAATACTGGACAAGACATGAAACGACTGACATAATTAAATTACTGAAGCGTGACGAATTACATGATGACAATATTATCAATATTTTCTCGCAACAGCGAATTTCTTTTAGCGTCACTGTATAATGTATAGATGTACTACCAAATGGTGACATATGAAAATTCGTGCCGGTCCGGGACCCAAACCCGGGTTTCCCGCTTTTCGCGAGCGATCGCCTTAACCACTAGGCTACCCGAACACGACTCCAAAACCGACCTAAATTTCCATATCCCACACTGACTGCACATTTGAGTCAACTGCATTCATCCCTTAGCACTCGCAGCTTAATCTGTATTCCCGCACCAGGGAGAATGAAAACAACGAGGCATTAACCTACGCTGTTATCGTCATTGCCTCGCTTAGGCATCTGTTAAATTACTGAATGGTGACGAATTATAGTGATGATAATATTATCAATATTTTCTCGCAACAGCGAAATTCTTTTAACGTCACTGTGTAAGGTACGGATGTACTACCAAATGTTGAAACCCGGGTTCGTGTCCCGGCCCGGCACAAATTATAGACCATTAAAAAGTTGAGGTGCTATAGGTGCTATAGCATACTGTAGTGGAATCTATCATTACCAGGAAATAAGTCATGAGACACAGATCAATTTTGAACATGGAGAGAGGAGGATTTTATAACCTACATGTGGTGGACCAAAAGTCTAAATATCCCTTCTCAGTAAACACTTGGTGAGACCGGGAAGCAGGAGCCAGACGGACAGTAGCAGTAACGGCAGCAAAATAAAATAGGCTATCTTATAGTCCAGGCATTCTGTGACGGTGAAATGTTAAACCAGCAAACATTATTACCTGAAAACGAAAAATATGAGTGTATAGGAAATTAAATTTTAAGTAATCTCTATTTCCAGAAACGCAACCAAGATGGCAAAATTTGCCAAAACAATTCGCAATGTCGCAACAATTTTTATTTTTTATATTTTAATAAATAAGAAACGATATAATTCCCCTGAGGAAAGGTTAAATTAAGAAGTTCAAAGCCTTACGATTATCTATCGATTTGTTTGCTTTCTAACGTTTCCAGTTATATCGGAAAAACACTTAATACGTTTAAAAACTAGATTCCGTGTAATTCGTCAACATTCACGATCCAAAACTTATTATTTTCCGTACGTAAGACATTAAATAAGTCAGTCAAAAGAGGCTAAAAAGTAGAATACCTGTTTTTGCTCTGGTTTATTCTTGAAGACTTGTAATATCATGCTATTAAATAATTTTTTGGATGTTGTTAATTATAATTGTCAAAGAATTAATTTTAAAAACTTACACTTTTTTGGGTCTGTTTCGTTCAACTGACAATTTACATATTTATGTTATGAAAGCAACTGTTAAAGAAATATGTTGCTGACATTCTTGAAATAAATAATGTTTTTCTACGACGTTCTGGAGCCCAGAAAATATTTTTCTCAGAAAAAAAAATCTTGTGGACGTAATTAACATTTTACAGCGATGAGCTTAATGGAGCTTAATATTGAATACTTATACAAGAAAGAAAAAAATACTTTTATGTGAATGCAGACTTTTTCGGCGGATCTCGATGAGTAAATCTTCTCCGGTTGACAGCCGAGTGAGTGCCTCGTTCTCTGGCAACGTTTCGGCAAGTTGCTTACTTGCCATCTTTGCCTGAAGATGGCAAGTAAGCAACTTGCCGAAACGTTGCCGAGAACGAGGCACTCACTCGGCTGTCAACCCGAGAAGATTTCCTCGTAGAAAAAATAATTGTCTACAATGCATTGCGTTTTAGTATTACTAAACGATTCGTAAAGTGAAGCGTGCAAGAGTGAAGTGCCCTGAGATAGAGCGGGTGAGCGGGTGAGCGTGCAAGCGACCGTTCGAGAACGGGAATGGGAGAAGGGGCGGGAGACACATATCCGCGTTCTTTCTGAGAATGTTAGAACTGGCCCGCATTTGGAAAACTGCGACTTTTTTTGTTTTTGTTTTTTACTATTTCTTTTATATAAAAACAGTCTAGAACGGACTGCATATTCAGGTAACGGAGTCCCAAACAAGGATTCTTGCATGCAGCCGGCCGCGGTGGCCGAGGGGACTGAGGCGCTCCAATCACGGTCTGCACGGCCACTACGGTCGGGGGTTCGAATCCCCCCTCGGGCATGGATATTTGTGCCGACCTTAGTGTTAGCTAGTTCATAAGTAGTTTGCAAGTTTAGGGACTGATGACCCCGTAGTTAAGTCCCAAAAGCTCTACAAACATTTGATCTTGCATGCAATGAAATTATGTTTTATTCATTAGTTAAAATTTCCGGGCTAAGATACAGTGGACCAACTTCTTACTCCCTACGCTTCGATATTACTGAACGACTCACCTCTGAAGATGTTGCCCGCAGTAGGTAACGAAACGTCGGGAGTAAGAACTTTTATTGATGGACCACGGCATCTTATTCCGGAAATTTTAATTATTGAAAACGCCGGCCTTGAAAGCCTACATGCTATGATTATGTTTTATTGTTTTATCTTCTATATATGGTTGAGAGTCTACAGAACCCAAGTTTTCGACCTTCAAAACACGCAGAAAACTTTCCGTGGCTAAAAAAAGACGAAAATATGACACTGTCTACAGATTTTCGCCTATTACTCGGTAACTATGCATCCTCAATGCATCCGGATGGTGTATCCAGCATGGGAAGTTTTATCTCCCACAAAAGCCATCGATTACTTCCCATTGAATGAGATCGATAGCTAATAGGAATTCAGTAAATGTACATAGGGGGGCTGCGAATTGATCTTGGTGCCGTGTGCATTAAAATCACCAGAGCGAATGAAGAACTAGGGGCGCTCGGTAAGGAGGTCATGGAAAGCTTAATCGAGCACATCATGTGGGTAAAAGTAAAGTGAAGATACACTCAATGGATTGCGCACAATACACATACACTGCAACCCCCTGGAGGCTGGTATAATGTTCCGGCCTGGCTATTAATGTTTGAGATTAACAAATTTACAGAAGGAAGAGGTTTGAAGTTATAAACTGTGAATGATTGCACTCAAAAATAAATAAATTAATTAATTAAAATGAGATTACGGAAAAAATTGGGGAAATTTTTTACAAGCATTTAAATAATATGGCAAGCTAGTTAACAGTGGAGAGTTGCGCAAGCAGAACATTACAAAAAGAATCGACGAGCGGTTACCTTTAACAAGAGATCCATCGGTGGTTGAATTTTGGGTGTAAATGAAATTTTCATAATTTAATAACCACTCGCCGAACAGTCGATGGCAGTTCGTTAACATCAAACTATAGCTCGTGTAGTAGTCGGTGAACTTACATCATCAAATTCCGACAGGGAATTACGTAAGTCAATTACGTCTGACTTCCAAAAAATTACAAAAAATTGACTGCAGATACTATTGACGGTAAAGGATAATAATATGGAATAAGTTTTGAAAAATAGGTGGCGGGCTACACGAAATATCACTATTCAGTATTAACTAAAACAGTGCCATTCATTGTTGCGGTGACGCAACGAGGCTGAAAAGGACACCATAGGCGGAGGAAGGGAAAGGCAAAATTACTAATGAAATTCACAAATGCAAATTTAAGTGAGAGGTGGTGTTTATTGATAAAAGAAAGATCCGCGCACAGCACATATATTTACCTTACTGCACAAAATCCACATAACAGCGGCCACATAAAATAATAAAGAACATCTCTCGAGTGCCAGATGCTATCACTACGGAGTGCTGTCGGTGACAGAATTCGCGAGACCCCTCGCCTATTCGCAATGAGCAACCGCAACGTTTTGCTGCCTGTTTGGAAGTATAAACAGCTAGGGGACACGATCGTACATACTGTGGATTACACCTGAATCTGGCACGAAATCGGAGAAAACCATTAGCTTCCAGTATCGCAGCCAGTTGTAACAACACGCGCGCTTTCTGTGCGACGTGAAGGAGACTTCGCAAACGGATTTTAGAAACTGATTTGCGCTTTGCCATAGTGTTTTAAGCTATTCGCGCCCGGCATATTGCTTTTCATATTTCTTTTCTTATAGTTTCAGTGAACGAAGACAGCAATAAGAATTGAGATGCTGCAATTCGTGAATATTGTCGGACGTTACTTACACATACGAATGGAAAATGTGCATGCATAACATAGAATTAATTAAATTACAAGACAGGAAGCAAATAATCGACATTAGTCACTACTTCAAGTAACCTTCATCACACAAGTGAAAGTCGACAAGTGTCTGAAGGGTGCTACACCGGCACACTTGCTGAAGACACGCTACAACACTTCTCGCTGAGTGAGGAGACTAAACAGAACCTGTTATGAACACTGCTGCGAAGCGCTAAGAATTACAGTGCAATTAATGTTCGGAGGGATCGCCTGTGCCGGCTGCAGTGGCTGAGCGGTCTGCGGCGCGCCAGTCACGGTCTGCACGGCTGTTACGATCGGGGGTTCGAATACCCCCTCGGGCATGGATGTTTGTGTCGTCTTTAGTGTGTGGTAGTTGATAAGTAATTTGTAAGTTTAGGGATTGATGACCCCGCAGTTAAGTCCCTTAAGCTTAACAAACATTTGAATTTGAGGGATCGCGTGACCGTTACCGCACACCATCTCGGTCGCGCTATAGAGACGAAAACCATTTGGCGCGGCAAACCGCTGATGGTATTTCAGAGCGTGAGGATATAATTCTAAATGTCATTTCCAATTGTTCTCTTTCGGTTGATGTTGCAACTGAGATCAGCATTCATTTAAAAAAACGTAAGCCAGCTGTGTTACCATAAAATAGAGTACCCCTCAGAAAAATGGTATTGCCGTTATAACTTATCGTACATAGTTAATCGACCTTGGAACAAAAGATCTTACGGTACCCAAAGAAAAATAAACAATGGAGTTGCAGGATATAGTGGTCATGAATTTTATAAACTGCGCATGTAATATAGAAACAATTGCTCCAGTAAGAACAACAAACGCATCCAAAACTACCAATGTGGATAAGTGATAGTGATCGTCCACAGTTGCATCTAACTCAACCATAGAGCATGAAGAGCTTGAAGAATCACACATAGTCCATGTCTTGCCGCGGCGGAGCGGCCGAGCGCATTGAGGCGCTTTGCTGCGATGCGCGAGTCCATTCCCCGTCGGGTGGTCGAGTCCTCTCTCGGGCATGGATGTTTGTGTTTCCTTTAGTATAAGTTATTTTATAAGTAGTTTGTAATTTAAGAACTGAATGACTCCGCACTTACGTCCCATAAGCTTAACAAACATTCGAACATTTTTGAGCCCACATCTTATAAAAATACCTAATGGCAGGCAATCCACCCCACATTGGGCCGTTATAATACCAGATACGAATATGTCAAATGAATGTGCAGAGAAACAAACTATGATAAAAGATACGCTTATTTATTATATCTCACCAGATCAATGAGCGACAGTTCGATTACTTCCTTTTTCACATTTTTCTTCTATTATGAAATATTACTCATTATGTTGGTCACATAACAGAAACAAACGCACATGAAAAATGAGTAATAATCTGTATCGCAAACACTGTGAGGAAATTTTTGTTGTCAGTCACAGTCTTATTCTGTTACCATGAAATACATTGATAATACGAAATGATATATGTGCAACGGGAATTGTGTTGCATCAAATGAATATCTTTGAACCATCGTATCCAACCCATAATTATATTTTTATTCCGTATCTTTCAATAACGACGCAAAATCTACCGGTCGCCGTATACCTGCTCAGGCGACCGGCGGCCATCCGGTCCCGGACCAGTGGAGTCGCCTTCGCCGACCCGACCCCCCGCCGGAGACCAGTTTTATGACAACACCCAAGGGAAATAAGTTCTTCAGACTGACGAGCCGCGGCGGAGTGGCCGAGCGCATTGAGGTGCTATCCTACGATACGCGAGGCTGTTCCCCGACGGGGGTTCTAATACCCCCTCGGGCATGGCTGTCTGTGCCGTCTTTATTATAAGCTAGTTCATAAGTAGTTTATAAGCTTAGGGACATGACCCCGTAGTTAAGTCCCATAAGCTCTACAAACAGTTGAATGTTTGAACTCTGACGAACAGTAGCAACATATCCTGTAATACATAAATGGTGTTCTTAAAAATGATAATGTACTATAATAAAGCCTTTTGTGTAGAATACGGTCAGGACATGTTACACGAGAGGTGACAATCGATTAATTTTATGTAGCAAGACAGAAAAGAAAACGGAATACAACTATGGTACAATATTAAAAGTGTGAAAGGAAAGGGATGAAAAGAGCCAAAAGTTACTAAAATAAATATGATGATATTAAAATAAATATGATGATATTAAATTAATTTCTGGACATATCAGGCCGTTTCCGAGTTCATTTTCATTATATAAAGGAGAATCGAAAGAAAGATAATAGGCGCATATTGCATTTCTTAGCACTGTGGTTTTATGTCATCCGAAATACAACTCAGTACGAAGTTGAACTGTCTTGTATTTAAACTACAATAGCACCTGATTAAATTCACAACTAAACTTTTTTTTATTTTATTTTTAAATCAAGCCTGTAACTTTCATCGGCAGCTGTACTTTTAGCTAAAGGCATTACCAACTTTCGCGTTCTCTTAGTATGGAACAAAGCAACGTCATCGTCTTCGCCCTCCAACGACAGCGCAACAACGGCGGCAGTCAGCGGACACCCCGCCTCTCAGCGGCGACCGCGCTGCTCGCCTGCCGCTGTGTTCCGCAACGGGTCGGCAGCAGGCAGAGGCGGCTCTGTCGTGTCGGCAGTCGCAGCGGGTCGCTGTCGCAGTGTTCGGACTCGCACATTTACTTGCTTCAGCCAAACAAGACATTTGGTGTTTATAGAAACTTACGTTGCGTATAGTACCCACTGCGAAGACGCTGCTAGCAGGGAATAGTCGGCGACAGCGGTCCGTCATTTGTTTTGCCCACTCCACGGTTGGAGACGTAACACTGATTAGTGAAGCACGTAACATGAAAATACAATCTTTAATTTTGACTTAATATTGGGGCAGAATGATCAGAATAATAGAAGGGCCATTCACCGTTGAGTCACCGCCAGCATTCTCATGCGATTCAGAACTATTGGAACCAGTTACTTGAATGTCCGCGTTACTTGGGTAAGAGTTGTGGGTTCAGTGCCCGACAGACTTCGAGGCGTCGTGGAGGTGGAAGGCGGCTATACGCGATATTGAGCATTATTAGTTGTTGTTGTTGTTTTCTTCATTTTTTAAGCAGTCACAGAATTTATTTCATGTAAAGAAGTGTTATTTACTTTTATATAAGATAAAGCAGCAAGTTTAAACTGGATCGTAATATTTATTTTTCCGGGAGAAGCAGTACACATTTTCTAAATTAAATCAATCTCTTAAAAATAAATGGCTGTAGAATTTTTTTAAAAACATCTGCTAACAGTTTGAGTACGGAGTATAAGCTCGCCTATGAAGGCGTAAATTGAGAGTGAAGTTCAGGCTAGTAGGGGAGATGAGGCGGCACGCAAAAAAAGAAAAAAAAATATGAAGTAGGTGAAATAAGAGGGATTAGGAAGGAGGAAATGTGCGCCGGGCCGAAATTCGAACCCGGATCTCCCGATTTTTATTTATTTATTGTTGCTGTTCATCTGCTAGATCTAAGGATCGCGGTCGTTCAATTCGTTTATTCAATGGTTAGCTCAACTTTTTTATTACAGAGGGCGTTTAGCCACCTGGCCCGGCGCGCTGAGCCACAGCGCCCGGCGTCCCCCGATTGGGACCATCGGTCGCTTTAACCACGGCGCCCGGCAAACACCTGGCTACCCGTGCTTGTCCGTCTCAAACTTCTGCAAGTCGCATGCTACGGCTGTAGCGCTCCTACCGCCACTCGCCGTGCGAGGTAGAACGTATGAGCGCAATCTGAAGTGATAGAAGCAAATGAATTATTCGCGTGTAACTACTTGATGACAAAAGTGTCTATTGTTTGTTGCAGGTGTTCCAAGCATGTGTGTTCCACTCACTCTACAAAAACAATCATATGCACAAATTGTGAAATTGAAAGTGAGAGTGAGTAGGAAGGAGAACCTCAATTGTAATTTTTACTTTTTCTGTTTTCGTATTTGTGCTTTGGTATTGTACGTTCTGTATGATTTCTTAATACTAGTCTGATGGATATCTAAGTGTTAGTTTCATGATAAAAATGTAATAACATTTCTCATATTCATTACTTTAATTGATGCGTTTGCATCTGTTATAATGTTCCTGATAACTACTGAAAGGCTGTTGCAACCTAATAAAGAAATTCCTAGTTCATTAAATAATAAAAAATAAACAAAGAAAAATAAATTGTTAAAAAGTGAAAATAACATGAGGGCAATTTTTGCCTCACCCCCCCCCCCCCCCCCGTTAGACATTAGACATCCATGTGACAGATCGGAGTTTAGTGGTGTTAGGATTAAATAAGGAAAATTATTTCAATTGCAGCTTTGATTGTTTATAACAAGTAACCAGAACTCATATTCATTACTTTAATTGATGCGTTTGCATCTGTTATAATGTTCCTGATAACTACTGAAAGGCTGTTGCAACCTAATAAAGAAATTCCTAGTTCATTAAATAATAAAAAATAAACAAAGAAAAATAAATTGTTAAAAAGTGAAAATAACATGAGGGCAATTTTTGCCTCACCACCCCCCCCCCCCCCCGTTAGACATTAGACATCCATGTGACAGATCGGAGTTTAGTGGTGTTAGGGTTAAATAAGGAAAATTATTTCAATTGCAGCTTTGATTGTTTATAACAAGTAACCAGAACTTTCGCTTAAGAGATTTTCCACAGTATAATCACGTTTTATGGCGTAGCAAAGAACAAAGCTTCGCTGGAAAAACAAAAAGTTACATACGGTGACACCTGTCACAGACGTGGGATTTACGCGCTCCACAGAGATGTTCCAGCGCAGCCCGCCGGCGGGAGTTTGGCAGTGACGCGGCCTGCGCCCCGCGAGTGTCACAGAGGAGGAAATTAATTTTTAACGCTCACACAATTAGCGAGCGCCGTTCGGCTCATACATCACTGGCCCGCGGCCGCCTAACAGATAGCTGTCTACAGGTGACACCGCCATTAATAACGGCCGAATTACGGCGCGTCGCGTCACCCTGACAGACGGCCTGCCTCTACCTCTATCTCTGCACGGCGCTTTGGCGAGTCGAGCAGGGCCGGCGGCCATGGTTTTACTGGTCGCCAGTTTACCAGACTGTTGTGCTTCCTGCGGGCGCCCAGCTGCTTGTGCACGCCGCTCACTCGGTGGTAATTTTTATTTTTCATGGACACACGGGGGTGCGACATTCATCTCCGCTTCCTCACTTCGATGACAATTACCTGTGATATTGGCAATGGTATCATTAACCTCGTGATACGAACTTATTTTCCGTAACGTGTATTACCAAACGGGATTCCGTACTTCGTCAATATCCTTTAACGTTTTCATGGAATGTTGGTAATAAACGTAGAATTATCTTGATATCAAACTTTTTAACCATAGTTGGGCACTACATTGATATGTATAAAAAATATCTATTACATTCAGCTACTTTGACATATGATTATGCATAGCTGATATTACGATGACTGATGCATTGAGGATGATCATTATGTGATCGAAATCGATCCGCAAAATCATTAATAAAAAACGACCAAATGCTGCATACTATAGTTATTGTATTCATTTGAACATTTGATGGTAAATTACAAGGAACACAAAAATAAGTTTAAAGTATTCAAAATGAAATGCCAAGATCTCACATCAATAATTTATTCAATAACGACTGGTTTCGGTGAACTGTGTCACCATTATCTTGTCACATATATATTTTACAAGCTGGTCGTCTTGTTAAAACAAATGGCGATAAAATAATAAGCACAACATTGCACTTAGTAAGTATATAAAAATACAGAAGTTAATAACGTGACAGCTTACAAAATACCCATTTCTTTAACAAAATGACCAGCTTGTAAAACATATATATGACCAGATGATGGTGACACAGTTCACTGAAACCGGTCGTCATTCAACAAATTAGTAATGTGCGATCTTGGCATTTCATTTTGAAAACTATAAAACGATCAGATCGCCTCCAAACCCGACTCTGTCAGATAATCTTAAGTTTAAACTTATATAACATTCAGTAGTTACTGACTTTTGAGGACAAAATAATCCGTAAATGTAGTTATATACCAGACAGTATTGACTACTACAGGAAAGCCTGAACTGCTCGAAGTTACTTCGGTATTTATTAATTCCAAACCCTGAGAGTCCCTCTCCCTGCCACTCACTTCTCTCTCTCTCTCTGACCATTTCTTCCTCTCAAATATATTTTCAC
Source organism: Locusta migratoria (assembly GCA_026315105.1). Lineage (NCBI taxonomy): Eukaryota > Metazoa > Arthropoda > Insecta > Orthoptera > Acrididae > Locusta > Locusta migratoria. Next base: position 307,997,615 of record CM048744.1, read on the forward strand.
AACTCCTCATCCCCCCTCTAAACCTCCCCATTTACTTTCCTTCCCCCCCCCATCTTCATTCCACATTTTCAGTTTATATGTTCCTCCCCCAATGCGGCAAAAGATCCTCCCCGTTCGTTGTACAGCCTTCATTTGAACAGCTGGGACCATGCAGTACTATTTATGCCAGAAGGCAAAACCACATGAATCGCTAAATATTCACAGATGCGCTTGTGTACCAGCAGCGGCAGTATCCACAAAGGAAGAGAGTCATCTTTAGCTTGCTAGTTATATATATATATATATAGCCTACAGGAAAGTACGCCTGCCCTCTGGGCAGCCTACAGAAATGCCGTTGCAAAACGCCAATAACTTTCCTATCTTGCTCTCCAACAATATCAGCGAATTGTACAAGCCAGCAAGGTTCTTTATAAAAGCTTATGCAAAATGTTGACACCTGAGTGTCGCCTGTCTGTGTTTCCCAGCTGGAAAAGGTGGGTATGGGAAGCAGTCACCAGGGCTTTCAATGTGGCCACACACACAGCCTGCTTTGTCACAGTTTAAAAGCCTCTCGTTGGGCAACCTGCTTTGAGCATCCCAGGTGTCATTGTCCACAGTTTTTTTGGGCACAGAGTAACATATACAGAGAGGAAGCCCCCCGTAAACCTCTGTCCTACACTGCCCTCGTAGTTCCATAAGATGCCAGCAGATGTCAGGCGGCTACCTGGCTTAGTACTGGTAGCCGACACTAGAGGCGCTTCTGAGGGTAGTGTGGAGGGGAGGCTGAGGGGAGAGCCCTGAGGCCACGTCTGTGTCCAGTGTGCCGGCGTTTGAGGGGAAGTGGTGGTGGGGACAGCCGCTACCTGCCGCCTGGGCTGGCCAGGTTAAAAGGGCTGCTTCTGACCGCAGCGCCATCATGGGACATCTTTCGGAACTGCTTCAGCAGCCCTCACCCCGCACCCCTGAGGGTGTGACCAGGCCCTTACGGAGGTTTCCTGTCTGTATATATGTCTGTGTTTCGGGGTAACCTGTTCTCATTCTTGGAAAGAAACACAAAGCGCTTTTGTATTCCACAAAAATGTTCAAATGGGACCAAACTACTTTGATCATAAGCCCCTAGACTTACAAACCACTGTCCATCAGCAGCAGTGTAATATATGTAGCATTCTTAAACAAAACGGCTTTTGCTAATGCAGTAATTACGGACTCTAATTACGAACACAAATACCATGTGTAAGGTTTGAAATTAATCAGAAAAGCGATGCGGTTTTGCTTGTGCACCGAAAAATGGCATAGAGGTCAGAAATTCTTGGCCCTTTACATCACCGCATCATAATGGTGTGGGAAGGAGTCATTATAGATAGCTGCATGGATGTCTTTGTCATTCACAATGGCGCTTTGACTGCTGAGAGGTATAAAAACGCGATCCTTCGACATGTTGTGTCCTACACTGGCGCCTTAGGAGATTGGTCCCTTCTGGAGAACGATACTGTTCTGCTCTACAGAACTGCATTGATGAACAACATGCTTGCAGCTGAGGGAATTGAACGAATGGAGAGGCCAGATTCTCCATCTGGAATGCGTGTGGTAGACACATTGCAGCCAGACCAAAACCTCTCGCGAACGTTTCAGAGCTGTTTCGTTCACCCGTGTAAGAATGGCAAAAAATCACTCAAGAGCCGATTGATAACCTTATACTGTCCATGGCGTTCAACTGGAAGAGAATTACTTTTTCACTATGATGATAGCCCTATGCTGCCTCGCTCTACGTAAACGCAATGTAAACCTCTAGTAAATACACTCCTGGCCATTAAAATTGCTTCACCACGAAGATGAAGTGCTACAGGCGCAAAATTTAACCGACTGGAAGTATATGCTGTTATATGCAAATGATTAGTTTTTCTGAGCATTGACACAAGGTTGGCGCCAGTGGCGACACCTACAACACGCTGACATGAAGAAAGTTTGCAAACCGATTTCTCATACACAAACAGCAGTTGACCGGCGTTGCATAGTGAAACGTTCTTCTTATTCCTCGTGTAAGGAGGAGAAATGCGTACCATCACATTTCTGGCTTTGATAAAGGTATGTTGTAGCCTATCGTGATTACGGTTTATCATATCTCGACATTACTGCTCGCGTTGGTTGCGATCCAACGACTGTTAGCAGAATATGGAATCGGTTGGTTCAGAAGGGCAATATGGAACGGCGTGCAGGATCCCAATGGCCTCGCATCACAAGCAGTCAAGATGACAGGCATCTTATCTGCATGGCTGGAATGGATCGTTCAGCCACGTCTCGATCTCTGAGTCAACAGATGGGGACGTTTGCAAGACAACAACCATCTGCATGAACAGTTGGACGACAATTGCAGCAGCATGGACAATCAGCTCAGAGACCATGGCTGCAGTTACCCTTGACATTGTATCACAGACGGGAGCGCCTGCGCCTGTGATGGTGTATGGAACGACGAAACTGGGTGCACGAATGGCAAAACGTCACTTTTCGGATGAATCCAGGTTCTGTTTAAAGCATCATGATGGTTGCATCCGTGTTTGGCGACATAGCAGTGAACGCACATTGGAAGCGTGTATTCGTCATGACCGTACTGGCATACCACCCGGCGTGATGGTATGTGGTGGTATTGGTTACACGTCTTGATCACCTCTTGTTCACATCGACGTCACTTTGAACAGTGGCCGTTATGTTTGCGATGTGTTACGACCTGTGGCTCTACCCCTCATTGAGAAAATCTAGTTTTCAGCAGCATAATGCACTACCGCATGTTTGAGGTCCTGTACCGACCTTTCTGGATACGGAAAATGTTCGACTGCTGCCCTGGTCAGCACATTCTCCATATGTCTCACCACCTGAAAACGTCAATGGTGGCCGAGCAACTGACTCTTCACAATACGCCAGTCACCACGCTTGATGAACTGTGGTATCGTGTTGAAGCTGTATAGGCATTTGAACCTGTACATACCACCAAAGCTCTGTTTGATTCAATGCACAGGCATATCAAGGCCGTTATTACGGTCAGATGTGGTTGTTCTGGGTACTGATTTCTCAGGATCGATGCACCCAAATTGCCTGAAAATTTAATCACATGTCAGTCTAGTATAATATATTTGTCCAATTAATACCCGTTTATGTTCTGCATTTCTTTTTGTTGTAGTAATTTTAATGGCCAGTAATGTAGTTTACAGGAAAAGTGTTGCTATAATCAACAGAAACACGAGATGATCTGTATCTCTTTATAATTCCCAGTATATTCTCGGTATCTTCCACAGTACAATGAAAAAAAATTTCAATTGCCAATAACCAAAACAACTTCTTTGGATAGACCAGTTAACTAAAATAATTCCCTAGAAGCAAGTGTTTCTGGATAACTATTTCTGACTCTTCTACAAAGTAGACGTTAGCCAGTGTTACGTTCATCGAGGTTCGGCTGCTTCGGGACCTTGGCAGGAAGCGGTAACGGCAGTCCAGTGGCCAGGCGTAGCGGAGACGTGGCTTCTGCGATGGCCCGGCTCCAGCTATGCTCCCTCGTGGTCCGCGGTCTCAGAAGATGCCGGTCTTAGCTGTGGTGCGGCTTCTTAAAGCCATGCGGCTTCTTAAAGCCTTGCGCCACTATTTGCATGCCGCGACCACTGATTGGCCGCTAAGACAGTCATACTGTCTACTTGTGAGGTGTGAAGAGGTTCCTTTCATCTGCTCGGTGAGCGGACCTGGAGACTTGGGGCGGTGCAGTGCCGCCTGCCGGAAGGAGCCAGGACTTGGTCGTGGCGCACGGTTAGAACTGTCTGCCACTGATGACTTACTGGTGCGTGGCATGTGCATCTCTTTGAGCTGGCGCGAGCAAGGCTGCACTGCAGTGCGAAGCTGTGGTTCTGCGAAGGCACACCATAGCATTCCTCCGCCCCCCCAGGATGGAGACTCCGAGGTGGAAGCATTCTCCCATTCTCCCATGGTTGTGTCCATTGGCTCTGGCCCCGGAAGAGGCGTATCGGATCGTGTGTCCAATTGCATTGGATCCTGTGGGGGTGTTGCTGGCCAGGACATGAGCTGGAGGTCCATTGGGTGTCGAGGTCGGGGATGTCGTCCCAGGCATCAGCATCTGGAACAGAATCTGGCGTTACTGATGGAGGCATTGATTCGTCGTCCCTACCAGTGAGGACGTCCCCAGGTGTACACATTGATCTCTCTGTTACTTGGGCTGAGTGCGGCATGGTGGAATGTCCTGTTTTTCTTGTGACAGTTGCAATGAGAGGGTTGATCGTGGTTGTCTGCTATGAAGTTGCTTTGCTGGTGAACCACCATCTCGTGGTTGCGCCCTGTAAGAAGAAAGGAATAGTGACAGCGGCTGAAACTGAGTAATGTTGTGTGAGTTTAGCCATCTCAACCTTGAATGTGCATACAAAGCGCTCCGCAAGGCCATTAGAAGCAGGATGGAATGGAGCTGTGTGAAGCAGGACAATGCCGTTCATCTGGCAAAATGTGTTGAATTCGCCAAGGTGAATTGCGGTCCGTTATCTGAGACTGCGTGTCGGATGTTGGCCAAGAGAAATATATCTTAGGTGGTGCTGCTAGCTGTTGTTGGCACATCTGACACTTGGAGATAGTTTCTGAAATCTCACGGTCCATTCCTCGCCAGTAGAGGTGTTTAAGAGCCAACTGCTTTGCGCAGGAGGTCCAAGGCCTTCTTCTGTAAAGCTGCAGGAATAATGACCCGAGTGACGTTGTTATCTCCTCACCATAGGATAACACCTTGTCAGGTGGACAACTCGTGTCGCCTATCCCAGTAAACTTTTAGGTCGTTATTCTGGAGCTGCCTTTTGTTGCCCGGCCAACCCTTTTTGATGAACCGGAGTAGCTTTGACAAGCTGTGCGTGCTGGCAATAAGCTGTGCGTTGAGTGGGAGGTGTGCCAGTACATCTTCTTCCTCAGAGTCCAGTTGGAAACAGACGACTGGGTCAGAGTCGAATATCGGATCGTCACTGGCTGGCAACCTGGACATGAAGTTAGAATTTGCGTTTTCGATATTGCATGTCATAATTGTATTCATCCAGGAAAAGGGCCCATCATTGAATTCGATGGGCTGTCCTGGTGGGGATATCTGCCGACATGCGGAACAGTGGTAACAATGGTTTGTGGTCTGTTTGCAGGGTGAAGTGTTTTCCATACAAGTAATCATGGAACTTCTTAACCCTGAATATTATGGCCAGCGCTCCTTTTTCAATCATGCTGTAGTTGCGCTGGGCAGACGTAAGTGATTTTGAAACGAATGCAATGGGTCGTTCTATTCCATCGATGATGTGCGAGAGCATGGCTCCTACTCCATAGTCCGAGGCATCGGCCACGAGTATGAGGGGTTTTGAGGCATCATATGTGCAGAGGCATGTGCTTTTGAGAAATGCATTCTTCAGGGCCTGAAAAGCCTGTGCACATTTTGATGACCAGTGCCAGGGGACACCTTTATGAAGCAGGTTGTAGAGTGGATCGGCTATCACTGCCGTGTGCGGAATGAAGCAAAGGTAATAATTTAGTTGCCCAAGTACTGATTTTAGTTGAGTGGTGTCGGTGGGTGGAGCCAGCTTTTATATGCCTTCTATGTATGCTGGTGTGGGCTTGATTCTAGAGGCGCAGAATGTGTAGCCTATGTACTCGACCTGTGGCGCCCCAACCAAACATTTTTCGATATTGCATTTCAGATTGACGTTCTTGAAGAGAGTGAAGACCTCCGAGAGGGTTTGAACAAGCTCCGTCCTGTTTCGGCCAGCGACAATGATGTCGTCCAGGTAATTAGCTGTTCCTGGTATGTGGTGAATCAGTTGTTCCAAATCTTTGGAAAATCGCTGGAGCACTCGATATTCCAAAAGGTAGGCGGTTGTAACAAAATAGCCCGAAAGGTGTATTTATAACCAACTTTTCCTTTGTGGCGTCATCCAGGGGCAGATGTAAGTATGCGTTTTTAGATCATTTTTTGCAAACAGTTTGCCACCTGAGAGGCAGTTGACGATCTCCTCCAGCTTGGGAATAGGATATGTCTCGGTGACTGTTTGGGCGTTTATTGTGTGTTTGAAGTCACCGCGAATCTGAAGTGCTCCATTTGGCTTTTCCACCAAGACGATTGGTGTAGCCCATTTACTGCAGGTAATGGGAGATATGGCACCCTCCTCTTTTAACCTCTGTACTTCGGCCTGTAGCTTGTTCCTGAGCGCATAAGACAATGTGCGGCCTTTGTAAAATTTCGGCACCACCTGGGGCTGGCTTGGAAGATGTTAACACCGCTTGTGGCCAGTTGAAAAACTGTGGGAAATTATTCTTTGAAATATTCCGCGAGCTCTTGGTGGTGTATCGATTGTACCGACCTCTCAGCATCATGGATTTGCATCCCTAATGCATGGAATATATCTAGGCCCAGAATGTTGGTGACAGTTGGACATGGGACGACCAGAATGCGGCCCATGACCGATCGGCTGCCATAGCGGATGCGAGTGGTAAAAGCACCCTCAACCATGATTGTGTCATTAGTGAAACTTTTCAGAGGGGTGTTGAATGGGCCGAGATGGGGAGAAACCAGTTGTTCGTGGGTCTTTTTGTTGATAATTGATACTGCCGATCTGGTGTCAACCTGTAGCTTGACCGGCTGGTCCTTAATGTGGACAAGGACGAACATCTTATGATTTGATGGTGACAGTAGCGTATTAACAATCGCCACTTCGTGGGTGTCCGAACCTGCTTCCGACATAGTCTATTGTGTGAGATCCACAACCATTTTGAGAGGAGAACGACAGACTTCCGCCTTATGCCCTTTTCGGCCACAAGTGGTACATTGGGCTCTTCAGAATCTACATTCCTGCCTGGTGTGTTTGATGAAACGGTTCTTGCAGGAAGGAAGAGGCTGTCTTTGCTGCTCAATTTGGGGCGTCCATGAGTCTGTAAAGTTGTCAGTCTGACCCACTTGCCGTGGCTGAAAGGTCCTACTGTTGAAAACTAGTGCTGATTCCTGCGTTGCCCCAACTGATATCTGCAATTGTTTGAATGCACGAATAATCGGCAGGCATGTGTCTAGACTAGGGTCCCTGAGTTTCAGCAGATCATGACAGAGGGACTCGTCAGGATTATGGATGAGAATCATGTCCCCGACTAGGGGGGCGGAATATGATTTCTGACAGTTGGGATTCTAGTATGCGAATTTACAGTCCCGCAAAAGTCCCTGTAACCGGGCTCTTCGTTGGGGTTTAATTGCTGAATTAATTGATAGGTGGAGGGGCCAGCTTGAGCTAAGAGAAATGCGCGTCGCTGCGTCTCACCCACTACGTTGTACGCTGTGAAGCATTGTTCCAGGCGCGCAAGACAGCAATCCAAGGTTCCATCTGTCGGCCGCACGCCGGGAACGGAGGCATTATCTGGCATGGGGGTGTCAGAGGCATCGTTTGTGAGCGATTTTCCTGGAGCAGCCACTGTAGTTCATGCACGAGACGCTCGTTGCTGGCCTGGAGGTTCTGCAAGAGGCCCACTACTGCCTGCGTAAAGTCCACTGATTGATCTTCCGCCATTCTGAAACAGTATATGACATCCCAACCTCGTCGCCAATATCTGTTATATACAACAGAAACACGAGATGATCTGTATCTCTTTATAATTCCGAGTATATTCTTTGCTTAACTTCCACAGTACAATGAAAAATAATATTGCAATTAACAATAACCAAACAAACACAACTTCTTTGGATAGACCAGTTAACTAAAATAATTCCCTAGAAGCAAGTCTTCCTGGATAACTATTATGACTCTTCTACAAAGTAGAGGTTAGCCGGTGTTACGTTCCTCGAAGTTCAGTGTCCTCTGCTTCGGGACCTCGGCAGGAAGCGGCAGCGTCAGAGTGCTATATGATATCTCACCTGATCTCGTAATTGTTTTGAGCAGTTCATTTCCCAAAGGAAAATTTCCCTTTGCTCGCCGCAAGTGCTGCGACTCGAATATTAAACTATGCTACAAGTCTCATACTGATCTTTTAGAGTCATAGGGTGAACGTTAGCAGAGCTATAAAATACAGGGGTACAGATGCAGACCCACACAGAGTGCGACGCATCTGTCAGCGAGCAGCGTGGTGGGCTGCCACTGTCGAACGTCTCGGGGATGGCCGCTGGCTGACTGGGACTCCCTCCGTTTTGTCTGCGCGCCACTGCAAGCGAAAGCAAGTCGAGGCAAGGCGAGGCAGGGTGGCCACAAACACAAAACAGGCCTGCGAGCGGGCGCCACGGGGTGGGCCGTCGCTGCTGTGGTGCGCCACAAAAGAACTGTCGCCAGTGGCGGCGGCGGCGGCGGTGGGGGCGGCGTTTAATTTACTGCCTCTGACAAGTGGCTGCCGCCGCAGTATCGGCTGCTCCACGCAGGCGCCCAGCCGCGCACAAAGTCGCCGTTTGCCGCTACCACTGCTCGCGAAAGGGAAAGCCGGGAGAAGTGAGCCCCGGCGTAGTGCCCTGTAGGAGCGCTTCTTCAGAAGGGCAAAGAAATCCGCTGTCATCCCAGATGTTGTGGCGGTGAAGTAAAAATTTTGCCTTTCCGTTTATGTCAGTTTACAGAAGAAGTAACCTTGCTTAACCCAGATGATCCTGACGTCCTTCCAGAAGGATGGTGTTTCGTTTGTTTAAACATTTAAAGTAAATTCTTTCCTTTTGGCACAAAACACTTTCTCCAACATCGGACTGTTATCTGGATATCAATCATTGACATGTGGTGTCGCACAAGTATGAAGTGCGCGCCACGTACTTTCGCCGCGCGCCGCCATGCACGCACGGCGCGGCGGTCTTACGACGTCAGCCACGAGTGCCCTCTGCTGCAACTCCGCTCGTGGCCACGACTGCTGCATCGGCCACTTGGGAATCAGACAGTTAACACTTGGCTATCGGATAGGCATTAGGACTCTCATCAGTAGGCAGGCCTCTATCTAAACTATGTATCAACATTCTACTAGTCTGCTGCTCTCCAAGTTAAGTCATGTATTATTTCTATGAAATATATCTTATACTAATCTAGCTTAGTGTTTCTAGTTTCTGCTGTCCCACTGGCTGGTCACCTCCGTACCTGCACATGCGTGCATCCTATTTTCCTGTGTCGGTCTCTCTCTACTCGGCCACTGACACCCAGGACAACCGGCGGAAACGTGACGCAAAAGCTTTAGCACGTGATTCTGTTAGTCATCTTTGAAGATAGGGGTTCAGAAGCAACGTATGAATTAACAGATGATTTTGGATATTAGTACTAATCCATCAATTTCATTTTCATTATTCAGAAACATAGGGATGGCTATATAATTAAAACGTCATATCTAACATGTAATATTAGTGTTTTCATTTACCTTGTTCCAGAAGAAAGGCCTATTATGCCGAGACTAAGGATGCAATTCGTGTAAAATCAATGTTGGAACATTTGAACGATCTATTACATATGCAATAAACTTTCTTTTTAACTAGATATAACCGAAAAACATATTCAGAAACATCTGGGTTAAGCGCTCCGATTGAAAGACAGGTTGCAATACAAAATTACTAAAAATTTCCGGGCTATTGTGCCATGGTCTTGTGGATTTATTACGGAAGTCCAACGTTTCGTCCCCGACTGCGGAGGACATTTTCAAGGGGCACTTTTCAATGACCGATGCACACCCTGGCTCGCTACTGACTTAGGCCAAACTCCGTCTACAAGGTTTCGCGCGCAGAGATGTGACGTCAGATGTTTTTGACATGCGTGCGCATTTCGTCGTTACCGATTGCCGCCGTCCGTTGATATCGTCCCATGGTGGAAGACTGTTACATTTCTTCTTCAATACCGGAAACTAGATATCATTTAGTTTCACGAACTCCTCCATCCTATTGAAATTATTGGGATGTTTTACAGTTTCTATAGTCTCTCTGTACAGTCTTTCGTGGTATCCACTTGTGGTTGCTAAAACCCGAGTCTTATCAAATTGAATAAGGTGGTCCCCTGGTTGAAAAACATGTTCAACAACAGCTGATCCGTCAATCTCCCGCCACAGTTCATCTAGTCGTTTTTTGACTGTTCTTTTTGTGGTACCCACGCATACGTCTCCACAGCTACACGGAATCCTATAAACTCCTGCTTTTTCCAGCTGTTTGCGAGCATCCTTTGCCGATTTCAGGGGCGAAACGTTGGGATTCCATAATAAATCCACAAGACCACGGCATAATAGCCCGAAAAGTTTTAGTAGTTTTGACCTTTCCGGCCGTGAAAGTTTTCATTTTACAGCATGCAATACACGCCACGGGCGCTACTTTCATTTAAAACTCGTAGATGGTTCTCCAGTGATCCAGATAAGCCATCTGTACTGTAAAGGGTGAAGATGGTGTACTTGATGGTTTTGACATCAAATGCAGCTGCTGTAGTGGGACGAAATTTGCGAGCCCTACTGCCCTATGTAAGCATTACTTTGAAGAAAATCATGAGATAGCTAATCTTCCTAAGTTGATGTATAAATTGTTTATTTTTCATATGTGTGATATTTTATGAGACATGATATTAAAAAAATGTTTATGTTTGTTTTGTATGTTTCATGGTCGACCGACGTGCCGCAGTGAATAAGAGCAGCGCCACCGCAACCTCGATCGGCATCGAATATCAGCCACGCCACCACCCATACTATAGTCAGCCGACAGCCACGAGGCGGCGGGCGTCTCTGCACCTTCTCTATTGCGGGACATCCATTGTCCTTTTCAGAAGATTTACGAATTATTATAAAGAGATAATCAGTACTGTTAAGATCGAGTATGAGTTCATGTGTAACTCACACGCTGTATGAACAATAATAAATATCAGAAATCGTTTTTATTTTCAATTTTTGTGTGTGTTTATAAATCCTATTTATGGAGAAGTATTATGTTTGACTGTTAAGAATTATAGGAAAGAAGATTACAAATTTATTTCCAGATTGGACCTGTTCACGTCTTTGTGAAGAAAATTGAGAATTTTGACAGTTTTTTTTTTAGACGGTGACTTTATTAGTGTTTATGAAACGAATATACTGAAGTAAGTTTTTTTTTTTTTTTTTTTTTTTTTTTTTTTTTTTTTTTTTTTTTCGATTCAGCAAGCTGTGGAAGTAGATCGATTGTGACGTATATCGACTGGGGCTTACATTGGTGTACGTAAGATTTACAAGTATACTTATGTGCTGCAAAACATTTTCCTCTTTCCCGTACGTATAAGAACTTGCGTTGTGTCTCTGAATTAAATATGAAAACTAAGTTTTGTGTTATGTGACAGATTGGGGATGTCGGGAACAAGTTCAACGGCACGGTCGAGGTTTGTTAATGAAGTTGCCTAGCAACCTATTAACTACCTCATAGCAATTAACAGTCAAATGATCTTAGATAGGCTTTTGAAGGGAATATGAGAGTTGTAGTGATTTTCTTCGAAGGATGTAATGGGAACTTTTTCTGTATTACCCTGTCCCATCGCACTGGCTACTGTTTCAGTTATTAGTTTGTTTATCGTCAGGAAGTGGGAACAGTCATATTGTGGGCTGTGAGCTTAGTACTCAACTTGGGAGATGAGCTGGCAGTGAAACTGCGGTTTGCACAAAACTAAATTTATTGGCTTAGACCTCGGTTACAATAGAATGAAAAGTAGCAGTGTATGCGGCTCCACTGGCCGCCTCACCGGCGCCGCGTGCTGGAGGATACTGACGCCGCTCCTCTGCTGCTGGCCGCCGACTGCCGGCCGCACGAGTAACGCACTGGCCGCCGCACGGCAAACTCGCCTCGCAGCTAGCTTCCCCCCCCCCCCCCATGTTGTCCCTGTTGACTTACGTGTTGCCACCGACGAGCGTCTCCCTTGTGGAAGCCGTTCCGTGCTGTCGTGATGGTGGGCTGGGCAACGAACGTGGCCCAGCAGTCAGACTTGCACCCCACGCCAACACTGCTGCTGTGCTGCCCTCCGGCACAGACAAAACAATACAGACGGTAAACCTCCGTAAGAGCCCGGTCACATGCTTAGAGGTGCGGGGCAGAGGAGGTTACAGCTGTACCGTAAGATGTCCCATGATAGCGCTGAGGTCAGAAGCAGCCCTTTGAAACTGGCCACAGCAAGCGCCAGGCAGCGGTGGCCCCCACCACCACTTCCCCTCAAACGCCAGCACACTGGAAACAGCCGTGGCCTCGTGGCAGGCGGCACAAGCTCTCTGATGGGCGGATGACACCCTCAGAAGCGCCTCTACTTTCGTCTACCGGTACTAAGGCAGGGAACCGCCTGACACCTGCTGTCATCTTACAGAACTATGAGGAGAGCGTAGGATACGGTATATGTTACCACAGAGAAGAAGCCACCCCCCCAAACCTCTGTCCTAAGCTCCCCTCGTAGTTCCGTAAGATGCCAGCAGATGTCAGGTGGTTCCCTGGCTTAGTACCGGTAGACCACATTACATGCGCTTCTGAGGGTGCCTCTCGCACATCAAAGGATAGCGTGGAGGAGAGGCTGAGAGGAGAGCTCGTGCCGTTTGCCACGAGGCCACGGCTGTGTCCGGTGTGCCGGCATTTGGGGGAAGTGGGGGTGGGGACAGCCGCAACCTGCCGCCTGAAGGGCTGCTTCTCACCGCAGCGCCATCATGGGACATCTTGCGGAACTGCTGGTAACCCTCCTTCCCTGCACCCCTGAGCGTGTGACCGGGCCCTTACGGAGGATTCCCGTCTGCATATTTTTGTCTGTGATGTTACTCTGTGCCTCTGGCTGGCCACACCGTGCCCCCGGATGGCACTGTCTGCCAAGCGCAGCACCTCTCGCTGCAGACCTACCGCGCCACCTGCTCAACTAATGCCCTGCCATGCCACTGGCGATGCCGGAATCTCACTGTCAGAGCACCACGGCTGCCGCTGTTGCTGTCACTATGACGGCTGCATCCTCTGCTGCTACTTGTGAGACCGATAGAACCGGCCGTACTGACTGAGCTGCTCATACCGCTCGACCTACCATACTGAATGCACAAAAACTACTGAGTTTACAGAATGTCAAACCTGTCATCTTCGATCATATTTATAAGGCAGGGTTCACCCTGTCGGTTATTGCCTCGTGTGTTTCACAAGTGTGATATTCTTACTTATTTCTAAATGTCACTGCTTTCCTGTTTCTAATCCTGTAAGACTCCAGCCACTTGTTCCCTTTAGTAACTCACTTGCTTACATGATCCATAGTAGGAGCATCTGCATTGTCCCACTTGCGTCACCAGATGTCAAAAGCACTAGACTACTTTGATCACTAATTTTGTAAGCTTGCTTGTCCTGCTACACTTAACATCAACACATCCACTTTTGACATAGCGCCACTTTTGTTCACTACTAAGTTCAATCTGTAAAGTTCGCTAGCCGACTTTTTACACATTTATTACTTTTATTAATTATAGGTTCTCTGCCTCCTACAGTAGCAACTGTCTAAGTCGGCTCCACATATATTCCTCGTGCACATACCACATCTGGACTAGTAAACATCACCGTTCTCTTTCGGTTTATGTGCTTGTTACTGGACAGCGCCAAACAATATCGCAAATGTATAAGGGTACTTTCTGGTTTTCCAGCAGGCGCTAGTCATTATCAATGTGTGCTTTTATACCTGTAGTATCACAGCGTAACTTATATTTACAAAATTACATGAATCTGATTCACTTAGATCAGAGGTCCTAGTTATCTCATTTCGGTATACATGTACACCACTGATATGTGCGAAATGTACACTGATGGTGTAATGTGCAGAATGTCAGTCAGAATATACAGGGTATTTGATAAAATGTATCAATACTTTGAGAGGTGGTAGTACCCAACAAAACCAGAAAAAAGTCCTATTCACCTTGGTCCTGAAGTGCATACTTTCTGTGTTATGCACACTTGTTCATAGTGACTCAAGACTTTGGTTGTGAATTCCGCCTCTGTGACAGATAAGGTAAACATTTACGAAACGACTACTGCTTGCATATGTCATTGCCGCCGTGATCTGTCAACAGGGTTCGCCACTATAGCCTACATGTCTCTCTGTATCGACGAACTCTACTGTAAACATGTCAGAGCATCGGGTTATGCACACACGGTTGCGTGGTGGCTTACTGTATTTTGGTTATTACGTGTTATTGTGCAGTACATTTACTGTAAAACTGGGTGTGTATCGCTTAATTGCTGTATTTACTGTTACTGTGATGTTTCTACTGTCCTGAACTTACAGCACCTTTTCTCGTCCACATTTTAGCAATGGAAGCGTGCTATTCTACCTGTGAGATGGTAGATATGAGTTTCTGCTACAGGATAGCAAACGTGCCCGTTTGACAACTCGTAACAGAAAATCATATCCACCATAAAATTTTTTGGATAGCTTACGGAACTTAACTACGGGGTCATCAGTCCCTAAACTTACAAACTACTTATGAACTAACTAACACTAAGTACGGCACAAATATCCATGCCCGAGGGGGGATTTGAACCCCCGACCGAAGTGGCCGTGCAGACCGTGACTGGCGCGCCTCAGTCCCCTCGGCCACCGCGGCCGGTCACATCCACCGTGAGTCCTTGTCCTCTAAACGAAAATATTTCCAAATCACAGAGTGTCATCGAGCAATCTCTTTACCCTGCTTTTTCATCAGCTTCGGAGCACAGATTCTCAATCACCCAAAAAGACAAACAGTGGAAGGCCTAGGTCCATCCGTCCGTGGCAGATGTAGTGTGTGGCAGTAAGCTGTAGCAGAAACCGTGAGTCATCTTCTTATCTGGGGCGAGACACACGAATAGTTACTCTACATGTATCATGTTCAGTGCGTCCAAGCACTATGGCCAGAAGACAACTTCAGACTCTGGTTCTATCAATGGCTCTTGCAGAACTGTGCCGTAGATCCGCTGTTTTTGTCAGAGATGTTATTTACCAACAAGGCGGGTCACACGAAATGCACTGTGAACATTCATGATCAGTATGTCTGAGCGGATGAAAATGTTCATGAAGTTGCAGAAAGAGTGCATCAACTTCGATTCTCCATCAACATATGGTCAGGCATTTTTGGTGATAGGTTTTTAGGGGCGCACATCTTACCACACTGATTTATATGGGCTAACTATTATCAATTTTTTGTTAATTTCTTACCTGCCCTTGATAGAGGAAGTGCCATGCCGGCAAAGACTGCAGATGTGGTTTATGCATAATGACGCACCAGCACATTTCCTTCGCAGTGTGCATGAACACTTGACACTGACTTTTATGACGACTAGAATGGTCGGGGAGGCCCGCTCCCCTGATCTCAATCCCCTACATTTTTGATTATGAGGGACAAGTCAGCGATGTCCAAACGCTGCGGAATCGCGTCTTCAATTCATGCCAGAATTTACAACAAGAGCCAGGTGCTATTAATTGAGTGTGTGCATCGAGACGCCGAAGGGCAGATGAATGAATTGACATACAAAGACTCAATTTCTTGACATAGGTTTATTGGACTTAATTCTTATTTTGCAAGCAGGAAACTTTTTTCGAACACCCCTGTATTTTTTTATATTGTAAGCTGTCAATAAATCCTGGCTGAATTTAGCCAGATAAAAGTTGACTGATCCCCCAAAAGTTGCAAATTAAATCAAAATCTAGTTGAATGGAACCCAAATAAAATTTAAATTTCACTTTCAAACATAGTTCCTTCGCCAAGAGGAAAGCTGAAATTAGGGAGGAGAGCAGTTTAGCATCAAGAGAAGTTAATTGAAATATTCTGTTATCTTTATTGACATTAAAAACAGAATAAATTAAATGCAGACAAAACTTTATTCAAAAAAGATTTGAAATTAAGAGTTACTTTTCATGTAGACTCGTACATGTATTTTCAATTGTGTAGAGGAAGTATAAAAACAGCACCTGTTTGTTGGTGAAGGAAAACACAGTAAAAATTATTTAAACCAAACGGAGGGCTTTGTTACATTACACCGATACAATTAAATTTAAATGGCATTTATTGCTCATAAACACAAATGGCAGCACCGATTTCTTAAATACAAGAAACGTACATGCCACTGCTTGGTCCTTAAATAAAACAGCATGTAATTGTCCACACACAAGTAAGATTTTCCCTGAGACGAAAAGCAGATTTTAAAAACTAAGGAAAAAAAGAGAGAAATAAAGAAAGGGGTGATTTCGCCGAATATACTCTTCACACGAAAGAAGCACACACACACAATCGTACGCCAAACGTTTGCAACACTCACCAATCAGCCAAAGCAAGATGAGGCGAACTTGCGAAAGTGATGCGTACGGGTTCTTGAATGTTGCAGAACACTCACACACAATATTTGAACCAAAAAATAAAAAAAAAATAATAAAAAAAAAAGTTCAGATGTTTTTAAATCTATCGGACTCAAGGACAACCTAAGGACAACATAATCACCAATGCCTGAGGGGAGGACTCGAACCCCGACGGCGAACGGCCGCGCGCGTCGCGCGGCTGTGATCAAAACTTGATTCCGACCACATTAGACCTTTCGTCCTCAAACCACGCACATCACGCGTAACGGAAGAAAAACGTTAGTAAATTCGAAAGCATTGCGGAATGAATTAGATGCGGTTGGTGCACGTTCCAGATTGGGTTTTACTAGTGGAAAGGAAAGTAAACGGAAAGATTATCATGTAGTGGAAACCCACGTGGTAGCAAAATTATACTTAGTACGAGGTATTCAAAATTTGAAAATTAGAGAAATGAAATACTACGTTTAACTACATAAAATTCATATAAAGACGAGGAGAATCACACGATCACACACACTATCGATTGCTTGCAGAGTATACCAGAACAAAGAAAGAAACTTTTACAAATTCAGAAATAACAACCTCCAAAATAATGGTCGGGGACAGAAGAACGCGAGTTTATTTTAATTATTCGGAAAGAAAAAAAGGAAATGCTTGTGTGCTGAAGGGCAAATACGACCAGCACAAGATGATGTCTTTGTTCAGCGCAGCACGCACATAGCCACGAGAATGGTATAGACGGATTTTTATATCACAATAAACTATAAAATTTTTACGATACATGAATCGGAACTGAAACGACCACCATCACACAAACAGCATGATCTTCACTCATTCTACCATTTCTTACCAATAATAACACCGGAAAATTGCGCATTAATCGCTATTCGACACATTGCGATTATTCGTAATTCCACACAGGATTGAAAATATTTCACACAGACAAAGGTCTAACCGATGCAAACATGGATATTCACGAATATGCGTATATTAGCAGCTTATTTCGCTGAAAGTAGTATAATATGAACATAAGAGACACAAATTCCTTTTATATTTTTTTTCTTTACATAACACGCAGTTTCTTTAACGTGCAGCAATCCTGCGAGTATATTGAGTCTACTGATTCAGGCAGTTGTACATTTCACTCGTCTGTCATTTAGACACATGTACTTTAAATACTTTTACTTGTGAAATGAAAGTCGTAATAAGACATTTTAATGAATGAGAACTATTCAATATGCTGCAAAGGTTATATTGTTTCACAATGGTCGTTTAGATTTATGCCATTGTCAAGTGAAGCCTCCAAAGAATCTGTGTTATTCTTTTTTATACATGTTTTATGAGTGTGAAATCGATTCCATTGAGGGAAAAATACTTACATCATGTAGATAGATGTACAGCTTCTGTTTCTAATGAAAATGTTTGTATCATTTGAATTTTCGTTTTCGTATTTCAGTAAGATTTAATATCCACCTCAGATGGTATAGATGCTATCCGATCATATAGATGTAGTAATGTGAATCAAATTTAACCGTTTGTTATGCGACAATGTGTCTCTGGTTACTAGAACGTTATGCATGAATTTTTTCTGAATATAGTGATCTATGAATCCAAAATATTGCACCTTTAGATTATCCGTTATATAATCGTAATATTTTGATAACAATTTCTAAATAGAGTTTGTGCTTAAATTCTATGTCGTCATTGACAATTTCGTCAGTTGTGTTGTTTCTACTGAGATCGAAGTTGAAAATAACAGTGAAGTTATCTGGGCACGTATAACAGGTCTAAAAGAAGTAAAATTAATAGTTAGGTGTTTTTACCGCCCCCCCCCCCAGTGCTGCTGTAGCAGTTTTAGAATCATTCAAAGCAAGCCTACACCAGATAGTGCATAGGTATCCGGGCCATGTAATATTAGTCAGAGGAGACTTCAACCTTAAGAGTATAGATTGGGACCTCTCTAGTTACATTTCAGGCGGTGCAGACAAGCAGTCTTGCGAGCTACTTAGGGACACATTCTCCGAAAACTGTCTTGAACAGTTAAACCGGCAACCCACGCGCAATGGAAATATTCTAGACCTTATAGCCGCAAACAGGCCTGAACTTATTAACTATGTCTGTGTAGAGACAGGAATTAGTGATCATGATATAGCGTTGATGGTGACCAAAGTTCATAAACCAATCAAGAAGGCTAGGAGCATTGTTTTTGTTGGGAAGAGCCGATAAACAAATGTTACGCTCGCACTTAGAAAATGAATGGGCATCGTTTAATTCCGGGACTATGGATGTAGAGGAATTGTGGACTAAATTTAAGTGCATTGTTAATAAAGGGTTAGAGAAATATGTGCCAGTAAAGACGATTAATGATGGAAAAGATTCACTGTGGTATAATAATAATGTTAGAAAGCTCCTGAGAAAGCAAAGGCTGTTGCACTCTCGATTCAAAAAAGAACATGCAAATGATGACAGGCAAAAGTTAGTAGAGATTTATGGGTCTATAAAACGATCGATGCGCGAAGCATACAATAATTATCACAGCCATACCTTAGCAAAAGATCTTTTCGAGAACCCGAAAATTTCTGGTCCTATGTAAAATCGATAAGCGGGTCAAAGCACACTGTCCAGTAACTAGTTGATCATTCTGCATTCTGGGGCAGTAATAAAAGAAAGCAAACGGAAAGCTGTAGTTCTAAATTTAACGTTTAAGATATCTTTCACGCAGGAGGACCGCACAAATGTACCATCATTTGATCAACGTACTAATTCCGAAATGGGGGACATAGCAATAGGTATTTCCGGTGTAGAGAAGCAGCTGAGAGAGCTAAATACGAAAAAGTCTGCTGGTCCGGATGGAATACCAGTTCGGTTTTACAAAGACTATTCTGCGGCATTGCCCCTACTTAGCTTGCATTTATCGCGAATCTTTAATTCAGCGCAAAGTTCCTAGTGATTGGAAAAAAGCGCAGGTGACTCCCGTTTATAAAAAAGGGAAGAAAACTGACACACACAATTACAGTCCAATATCGTTGACATCAGTTTCATGTAGAATTTTAGAGCATATTCTCAGTTCGAATATAGTAAATTTCCTTGAAACGGAAAAGCTTCTATCCATGAATCAGCACGGGTTTAGGAAACATCGTTCATGTGAAACTCAGCTTGCCCTTTTCTCACATGACATCTTGCGAGCCATGGATGAAGGGCAACAGGCGGATTGTGTTTTTCTCGACTTCAAAAAGGTATTCGACGCGGTGCCACACTGCAGACTGCTAAAGAAGATACGAGCTTATGGAATAGGTTCACAGATTTGTGACTGTCTGGAAGACTTCCTAAGTAATAGAACGCAGTACGTTGTTCTCGACGGCGAGTGTTCATCAGAGACGAGTGTATCGTCAGGCGTGCCCCAGGGGAGTGTGATGGGACCGCTATTATTTTCTATCTATATAAATGATCTGATGGACAGAGTAAGTTGTAATTTGCGGCTGTTTGCTGATGATGCTGTGGTGTATGGGAGGGTGTCGTCTGTAACTGACTGTAATAGCATACAGGATGACAGACAAAATTTCTAGTTGGTGCGAAGAATGGCAGCAAGCTCTCAATGTAGAAAAATGTAAAGTGATGCGCATGAGTAGAAAAAGCAATCCCATGATGTTCGGATACAGCATTAGTAGTGAGCTTCTTGATGCTGTCGCGTCTTCAAATATCTAGGCGTAACATTGCAGAGCGATATGAAATGGACGTGTATCTAAGGACAGTTGTGAGTAAGGCGGATAGCCGACTTCGGTTTGTTGGGAGGATTTTGGGAAGATGTACTTCACCTGTAAAGGAGACGGCGTATAAAACGCTTGTACGACCACGTCTTGAGTATTGCTCAAGTGTTTGGGACCCGCAGCAGATCAGTTTAAAGGAAGACATAGAGGCGGTTCAGAGACGAGCAGCTAGATTTGTTACCGGTAGGTTCGACCAATGCGCGAGTGTCACGGAAATGCTCCGGCAACTCAATTGGGGATCGCTTTAAGAAAGAAGGCGTTCTTTTCGTGAATTTCTGTTAAGTAAATTTAGAGGGCCGGAATTTGAAGCTGAGTGTAGTACGATCTTGCTGCCGCCTACTTACATTTCGCGTAAAGATCACAAAGACAAGATAAGAGAAATTAGGGTTCGTACGGAGGCATATAGGCATTCTTCTCTTCCTCGTTCAATTTGGGAGTGGAATAGGAAAGGAAATGCCTAGTAGTGGTACAGTGTACCCTCCGCCACGCACCTTACGGTGAATTGCGAAATATGTGTGTAGATGTAGATGTAGATATTGATTAATATTTCCAGTTCTTTGGTACAAAATCTTTAATATACCTTTAGGAACAATTTGTTAAATCGGTGGTGTCTTGTCAATATTAGTGATGTTCTTTTCGTTTTGGAGATGTTGGGAGAAAGTAGATGGGTTGTTTGCAAATGTTTTAGTATGTTCTCTGAACTGTATTGCAAAATTTTTTCCTATTTGACTGATGTAGAATTTATTACAATTTTTGTTTGTGATTTTGTAATTCCTGAGCTGTTCAATTTCATTGTATCAGTAACGGTTTTGTACTTTGTGCTATGGTTGTTTATCATTTGGAAGGCGAAATTAATTTCTTTCTTCGAAAATTGCGTCGATTTTGTATGAAATATTGCCTACTCAGGTTGCAGCAATATAAATGATTTTCTTTTTCTGTATTGGTTGTTTATATAGTTTTATGTGTGGATTCAGTGGATCTTTCGTTTTATTCTCTTCGTATTTTTTACGGATTTTGCTATGTCTGGGTTAAAATCTTTTTTTGTGTGCTATATATTTTCCTTTTCGAAAGGTATTTTATTGAATCTGTTTATCATAGAATAGAAATAAGCATATTTCTGTGAAATGTCAAATTCCTGTTGGTTATTTTTATTGCTTATTTACAATCCGAGAAAATCAGTAGAACCGTTTTCTTCCATTTATTTTGTGAATTTTCAAGTTGTCTAGTGTGGAGTGTATTTCATTGTCAGGACTGGTTAACTGTATTAACATAAACATATCTTCAACATGATGATTGTAATAATTACTGAATATTTTAATTTTGAGTTAGTTGTAAAGAATTTGTTTTGAAGAATATGTTTGCTAAATATTCTGCTATTGAACTACCCATTGCTACACCATCTGTTTGGTTGTATATCTTTCCATTAAATTGAAAGTAGTTTTGTGTGAGAGTAAGTTGTAGAAAATTGATTAATTAATGTATTTCCTTAATGTTGTTTTTCTCTTTTTCTTTTTGTAAGTCAGAATATTTTCTTCTTTAAAGTTTAATACTTTTTGTTGGGTATGTTCGTATATAAGTTTGTTATTACAAATTATACGAAATAGCTGGTTGGTGTTATTGTAATTTTTTTAAATATATTTGCAAGTTCACATGAAATTTGATGATGTATTTTTATTATATGTCTTAATTTGTTTTTGTAGTTAATAATAAATGAATTTTCGAGAGTATTTTAGAATATACGGATGAATCTCTAGCATGACAAGTTGAAATAAGTTACACTTTGACTTTGAGCACTGCATGTGTGGATCCTAAATGAATTGTTATCAAATTAAGAACAACCATAATTTTTATTGGATCATTGATAATATCAATTGTTGTATCCATTGCATTATCATCTTTTTGTACATTTCAGTTAACTAGGATTTGTTAATACTTATGCATACCTAGACCTTAGGCTAAAACGCTGGTTCCTCGTAACGAACCATTATCATAGTGGTATCCTGTGTGTAGCGTAATTTTGTCTAAAATGTCATATACTATTTGAATTCCTTTTCGCAATCCGTATGTGTATACATTGGGTCAGATAATTGATGTTTGTGCCTAAATTTAGGCTACAAAGCAGTTGCCTTCACGTTTGTTTTTATAGCTGACCTACATACAAAGAAAAATTATCGTTTTCTTACAGTTGTTACCTATAATTGTATACATCAATTGTCTGCTTTGAATACTAAATATGTAACCTAAACATTGGGAAACAATGATTTTAGGTAAGCATCTTTTATAATTGTAACTATATGACCTACATTACATTGCACCTAGTTTACTGTTTGGAACATAGGTAAATTGACGATACATTTAGATACATCCTTATTGTCACTTTCTATAAAGATAACGTCGTTGCATTTATACAAGATCCTTGTTCTTGACATCAGGAAAGTGTGATGCTCAAACGTAATGTCTATGTAATTTACTGTGACCACATCACATGTAAGAATAACACTTTTTATATTTTTATTATGTCGGAACAACAATAATATTGGTGAATAAGTAAGTATTTAAAAGTTTTTATCTGTGATATGGTGAATCAAATGAAAGGTGGGTTGTAAAGTTTACGTATTTTTTCCGAATTTTTATCACGACATTTTGAGTATGATTTTACGCGGATACATACTGATCTTAAAATGGTAGTTTGATCTGCCGAAATTGGTCAATAAAAATTAGAACTATCTTGATTGTTTTTCATAATCAATGAATTGAAGTGATCGCCCCCCAAATATGACAAACTCTGAAAATCACACTAAACCCTCTGACAGAAGGTTTATATAACCACTTTTAGACAATTTAGCTACCAAACCATTCTCGAATACCACGGTATTACCAATCTTGAATACCATGGTATAAACTTGTTTATAAACTTGTTTATTTTATGAAATTCCGTTCATTCGCGCAGAAGACAACGCTTGCTTGAACAAAGTGAACAATTCCAACAGCTGTTGTGAATCGACGTGTGAATCATAAATCACGTGATAAACTAAACAATTGCAAGAGCTGTCGGGCCTGTTACACTTAATTTGATAATTTTTCGTCGTTACATCGACGTGTATAATGGAAATCGTGTGATGAACTACGCTTTTCACCGACGTTTAAAACCGAAATCGTGGATAAACTGTGCTTACATCGAAGAAGATCTATGGCTTGCGTAAAGAATAAGGAATCTAAACAACTGCAAGAGCTGTCGTTCGTGTTACTTAAACAGATCGTCAATAGATGGCACCTTCTACAGTGCTTTTATATCGGCTGTGCAAACTAAGGTGATACTCGGCGCGGTGGTTAATGGAAGCAACCGTAAACACATGTCCCAGAATGAACCTTTCACTCTGCAACGGAGTGTGCGTTCATATGAAACTACTGGCGGATTAAAATTGTGTGCCGGAACTGGGACTCGAGCCTGGGACCTTCGCCTTCCGCGGGCAAGCGCTCTAACACTGAGCTATCTCCACATAACTCACGGCTCCCATTTATGATAGTTTGCCGCGCATCAACCTAGATTTTTGGAACAGTACAAACTTTTCCAAAATAAAGTTTTTTTGTGTAAAGAGTAACTTTAAACGATCTGGTACTTTTCGTCATTAGTGGAGAACTAAACCTTGAAAATGAAAACTCAATCATTAATTTTGGGTAAGTAATGCGGGAAATATGGCGTACACACTAAAAAATAAGGACAATAATAAAACACCGATGAGAAATAATATATATGATAGGACCGGGTCATTTGAGCAAAGCCAAGATTTTCTTTGTAACATCTTTGGCCTATTGCCACGAATACTATTAGGCAGGTGTTCAGTTCCGACGAAATGTGAAATTATACTGGATTCACATTATTTATCAGATAAACAAATCTTATGATCTGTTTTGCTTAGGATAATAATTTATATAATGTATTGTTCGCAGCTATGTTTACATCACGAACGTTGGGAAACGACTGACATTGGTAAAGACCAGTCATGTGTTCGACACCTTAAGCGCATCTGACATTGAATAATTTATATGTCCAGAAGTTTCAATTTAGCTGTGTATCGTCACAGTGTCAATTGGCTGCAAAATCGCTACTGGCGCCTACAGTTCAGACTCTGTTGGAGACGAAGTTGCTGAAGCTAAGTTTCTGAAAAATGCTTAAAGTATACGTTTAGGTTAAGGTCACATTCTACTTTGAAGAACATAATTACGTAAATATGCTACCACGAAACATTCAATATGGCCAATGAATCCATAATTCTAAAGGTGGTTTGTCATAGATGTTCCAAATATAAACAGTACGTGCGCACGTAGCCGTTAAGAGCGGTAATTTTTTTTTTTTTTTTTTTTTTTTTTTCAGGATGATGCTCTAAATTCTGCGTAAGTTTGGCCACTATGTTATGACCCGTTATAGATGGCATGTTGATGTAGGTAAAATTAGCTAAGTCGAAGAGCGCTTGGAGTTTCACTCTTAAGGTTCTGGGTTCGACTGCCACTGCCCCCTTTTTTCTAATTCTTCGTTACGTTCAGTTCTTAACTTTTAAATACAGTTTTCAAATGTAATTAAACAATTCAGATTATGAATGCAGATTCATTACAATAATTTCTATTAATATATTGAAAGAGAAAATGTTTTAAATAATACATTTCAAGTGTCTCCGTTGATTTTCCATAACAACATAGTTTCATTGAAAAATGGTAACCCAACAAGGATTTTTCTAATAGTCAAGTGATTGTTTGAAACATCGAAAGTACGAATTTGAATAAATACTAAACCCTCGGGCGTGCTGAGGTACTGAGTACCCCATAGGCCATAGGGAAATTTCGTAGTACTGCAGCGTAGCAATGTTACTGAAAAAAATATATACCTGGTTCTTAAGGGAATTGTAATTTACGATAGAAGGTGGTGTATTGAGTACCCGTCGCACCTTCTCGTGAAAGAAAAAAAACTTTAAAAAATGCAAACGACTGATGTGCCCGCTCTACCATAAAAAAGACATCAGTCTGCATTATGCTTTTTCAGTTTATAAAGACAAAGTAATGATCAACGATAATCATACGCCTATGTGCTCTGTACCAATTACTATGAATGAAACAGTTGGAAACTGCAAACACAACTGGTCGAATTTCGACCACAGGCTATACGAGTACTGATTAATCTTTTTGAAACAACAATTATACATGAATGAAACAGACCTGAAAAATATAACCCTGAAAAAAAACCTAGCGACGGTTCTAGAAATTTACATACTTTCTCTCTTTTCGTCCTCTCAATACAATGGCTTACATCAGACCAGCCAAGAAAATATTACACAATACCTCGTATATTATAAAAAAAAAAGGCTAAATAACATTTACCATATTGTATTGTCACTCACAGTGGTAAGTACATTTTTATTATAGTGACATAGTGTACCTATGCACTCTAAATTATTTTATATAACAATTGTTTGACTTTGCAAGATGACAGCCATGTAAAAAGATTTTTTGGACCAGATGGTGCTGGCAGAGACCAGTGAAATCGGTCGTCCAAAATAAAATTAATTACCAGCGATCTTCGCTGTAACATATTTCGAACATACACAATGTTAAAAGTTCTTCCTCCTAATTGATTATTAACGTTTTCAGTTTTCTGTCATCACTACACATACCACTCGTGACTATAATTAGATTAGATTAGATTAATACTTGTTCCATAGATCATATATACGACATTTCGCAATGTTGTGGAACGTATCAGTTTAGTAAATGTTGCTATACTTAACAATCAATATTTTAAGGATTTTTTTTATTTTTTTGTTTTAAGTTTTATCTAAAAATTCATCTACATGTAGAAGGAGTTGCCATTCGGAAATTCCTTTAATTTCTTTTTAAATACTAGGTGCCTATCTGTCAGACTTTTGATTCTACTTGATAAGTGACCAAAGACTATTGTGGCAGCATAATTCACCCCTTTCTGAGCCAAAGATAGATTTAACCTTAAATAGTGAATATCATCCTTTCTCCTAGTGTTGTAGCTATGCACACTACTATTACTTTTGAAATGGGTCGTACTGTTAATAACAAATTTCATGAGTGAATATATCTATATTGTGAAGCTACAGTGAGTATCCCTAGATTCCTAAATAAATGTCTGCAGGATGCTCTTGGGTGGACTCCGGCAATTAAGGCATCTGTATTGATATTTCACCAAGGGCCATTACACCGCATTCCAAGTCATTTCGTTATTTGTGTACTTGTTGCTGCGCGCCAAGTGCACTAAATGGAAATTATACGTCGAGTGTGAAGGTGATACTTATGACGAGAGACCGATTGAAGCTGCCTAATTCGATGGATGGACGATATGAAAGAAGTGGCGGACAGTTAATTATTGCGGGGGGCAAGAATTGCCGCACAACAGTGTGCTCGTTTCCCTGCCAATTACTACGACAACATATTCATTCCCGCTGCGTGTCAGTGTGGTGGGAATGATGCAAGCGGACGTGGTGCAGGTGTTGTGTCGATCGCTGTGTCAGCAGGCCCTTTCCTCGTTTCCGAACTATACCGTTTCAATTGGGTAACATTTGCGAATAAAAAGGAAAGAAAAAAATAGCAAAACACGTGCGACACGTCCGCCGCTCGTGTGTCACAGGCAGTTAGGCGGGTGCCAATCACACGGGCAGCATTAATGAATCAGTGGCCGAGCGCCATGAAACAGGAGCCGACTAACTGATGAGGGCGTTACACGAGCGACTGCACGTGCGCGCGCTAATGAAATTCCACTCCCTTCTGTTATGGCTAATAAACCTTGTTACCCTAGGATTCGGCGGGTCTTCATGTCTGACAATCTGTTTCGCGCGGATGAGTCGCTGTATCTTCATAGTCTATTACGGTGTTGCTTATTTGGCACCTGACAATACTCCAAGAGGTAGCGTTAGAGAGTTGTAGATGCATTATTCCAATTCTCTAACGCTACCTCTTGGAGTACTTTGCTATATTGTTTTTCAGGATAATATTTTTCAGGTCTGTTTCATTCATGCATGATTATGGTTATAAAAAAAAAAAAAAAAAAAAAAAAAAAAAAAAAAAAAAAGCAGGACTTGTATAGCCTGTGGTCGAAATTCCACCAGTTGTGTTTGCAAAGTCTCCAATAGTTTCACATATAGGAATTGGTACAGAGTACATAGGCGCAGGATTATCGTTGATCATTGCTTTCTCGTTATAATGCAGACTGGTGTCTCTTTTATGCGTGAGCGGGCGGGTCGATTGTTTGCATTTTTCAATTTTGTTCCTTTCACGAGAAGGCGAGCAGGGTAGTCAATACACCACCTTCTATCTTAGATTACAATTCCCTTGCGAGCCAGGTAAATATTTATATTTTGCAGTAACATTGCTAAGCTGCAGCACTACGAAATTCCCCTGTGGCCTATGGGGTACTCAGTACCCAAGCACGCCTGCTCGAGGGTTAAGTCTTCAATCATATTTGTACTTGCGGTGTTTCAGACACTCACTTGACAATTAGAAAATCCTTGTTGGCTTACCATTTTTCAGTAAAACTATGTTATTATGGAAAATCAGCGGAGATACTTGAAATGAGTTATTTTCTCTTTGAATTAACTGAAATTATTCTAATGAAACTGAATATATTAATGGTGCGTTCATTATCTGAATTGTTTAATTATATATAAAACTATATTTAAAATTTAAGAATTGAACAAGGGGGCGTTTGAATAGTCCGTGCCAGGGCCGGCGGAAGGGGAAAATATCACCCGGGCAAAGAATACATATCACGCCCACCACAACCCAGTCGTATTACTGACTTTAACCCTTATTATTATTATTATTATCATTATAATTTATTATAATATCAAACAATACAACCCATTACCTAAGACTAAAATGGGCAATAGTATAATACATAAATTTCTTACGGCTAAATAATGACATTACATTTCATTACATTACATGTTTCTGCAGAAACCACTGGACATCTTGCTGGTTGTTGATGTTTATACTGGGTGATGTGTATGATGCTGTGTCTTATGCTACTGCTGTGCTGTTACATGTGTGCCAGCATTACAAATCTGTTTGTGGTGGCCAGCTCACCGAGCGAATCCCAGTGAGCATGCCCCTGGCACTGGGCGGCCAATTTCTTTTGTCACCACAGCCCCCCCGCAAAATTTTTTCCCCTGTGTGTCTTATTCTACTATTTAAGAAAAACCTACATCTAACTTACGTCTATCGTTTAATTCGGTGTTTGCCACATCTAACCCCCGAAGCCAGGGGATTCCTGCCCGACGGGACTTAAAAGTCCCTGCCCATTTCCAGCGTCATAAAACAAAGTCGAAAATGTTATCTGACTTGTGTTCCTCACGGGACGTTAGTATTCCTCTGATGGTCGAGATTTCTCAATATCTCTGTTCACAAAGAGCAATAAAAATTGGTTTGTGTAATGTCTTTGTTTACGATTCGTCAGGCACGCTTTGCTGTCACAAAAAGACGCTGTTGTGTGTACTCACGATGGTAATTGGGTTTTCTATTGTTTTAGCTAATGAAAACCGATATTATTCAAGGAATAGAGCTCTTTTTATTTATATAGCGTGACTGGAAGTTTTTAGTCTCTCAATTGCATTATATCCTTTTGGGCTTTGAAGCCAATTTCTTATTTCATATTTTTTTTTTCTTTTCTTGCTTAAAATAAGGAAAAACAAAAATGTGAGAATACACTAATGTGCTTTTATTTACTTTGATAGTAAAATAACCAAATATAAAGTCATGTGCTCGAATATTTGATAGTGTGGGCAGGAAAGGGTTGCTTTGCTTTTTGTCAGTTAAATACACAGAGTAAGTTTTGGTTAACGATATACGAAACAATTATTCACACATGAGCATGCAGAATTTTTCTACGTCACTGATTAGAAAGTTACAGAACGATTCAAGAAACAAAGATTTATATACAATTGAGATTGATAATGCGATACAGCAATTATTTACACATACATTAAAAAAAAACCTTCTTAACTGGGAAAAAAGAACACATATATGAACAAAATAATATACAAATATAATTTGTAACAGCACTGTACAAAGATTTCGTAATACAAATAATACAACCAGTAATATAATTTTTATATCTTTATACAGTTTTAATGCAAATTGTCCTTTGATTTGTTTACAAAGCTAAGTAAAGTTAACTTTTCGTGCCATTTTCTCTGCAATGTCTTTAATTAAGGTTGGTTAATACACATCTAACGAGTAGTCTTATCGCTTTGGTACATGTATCAAGCATCAGTGTTGGAATGTAATGTAATTATTGCTACTTATATCAATGAGGAAAGAACTTTCTTGAGCCTGAAGTTCGCCGCCTATCTGAGAGGCCGCCACCGTACCCACCCCAGCCTGCTAAGACGCTACGTGTGTAAACACCTGTTCTCTATTAAACGTAATAAAACGAAAATACCAGTGGCGTAACTAGGACTTGGCTTTGGGGGGGGGGGGGACTACCATCTACCACTTCCGTTGAAGAAACTAATTCACTCCCATCCAATGAAAACTTATGGTAAAACACCCCAAGTTTCCAATCTTTACCTTTACCAGATTGCTGTTATACGATTTCTCTCACTCTCTCTCTCTCTCTCTCTCTCTCTCTCTTTTTTTTTTTTTTTTTTTTTTCTTTCTGGGGGGAGTCTATCCCCCTCTTCCCCCCATTAGATACGCCACTGGAAAATACGTTACGTAATGTAGGCCTAGTTACCTGTACTGTGTTGTTACCTTCTGGAATATTTGTTTATTTCTTGCTGGTGTCCTCATTCTCTGGTTCTACGTTTTCATTTCCATTATTGTCTGTTTCAGGAGTACGAAAGAATTTCATTAATGCTGCTGCCTGTATCTCATTTTCAGCCGCTAATTGTGCTCTTCTCTTTCTGTATAGATTTCCAGAAGGCTTCTTTTTCTCTGACATGTTGATAAAGAACACATTAACGCAACGATTCTTCTACTAAGAGTCGAAATTCAGGAGACAAAAGAACACGCACACCATGAAGCCTGCACTACATGTACATGACTTCCGATTTATAATTTTCTTTCACGAGACATTTGACAGTACAATCAGGATTAATTTCTTTTTGGTTGCCGATAACTCAATATTGTTTGTGTTTATTGTTAGAGTGGCCGACATAGCTTTGTCGCAAGGAGTGCAATTGTCGGCACCGCGGCGGTTGTAATTGTCAGAGCTAGGGTTGCCAGATCTCCGGGCGCCGCCCGGAGTGCCCGGGTTTGGAATGAATTCTCCGGGTCTACGGGCCAATGACTCTCATTTCCGGGCTTGAATGGAACCTTCATCTTACCTTTTTTTACGACGCTTTTTAAGTACCATGCTCATATAGCGACATCTACATCGAACTTAACGTAACTTAAACTAAGGACGAACACAACATCCATGCCCTAGGGGGGATTCGAACCTCTGGCGGGAGCAGCCTCGCGCACCGTGGCAAGACGCCTCAGTGCGCTCGGCCATCCCCGGCCGGCTCCTCCCTAGTAAATATGAATAACTTTATATAAATATCAATTTCTTATTGCAACAAAACGCTACTTTTCTATTCTTCCTCTGAAAACATTTCGCTGTTGCGTCGGTAGTAATCGGCTAGCGCATTATTAAGCAAACACTGTTGCGGCAACGTGTCAACTGGCGACGGCTATTATTTGTGTTCGTTCGTTCATTGTTTGTTATCAGTTTACCGGCAATTTTTGGAATACTCGGATCGTATGTGAACAGACAAGCTTACATTAACTCAGATTAGTGAGTAATAACAGTGAAATTAAGAGACAATATCTAAGTTCGTTCCGTGAAGAATGGTTGCAGGAAGAAAATTATAAAGAGTGGCTACAAAAGTTTATTAGGTATTTGGCGCTCTTCTTGGTGACCAGTTTGCGGAGCCTCAAGCGGCAACTCTTGGAAGGCGCAGCTGTTGATGTGAGCAGCTTTGATGGTGCCGCCACTTCTGCTGCCATGCCGACTGAAGCGTGCCGATGGTTGATCCCCAGCAACTGGCGGCCTGGCCGGTCAGCTGTTGCATGTGAAGGCCACCCCTAGCAATGTTCCACCATGGGGAGGGGGGAGGAAGGGGGTATACTTGCTTTAGAATTCACGTGTAATCCTGGTTGGGGGGGGGGGGAGTTGGTCGCAGTTGGGGGGACGGGTGATTCATTGGCCGAGGGGGAGGGGGGCACGTCTGGTCTCCGGGCCTGCCCCTAGTTCAATCTGGCAACCCTAGTCAGAGCGTGTTATTGTTGCTCAAAACTCCCAACTCTCAGCAATAGCATTTAGCTATTTTTTTATAGACAAATAAGGTGAAGGAGGAAGGGATTTCCTTTATAAGAGATTCAAGAAGAAACCGGGGTTGTTATAAAGAATGAGGCCTATGGCATGAGATAGTAACCAATGTTGCTACACAATTTATGAAAAGTTAATTCTTACAGTAATATAAAGTTAGCGAGGATTTTGACGCCCCCCAAACTCCCGTAAAATTTGGAGCCCCGGGAGGTCGCCCGGCTCGCCTGGCCCTTCCGCTGGTACTGGTCCGTGCAAAGTCCGATAGATGGCACCACCGGCGCGTATCGAGGTCACAGACATATATTACTAGACTGGCAATGTCGTGTACTGTATCACTGGTGTCAGTGAAGTCTCGCCTCCATATTTCTATACTATAACGTGCGACCAGTCGTGTGAGTTATTACAGAAAAAAAGTCGTAAAAATACGGATGAACTGACGTAACTATGCTGTCCTTAGTTTTGACATGTAGGAAATTTCTTGTTTTGTATATGGCTGAAATTTTTTAAGTTTGAGTAAGCTTCAACGCATACAGTAATGAGTTGCATTGTTTTGCTGTTATTAATCTGTTACCAATTTCATTCAACCTCGGATTTTGTTTCATTAGTATGGTCATTATAAAAGTGTGGTCATAGTGGATAACGCGTAACCTTATTCTTTTGAAAGTTCTTACGAAATCTATAGTCTGCTTTGACGCACACACAAATGAGTCGCGTTTCCTGTTTTTATTAATCTATTTCCAGTTTCGATCAACTTCGGTTTTTCTTTTAATAGTATCACCGTTATAAATGTGTTATTTATCGTGGATAATACATAGCTTTATTCTTGTTAATGTTTTTCAGATAACTACTTCTGCTTTAACTGTAAGTAACGGTAAAATTTTACCTATCATCCCGCCGACCTCTCATGATTATGTTGGCAACACAACAAAATGATAGCAAGTCTTTGCCTAGATGTTAATGTTAATGTTTAACCGTCGAAAATGCGGAAGTGTTACCTTAAATGCAAATCATGTTCAAACCAACTAGTAAAGCTTACAACGTCATATAGTGTCAGAGGATCATAGTAGTTCCGTACGGAAACTTTTTGACGTTAGGTGAGGCAAGATGGCGGCATTAAACTTCAGTCACAAAGGCATGTTTGCCAGTCTAGTAATGTATGTCTGTGATCGATGTCATGTTTAGTTAGTAGCATCTTTGGAAAAAGCGCACACCAACTTTCAGCCATATTGGTTTATTTTTTTGTGTTTGGCATTTGTGTGAATCGATGAAGTCGAGAGATTGTCAAAAAATTGACAAAAACGAATTTCGTGTGGCGATTGCGCATTACTTTAAGAAATGCAAAACGCCTCAGTAGACTAAAGAGAAGCTTAATAAACATTATGGTGATTCTGCACCTTCGATTAGAACAGTTAAGCGGTTTCAAAATTTTCGGAGTGGCCATATGGACATAAGTAACGCTGATCGTTCTGGACGGCCTGTGGAGGTTACGACTCCAGAAATCATTGATAAATTCCATTACATGTTGATGGATGACAGAAGAGTTAAGGTGCATGTGACTGCTAGTGCTGTGGGCATCCAGAATGAACGGGTTCATAATATTTTTCATTAACATTTTAACATGAGAAAGCTATCCGCAAGATGGATGCTGCGATTTAGGGAAATCACGGAAAACCTAAATCTGGATGGCAGGAGGTGGATTTGAACCACCATCCTCCCGAATGAGAGTCCAGTGTCTTACCACTGCGCCACCTCGCTCGGTGTTCTTCCCAGGATGTGATAGAATGACTATAATGAGTGCGTGATCGTCATCTGAAATACTATATTCCACACAGCAGTGCAGTTTCAGGAGCAAACAAAATTTAATCACAGACGAACATTTATACTATGCGTGAGATGGGGTAAGGTGGTACAATTTCGATCATTTTGGAGAAATGTTGTTGTTACTGGATATATGTCGAGAAAAGAAATAATTTTAACTATGGCACTTGTTCTCGGATCTTTAACGAATATGTAACACAAATATTAGACCATTAGAAATGTTAGTGTAAACACAAAAAAAAGGTTACAGAACTGTGAAAAATTGATCGAAAATGTACCACACTAGGTACAATTATGATCACTTCCTCGTAAAATTTTTATCACTGGCTTCTTCCACATAAATAGCACCTCGTGAACCAACGCATACTTCGTAGTATCAAACATTGCATAACATAAAATTTGCAAGCGCGTGGAAACTAGAAAATTTATAAGAGCGTGTTCGACGCAGTTGCTGCATGTGCCTCTTAACAGAAAAAAAAAAATTATATATCCGTAGCGGAAAGTGGTTTATTCTTGGAAAAGACAGGAGGAACTGCAGAAACCTGCTACTCTACAACGCCACACAAAGGCAAGTGCTACCAACACTACGAGACTGACAAATTATGTTGATCGGAATTGTACCTATATCGAATTTGTACCACCTTACCCTATATTAGTTCATATTATATTACTTATGAACCAATGTCGCTTTTTGCTTCAACAAAATGATCCACACAATGATAATTTTCTAAGGGATTCGATGAAAGTCCGCGGTTTTCAGTGTTTAGAGCATAGCA
Source organism: Locusta migratoria (assembly GCA_026315105.1). Classification (NCBI taxonomy): domain Eukaryota; kingdom Metazoa; phylum Arthropoda; class Insecta; order Orthoptera; family Acrididae; genus Locusta; species Locusta migratoria. The sequence continues at coordinate 308,031,549 of CM048744.1, forward strand.
GATATCATAAATTCATGTGGACATCAAGTTTCGAAAAATTTTTCTTTCATTCAGTAGGGTAGCCAATCATCACTATGAAAAGTCTAAACAGATAAAAATATTATCTGAAAGATTGCCCTAGATGTGTAGCAATCATATATGCGTAAAGTATTATCGTTCACTACAATGCTTGTTAGTACCAGAGCAATAATAGCGTACTCGGTTTTCCTGGAAATGAAACCTCATCAAAGCCGCAGCGTCTATGTAGGGTAACGCGCTGCTCCGGAAGTTGAGTCTAGTTCAGGAGCGGACGAGGGCAACATGGGGTGACAGCATCTTACAAGGCGCGAACTTCTCCCGAGAGTATCTGTACGACAGCGTGTTACTCCGCATGCTCGTCGGAGAACACGAGTCTCTGGCTTTTCGCACTTGCGGCTGTCCTTGTCTGCGGTTCTGCAAGACTACACGTGGCATCTTATGGGAATTCCACGTGTCCGAAGCTCTTCACATCGGTCCATATCTCAACTGCGACTCTGAACTAAGCCAAGCATCCACGTCTCACACTTCGCATCCGAACGGTTTAAGATTCGCACCCATGGGACTACGCTACACATCCATTCGCGTCCTCGAGTCTATGCTGCACGACTACTAGACTGGTTGCAGGACCAATCTTAGCGCGGTCAAAAATAGCCATTCCTCCAGTTTAAAGCACGTATAAAAATAATATAATACTACAATGATATAATTAAAATAAATTGAAATTGTACATCATCCCGCTCATAAATGTAATCTGTATAATTGATTTACACAGAATGCATATGAATATTATTTTACTTTCAATCAACTGTGGTGTAAATTAAAAGTGTCTTTGTATAAAACCAAGAGCTACACAGAATGTACTTGTTTATTATTTTACTTAAAATCAAGCGTTCTGAAAATTGAAAGAGTTTTTCTTTTGCGTAGTTTTTTTAATACCAAATAACTATTTTTAACTTAAGATATGAAAAATAAGAATTATGTTTCAAATGTTTGTATAGCTTATGGGAGCCAACTACGGGGTCGTCCCCAAACTACTTACAAACTAGCTAATACTAAGGACGGCACAAATATCCATGCCCGAGGGGGGGATTAGAACCCCCGACCGTAGTGGCTGTGCAGACCGTGACTGGAGCGCCTCAGTCCCCTTGGCGCCACCGCGGCCGGCTAAGAATTAAGAAGATACTGAAACTTCCTGGTGGATTAAAATTGTGTGCCGAAGCCAAGACTCCAACCGGGGACCTTTGCCTTTCACGGGCGAACGCTTTACCACTTCTCTCTCTCTCTCTCTCTCTCTCTCTCTCTCTCTCTCTCTCTCTCTCTCTCTCTCTCTCTCTCTCTCTATGGATAGTTCTCTTCATCGCGAACGCTGATCGTATTTGTTCGTTGATGTTCAAAGTGTTCTTGGCTCAGCTTTTTTATTACAGAGGGCGCTTAGCCCCCTGACCGGGCATCCACTGAGCTATCCCGGCACGACTCATGGTCCATCCTAAAATTGCAAGACAATGCACCGATACTTCATATATTTTAAAGTGGGCGTTGTCTAATGGCTGATTCATTTTAATTTTTAGGTAAGTTATCCTAGAAAGAATAATTGTTTTATGTGTGAGCCGGTGCGATCACTATCGCCCCTCTTGTATATCGATCTATCGGATAGTGCTCGCCTGTTTATCTTTGGCGCGCGAGATCGTTCCCAGGGGGCTCTGTCCTGGAAAGAGGAGTAACCACGTGACAGTAGGTTGACCAGGGCGATGACGGCAAGGACGAGTGCGCCAGGAGGTACACACGAGGTGGTCATGTGTGTCAGTGTGTCCGTCTGCGGCAGCGTGGCACGGGGATCGCTGATGTGGTGAAGATTACCGCTGCTCCTCCAGTTTGTCTACAAGCGGACGGCTGAATTCGGCGGGGAGGGACTGACTGCCTTACCATCAAGTGTGTTTTCCGGACTCTGGAACGATATTTAGAAGTTGTCCGTACGTATAGTGGTGCGTTTCCTGGGGCAACGACTGTTGAGCCAGTTTCTGTATTGGTTGTGGCTATTGTGGTGGGGCTCGTTGCTGGCGTGCTTAGTGGGACTGTCGACTGTTTCGTTCGAGCGGGCGCGCTGTGTGCGGGGACAGTTCCGTTTACCGCATTGGCTGCCGTCCGTGTGCTCCTGTGGCCGAAATTACGCCAGTTGGACTTCTGCCTGGGCTCCCACCTTAAGTTACGTGATTCTATATGTTTAAATCATGTAAACATTTCACTAAAATGGACCCGGATTGTGAACTTCTGCTGTCTTGAAAGGGCGCCAGAATTTGTTTCTTGCTTCAGCATTTCAGGTGATTCCTGTAGTGTAGTTCGTGTCTTCCTTCAGACCTTTTTAGAAACTTCTTAAATAAGTTTATTGGGACTGACTTGGCTCCGTCTGTAGGAGTCACGCCTTCAATCATCTTCGACGTGTATTGTAGCTGCTCTTAGATTATCGCTGAGACAACATTGCAGCTACGCGGCAGTTCATCAGTGTTTCTTCAAAACGAGAACATGTCAGACTATTCCATGACACAGCATGACAATGCACCGATGCAGCATATATTTGAAAGTGGGCGTTGACTAATGGCTGATTCATTTTAATTTTTAGCTAAGTTATCCTAGAAAGGATACTGGTTTTATGTGTTCGTATCTTAATTTTTAAGTCGTATTTTATGTTCTTTCCTTGTTTCTTGGAGGACTTGAGAATGGGAAAACGTTGGTCGCGAAACATGTCGTTCTGACACTTTCATATAACTGACAACAGGTGCGAGAATCGGCTATATTTCTTGTTGCAGCGAGCGGCGCCGTTTGATGTCCACACTTGCAGCTCCAAGCTCCTCTGGACATTTTTCTTGGTTTTGCTCCGCTTCTCAGCGGTGTTATCAGTAGTGCTCTTCTAGAGGCGTGGATAAGTACTGCAGATTGTATCTCCACTGTACTATTTAAGCTCTTTTCCGTATTATACACTGAATTATTAAGTAGTCAAATGTTTGTAAATCTATCGGACCAAAATGCGTGGTCATCAGTCCGTAGCTTACAAACTACTTAAACCTAGGTAAACACACCCATGACGCAGGGAGGACTCGAACCTCCACGGCGAGCAACCGCGCGCTCCGCAGCGAGGCTCCTTAAACCGCTCGGCTACTCTACCGTGGCTATTAAGTAGTGTACCTTCAATCTGCCTTCCTTTATCATGTTAGGCAAATTCCGCGTAATATAAAAGATCTGCATACAAAAGTGTATTGAATGCGTCGGAACTGAAATGTTTGTACAGATTCAGGAGATTTCCGAATTATACACATACAGCTTTGAGCAGATTTTACTGTGTAAGGAATCACCGACATTTGTCGGTCGCAGATACTGGAAACCATCGTAATCAACGTTCGAAAGTTCTTATCACTCGCTACAGAGCTGCACGGGTATTGTTAAATGTACATAGATGTCATATACGTGCTACCACATAAGTTGTAATTGTAATTGTACTTAAAACATGCACTCTGTATTACCAAAGAAAAAGAAGAAGAAGCAGCTAAGTTTATTATGCCTATAAAATTTGTTCAGCCTTGAAATAAGTTCCTCCTCTAATACAACAATGTCAATCTCCTCATCAAAAACACGTTTTCTTTGTATAGAAAGTATTATATTGCGTCACATAATGCAATATGAATCTGGATGTCGTATGACAAGTCGCAAGGAATACTGTTATCCAACATGTCTTTTGTTATGTCACTACTTGTGATTGATGTTTAGGATACACACATACTTGCTTATAAAGATGCACCTTCCTTCCCGCCTGTTCGAGAACTTACTGGAGAAGCAGGGTTATCTTGTGAAAAAGAAGGAATAGCCCAAGTTCTTCTGTTTTAAATCTATTGAAGCTGCCCCATAAATCGACATCTTTGAAGCTCGACGGGAGAAATTCGTCTTGCGATAAGTACATCCTTTTTTATGTTTACTTATTAAATGTAACATCACAATATTCAGATCAGTGGATGTACCAGGGATATAAATCGAGAACTTTGTCGAAGGTTCTGGAAAATTTTTTAAACGTCATGGAACATTATAGGACACAATTGATATTTCTGAAAGAATGGGAAGGAAGGAAGGAAGCTTAGGGTTTAACGTCCCGTCGACAGCTTGGTCATTAGAGACGGAGCTAACGCTCGGAGTTTTGGGGAAGGATGGGGAAGGAAATCGGCCGTGCCCTTTGAAAGGAACCATCCCGGCATTTGCCTGGAGTGATTTAGGGAAATCACGGAAAACCTAAATCTGGATGGCCGGAGGTGGATTTGAACCACCGTCCTCCCGAATGCGAGTCCAGTGCGTTACCACTGCGCCACCTCGCTCGGTCTGAAAGAATGTTTATCGTTCTACAACAATCCCAAATATTGGAGAAGAGATATTCTAACCAGACCCAACCCCTTTGGTATATATAGCTGCTTCAGAAGTTTCCAGATCCACTTGTGTCATCTTTTGACACCCATAGCATCAAATACAACACCTGAAACCACGTGAAGTTCCAATTCGCAATCTAGATGGACGGATGATGTGGTGCTACCATACCGTATAACCTCATGGGGTTGCAAGGTCCGGTTGCGGAGCTATACTTCATGAGAGGCCAAAATACGCTTTTGTATATTTACCGTGTCCTTAGCGACTGAGTCGGGGGTTCGAATCCCCCCTCGGGCATGGATATTTGTGCCGTCCTAGTTCGTAAGTAGTTCATAAGTAGTTTGTAAGTTTAGGGACTGATGACCCCGTAGTTAAGTCCCATAAGCTTAACAAACATTTGAACATTTTGAACTTAGCGACTGAGAAGAGCCTAGAGAAGTTGGGTTTTAGAATTATCCTGAACGGCTATGCGTACTTGTTGACCTACGATACTGTGATAAACACCACTTCTATTTAATAAATGCTTATAGATCTTACTGTATACGTTTTAGAGCTATTGCTGATTCGAAACTTTTCTTGGATTGATCCATAAGACGTCCTTGCAAAATATCGAAAGGTAAGAGCGTGCAGTAGAAAATTTTGTGCTTTAAAAAATCGAAGATAAAGACTGCTCATACCTCTTAAAATATGCATTTCAGAGCCCATGATTACTAAAATATTGTGTTGATATCAGGAAGCGGCCACCTAAGGTTGCCAGATACTTTATCTTTTTATTCTTTTAATTTTCTAATTTTTTTACACTCTGTATTTTCTAGCTTTCATCTAAAGCACATTAGACCAAATACGTAGAAAATCACTGGCAATGTTATAATGTATGTACAGGTTTACATGAAATCTAGTGGAATGATTAATTTGTAGCAGAGAGCTCAATGTGCCACGTGCTGGGTAATATATTATGGCCTAACTGCCGTTGAACAAAGGCTGTGAAAGAGCCGTAGGCAGTGTTAGAATAATCCGCAGGAATTCGTTTAAGCCGCATAGCGCTGGAGCGGCCATGTTGCGAACGTTGTGCGTAAATATCGTGTCGTTCTTTTAGGATATAGAGTAATCAGCGCTATTGCGTGGAAACGCTCATTTAAATGACTCAGCATCGTGATAAAGACCGTTGGATACATGGCAATCTATTTAGCTTTAAACAAATGATTTCAGGCTTACCCAAGGAGGGACAACCAAATATCTTTCAGACTATAGATTCATTTGCATTCTAAAGCGTTATTCAGGGCTTTAGAATACGTTGTATAGTTACTGATTACAACTAAAACTATCTCCACACAAACGATGGTCTATGGTTGCTCGACAAATTCGCAACTATATTACAACGTGATGTAAATTTTAAATTCTGTACCAAATGAAGTCATTTGACAAATTTATTTGAATACCTTATTATTATTCCTTATTAATCACAACCTCGCTATTAATTATGAAAAAGAGTGAAGGAACAATTTTGAGAGTCGAATAAGTTCTCTTCGTTCCAAATGCATGGTGTATACGCTATTCTAGCTGTCATTATATTAAAAATTGTTCACACTATGGTAAACGGAAGTCGTAACAGCTTCTTTCTTTGATTTATAGTAAAATATACGTTTTGCAACCCAAGTATGATAATTAGAAACGCCTTATCGAAATGTAGACATGGTTTTCTCAAAATCGGAGGGCTGTTCAGTCAAAATACCTCACTTTCGGTTCTACACAAATGACCTATCGAATATGAGCCTAATCAATTTTCCGTATTTGACGCATTTCCTTTTTGCGTTTGTTGTATATAATCTGTCTTTTTTAAACTACTTACGGGTATGCTGCCGGGTGATGTCGTCGACAACCACCGATATTTCGGCAGGAGGATACCCTGCTGCCGGCCGCGGTGGCCGAGGTGACTGAGGCGCTCCAGTCACGGTCAGCACGGCCACTACGGTCGGGGGTTCGAATCCCCCCTAGGGCATGGATATTTGTGCCGTCCTAGTTCGTAAGTCGTTCATAAGTAGTTTGTAAGTTTAGGGACTGATGACCCCGTAGTTAAGTCCCATAAGCTTAACAAACATTTGATACCCTGCTATTCTCAAGGCACAACTGCACTCAAGGAAGCAATGTGCAAGCGTATTTAATACCTCGGCTTGCAATGAGTAAACAAGGAAGATAACACACACAGTTCAAGTTACTGCAGAGTCAACACAACCAAAGATGACCAAACATCGAAATTATAAATCATTCGTTTACTATCTATCGTACAAAGTTTACCACTGATTTCACTTCTGAGTCTTCTAATTACATTCGTTTTTATCTATATCCCTTTAGTACCTAATCGTTCACCGTCGGGGTTCGAGTGCACCCTCAGGCATGGGTGTTTGTATTGTCCTTAGGTTAGTTTAATTTAGTTTAAGTAGTTTGTAAGCTACGGACTAAGAAACCCTGCAGTTGAGTGCGATAGATTTAAAAACATTTGATTTTAAATTTAGTACCTAATCGGTAATCATTATTTCACTGAAGAGAAAAGTTCATTAGCGAACCTAATTCTAACTCCGCAACCTCTATTCTCACCGTCACTGCTCCTACGTTGAAAATACTTAACGTTAAGGGCGAAAGATTCTATGATTCTATCTTCTTCTTACATTAGGGCATGGTTTACCTAGTTCGTCAATCCTTATTGTATCCTCCTTTTTCTTTTATTTATTTTTATTAGCATATTATGTATTACTCGTCTTACCATGAAATTAAACAGTTTATATTGCTACGTGTTTCCAGAATTGTTGGTAGTGTACCTAATCCGTTTGTATTTATTTATGTGGAATGCAAGTTATAAAATGAACTTCTGTTTGTGAAATGTGCAAAAGCGAAAAGGAATTATGCGAATATTGCCATGCTTGGTGTAAGTGGCGACGGTTGTGCAAGCAGAAGAGGTTTTGCAGCGAGATGGGGTACGCGTAGGCCGAGCAGAGCCCTCTGGGTTCGGCTGGGTCGGCGTTGCGCCTACTGTAGTCGGTGCAGAGCTATCACACGAGGTGGAAACGATACAGGGAGTGCCAGTATGCCTCGCAGATGGGAAAGGAAGTCATATCGGCATGTGAGGGAATTTGAGCGGTACAGAATGATCGGTCTCCGGGAAACGGGGTTGTCATCCCGTGACATTTCGGTTCGCACAGTACCTGCTGCTACGACAGTGATTTGCTTGTGTTAGCTATGGATAGAGGAACGTCATACACAGCGACATGGGGGAATTAGACCACAGAACATTACCGGATGACCGTCATATTGTCGGCATGACCATAAAGAGACAGTACAGCGTCATCCGCAGTGTTGGCTCGTCGCTGGAGCACTGAAACAGGTGTGAAATTGTCTGCATCGACGGTTCGTCGCCATCTGCTGCAGACTGGACTGATTGCACGCATGACATTACGTCGGATTCCATTTCCCAGAAACTAGCTCCTCCGACTGCAATGTGCACGGGAACTCCGTCATTGGGGTGCTGAGTAGCAAAATATTTGCGGACGAGTCCCGCTTCAACGTGTCCTACAGTGATGGCTGCATACGTGTCCGTCAACCTGCAGGGCTGCATTGTGGAGCGGCCTAGCGGACAAACACTAATTTTGATGGTTTGGGACACCATTGATTACAAAACCAGATCTCGCCTCCTACGTCTTGAGGGACCTTTAACAGCAATCGTTACCTAACGGTGGTTGAGGAGCATGAGGTACTCTCCCTGATTCAGGCAGCTCCTCACGCCGCATGTCAAGAGGACAATACCCGGCCACATATTGCGAGGAATTCACAGGCCTTCTTGGAAGAGAGACGGGTACCATTCTTTCCCTGGCCTGCAAGTTCGCCAGACATGTCGCTCATCGAACATATCTGAGATATGGTTGGTCGGAACCCGGTGCGTCACGGCCATCCAGTAACTACTGTCAAGAATTTGCTTGCTCGGATACAAACTGTGTGTAGAGAAATCCCTAAGGGACGTATTCAGAACCTTATTGATTGAAACCCTCGACGTATAGCAGCAGTAATTGCAGCGCATGGGGTTCACACGACGTGTACAGATTTGAAAAGGTAATCATTAGTTACTTGTCAGGAACCTAACCTGTGATATTAAATTCATTGAATTCATGCGTTTGTTTCTTGGTGCTCCAGTTTCCGCAAAGGGCAGTGTATTTCAGCTTTCATTTATAATCTCTTATTCCTACTATCTAGCCCTAATTTTCCCAAGGTATCCCTTCTCTTAATCAATACATTTTAGACATTTTTCTCCTCACTTCTGCTCAGCGCTGCCCTTGCCTCATTAGTTACGTGACCTACCCACCTAGTAATAGATTACTATGGTAACACGGTGCACCAGCATAATTGATCATACACACTGAAATGCACATTCGAACCACACTCACAAGGTTAGGGAAAGTATCAGCACACAATACCATAATAAACATTAAAATTGGGAAACATAAGACTAAAATCAACAAAAGTAATTAAAAATAAGGATAAATAAGACATACGATTATACAGTACATTTGAAAAGAATATAACAGCATCTTAAATCTGATCACTGCCTACAGGGGTGATATTTGAATATCATAATGAAAGATACACGGCAGACAGCCGTCTTTAACAGTGTAGTACTCTTTCTTCTACTAGCGTTCTCTTGCAAAAGAGACGAAATATCTACAAGCTGAAAGTTATTTACGTTTTATAGGTAAAAAAGCGTACACTATGCATAAATACGAACGTAAATATATAAAAGTGTTTTAATGAAAATTATGTCCATAGTTAAACACTCATAATTATTAGACGAGAAAAAAATTTTTCGGCTTTATTTGTCCATTAGCAAGAAGAGAAGACTGATGTAAAATGCCCTTGTATCTTAATTTCCGATACTGCTTGATGAGTTTGCAAATATACATTTTCTTCAGAAAATAAATATAATATTTTAAAATATTTAAACAACACTTTTCCTATTTTTAGTTTCTCAATAGTGTATCGAACTTAAAGCATGACTTTCGGTGAGAACATTAAGAGTATATCACCCTTTAATTTGAGTATCAATTGCTGCTACTGAGTAAAAAGTGATCTCATAAACTCTGATGCTAAACTATACAGCAGACAATTCTACAATTTGGTGCTATCATCTAAACAGAAACTATTACTCAAGACAGAAGAGAGCAGCGCGGGAAAACACTGCACTGCAGTAAACCCACTCTCGAGTATTCAGCCGAGACAAGAACATCGATCCTGTACAACGGTCTGAACATTGTAGTGTTGTTACGCTACACCTGGTCTAAAAAGATTTGAGTCACTGCCTTAAGCGATTAAAACTATTAACTAGTTACATATGCCTGACTGTTTCGACGCGATACATGAAACTTTACTGTACAAAAACAGAAGACTATGTATGTAAAATATATCCCCTACTTTACCACATCTACTCCGCTGAAATGCCCCAACCTCAGCCTCTCGTCCACCTCCTGCAATATTACACCGCCTACCTAGCCATCACACCCCCCTTGCCTGCTCCCACCATTTGCTCCAGTCCCATCTCACCGAGTTTGCTGCATGGTGCAACCGGGTAGCTCCTTTCCATCAATCCCGATAAATCCCAGGCAATCATTGTAGGTCTTACTACACCCTCCTTTCGCCTCCACGACTTCTGCCTCACCCTCCACAATCGCCCTATACGTCATGCCACCACCCTAAAACACCTCGGCCTCACCCTCGATCGATCCCTCTCCTGGACCCCTGAACTCTGCACCGTTCGTCAGAAAGCATTATCCCGCCTCAACCTCCTCAAAGTCCTCATCGGCCGTAAGTGGGGCATGAACCCTTCCGCCATCCTATACACCTACCGATTCCTCATGCATCCCGTCCTCAGTAGCTTCCATCCCGCCTCGGTTTACACTCCCCGTACCATTTATAAGGCCCTCCAAACGCTTGAACGACAAGCCCTCCGTCTCGGCTACCGTATTCGGCTGCCCCCCCCCCCCCCCACGCGGAACCATTACGCAGTTCTCTCATCTCCTGCAGTACCTCGAACACATCCGGATCCTCTACAGCACCCACTAAACAGACTCCCAAAACCCTCTGGTATACCCCATCCTTACCAATTCCAGACCTCTGCCACACCTTCGCCATTGTATCCCTCCCTCCCTCCCTCCACCTGAACATGCTCCAGACCCTCTCCCAGGGTAACTTCCGACAACTCCCCCTACCAGATGTCGCCATCCTGAAATATATCCCTCCCACCAACCCTGATCCTCTACCTGTAATGAAACGTCTCCTCTCCCCCTCCTCTGTCTCTCTCTCTGTTCCTCTCTTCCCACCGCTTGACTATCCCTCCTCCCCTCCCTGGAATCCCTATACTCCTTCTCCCTCCCTCCACTTCCACCCGCGCTTCCCACCTTCCTCTCCCCATCCCTAAGTGCTGCCGTTTTAATTGTGCTTCATTTACTGTTTTGTGTCTCCAGTGAATCAGTGTCTATTAAAGTGCATCCACCGCGCTGTTCTCAGTGATTTTTCGTCTGTCCAGCGTAGTTATTGTGTTTTTCTTCTTTATTGTGTTTTCAAGCCCCTGATAAGGCTGGCTGGCAGCGGCCTGTATGCAACTCTCCAGCCAAGCGTTTATACAAATTTGCCAGATGTTTACATCCAAAATAAAACGGTGATAAAACAGGAGAATGGATGAGTACGAAGTCTTTCATGGCGACGCTTCTGTATAAAACTTTCTCAGACTTCTTGCCGCGTCAATTCTTGATAAAATTTCAAGCTTTCGAAGATATCCTCCATCTTCTTCGTCAAAAACCGCTGACTGATAGTGTTGGTGCTGTGGTGGCCTTAAATAGCCCATGGACGGCTTATGATTGGTCGTCTTCTGATTGGTCGGCCGCTACGTCTACGTCTGCGTCTTCAGTCTACGTCTGCGCTGGTGGCACCACCCCTCCCGTAGTATCTAAGACGTTGCGCGGCGTGTCTCTGCTGAATTTCTGCATCGAGCGCTCGTTTCCAAGCACCGCTAAGATTATACCCGCTATCATGGTTGAATTTGTTCTCATACATTCTTATTTCTACAGCCTCTTTGATTACAGAGTCCCAGTATGTGGAGGCCTGGGACTAAATTTTTGTTACGTCGAACAAAATTTTATGTTTGTTCTTGACGCTGTGCTCAGCGACCGCTGATTTCCCCAGTTCTCGGTTTTTAATATGCCTCTGGTGTTCTGTACAGCGTTCGGAAACGGTACGAATGGCTGACCAATATAATTACTTCCGCACTCACTTGGTATGTTGTATATTCCAGTGATCCCAAGGCCAGGGCAATCCTTAACAGGGCGCAACATCTCCTTAATTTTCCTAGGTGGTCGGAAAGTCGATCTTATACCTTGTATCCCCAGAACTCTGCCTATTTTGCTCGATGTGGCGCCACAGAAAGGCAGGAACGCCGTCGGTTCTCCATAACTTGGCTCTTCAGTATTATCCCGTTTCCATTTCTTTGCAAACGCTGTCTTTATATCACGTCCACCATTGCCGTTCTTACGAAACACATACTTGAGATGATGAATTTCGGATTCCAAGTGGTCCTCGTCAGAAACAGTTTTTGCCCTGTGTATTAACGTGTTTAGAACGGCTCTCTTCTGAACTGGATGGTGGAAACAGGAGAATGGATGTTATAAAATGGAGATTAATGTGACACATAATAAAATCACATAGATGAGAAGACACATGATCGTAGTTCTTTAAAACAGTGGCTAAAATAGATAAATGTCTGAGAAAAAGTCTGAGGCGGCGACAATGTCGAAGACACTAATAAAACACAGGAATGCTACACAATGTTTTGCTGTTGGCAGCGTTGCACTGTTAAAATCATAGACACAGACACTGTAGGATGCACAGACACTATAGACACCGACGATGTAGCACGTTACAACTAGAACACTATGCAGACCCGGCAGTGGGAGAGGGGAAGAAGGGGAGGCGTGGGGGACCGTGATGGGTGGGGCCAGGTGTGGGGATGGAAAGCATAAGAACTCTGAGGGGATGCGAAGGGAGATCCAAGCGAGGGAGGGAAAGGAGGGGAGTGGGAGGGCGAGGGACACGTAATATATGGGGAAGAGAAGGATTAGGGCTAACAGGATGATTAAATATCAGGAGCCACGGTGGAGTAGCCGAGCGGTCTAAAGTGTCTCGCTGCGGAGCGCGCGGTAGCTCGCCGTGGAGGTTCGAGTCCTTCCTGGGGCATGGGTGTGTGTGTTGTCCTTAGATTAGTTTACCTAGGTTTAAGTAGTTTTTAAGCTACGGACTGATGACCACGCAGTTTGGTCCGATAGATTTACAAACATTTGAACATTTGAAATCTCAGGACGGAGGGTGTCATCCAGGAAAGCGTGGTGGCGAAAGTTACCCTCGAATATGATGTGGAGAGTGTGAAGGTGTAGGGAGGGAGGGAAATACTGGTATCAGTGTGGCAGAAGCCCGGTGTTCAGCAGGAGGGGAGAGAACAGAGGGTGACTGGATTCTATTTTGCGGGTCATGTGTAGGATACGGATATGTTCAAGGAACTTTAGAAGGTGAGGGAAAGGAATGAGATCATAGAGGATCCACTTGGGGGAAGGGAGGTGGATGCGGTGCAGTGAGCGTGGCTTACTTGGCTTGAGGATGTTGATACGGTAGAAGGCTTTTTGACGGACTGTTTGAAGGTGAGGGTTCCAGGAAAGGGAGTGATCCAGGGTGAGGCCAAGGTATTTGTGGATAGAGGTTTGGACGGTCATTGAGTGTGAGGTACATATCGAGGTGATTGAAGGATTAGGTGGTACGACCTATAATGTTTGCCTGCAATTTGGTGGGGTTGACACAGAGGAACCACTAGTTACACCAAGTGGAGAATTGGGAGAGGTGAAACTGGAGAAGGTGCTGGGAACGAGCAAGGGAGGGGGCGAGGACTAGGAAGGCAACATACTAAAGGAGATGGACGGGGGGCTGGGGCTGCGGCATTTCAGCCGTGTAAATGAGGTAGAGGAGGGGGAGGGGATAGGACAGAGCCCTTGGGCACACTGGCGGACGGGTAGAACAAACGAGAATTGGAGTTGTTGACAGTGACATAGGATGGGCGATGGGAGAGAAACGTAGCGATGAAACAGACATAAGTTCTGTTTTCTCAATGAGTGTTTTTGAAAGCCACCAAGGCGCGAAAATTTTGATGGACTGATGTGTTTTATCACCTTTGTTATGTCTCGTTCGCCAAAACCTTCTCATTTAATATGTTTTTAAATTATCCGAATTTTTAACTTCATGCCATTGTAATTTTAACCTTCATACTCATTCCTGTACAATGTTTCGGCTGATGAACGGCGCTGAAGCTGTTGCCAGCCTGTCAGATATACGAGGTATGTCCACAAAGTAAGTTCCGTTTGGTTATATAAAACAAACGTGTACAGATACAGAAAAAATTTTTATTGTACAAAAATATACAACAATTAAACTACTTTTACACAGAGCTTCCGAAATTTTGTATGCATTTGTCATAGCGTGGCAGAAGTCTTTGTATGCCTTCTTCGTAGAAGGTTGCCGCCTGTGTATTCAACCATGTGGTAACATGTTCTTACAGCTCGTCATCATCGCTGAAGTGGTGACCACCATGGACAGCTTTTAGGTGTAAGAAGGAAGTCGCTAGGAGTGAGACTGTACGGAGGATGAACAAACACGTCCCAGTGAAATTCCCGTAAGAGTTGCTTGGCTACATTCACCTTGTGAGGTCGGGTGGCAACGTAAAGAGAAGAAGAAGACTCCTTTCATTTCTTCTTACACTTAAAATCTTTCCTTGGTGGTCAAAACTTCAACGATGATGAGCTGAAAGAACATATTTGTCACATGGTTGAATACACAGGCGGCAACGTTCTATGAAGAAGGCACACATAAACTTGTCCCTCAGTATGACGAGCGCCTACAAAATTTCGGAAGTTATGTAGAAAAGTAGTTGAACAAATTTTAATGTTTCAAATGTTTGTATAGCTTATGGGAGTTATCTACTGGGTTATCAGTCCCTAAACTTACACACTGCTTACGAACTAGCTAATACTAAGGACGGCACAAAAATCCATGCCCAAGGGGGGATTCGAACCCCCGACCGTAGTGGCCGTGCAGACCGTGACTGGAGCGCCTCAGTCCCCTCGGCCACCGCGGCCGGCAGTAGTTGAACATTTGCAGATTTTTATACAATAAATATTTTTTTCTGTATCTGTTCACGTTTGGTTTATATAACCAAAAGGAACTTGCTTTGTGGACATACCTCGTATGTTTTTTCGAATGTATGTTTGACGTGACATAACAATAAAGAAAAAAAATGTACATGATCACTCCTTCGCTTTCACTGTAAGGAGATCGAGAACGTAGCCTGTAAGGTATACAGGGAAACTATGTGTCCTTGTATCGTGTGATGCAGCGTACGAGAAGGAGACTTTACGAGTTGGTGATGCACTTTGGATCTCTCGGAAAACTGGGAAGGCCGCGCCCCATATTGCTGAGTGCACCGCCCCGCCGATAGAGGCGGTGCGCGCGGAATGCGAATGTGCCGGCGCTGGTGGCGGTGCATTCTCTTGGCACTCACGTCCTGCTGACGCAGCGGCTGGGGGCCGGATGCACGCCGGCAGACGGGCCCCCTCATGCGGAATGAATGCTGACAGGGGGCTCTGTACGCAAGGCCCGGCAACTCTGGCACGCGATTCTGGGGCCGCGTTAGCCTTCACCGGTCGCATCGCTCGATTGTCGTAAGATAGCATCTTTCCCACGTGTCGAATGGAATACGTACTGCAGCTTTAAATTTCAGATACGTAGAAATAAATCTGTGGAACGTAATGCTGTACCTTGGAACACTTTGCAGGCTCCCGACTAAAGCCGGCGTTGTAAGAAATGTTTAATAGTAGAAGAAAATCACTTGAACTGAAATTTGCTGAACTATTAAATACTTTATTATGATATCCCTTTTATTGCTAATAGAATGCATTAGCCACAGAATTTTTCTTAATAAGAATATTTAAGGCCTTACGTTTTCACCAGTACTTCATGAAAACTTGATGAAACTGACTAGCATCAATCTGTAATAATTTAAGCATTATAATTGCCTACAAGTATTACAAATGTTGCTAAGTCTGTCCACATCACAATATGGAAAACGTATGAATTCCTTCAGTTTGGTCCGCAGAGCTACTTATATAAATAGTCAGTACCGGTGGTTTTGAGGTAACCCAAGGGTCGGGGGTTGGAAACTCTGGCGGACCTCGGATTTTTTCAGTCTGCACTTTAACCCACCCTTGACCTCTCAATGATGTGAGGAGTCGCCAGAAACAACACGTGATTCGGAAGCCACGTTAAGCTGTAGGTCCCCTTTCACCGCTTGTATAACTCTGGTGTTAAAATTTTGCAACCATGACTTATCAAACTGATGGTTCTGTAATTTTCACACCTGTCCGCTCCCGAGTTCTTTGGATTGGGGATTATTACATTTTTCTTAAAGTCTGATGGTATTTCGCCGGTCTCATACATCCTACACACCAGTTCAAATAGTTTTGTCATGGCTGGCTCTCCAAGAGACTTTAGTAGCTCTGAGGGTATGTCATCTACTCCTGGGGCCTTGTTCTGACCTAGGTCTTACAGGGCTCTGTCAAATTCATCTCTCAGTATAGAATCTCCTATTTCATCTTGATCTACTTCCTCTTCCCTTCCTACAACATCGTCTCTAAGTTCATTTCCTTTGTAGAGCTGCTCTATGTACTCTTTCCACCTTTCAGCTTTCCCTTCTTTGCTGAGAACTGGTTTCCCATATGAGTTCTTGATATTCGTAGAGTTGCTTTTCTTGTCCCCAAATTATTATTATTATTATTATTTATGCAAATTTCATTAAGATCTGAATAACAACGAATTTATTCCATCCCCGTCCAGGATCGTCGTCCAAAGTGAAAAATAATTCTTAAAAGTCCTATTTTATTTCAGAATCATTTAATCATTATTTAAAGTGGCGTCCAATTAAAAGACTTGCACCAGGCCAATGAGCCACACGAAATTATTGTGTTGTTATGGTCTTCAGTCCGGAGACTGGTTTGATGCAGCTCTCCACCCTACTCTATCCAGAGCAAGCCTTTTCATCTCCTCATAAGAACGGCAACCCACATCCACTTGAATCTGCTTACTGTACGCGTCTCTTGGCCTCCCTCTGCGATTTTTACCCCACACACTTCCCTCCAATGCTAAATTTACGATTCCTCGATGTCTAAGAATGTGCCCTACCAAGCGATCCCTTCTTTTGGCCAGGATATGCCAAAAATTCCTTTTCTCACACATTCTGTTCAGTACCTCTTCATTAGTTATGCGATCTACCCACCTAATCTTCAGCATTCTTCTGTAGTACCACATTTCAAAAGCCTCTATTCTCTTCCTGTCCGCACTGCTTATCGTCCCATGCAAGGCAACACTCCACACAAATGCCTTCAGAAAAGACTTCCTTACATTTAAATTAATATTCGATCTTAGCAAATTTCTCTTTTTCAAAAATGCTTTTCTTCCCATTGCCATTCTGCATTTTATATCCTCTGTACTGCGACCAGCGCATGTTATTTTACTACCCAAGTAGCAAAACTCATCTACCACCTTCATTGTTTCGTTACCTAATCGAATTCCTTCAGCATCGCCTGATTTTCTAAAACCGCATTCCATTATTTTTGTTTTGCTCTTATTAATGTTCATTTTATACGGTCTCTTCAACACACTGTCCATTCCATTCAACTGCTCTTCTAGGTCCTTTGCTGTCTCTCGACAGAATTACTATGTCATCAGCAAAACGCAATGTTTTTATTTCTTCCCCCTGAACTTTAATCCCTATTCCAAATTTTTCCTTGCTTTCCTTCACCGCCTACTCGATGTACAAATTGAATAACACCGGAGAAAGACTGCAACCCTGTCTTACTCCCTTCCCAAATGATGCTTCCCTTTCATGCCCTTCGAGTTTAATAACTGCGGTCTGTCTTTTGTACAAGTTGTAAATAACTCTCCTTTCCCTGTACTTTACCCCTGCTGACTTCAGAATTTGAAAGAGTGTATTCCAGTCAACATTGTCAAACGCTTTCTCCAAATCTACAAAAGCTAAAAATGTAGGTTTGCCTTTCCTTAATCTGTCTTCTAAGATAAGACGTAAAGTGAGTATTGCCTCTCGGGTTCCTACGTTCCTCCTGAACCCAAACTGATCTTCCCCAAGGTCAGCTTCTACCAGCTTTTCCCTTCTCCTGTAGATAATTCGTGTTAAAATTTTGCAACCATGACTTATCAAACTGATGGTTCTGTAATTTTCACACCTGTCCGCTCCCGAGTTCTTTGGATTGGGGATTATTACATTTTTCTTAAAGTCTGATGGTATTTCGCCGGTCTCATACATCCTACACACCAGTTCAAATAGTTTTGTCATGGCTGGCTCTCCCAGAGACTTTAGTAGCTCTGAGGGTATGTCATCTACTCCTGGGGCCTTGTTCTGACCTAGGTCTTACAGGGCTCTGTCAAATTCATCTCTCAGTATAGAATCTCCTATTTCATCTTGATCTACTTCCTGTTCCCTTTCTACAACATCGTCTCTAAGTTCATTTCCTTTGTAGAGCTGCTCTATGTACTCTTTCCACCTTTCAGCTTTCCCTTCTTTGCTGAGAACTGGTTTCCCATATGAGTTCTTGATATTAGTAGAGTTGCTTTTCTTGTCCCCAAATTATTATTATTATTATTTATGCAAATTTCATTAAGATCTGAATAATAACGAATTTATTCCATCGCCGTCCAGGATCGTCGTCCAAAGTGAAAAATAATTCTTAAAAGTCCTATTTTATTTCAGAATCATTTAATCATTATTTACTTGAATTAAGTATGAAATGGCGACCGCTGACTGTAGTTCATCGGCCGTTGTTGAAGATGCTGCAACTGGAGCTCAAATCCTGAAATTGCTCAAAATATTTGTGTGGGTGCCGTTACTATATAAAACACGATGTACTGTTAAACATTTCTATTGTAGATCATATCTGACATTTTACAATCATTTAACAGACCTTGATTACTATTGTTGAGAAAAAACAATCTAACAGACACTTTCGCAAAATTATGATATCAAGACAAGAAAAGAAATATTACACATTGTACAATTGTTTAAATAGTATTCGAACAAAGAGCTGAGATTACATTCATTATAATATGAAAATTTCTTTGTTGTAAAAAACAGTTCATTGTCGTCCTTTGTAATATCTTTGACATTACTGCATTTGTATTTTTGATTAGAATTCAGTATGTCGCTTCGACCATAGATATTGGTAGACTGGGCATGGCATTGCTTTCATAGCACCAACATCTCTACAGCTAGACCATCAGTCACGTGACAGTGTCCGGGTTTGCTTATGAATTTACAAAGCGAAGTGGAGTAACAGTAAAATTCAAGTCTATCTATTATCAATTTAAAATAGCGTCATTTATTGAAAACTGTTGTTTGTTGTATACGACTAACGTTTCCCAAAAGTCACGTAGTTCTATGTTCTAGGCACTTCACTTGTATAGCCGCTCTGTTGTTAGGCCTGTCTACTAGTATCTATGGTTGAAGATACGGCGTCACTTACTATTAATATCTTGTCTCCAGGGGACGCTACAGTAGCCAATACCTCTATACTGATCATTTATTCGAGATTACCAGTTTCAGTAAGCAATGTTACCACCGTATTAGCTCTTTTCTTGCATTGACTAAAATAGAGAAGGGTCTACAATTTTTTCTACAAAAAGGGTGTATGTCACTCTCAGTAAAATCAATGATTATAAAACTCCCTAGCGGCACATATCCCAAGTCATTGCTAACACTCATTATTTACGACGTCGAAACAGTAATTCCTTAGTATTTAGATGGATTTAATGCCTTATAATCTGATTGATTTTTCTCATAAACCAAGGTTATCGGATTCCTTTTAGTACTCATGAGGACAGCATCAGACATTTGATTGTTTAAAGTCAATTGCCAGTTTTCTCACCTTACAAATACCTTACATAAGTCGCTCTGCAACTTTATTACCTCCAAATAACTTTACCGGACTCCAAATGCCGGAATCATTTTGCAAATAACCAAAGATAGCTGCTCGAATTTCTCCCAAAGCATTTCCATGAATAATGAACTTCAGAGGAACTGTCACACAATCCTGGAAACCGCCGGGTATCACCTCTGCTTTAATCGGCTCATTTCTGTCAGACACCACGTACTGTGTCCTCTCTGAAAGTAAGTCACGAATTTAGTCACATAACGCAGATGATATTCCATAAGCATGCAATGTGATTAAAAGCGTTACGTGACGTGTGGTGTCAAAATCCTTCTAGAAGTATAGAAATATGGAATCAACTGTAAAGCCTTTGTCAATAGCACTCATCGCATTCAATGAGTGAAATGATAGATTTGTTTTACAAGAACGATATTTTCTAAAACGGTATTGATAATGGCTCAATAGATAGTTAGGTTCAAGGTATTTCATAACATTTGAACGTATTAATTGTTCCTAAATTCTGCTGACAAACGACAGCAGTAGTGTAACCCTGTAATTCAGCGTATTACACCTACTGCCTTTCTTGAATATCGTTGTCACCTTTGCATCGTCCTAGTCTTTGGGTATGGATTCTATTATAAAAATGTTCAAATGTTTGTAAACTCTATGGGACTTAACTACGGGGTCATCAGTCCCTAAACTTACAAACTAGCTAATAGTAAGGACAGCACAAACATCCATGCCCGAGGGGGGATTCGAATCCCCGACCGTAGTGGCCGTGCAGACCGTGACTGGAGCGCCTCAGTCCCCTCGGCCACCGCGGCCGGCTATTCTATTATAAGCGAGCTATTGTACGTGTATATTAATTATAGAACAATCACTTCGGTATCCCCCCAGGGGGCCCACAGCTCTTTTGTGGGTACATGTGTGGCGCGCACAGGTCCCCGAGCCATTGCAGCCTTTTTTCCTGCTTTCCCCAGTCTGCATTACCCCTCCTAGTTCCCCCTCCTTCCCATCCCAATTCCTCCTTCCCACCCTCTCCAACCCCGTCTCTTGGTGGTACTCTGGATGACGGCTTGGCTATCCCATGGTACCGATTGTCCTGCACTTTGGTTTTGTCTGCTGTGTACACCGGTTTTTGGCCCAGTTTGGTCCCCCTCGGGGTTTGACCTTCCATACCAAAATTGTCCGATAATGTGTGAGCCAATTGGGGAAGAACTCCCGACCTAGCCCCTACAGCGCGGGTCCTATCCTTTCCTTTCCACTTCCTTTCCTCGCTGTAGCCCCCATCCCCCACTAGGTCCCCAGCACGTGTAGCCAGTCCGTGTGTGGGGGCTGTTATGTACCCTTTGGCTGAGCCCCCTGACACCACAGGGATCACACTACTGGTGTCTGAGCTGCGACCTCTCCATACAAGCCAAGGAGTTGATGCCTGTACTCGGGGGTATCAGAACTCCCGGCAATGGCCATCGTGCCAGGTGGCCTTTGCTGAGGCTGGGTAGCGCCCATGGAGAGAGCCCCGGTTTCGGAGTGGGTGACACCACGGCGGACGTCTAGCACTATGAAAAGAGTTAGACTCCAAAATGGTCGTGCATCGGCCGTCTCTCAAGACAGGAAGAGATCATTTAATGCTACTACTGTGGATAAGAGGATGTTTCCCTCCCTTGCTACCCCTTGGGAGGAAGGCCAGGCTCGCCGGTTAGGAGCAAAACCCTTTCCTCGCTATCTCGTCTGCTCAAGGACTGATGGAGGAACTTTTACTTCCACCAAACCTCTGTTCTTTGTCGAGACCATAGAGGACAAGTTTGGTGAAGTGGAATCTATGGGTAAGCTTAGATCTGGCTCATTACTCGTTAAAACAGTCTCGGAAGCCCAGTCTGAAGCTTTGCTCGCCTGCACCACCCTTGGCGACATTCCAGTAACAATTGTCCCGCACAAATCCTTGAATATGGTACAGGGTGTGATATTCCACCGGGACCTCCTCCTTCAAACTGATGAGGAGCTTAGGGCCTATCTCGAGCGGCGTGGTGTACATTTTGTTCGCCGCGTTCAGAGGGGACCTAAAGATAACCGCGTCGATACTGGGGCCTTTATCTTGGCCTTCGAGGGGGGGACACTCCCAGAGAAGGTCAAGATAATGATATATCGATGTGAAGTGAAGCCCTACATTCCACCTCCCATGCGGTGTTTTCGATGTATGAGGTTTGGTCATATGTCCTCTCGCTGTACAGCAGTCCCAGTATGCGGTGATTGTGGACGCCCACTACATGAGGGGAGCCCCTGTGTTCCTCCGCCGGTGTGCGTCAACTGTCAACAACACCACTCTTCACGGTCGCCAGATTGTCCTATGTTCAAAAAAAGAAAAGAAGATTCAAGAGTACAAATCACTGGAGCGTTTGACGTACCCTGAGGCCCGCAGTAAATATGAACGTCTGCATCCCGTGCAAGTGGCGACGACCTTCGCTACGACGTTATCGTCTCGCCTTTCACCCTCCCCTTCCCACTCCCATCTCCCCCCTACACCCCGTCCACTCCCCTCCCTCACATCTCCCTCTCCTGTAGCTCCTGTAGCCCTCCCTTTGTGTCCCACCCCTTCCCAGCCGGAGAAGTGCACCCCTTCTCCGTCGCCTGCCGGTGACAGTGCCCTATCTCAGGGCCTTCCGTCCCGGCGTTCCCCAGATCGGAGATCTTCGACCTCCAGCCGGCCATCGGACTCCCAGTCAGTGAGTTCAAAGGTCGCCCGATCCTCGTCAGTACCAGACCTAACTGACAAAAGTCCTCTCTCTGGGGTGGGTCCTGCCCGTCCCACACATTAGAAGGAGAAGGAGAAAGAGAAAGAGAAGGAGAAGGAGAAGGAGAAGAAGAAGAAGAAGAAGAAACCAAAGTTACAAGATAAAGCCCCTCCGGTACCACCGGAGGTGCTGACTGTGCTTTCGCAACTCGCTCATCCCATTGAGCCCGAGGCTGATCAGCTATTTATGGATGTTGTCCCTTCTTCTTTGGTGACGGACGCTGACAAAGCAGCGTGACAGACGTTATGCCATTCGCTTCCCGCCTAGATCCTCGTGATGTGATCATCCAATGGAACTGTAATGGTTACTACCGTCACCTCTTGGAGATTAAACAGCTAATCTCTCTCTCTTCTGCGGCCTGTGTCGTCTTGCAGGAATCGAGGTTTATGGATGCACATTCACCGACCCTCCGTGGGTTCCGTGCTTTTTGTCGGAACCGGGTTGGTCCCCTCCAGGCGTCTGGTGGGGTTTGTACTTTGGTCCGGACAGATATTGTCAGTACCTGGATTCCTCTCCAAACTCCATTGGAAGTGGTTGCTGTCCGGGTTCACTTGGACACTCCATTGACCATTTGCAACCTCTACCTTCCACCTGACAGGCCACCTACACTCACGTCCCTAGTGGCCCTCCTTCAGCAACTCCCCTCTCCTTACCTCATCCTTGGGGACTTCAATGCCCACCATCCTTTGTGGGGCAGTGCTTATACATCTAGCCGGGGCCGCCTCATAGACCAGTTTCTTGCTGACCACAATCTGAGCCTTCTCAACGATGGTTCCCCTACTCATTTTAGTGCCGCTCACGGCACCTTTTCTGCCATAGACCTCTCTCTCACTTCTCATTCTCTCCTTCCTTTATTTCACTGGTCGGCGTATGACGACCTCTGCGATAGCGACCACTTTCCGTTGATCCTTTCACTTCGCTCACGCCTACCACGAGCCAGGGTACCCCGCTGGGTATTCCGTCGTGCTAATTGGCCGCTATATACATCCCAGGTTGTGTTCCCATCTTCCCCCTCAGGCTGTATAGATGATATTATAAGCCAAATGACCAACATGATCACCCAAGCTGCCAACGCCGCTGTTCCCCGGTCGACAGGCCCTCCTACTCGCCGGCCTGTCCCTTGGTGGAATGCAACTGTTGCCGCAGCCATTCGCGAGCGCGTAGGGCCTTGCAACATCTTAAGCGCCACCCATCGCTCGCTGGTCTAATAAATTTCAAACGTCTGCGTGCCAGAGCTCGTTACTTAATCAAACAAAGTAAGCGGACATGCTGGGAGCATTTTGTCTCCTCGTTGGGTTCTTCTGTCCCTTTGACAAGAGTGTGGGCTATGCTCCGATCTATCCAAGGTAGCTGGCGGCCGTCTTCCGTCCCTGGTCTTGCCCTGCCTGATGGGGTCTGCACGGAGCCATCTGTTGTTGCAGAACATCTTGCAACTCACTTCGCCAATGTCTCGGCGACAACTTCATATCCGGCGACCTTTCTCCTTCAGAAACAACAGGCCGATCTCCATAAGGCGTACGACACTGCTTGGCGTCATCATATTTTACGTTCTCTTCATGACTGGGGCCTCAGAGGCTCCTTACCAATTTTTATCCGTCAGTTTTTATCCCTCCGCCTGTTCCGTGTCAGAGTTGGCTCTTCCTTTAGCTCCCCTTGGATACAGGAGAACGGTGTCCCCCAGGGCGACAACTTCATATCCGGCGACCTTTCTCCTTCAGAAACAACAGGCCGATCTGCATAAGGCGTACGACACTGGTGGCGTCATCATATTTTACGTTCTCTTCATGACTGGGGCCTCAGAGGCTCCTTACCAATTTTTATCCGTCAGTTTTTATCCCTCCGCCTGTTCCGTGTCAGAGTTGGCTCTTCCTTTAGTTCCCCTTGGATACAGGAGAACGGTGTCCCCCAGGGCTCAGTGTTGAGTGTTACACTTTTTCTAATCGCCGTCAATGGGTTGGTGAGCTCTGTTGGGCCACTGGTAACCCCGGCATTGTATGTCGACGACTTTTGCATATGGTACAGCTCCTACTCATTAGCCTCTACTGAACGTCAGCTCCAGAGCGCCATTCGGCGGGCTTCAGTGTGGGCTACGTCCCATGGTTTCCAGTTTTCCTCATCAAAAACGAGGGTGGTGCACTTTTGTCGTCGTACTACAGTTCACCCTGATCCAGAACTGTTCTTGGGTAATCAGCGCCTGGAAGTTGTAGCACAGCATCGTTTCCTGGGTCTTCTCTTTGACAAAAAATTGACTTGGGTGCCCCATATTCGCCACCTAAAGATTAGTTGTATGAGGAAACTCAATGCCCTACGTTTCCTTGCTCATTCATCTTGGGGTGCAGACCGAACAACTATCCTCCGTATCTATCGGGCTCTAATCTTGTCCCGATTGGACTATGGGTGTCAAGTTTATGGCTCGGCAGCTCCTTCTTCCCTGAAATTATTAGACCCGGTTCACCATTATGGTGTCCGCTTGGCTACAGGTGCATTCCCGACTAGCCCGGTCGACAGTCACCTTGTTGAGGCGGGAATCTGCCCTCTTCAGGTCAGGCGGCATCAGCTTCTGGCGTCTTATGCCATCGCCATCCGGCAATATCCTGCTCATCCCGCTTACCAGGTTCTTTTTGCATATGAAGGGCTTCGACCCCCTGATACCCGGCCGCGGGCGGGCCTTCCCGTCGGACTGCGGCTTGCCTCTCTTTGCCGGGATTTCCATTTCCCTTCGCTAGATTGCGCCCTCCCATTTTACTGCACGCACACCTCCGTGGATGGTGCCGCGACTAATTCGGACGGATCTCTTCCAGGGCCCAAAAGCTTTAATTTCCCCCATGGTCTTTCGGCGTTTGGTGCGCCCAGTACTAGAAGAGTTTCAGGGCGCCTCTATCTTCTACACTGATAGCTCGAAAACAGCGGGCCACTCCGGATATGCTTTTACATCTCCTGTTGCCATTCTCTGCCAGAGGCATGCAGTGTGTTTACGGCAGAGCTGATGGCGATTTATAGAACCCTCTGTTTTATTAAACATTCTGCCGTGGAACGTGGTTTAATCTGTGCTGACTCCATGAGCAGTCTGCAGGCCATTGATCGTTGTTTCCCCTCCCATCCTTTAGTTATTTCCATCCATGAACTCCTTGCTGACCTTCATCGTGCTGCCTGCTCCGTTACCTTTCTTTGGGTGCCAAGCCATGTTGGTATTACAGGGAATGAAGTAGCTGACCAGTTGGCTAGATCGGCAATTACTCGCTGCCCATCTCCCTTTCAAATTCCGGGTGCGGATCTGCGGGTGCAGATCAGATCTTTGCTTCACTCCTCATGGGATAGCAGTTGGAAAGCTACTGCCCCTTCCAATAAACTCCGCACCATCAAAGATACGACTGCAGCTTGGAGTTCATCTTTACGCCCTTCCCGGAGAGAATCAATTGTCCTCTGTCGCCTCCGTCTTGGACAATGCAGACTGACCCATGGATTTCTTTTACAAAATGACGATCCATCACATTGTGATTGTGGAGCCGTACAATCCGTGTCTCATATTCTGACCGAATGTCCTCTCTATTCGACAATTCGTGGCGACTATGGCCTACCGCCTGCATTGCCTTCAGTTTTGGCGGATGACCCACGGATGGTTGATCGCGTCCTTGCCTTCCTCCGTGAAAGTAGATTTTATTGTCAGCTCTAGGACTCGCTTGGTAGGGGTGAGTGGGTTTGTGATTCTTGGCTGATTGTGGGGTTTAGAGCCTTATCCCCATCAGCCCCCCCCACTCTTTTACATTTTAATGTAGTTTTATTTCTCCCTGCTCTGGAGCTATGATACGTTGACCACTGTGCCATTAGTACCTTGTGGTTTAGGCTAGAGGTCGCTTCCAGAGCTGTGGGATCGGACACTGTAGCATTTACTGCCCTGGGTTGGTCTTAGTCTTGTTGGCGAGTCGATTTTACTTCCTAGTGTAATGGTCTTTTGGCTTTCACCTATTTTTCGTTGGGTTCCGTGGCGTATAAAATTTGGGGTTGAAGGGACTGATGACCTCGTTGTTTGGTCCCTCATGTCCACCACCACCACCACCACTCACTTCGGTATATCTTTCTAGAACCTAATCGGTCAAACAATTGACAAAAGACTTATTTAATAATCGATTTAGTGGCTTCACTACTAATAATAATTTCATATGTTTCGGTGGCCTGGTGAAAGTCTTTCAATTGGTAGGCACTTCAGCGATTTGCGTGTCCCGGCTTAACTACTATTTCAACGTTACTCATTTTTACAGCTATTCTTGATTCAAAATCAGGAATATTGACTTCCTCCAATTTCGTGATGGAATTTGGGAAAACTGTGTGTTGTAACTCTGCTTCGGCAGATGTGTCGCCGGCAGCATCCCCATTACTGCCGCATAATGCAGGTATTGTTTGTGTCTTGCTTCTAGTTACCCTTACATATGACCGTAATATCCTTAGGTTCACTGCCAAATTCAGTGACAGAGTTTCGTTGTGTAAACTATTGTATGGGACTGATAACCGTTGTAGTTTAGTCTATTCCAAAAAACAACAACAACGACAAACTATTGTATCTGGCATTGGATTCCTGGCTACGTTTCTAGCTTCCCTGTAAGATTATTAATCTTGCAAATTTTGTTTTCGAAGGTGGGTTTGCTCTTTTCTTTACTTCCGCATATTGTGATCACGCTTTCATGGGGTTAAAATACGAGGTGTAGTTGGTTGTTTTTCCTGTAAGATGCTTTTCGGGGATACACTTGTGTCAAAAATTGTATATCCTAGGAGACCAAAGATATTGATCGACTGCAAAGAAGTACCAATGAACTCAAGGAAAGCGCCGCAGTCCATTATTTATCCAAAATGAAGCCACTATCTCTATTAATCAAATTCTTTGCCCAGGGAATTTCATTTGGCTCCTTTACAAATGGTTACCAGGAAAGGAAGTTTTAAGTTTTCAACGTCTTCGTACACCATAAACTGCTAAATACGAATACAGTACTCAACCACAGCCAATGTTAGGGTTTTGCAAGCAGTGCGTGATTTCGGTGTTCGGTTTATCGCTCATGGAAAGTACGTTGCGTCTACCCGATGTATGAATGGTCAAAGTCACAGGAGATCTCCTCCTTTCTGATCACCAAACAATCTGTGAAACGATGGATATCGGCAGTAGCAGAGCTCTTTACTGTTGGTCGGACTCTATAATGTACAGTAATGACGATATTTTAGCCTTGACTCCATCTGACAGGAACTAATACATCAAAAAATGAATGAAATAAATAATAAATAATAATAAATCCAATTAGATTGGCGACGAATTTGTTTAATACGGATATCGTATTCGGAAGAGCTCATCGTAATATATCGACATCACCACATGGTGTGACTCCAATGCTACCGACATAATTACAGTGTATGTGAACTTCTTTGCCGCCGATCAACTTCTTCGGCAGCAATAAATCTTTGGACGAAATCCCGGTGTCGCAAGAGGCGCGTTTAATGCTGGTTAGAACGGAATAAACATTTTTCACGTATTGTAGGCTACTTTTACGTCATTACAAAAGTTTGAAAATTAGTTACTAATTGATATAAAAATTGATTATAAACTCCCATGATAACCACTGTTTTCCACTTTTTTAAAGATTCCGTCTCCATATGCTTCAGTGTTCAAAGTTTTAGCCGGCCGCGGTGCACGGCCACTACGTTCAGGGGTTCGAATCCTCCCTCGGGCATGGATATTTGTGCCGTCCTAGTTCGTAAGTAGTTTATAAGTAGTTTGTAAGTTTAGGGACAGATGACCCCCTAGTTAAGTCCCATAAGCTTTACAAACATTTGAACATCAAAGTTTTGCATGTGTTACTCAAGAAGAAATATTTTAGGTAACGTTTATATAGAAGGCCGTATTGAAGTGTTAAACAAATAAAATTACGTAACTACTATTGGATAGAACTATTGAAATGAGTATCCTAGCGTTTCATAGTAGAAATACGCGTCATGCGTTGGTGTGCTAAATTTATTTCGAGTCCGCACACGAATTATCGTGTTGTCTAAGGTGCAATGTCACGGATTGTGTGGCCGCTCCCGCCGGATGTTCGAGTGCTCCCTCGTGCATGGTTGTCTGTGTTTTATCCTCAGAGGAGCTAGTTTAAGCCGCGACGGAATGGCCGAGCGAATTGAGGTGCTATGTTGTGATGCGCGAGGCCGTTCCCCATCGGGAGTTCTAATCCCCCCTCGGGCATGGATGTTTGTGTTGTCTTTAGTATAAGATAGTTCATAAGTAGTTCATAAGTTTAGGGACTGATGAACCAGCAGTTAAGGCCTTAAACTTAACAAACTTTTCATTTGGAGCTAGTATAAATAGTTTGAAAATCTAGGGACTGACGACCTTAGTAGTTTGGTCCTTAGGTTTACAAACAGTTGACTTTTTTATCCGAGAATAAGTATAGAATAGGTAGTTGCATCTCCCAAAAAGGAAAGTTTACTCCACAACGATGTGATATTTACTCCATAATGAAGTCCAATACGCTGTAGCACTCTCATTCGACTATTGTTGCAATAATAGCACGACAGAATCCAATTTCAGTCTTCCACCAACAAAAGCATACGTGATTGCTGAAGGCAATATTTGGAGTGTGAGTCTACTTCTACAGCAATTTAGGATTTTCCAATCATTTGCAAACAGGCTTTAGACCTCCATGAGTACATCTAGGATGCAGTGTTTGTGGCTGTATGATGTACTTGATTACTGAACATTGCGATAATTTCGTTTGGTGTGGGTTGGTACAGTTGATAAGTTCCTCATTTTACGCAGAACGTAGCCTGTAAATACTACCTGCTTCCTTATCAACTTATCAGCGATGTTATTTCTTATATTAATACCACAGTATTGTCGTAGTTGATTGACAACTTTGTTTTTCAGCCTGCCTTTTATTGTTTCAGCATCACAAGTTTTCTCGTCTCTTAAACTTTGTTTCAACTTCCCCAACTTTGTGTCCATCTTCTTCAGCAGATGAGTCACTCTTTCTAGCTTTGTAGTAGTCTTATCATCAGGAGAACGATCTAATACAACACTTTTATATTCTTTTCAGTTCCCACATCTTTTCCCGAGCGCTATTTGAGAGTGGAAAGATAGAGAAATATCCTAAATGCGGTTCGGTGAATTGCCAATCATTTCAATGCGATTTGCAGAGTCGTTATGGAGATGTAGAAATTGATGACATAGTCGTCACTGGACGTTGGTGCAGTCGCAAGGCATTTCATGTTCTGAGGAATATCGATACGTTTTTCACCATGCTGTCTTGCAATGGGATTCTTCCTAGACTCATCTTCAAATGTTTGTAGAGCTTATGGGACTTAACTACGGCGTTATCAGTACCTTAACTTACAAACTACTTACGAACTAGCTTCTACTAAGGACGGCACTATTATTCATGCCCGAGGGGGGATTCGAACCCCAGACCGTATAGACTCATGTACAGCGGGACCGAGACATTCACGCAGCCATACGGATAGTGCAAGGCACCTTAACGGCCAAGACATGGCTTACTATTTGTAGAACAAGCACACCCTTCCTGAGTATTATTCTTGCCAATAAAGTTTCCGTCAAGATGCTCCATGTCACAATGGCAGTAAGGTCAGGGAGTAGTTCGAGGAACGAATTAGCGATATGCTGTCAATGTGCTAGCCCCACAATGTGCGGGCTTCTCGCTATATCTGAACCCAATCTTGGATGTCATTGCGCAAAGTGTCATTAATCTATTCTCTCACCCTTCTGCACCTCCTCCGCCTCTGAATTTATGGGAATCAGGTGACTTGTGCGTCCAACTGCAGTGTCAACTCCCTCTTATCATGCCCTCATTCCTTCCATGCCGAGCCGCTATTATTCGTGCCAAAGGCGGCCATACCGGCAGTAGGTAAGATTGGCAAAATGTTCTAGATGATGAGTGTGTGGCTGAAATTATTGAAGTACCAAAAAGTTTGATGTGCAGTAAAAAATATTGTTTCAAAAACAATGGTTGAAATGCGATGATTTTTGTTGAGATGGCTACTAACGTAAAGCCTAATATCCTCCAGATGTACCGCTGCGGATTAGCCGTTTGCGCTGGGACGCCGCGCTACAGTGCGAGCGGCCGTTCGCTGTCGGGGGTTCGAGTCCTCCTTCGGGCATGGGTGTTTGGTTAGTATAACTTAGTGTAGTTTTTAAGCTACGGCTAATAACTCAGTAGGTGAATCCGATAGATCTACAAACATTTGAACATTTTTGTCAGATGATTTGATACTGAAGGAAATACAAATGACACAATGTAAAATATTCCACCTTCAAAGAATGGAGAGAATGCTAAAGCAATAGACGCAGTATGCAGGTGGCTGGACGCTGTGTAGTCGATATAATCGATTTAGAAGAAGTGAAATAGACTAGTCAAAACAATTAGAAAATCAGTTCAAATAACTAGGTTCTGAGTTACTTTTAGCTTTACATTTAATATTTTTTTCAAATTAAAATTATATCTGCGTCGCTTGTCGCTAGCATCCGTTCTCTCTGCCAGTAAATCTCTGATTAATTCGTTTCATAAGAGACTTTCAAATTTTTTGAACGAGTGAACGAGCTGGAGAGAAAGCGGAATCGCTTGTTGTCTTTCGTCTTCTTACTGTTCAGCAGATCTAACGTCTATCTTTTGGCCTCTCCATATTGATCACGTAAGTGTGAGCTTAAAAAACAATTAATTGTAATAAATACCACAGTTCAATTGTAATGAATAATTAGCATAAAAATTCTTTCCCCAGTTTTCATTATTTTTTTTTTAAAATCTTTGTTTGCAGCATAATTCATAAAATGATGCTTGGCCATTGTAAATTGCTTCGAGATTGCCGAAGACCATTACAGACACGAATTTCACTTACGTACATTTTGTGTTGAATTTTGTTTCAATGCCTGCAGTCATTATTCTTTTCTGTAAATGAAGTCTGATAATTTTGTAACTTTAAACATCAATCGTAATTGGAATTAAACATGGTTCTGAAACTTTCGAAGCTTATGCAACCAAGCATCAGTTTACAGTAAAGAAGAAATTAATTATTACGTACAGGTTCGACTCCAATGTGATGACTCCAATCTGTATTACCCTGCCAGGTAAAAAACTGATTCCGCCACTTTCTTTTGTAATGATGCTTTCTGGTGTTGTCTTTATTCCAACTACTATTGTCGCTCAATACTAATAGTGAAATCTTTCCTGTTTTTCTCATTGCCTCTATTTTTTCAAAATTGATATTCATTTCAATATTCCACAGTTTGCTAAATTTCAATAACGGAACTTAACTTTAATCTTGACGACTACACCAGCTAAAAAAGGAAAAAGCATCATTATATACCGTCATCAGCAGAATGAGATAAAATGGTTGGACGTCTTTCTATCGGTTCTACGATGTGATATAGGACAACATTACGGCAACTGAGATAGAGATAGTTGTAATAACAGAAAGTTGCTGCAGATGGGGTTAGTGTTGACTTGTGTTTACTCTACCAAACGAATTATAGATGCAAATGAGTACATATGGCGTATAATCAGATAGTTCAATGCAAAAGCAACGTAACTTAGTCGAATCTATGATATGGAGAATCATAGGAAGGCTGGAAGGACACAGTGGGAGTTGGATGCAGCTCTCGGAGTGTTGCAAAGTTTAATTTCCAGGACCTGACCGCGAACCGTTAGAAAAAGTGAAGGTCGTCCACGAGTAAGATCAGCAAGAGATGACCGTCAATGCCCCATTGAGACAGGAAGCTGAATGCAAAAGAGCGGCAAGCACTTTCCAGGCAGGTACAGGACGCGCAATGTCAACGCAAAAAGTCAGAAATCGCCTTCGGGAATGTGGCTTGTGGTGTATCTCCCATTAGAACGACGACATTGTTTAGCCCGCAGAATCTGAGCGGAAGAACTTCACTGGCCGCGGCAGAATAGCCGTGTGCATTAAGGAGCCCAGCTGTTGTGCGGAAGGCCGTTCGCCGTCGGGGATTCGAGACCTCCCTCAGGGGTGGGTGTTTGTGTTGTCCTTAGCACAAGTTACTTTAAGATAGTGTAAGTAGTTTTTAAGCCTAGGGTCTGATGACGAGCGTAGTTAAGTCCCTTACATTTAGAAACTTTATTATTATTATTATTATTATTTTATTTTTTAATTTAGAACTTCAGATTTGAAGTAGTAACGAATAGCACCGGATCTGTTAACAGACGGGTCAGGATTGTGTATTCAGCAGGACAATCGTCGGACCCTCATCTGAAGAGAAAGTGGAACTCAGAAAAGTCCTGCTTATCATGCTGGGGGACGAATGGTGTGGGTAGGACAGTATTGGCAGACGTACCAACCTCTGTACCGTTCAGAATTGCGCAGATTGCGCAGTGAAATAGAAATGAGATCGAAATTTTGTTGAGCGAGCTAGTGCCATAGAAAATGGGAGCCTTGTAGTGGAGGGTAATGCTCGTCTGCATATGTTTGAAGCTGAGGGAACTGAACGAATGGAGGGGCCGCCTTGTTCATCGGACTTAAACGCGATTGAACATGCGTGGAATGCACTTGGCAGACGCGTTGCAACCACACCAGCATCTGCCACAACGCCTGCAGCGCTGGATATTGCACTCACGTAAGAATGGCCAAATGTATCTTAAGAGCTTATTGATAACCTTATACCCTCCATGCCACTTATGTGTACAACTGTACTCCTAAATAGAGAGCAACGAGAATGACTTTTTCACTATTACGGTAGCGCCATGGTGTCTCGTTCCAAGTAAACCTCGAGTGATTAGACAGCAGACTGTCGTAATGTATGACATACAAACTACAATTGTACGTTATCTATATATACAAATATGAATGTTTGTATGTCCGTTTCTCTATATCAGCACATAGACAATAGCGTTTTAATCTATTTCTTCTTTACTACTAATTGTATATCCAAGAGATTTTACAGACATACAGCCCTTATACAAATGAATATATACGTGAAAAATGGCAGGAATAAAGAGATAAATACCCGGTCTACGCCGGGTTTTCATCTAGTAACTCAATAAATATGAGATCGTACGAATTTTATATGTTATTTGTATTTTGATTGGTATCTTTCTTTGTCTGGATACTGCACATATAATTTTCTACATTATGCAAGACAGCCTTATTTCTTATATATTCTCCGATAAATATAACATGTTTTTAGAAAAAAGAAGGCAGGAATAAGTAAACAAATAAATACCCGGGCAACGCCGAGTTCTTAGCTAGTATCTGCATAAAATACGTTACCATATGTATTTTGTTGTTGTGGTCTTCAGTCCACAGACTGGTTTGATGCAGCTCTCCACGCTACCCTGTCCTGTGTCTTCATCTGAGAATACGTTTTGCAACCTACATCCTTTTGAATCTGCTTACTATATTCGTGCCTCGGTCTCCGTCTACGATTTTTATCCCACACGCTTCCTTCTAATGCTAAGTTGACAATTCCTTGATGTCTCAGAATGTGTCCAACCAGAAACTCCTTTTCTCCCCCCCCCCCCATTCGGTTAAGTACCTCCTCATTAGTTACTTGATCTACCCATCTAATTTTCATCATTCGTCTGTAGCACCACATTTCGAATGCTTCTATCATCTTTTTATGTGAACTCCTTATCGTCCACGATTCACTCCCATACAATGCTAAACTCCAAACAAATGCTTTCAGAAAGGACTTCCTAACATTTAAATCAATATTCTTTAGAAACGCTTTTCTTCCCATAGCCATTCTGCATTTTATATCTTCTTTACTTCGGACATCAGAAGTTATCTTGCTACCCAAATAACAAAATTCATCTAGTAATTGTATTGTCTCATTATTTAATCTAATTCCTTCAGCATCGCCTGATTTTCTGACATTGCATTCCATTACCTTCGTTTTACTCTTGTTAATGTTCATCTTAGGTTCGTTCCAGCAGCTGCCAGATTGCTTGATGCGCATGCGCAACGCTGCAATTTTGTTCCAGCAGCGCCTTCTCCCGCTTCTGGCTACTTGGAGTGTGGCTGTTTGGTGTTCCAGCAGTTGCCGCAAGCAGCCAGACGCTACCCGAAAAAAAATATTTCTGGCGCGGTCAAGCTGCCAAATTGCGCATGCGCAGAAAGGTGTGAGTTAGAGTGGGGGGTAGCCATCACGTGATACGTGTGTGTTTGTGGCGTGTTTTTCGATTATTTAGAAGTCACTGCAATCCCACTTGATATTATTTCTCGTTTACACTTCTTCGTTATTAGGAAGGAAAGTATTTTAATTATTCCTTCAAACTCACCTTCGCTTGCAACCAGAAACAGTGCAAAAAGCGTTCCAGCAGTACAAGTATCAAACAAGGGTTTTTTACGTCATAGTAGCTACGCATGCCCAGTAACACCCAGGGCATAAAATAAAATGTTAACTGGGCGACACTTGTGTCGCCCAGTGCTGAGATTTTGTCACCTAGTGGCTATGGGTAGTGCCGGCAATTTATTTTTATTGAATGACATATCAAATGTACCACGAATTAAAACCTCTTGTAAATCTTTTAGAGCATAGGTTCCCAACCTTTTCAGTCTTGTTACCCCTAAGACATACTGGGGAAACTCATTCCCCCCCCCCCAAAAAAAAAAAAAAATTAAAATATTATCAAAGAAAGCAATACATGAAAACACTACCAATCTTTGTTAATCATAATACACTGCATAAGACACACATCTTTTATACTTTCGATGCAGAAATGAAACAATTATATTCAACGAAAAGGTGTGCACTGTTTACCAGTCCCAGGTTTTCTAATGTTTGGTTTTGTTTTGCATCTCAGGTCATGTTCCACCCTGAGATGGTTTGATGTTCTTCGAATCTTTTAGTTAGGGACTTTGTAACTTTTTTTTATCAATATATTTTGTAAACCCAGTAATTTCATTAGCCTTTAAAATTTTGTTGTAGGCCTATGTTAAAATATTTCCTGAAAATCGTTTCTTGTGTGCATTAAAACATTTATAAAAACGGCAAAAGAATTGTTTTTACCTACAATCTTACAAGTGAAGGTATAAAATTACTGTTCAATACTCTTTGAAAGACAACTGTTACACTAGAACTTTACGTTCTTTAAAGTCGTTTTTAGCGCCAGCATCTCATGACTCATTTTCTTCAAAATTAAGTACTTTCCTTAGATAGCTTAAAATTGTAATTGTGTTTCTTTCCCGTTGGTGTACAGAATTCTCTAGAGCAAAAATACAAATTGAGAAACCATAACGTAATATGAGCTTTTAAGACAAATAATGGTTTATTAACTTTTTCAGAAAATGCACAGGAAGGTATTTTAAGTAATCTTAGTACTGATATTAGTTTAATTTAATTCTGTTTTCTTTTAATAGCCACATCAAATTAAAGTGAACTTATAACATTTACTGTTTTCCTTTTTAACTACTTATCAAATAAAATGCAACAAAAACAATTGAAAGATTGTTTAACAAAATTAGGAGACATAAATGATTCTTTAAAGTCCAAATTTAGTATTGTTCCACAAACATTTTTATTTATCATTAAAAATATATATATGAATAAAAATCTATTAAGGAAAAATTAAGCAACTTTGATTTCAATAAAAAGGCTTCAAAATACAATTTTGGGCATCAATATTTTGAAATTTTTACGGGGGAGGGCCCCCGGAACCCCCGGATTATCCTTCTAATATCGCCCACTGAAAATCTCTTAAAATATGCTCTGGTATCACCTGTTTCTTAACGCTTGAAAGTAGCCGTCTGGCAGCTGCTGGAACGAATCTCTTATATCTTCCTTTCAAGACACCATTCCATTCAATTGCTCTTCCAGATCTTCTGCGATCTCTGACAGATATTCTGTTTGAAATCTCACCTGATACCCTAAATGTTTTGCGCAGTGTATGTACGGCTTGCACGCTAGAAAGTTAATTGAGCAGTGACTGTTTCGTGACAACGCGATGATACGCACAGTAAGGAGCAGTGCTGGTGATTGTGATTTGTGTGGGCGCGGCAGTTCTCGTTTACACTTCTTCGTTATTAGGAAGGAAAGTATTTTAATTATTCCTTCAAACTCACCTTCGACTGCAACCAGAAACAGTGCAAAAAGCGTTCCAGCAGTGCAAGTACCAAACAAGGGTTTTTACGTCATGCGCAGTAACACCTGTTTCTTAGCGCTTGAAAGTAGCCGTCTGGCAACTGCTGGAACGAACCTCTTATATCTTCCTTTCAAGACACTGTCCATCCCATTCAACTGCCCTTCCAGATCTTCTGCGGTCTCTGACAGATACTGTGTATGAAATCTCACCTGATCCCCTAAATGTTTTGCAATTTGCACGCTAGAACGTCAATGGAGCAGTGACTGTTTCGTGACAACGCGGAGATACGCACAGTAAGGAGCGGTGCTGGTGCTGGTGATTTGTGTGGGCGCGGCAGGCACGGTGTGTGTGATTGCGACGCTAGCGGCGGCGGGCTGGGTGACGGGTGGTTGCGCAGCCGCGTTCCCAGGCCGCGGACGCGCGCGACCTACCAATCAGCCGCCTCGCGCCGGTCGTGCGTGGCCGCGTGTGCTGTGCCACGACTACGGGGGCCGCGCCGCTGTTGGTTCTGCGCACACGTGGCGGCCGCCTGGTGTAGGGGGCGGCAATAATGTTCAAATGTTTGTATACCTTATGGGACCCAACTACAGGTGATCAGTCCCTAAACTTACAAACTACTTATCAGCTAGCTTATCCTAAGGACGGCTCAAATATCCATGCCCGAGGGTGGATTCGAACCCCCGACCGTAGTGGCCGTGCAGACCGTGACTGAAGCGCCCCAGTCCCCTCGGCCACCTCGGCCGGCAGGGGGGCTGCAGGAACACCGCGTGCGTCACCGCCGCACGGCGGGGCAACTCTCACCACTCTACGTCTGCACACATCGAAAACTATGTTGCATTGCCGTCTATCTACACCAGAGGTGGGCACGAATCGGCTGAATGAGCAGCGCTCCGGCTCAGGCCGGAAAAAGAGCAGCGTTCGCTCTCGGCCGGTAGTTATCCTAGTTGCCGATAGAAGTCTGCATGCCTGCTGGCGCACCTGACAAACGTTCGATACGGCGAGTTATAGTACGCCGCGACAGACTCAAATTTGAACGTGATAACTGTGGACGTAGTTCGTCTGCTACGACTTGCAAACTCTGCTTCACAAATTCACCGTCACAAAATGGTCGGGAAGTACGGGCTATCAGCAAAGCTATTCTGTAACTCAAATTTTCACTCATGTTGGGTGATTATGATTGATAAGCTATCTTTCAGTAGTGAGCTATGAGACTGGTTTTGAAGAATGAAATGAAATACAATACTTTCTTTAGAAGCAAACTGAAAATATCTTATTGTAGAAGTCTATGCACTTACCGTTTATCAGGAAAGTAAGAACTGTAGATCAAATCAAACGTAAAAATGTACTCGTTTCGAAGAATCCAATCACGAAATTCAATAATAATGATTGTAATAATATCAAAGATCGATGACTTGATGTAATGCGTGAAACGTCCAATCGATTTTTTAAAGAGATGTGTGAAAAGAAATTTCTTATTTACTGCTTTATTTGTTTATTCTTATATTTCCTTATTCGTATGCTTATCCTTACAGAGAAACAGCTGAAGACATTGTAGCACGCATAGACCAAAGATATGGTCTGTGGCATCAAGTTTCGCTGTATGTAACCTCCTTGCTATAGAGTCGCAAACGTCATCGCTGGCCTTCAGTCCGATTTTTTTTTTTTGTAATTTCACGACTTTCAACCACTATAGCTTCCACCCCCTTATAGCTACTGGCATGAAACTGCTATGGGGTACAACAGGAGACTTCGGATAACAATTTCATACAGACTATTCGTTTGCATTCCGTAGTTTTCGCTGCAGAGCGAAATATTAACACACACATACGTAGAATTTTATACACACAGATAACTTTCCAACCGAATATACGCCACCCTTTTATCATTATCAACTCTCAAGCAACAATGCAACCAATAAAACCATTTTCAAAGAGTAAATATAATTTTCGAAGAGTAGCCTAATTATTGCTGCGCATTTCGCGTTATATTCTTCAAATTACTAAATATTTATCAGATCGCTATAAAACCGTGCTTAAATCCTTCCTCAGGTATAAATTAGTAACTGTACAAATATATAAGTATCAGCGTCTTGTCGTTCGGACGTGATAAGCGTATACCGAACAGACAGTCACAATTATAGATATAGATAAAAATCAGAATATAAGACCAAAATTTGACATTTTATTGTTTAGAAAGTTAAATTTATTGACAAAATCCACGTTACTCTATTGTCAATGTGCACAATTACAGTCCCAACAAATAAATAATATTTTATTCGTATTTTCCGTTGAGAAACTCTATCTTCTGTCCGTTAATAAAGACTAATTAGTCGAGAATGAGCGCTCCAAGTCAACAAATGACACTGAAGTATATTTAGGATATGGTATTGTGCGCATTGAAATCGTACATTCTTGTTCTTTTTTTCAATTTCCACGTAAGGTAGCGGTAGTAACACTAAAAGTGGGCCTTCACGATCGCATTTTCACAGTTCGAAATTCAAATGAAAATAATGGCTTAACCGTTCAACTGACTCGAAATTGTA
The DNA here is from genome assembly GCA_026315105.1 of Locusta migratoria. Classification (NCBI taxonomy): domain Eukaryota; kingdom Metazoa; phylum Arthropoda; class Insecta; order Orthoptera; family Acrididae; genus Locusta; species Locusta migratoria. The sequence continues at coordinate 308,070,451 of CM048744.1, forward strand.
CAAACGAGTTTGTAGAGGAGAAAATTCTCTACTACTTTGCTCCCTTATGGTTTTTTTTCCAACGTCGTTTCAAAGATATTTGCAGAAATAACGGCGATTTCGCACTGCCTGTAACGTGTTCCCCCGGTTTAGGTAGAGCTGTTGAACTGATCGGTACCAAATTTTACAGAGATAATTATTGGGCGCCAATAATCAGAACCTCCAGGTTTCAAATATTTCGGACAAAAAAGTATGTTTGTAACATTAGAAACAGATCGCTTGTGATGGCCTTTTGACAACAGTAAATTTAATAGCAAATAACGCCTTATCCGTTAATCTCAAACGAAAATAAAAATAAACGTTTTGTATACCTTATGGGACCGTCTTATGCAACTGTAAATTAGTCTAGACCAGACGCGTTTCGCTTTATTCTAAAGCATCTTCAGTGGTCAGGATTTTTTTCTGTTTTCCTCTTCATGTGTGGTTTGTAGCACATTGTCAGTTGCTGTCACTGCTTATATTTAGACTATTTACACTTTTCACAGTAACATTTTTTACGAAAGTTTTTGAAAAATAGCCATTTCTGTGGCCTGCACGATAGAAACAACCATCGTTCCATTAAAAAAATTGTATGTTTGTATAAAAAATACACTTTCTAAGTAACTTTACAAGCTGTTTGTTGGCTAAAAATACAAGCCCTTGACTACCAATCCATTCTGTGAAAACCGCACATCAATCGCACTTTCCATTTCCGCATTATTTGCGGTACAAGTGTTAGGTGATTCACCCTGTATATAATTGACCTCATAGATAACATCGTAAATTCCATATGGCTCTCTGTGGATGATGTGGTTTATCGAGAAGTGCAACACTTGTAAAGAGTAGCGAAATGCGGGAGGAAGCTTCACGGAGATGATTCGGAAACTCCAGTGGCAGACGCTGGAAGAGAGTCCTTCCTTATGGCGGTTCGGACTTCTGTCAAAGTTCCGAGAGCATAGTTCGATGAAGAATCAACTTAACTACTGCTTCTTCCTACGTACATCTCGCATAGCGACCAAAGGATGGAGTTTGAGAGATTAGCAACCACACGAAGGCAAACCAGCAATCATACACTACTGGCCATTAAAACTGCTACACCAAGAAGATGCGACCATGCTGCTGCAAACGTCGTCGAACTGTTCGTGCAGATGGTTGTTGTCATGCAAACGTTCCCATCTGTTGACTCATGGATCGAGACGTGGCTGCACGGCCCGTTACAGCCATGCGGATAAGATGCCTGTCATCTCGACTGCTAGTGATACGACGCCGTTGGCATCCAGCATGGCGTTCCGTATTGCCTTTCTCAACCCACCGATTCCATATTCTGCTAACAGTCATTGGATCGCGACCAGCACGAACAGCAATGTCACGATACGATAAACGGCAATCGTGTTAGGCTACAATCCGACCTTCAATAAGTCGGATAAACGATGGTAAGAATTTCTCCTCCTTACACGAGGCATCACAACGACGTTTCACAAGGCAACGCCGGTCAACTGCTGTTTTTGTACGAGAAATCGGTTGGAAACTTGCTTCATGTCAGCACGTTGTAGGTGTCACCACCGGCACCAACATTGCGTGAATGCTCTGAAAAGCTAATAATTTGCATATCTCAACATCCTCTTCCTGTCTAGCACGTCGTCTTCGTGGTGTAGCAATTGTAGTGGCCAGGAGTGTATTTCCCGCGAACCATACACTACTGCAGTAAGAGGAAGGAATAACCATGATTGGCTTTCGGAGTGTGTTTGTTGATTTAGATTAATATTTGGGGAAGGAGGGAGGATGAGGAAAAATAGCTTGTCCTCCTTCTCCACTAAGTCGGTGCCTGTGAGCAAAGTCTTGTATCATATGTGATATACCGTATCTACTATTACAAAAAAATACTTTAAAAAGCTGTTGGACTGCAGTAATGATTAATATCCAGATGGCGCTGATATCTTTATTCCTCTTACGCGTTTCGTGAGATGCCAATCATCGCAGTATCTAGATAAAACACAAATTTACATAAAATTACATTCTTCAACATGGTTTTCTTAAAATACGAAACTTAAACAGGATAAACCAAGCTTATGACATACCTCTGGTCATTAATGAGATACAAAAAAAGAAGGCGTTATATCCCCTGTGTAACTACGACCGAACATAAAGTACGCGTGGAGCATTTAGTGTGACAGATTGTCCTCGTAGTGGACAGGTACGCCACAGGTAAGCAAGAAATAAATAGTGCAAGAGGGTAGCACCATAAGTTCTGGGTACCATTAGTCAAGTGAATTACATTATGAAAGAAAATGTACAAAAAATGTATAATATCAAGTTAATATAGTATTGCATGAATACAAAATCTGTATGACATACGAAATGGATATGTATCCAAATGAAGAAACCGCAGAACACGAATGAAGACATATGTTCATTAATTACCAGATCCGGCTTCTTTCGAAAGCTTACAAATGGTTCAACCTCATCTAAAATGTCCAAAACAGTAACCTTGTTAACAAAATGTAGAAGAGGCATACTATCGTAAATAGTTTTTAAATTGTGTTATTCCCGTAAATTAGTACGCTGGTAATGTCTGAAAAAGATTACATGGACCAAGGACGCTGGAGAAGGCTCATTTTTGTGGCCAAACACCGACTGCGGTTTGTGTGGCCAACGTAGTACGTAAGTAAGCAACCACAGAGAATTTTGTGTACTCCAGTTCTACAAAAATCTTTCTGTCCGAATTACATTCTTTCGCCTTTTCTGTGTCAGAAAGAAACTTGAGCGACAGAAATATCAACGGAAGTGAGTCGTAGATCACGTGACCTGACAATGTAATTAAAGTTTGTCGTGGGGCAGAAGATATTCTCCTCAAACTGTTTATATCCTTTCGAGAGACAGGCATGAAAAAACTGTTCCAGTTGGTGTGCAAGGTATACGAGACAGGGGAAATATCCGCAAAGTTAAAGAGTAATATAACAACGCCCATTCCAAATACGCAAGTGAGAACTGTCAGTTTCATTAATGACGTTTGCAGAACAGTTACACGAATAATTTGCAGACGAATGTAAGAAAAGTGGTAGAATCCAGGGGGAAAATTGGGATGGATTTCGTAGAAATGTAGAAGCACGTGTTGCAATAACCACACTAAGATTTATTTTAGAAGACAAGGAAACCTGTGGATTTGGAGATATCTATTGGCAAATTGACTGGATTAAACTATTTCGCATTATGAAGCTTTGAAGGGCAACGAAAAGTTATACTCAACTTGAACAGATACCAGACAGTATTTATAAAGAGTAGAAGGGTAGTAAAGGAACGCTGGGTTTGAAAAGGAAGTATCTTATTCAATCCGTACGTTGAGAAAACTGTGTAGGAACAAGGAGAAATTTGGAAGAGGAATTAACTTATTTAATTACATTTGTACTAAATACAAGGTGATTTTGTCTAATATCGGATTCTACTACTTTTTCCATTCGTCTGTAAGTAATTAGTGTTAGTTTTTGCAACCACGATTTTTGAAACTACTACTTCTGTAAATTTTATCACTTACCTGCACTTGGTGTTCCTTGGAATGGGATTTATGACAGTCTTCTTCAAATGTGAGGGTATTTCTCCTGTCTCATACATATTGAACACCAGGTGGAACAGTTTTTTCTTGTCTGGCTCTCCCAAACAGTTCAGAGAAAGTATGTTTTGCTCCCGGGGAAACGCAATGTCCATTTTCCGTTGATCGACGACGTCTGACCGTCAGAGAATAGACGTCTACGTCACAAATAGCACATATTGCGAGACGTGTATAGTGTTTGACACAAGATGTCACTCAGAGGCACCGAGTTGTGGAGATCAATGTGGTTTTGTCGCCGTCTCATCGAAAAAATAATCATACGTAGGGGTCACTGGGTGTCGCCTCATCCCCTCCTGCCGGCCGCGGTGGCCGAGGGGACTGAGGCGCTCCAGTCACGGTCAGCACGGCCACTACGGTCGGGGGTTCGAATCCCCCCTCGGGCATGGATATTTGTGCCGTCCTAGTTCGTAAATAGTTCATAAGTAGTTTGTAAGTTTAGGGACTGATGACCCCGTAGTTAAGTCCCATAAGCTTAATAAACATTTGAACATTTTGAACATCCCCTCATCTCCTCCCCCCACCCCAATATTCAAACTCAAATTACGTGGCGCTCTTTTTTATCCCCTTTGTTGATAATTATCAGTTCCGCCCCTACAGGGGAGAGGGCTGGCACCAACATGCAGGGTGCTCTCCAGCGAAACGTTAAACACGTGGTATGAACAAGTTAAGACATACAATAAAAACAGGAAGACAAAAGGATAAACATGGTGGCGGAGGCGGCTGAGGTAGCTTCACAATTCAGTGGAGCGAAGTATTAAAAACACACATAACTCTGGACACGAAGTTAAAATAACGCACATTTCACTGTATGTATAGAGGGAGAAGCAAGGCATGGATAACACTCCGGGGAGGTGGTGTGTAAGAGGGGAGGAGGAAAAAGGAGGGGGAGCGAGAGAGGTGCAAGGACACAAGGGAGGGGAAGGTGGGTGCCGGGGGGACTCTGGACTCTGGACACGAAGTTAAAATAACGCACGTTTCACTGTGTGTGTAGAGGGAGAAGAAAGGCATGGATAACACCCCGGGGAGGTGGTGTGTAAGGGGGGAGGAGGAAAAAGGAGGGGGAGCGAGAGAGGTGCAAGGACACAAGGGAGGGGAAGGTGGGTGCCGGGGGGGGGGTTGTTAGAGCACCATTTTAGGCACTTATATTGTGATTACATGAAGCTGCTTGGTTAAGAAGATTGAGAACACCGATACAACGTACGGCGCAGGTAGAAAAACGCAAAGTTGAACGAGATAAGAGCCGCAGTGATGCCTTCGAGATGTGGTGTTGGAGGAAGATGCTTCGTGTACCATGCACACAAAGAACAACAAATGCTTTAATAACAGAAAAAGTTCACATCATCAGAAGGTTTTTTTTTTTTCTCGTGTTACGTGGACACATCTTGCGAAGGAAAGGGTATCGCCGCGGAGAAGTGGTCAAGCGCATTGAGGCGCTATGCTCCGATGCGCGAGGCCATTCCCCGTCTGGGGGTTCGAATCCCCCCTCGGGCATGGATGTTTGTGCCGTCTTTTAGTATCAAGTAGTTCATAAGTTTAGGGACTGAGGACCCTACAGTCAATTCCTTAAGCTACACAGACATTTGAACATTTTTGAAAGGGTATAATTTAGAGAAATCAAATCCAAAACGGTACGATTTATGTGTTCTTTCTTCCTGCGCTCTATTAGAGAACGAAACGGTAGGGAAATGTTATGAAAGTGCTTAATGAACCCTCTGGCAGGCACTTAAATGTGATTTGCAGAATATCTATGTGGATGGACATGTAGATGCAGGGAAAAATCGAAGGCAGAAGACCACGAGAGAGAGAGAGAGAGAGAGAGAGAGAGAGAGAGAGAGAGAGTTTGTGTGTGTGTGTGTGTGTGTGTGCAAGCAGATGGTTTGATCAAGCAAAGAAAATTACTGGCCTACCTCTTCACATCATATTAAGAAAGGCCGGAGATGGCTATGGATGGAAATATATGACTGAAGTTTCGACTATCTACGAAGGAATGAGGAAATAAGGTCACGACACTCAGCAATGAGTAAAACGACAATGATGATGATACGAGATATGTCCACAAAATAAGTTCCATTTGGTAATATAAAACGAACGTGTACAAATACAGACAAAATATTTATTGTACTAAAATCTACAAATGTTAAACAACTCTCCTACACACCTCCTGTAATTTTGTTACAGCGTGGCACCAGTTTTTGTATGCCTTCTTCATAGAAAGTTGCCGCCTGTCTCTTCGATCGTGCAACAATTTCATAAATTAGTGGGCGTGAGATTTGCGTAATTTCCACTTGGAAGGGCATTAGGTGTAAACTTACGGTTGTGCTTAATCTTGTCTTCAGTCCTGTGAACCAGTTCATCAGTAACCACAGACGGGCGTTCTTCGTTCTTCATCGTGTACTCGATCACGCCCTTCATTGAACAATCTGATCCATCTTGTTACCGTTGAATCACTCATAGCATTTTGTCCCTAATCCTCGCAGATTTGCCGATGAATTTCCTTTGGTATTACTTTCTTTGAAAACTGAAAAAGCATCACAGGTCTGATTTCACATGCAGCGGTATTTACAATTAAGGCTGGCATTACAAAGCAAGCACTACAAAGCACACGTCGGCAGCAACGATCCGAAAATGGCGTACATGTCATCTCCTTGAGTCAGAGTAACTGCAGCGCATGAACGGAACTGCTGTCGTAGCCCTGCCGCGAATAGAAAAAGAAACGGATCTTACTTTGTGAACTGCCTCCGTATATCCACCGTTTCCAATAATAGTTTGAAGGGGGCACATGTGGCGTCGCTAGAGGATAGTTCGCGGCGACGAGTCTGCCTTGAGACGACAAGTGTTTGCCGGCGCGTGGCTCGTTCCAGCGTGTCGCCGTGCTATCGCCGGCGACCGATCGCGGTCCGGACGTGAGGCAGGCGGAACTGGCAATTAGGCGATTAGTCGGTCGACAGGTGGCTGCCAGTGGCTGCCTCTGCTGCTGCTGGCCGTGGCCGGCAGTTTGTCGCGCTATCTGCCCGGCACGCCGACCGAGCCCCGGCCACAGTAAATCAGCCGGGGCCTTAATTAAAAGGACCGCCTCACAGAGCGAGCACACTTCTGCCACTCGCCGACTCGCTCTGCTAACGAACTCAGCTCCGTTCTCCACGTTCCCACACTATCTGCTTTGCTTGTTTTCGGAGAAGACTACGTCTCTGACTCGTGGGCCACGCGATTTTATGTCCATCATCGAAAAACTTTTTTTCTTTCTATTTCTTAATCTGTTCTTATACCAGAGGCGATTTTTGTGGGCTATCAAAGCTATCACCAAAGCCCGTTTGCGCTTTAATCAGAGCACTACAGCATTTTAAAAGGCAAAAGAGAAAGAGTAAAATATTAAAAAGAAAATAACGAAAAATTTACTACACTTGTAACAGTTTACATGTTAAAATGGAACCTAATTCTACGCCTCACCATTGTCTCAGCAAGCAAGCTATACCATTATAAATGACCATACACCCACCAGAAATGACGACAGTAAAATCTTTAAAAGTCGAACACTTTTTGGAAAACTCCAGAAAATGACATCTACAATATTAGAGCCCCATACGGAACAACTCATAGGAGACTTCAAAGCACAGATTGCCAGGGAAGAGAAATAAATAGCAAGAATAGGAAATATTCCTGCGCACAAATTCACCAGTAACAGAGGAGAAAGGATCATCATCGAGACAATTCGACATATAAAAAATGTCAACCTTAAAAAAATCTAGGAAGAAGAAACCCTGGACTTCTAGTATAAATTTAGGTGCATACCAGCTGAATACCGTGGCTAGACTCAAACAAAACTATAGAGATACTATGAATGTAGGACTTTCTTCCAGGAGTGCTAGTCCTGCAAGTTTCGTTAGAGAACTTCTATGAAGTTCGGAAAGTAGGAGGCGAGGTACTGGCGGAAATAAAGCTGTGAGGACGGACCATGAAGCGTGTGGGATAGCTCAGTCGGTAGAGCGCTTGCCTGTGAAAGGAAAAGGTCCCAGCTTCGAATCCCGGTTCCGTCACACAGTTTTAATCCGTCAGGGACTTTCCAAAATATCTGTCTGACAATAGAAACAAAATGGTTAAAAAGCTTCACACAAATAAGATGGGGAAAATGGAATAAGAAGCTATGACAGAAACGATAAGACACGAAAACAACCACTAATAAGAAGGAAATATAGCTGAAGGAATAAAACACTTGAAAAAGCAGCGGAGAATAGATAACCAGCTTGGAAAAAATGGAGTTTCATCGCAAAGGAAAGGCCCTGTAACGCACCCACTAAGATCAGGCTCCAGGGTTAGAAAACCAGAGGTGCAGAAAACATTTTTGAAAAATTGCTACACATCATTTTGCTCTTTAGGCCGACAAGAACTGTTCGTGCGTAAAACACCAGGTGGGCCTATGTTGGATGCATCCTACTTACGGGAGAATTTCAGTTCTCCACACATATCGGAGTTAAACGGGTTTTGCGCTTCTACGGAGCCAAAGACGGTGTAGCCGTTTGCCTAAACTTGGTGGAATCAAAGAATTCTTCGGTTCAAACAAAGGGACAAATTTCAATGTATTATATTCCTCTGTAAGGTGTAGTATCGACGAAAGAGAGAGGATATGTCAGAAAGACTGGTTTAATCTAATCCTCCACGTGCAAGCCTCTGAATAAGTACGGGAAACTAAATTCTTTTGAACCTACACACTGTATTCGCCTCTAGGTCTGCCTGTGCGGATTGTACCCAACACACGTCCCTCGAATGATAAACTGACTATTCATTATTGTCTTATAATGCGTCCAACCAATCCCTACGTTTAGTCGTGATATGCCAGAAATTTCTATTCTCCCAAATTTTGCCCAGTACCTCCACATTACTTAACGTGGTCTACACGTGATCTTTAGCATCTATAATCTTTCTGTGTTAATTACTTGTCACGGACGTTTCACTCCGAACCATGGTGCCCTCCAGACAAATGCTGTCAAGAAGGACTTCCTAATATTCAAATTGATTCTGGACGTTAACAAATTTCTCATCTACAGACATAAGTTTCTTCACATAGGCATTCTGCATTTTGATTTTGACCATAAGAAGTTTTTTTACTACCTAAATAATCAAACTCATCTACTGACATTTCGTCTCGTGTCATAATCTAACATCCAAATGTCAATTTTTTAAATTAATTATTATTATTATTAGTATTATTTCATTTGAGATTGCTTGGACGAGACGCATCAAACGACGCCAGACAGCCTGGTGTGTGCGAAACGTATGAAGTCACGGACTTAATTACTTTACAGCTCCGTGTCGTGGAAGTCCATGTAACAGGGTATAATAAAATCATTAGTTTTGGTACAAGGTGGACATATTACGTTAAAAGACCGTTATATTCGCCCAAGGTAAAATAAGCACGAGTTTTCTCCCCTAAAGTTCAAGCAATTCAGTTACAGGAGTAACAGGATTTGAGAAGCTGAAGCATCTGTATACGTCATTCTTTTCTGGAAAATACAGGGTCGCGGACTTGTACAATCTCGCTGTCTGTAAGATGTACAAGGAAAGGTTTCTCATAAACTTCAGAAAGACGCAGGACATTGGAAAATATTGAAATATGTGCCTCAGTTCACCACGGAGTATTACGTTGTCATTCTAAAATGGCCAACGATTACTTCGTGTGAATCTGAGCATCCCTTCAAGTTGAGTGTTTGTTTGTTCATTTCTTCATGAATGTGATAGCATTCAGTCGTAGTTATCATACATTTTGTAACTGACATCGCTGTTGTCCTTTAATATGTATTTATAAAGGTATGGGATCCATAAAGCTTATTAAGTTGATTTATCAATACAGGTCCCGAATTTACTAGTAATGACGGAGCTGTAAAGCACTAAGTCCACATACTATTAAGAAAATAATAATAATAATAATAATAATAATAATAATAATAATAATAATAATAATAATAGAAATAATAAGAAAGAAAAGGGGGTGGCGATTAAACGTTCAATTTGAATTTTCGATAACAATCTTCACATGTATTGTTATAGATAATAGAAGTGATAACGTATATTTATTTGGTTGTTAAATATCTATGCAGTTTAATGCTTCTACTTGTTGTGAAAATCGACTTAATGCGATTTAGCTCTGACCGATTCAATTAGACTACATTCCATTTGCCTTGTTTTGCTCTTGTTAATGTTCATCTTATACATCCTTTTAAGACACCGTCCATTGCGTTCAACCGCTCTCCCAGGCCCATTACTGTCTCTGACAGAATTACAATGTCATCCGCAAACATCAACGCTTCTCCTTGGTTTTTAATTCCTTGTACAAATTTCACTTTGCTTTCCTTCACAGTTTGCTCATTATACCGATTGAATAACAGTGGGGAAAGGCTACAACCGTGTTTTACTCTCTACCCAACCACCTCGCCCCTTTCATACCTTTCGACTCTTGAACAACTATTTGATATATGTACAATTTAAATACCACTTTCATTCTCTATACGTAACTCCTGTCATCTTCAAAATTCTAAAGAGTGTATTCCAGATAATATTGTCAAAAAGTTTCTCAAGTGTACAAAAGCCTTAAACGTAGGTTTTCCTTTTCTTAACCTATCTTCGAAGACAAATCGTAGTATGAGCAACAAGTGTTCCTACATTCCTCCTAAATCTAATTATATGATAATATACGAAGTTATATGTCCTCTGGTGTGTTATTTCTGTGAACAGAAAAAGAACATTATTCAGATCAAGAACTGCAGCGGATCAAAGTCATCAGTTGCACGAGCAGACGCATGGTCCAAGGAAACTTCGTAGATCGACTCTTGAAGCTTGAAAGGTTTTTGGCGATCAGTGAAGTAAAAATGGTATTAGAGGTACAAGAAGACATAGAACCATGGGAGTGCTTTTAGGGCTGTTCCTGATACAATCATTAGGAACCCATAAATCACAAAGCCGCCCTAAAACACCCCAAACCCTACTTCTTTTACCAGAATTTTGCCTGTGTGCCTGTAACGCAATGTTGGCCGTATTAAAACGAGATAATTAGCTACGATTCTTATTCCTCGTGGTTACGGGCTGTTGCTTTCAGACAGGAGACGCACGATGTTCTAGCTGAGGTGCGAAATACAATGCAATCACTGTCCAGCATCCGTTCATCTCTGCTAATAAGGTACGCGGGTTGCCGCTCTGCTAGGCGCCGTCCACACACTCCAGTGAAGTGCTGCTGGCTCGAATGTCCAGATGTACGTCGATCGTGGTCTGCTGGGCTGTGTAACGTCCCATGAAGAAAAGATATTAGTATTCAGTGACACTGTAATGAATGACAAATATATCAATTTTGCGAGAGTTGCTGTTAGATTGTTTTTCACACGAGTACTATTCAAGGTCTGTTGAACGATTGTCAGGTATGATCTTAAATAGAAATTATAAACAGTATATTGTGTTTTTCATGGTAACATCACCCAATACACATTTTAAGAATTTTCATGATTTCAGCTGCACTCGCAGCATCTTTAATATCGGCCGCTGAACTGCAGTCTCCGGCTACCATTTCGTATCTAATTCATATAAATAATTATCAAATGAATCATGGACGGGAGTTGAAATAAAATGGGACTTTTAAGAATTATTTTTCAGCTTGGACTACGATCTTGCAAGGAGTTGGAATGCAGCATCATGAGTCAGATCGGAATGAAATTTACGTAAACAGGTCTATGGACCAAACAGAAGAGAATGTTAGAAATGTTTTCTGTGTTGTGGCGTAACAACAATTATAGAACTTAGTGGCAATTCTCATGCTTAACATGATTTACAGACTGCTTCCAATCAGACATTAATGCAACCTTTTATTTAACTTTTTCAACATAAAGTTCCATCAGCTTTTAAGGCCACATCTGTAAGGCCTCCCCCCACCGATGCTGCCGAATTCTCAGCCCTAGTCCCTTTACGTTGTGCCTATACACAACCTGCTGCTACTTTTTGGTATTCAGAGAGCAGCTGCTGTTAAGTCAGGCTACAGAACTGTGACTCACAGGTTGTAATACACACAGGGATGAGAAAAGTCATAAGACTGCGTTATTCTCGGATAGAGGTGACGTACATACATAATTAAAAAATAATGATGATTTGGCGTAGCTGTCATTTGTGGTCTCGCATTCCATGTGAAATTATTTCCAACCACTTTATCTCTGAAAGACGGATATTAAGAGAATGTAAACGTAGAATGACAGTTGGAGCTAGAAGCAAGTGTATTCTGTATCCTAAATCGTTTGGGAATTCAATATTCAGAGATGCATGGTGTTGAGAATGTGCCTAGAATACCAATTTTGCAGCATTACACCGCACAGAGAACACAGTACGAGACGGACTGCAATTAACGACGGAGACCAGCGCCGTTTCAGTAGAGTTATCAGTCGCTAGCTGGAAACACGGCGCTGCACAGGTATTTGTTTATTCCAGTGTTAGTCCATCTCTCCTTCTCTTTCCTCTCTGTATCCTTCTTTTCTTTCCTTCTGTCTCTGTCTATCCCAAATCCTCTCATCCTTTCCCCCTCTTTTCATCCCCTATCAGTTCATCGTCTACTACCCTCTCTTGTCCGTCAGAACCTTTCCCTTTTTTCTACCAATCACCTCCTCGTCTCTGTGTTGAACTCCTGCTCCACCTCCATTGTGTTGTCCATCTGCGATAAATTTATAATTCTTTTAACTCTCTTGTTTTTTTAGTGAAGTGGTGTCTACGTTTAGTGCGAGTTACCCTTCGCCATGTACAGTATGAAATCTTGGGTATATAGTGATATTTCTCTGGTTTTGGAAATTAAGAGTGAAAAATTTCATCAATCTACGAATTAAAACCTTGGATTTTTGTCGAAGTTCTTAGATAAAGTACCCTCTGCCGCGCAGCATACAAATTTTTAGGTAGAAAGTGACTGTCTCGCAGTCTGATGAATGGTACTGCACAGCATAAAATAAGAACGCAAAAGACGGTTTTTCAGATTTGTGTCAGTATTTATGACATCATAATTTCCTAAAGTGTGGGTCTTAAAATGAAATAATTTTGTAGGTTTATTCATTACCATAAATGGTTACTATCTGCAAAATATAATGCGAAAACATTCATTAGCAAAGAAGTAATAAACAGAAACGCCATTCATAATTCGGTAGTTTTCCATTGTTTAAGAATTGTTCTAATCGTTAGAGAACGGTATCCGTGTTTGCAAGTTCAATTGAATCCTTAAAGGCGTAGAAGATAGGTAATAATCTGTCATCGTTGCAAATTGACATCATCAATTATAGAATGAAGGCTTTCACGGCAGGTGTCGTCATTACTTAAAGCTTCCGGGCGTACGCCGCTTTACCTCCGAGGACGCCTGCCGCAGACGAGGGCGAAACGTCAGGGGAAAGTTTTGTGTATGGACCACGGCATCGCAGCCCGGAAGCTTTAAGTAATGACATCATCAAGTTCTTCAAATCTATGCGAATTTTAGTTAAGAACAATTTCAACATGTTGTAAATGAAAGGTTTCAACACGTGCTTTTTTTCTATTCCTTGTGAAGGATCTCACGCTATTACTTTTGTTACCGTCTTATTTATACATATATTGACGATAACAATACTTATTTGTTTTAAATGATGCAGGCAGTCTTTTACTGGTTATAGTGACTCACACGGACCGTACTACTACACGAATTTTCAAGGTACTGGGATGATAAAATACACTAATTTCTGTGAACTTACGATATAGCTATCTTACCTTCTCATTAGACCTTTCTTATTCGCCTATTGAAGGCAATCGGTTTTTAATGACGCAAGTGCTTTGTGTCATAAATCGTGATCAATGTGTGTTGATATCGGAACGGAAAACATTTTTAAACTTCTACGTTTGTAACTAATTTATTTATGAACCAATTGTTAAATTCATTTTGAAGACAGTCAATTTGATCAAAATTGATCTTATGGTTAGAAAGTTTGAAGTTGACGTTGATGAGCGTGCCCCTCTACATTCAGACACGCTCTATCAGTCACGCATGTGCAGAACCTCTTTAAAAGGAACACAGACGGGCTATGCTCCTGAACCTGTTTCGCGGAGTCTAGACGAATAGGAATGTAACATAACGAGGTATATACATGTGCTGTATATTTAAGATTACCCCAAATATGTTACGATTAACAGTATTCAGACAGAAATAATAAATAAATGCCGAATGTGTCAGAAATAAGAGTTTTCCGTGTTCATGTGCCCTTATGCAACAGTCACGACCGTTGAACATTATTGTCAAGCTACGATGGATTTCCATGCTTGATAATACGCTGTATAAACTGGATACAAGGGTTTCATGATTGATAGGAAGAACACTCTCGACAGTTCCAGTTAATGTTTTGGCCACCCAGATACCCGACATGAATCCCATCGAATTGTTATGAAACATAATCTAAGAGGTCAACTGAAGTTACAAATCCTGTAGTGGCACTTTGTCAATTATAGATGGTTCTAGAGGCATATTCCTGAAGGGGGCTTCCAGCGACTAATAGGGTTCATTCCCCGTCCAACTGCCACACTTCACCAACAAAAAGGAAGGGCGGCACAAAGTTAAAAGATATCCATCAACTTCCGCCACCTCAGAGTGTACTGGATCAATCTCAGAAAAAATTATGCCTTCCAGGAAATATGTTGGAATATTACTTCCTTTAGAAAAATGAAATGCCTCAAAAGAGAGGGAAAATAGGATACCGACTGATGAGGCCTGGCTATGATAAATTTTTGACAAAGACACATTTGAACAAAATTGGCCGATAATTGGAAGTAATATTCCAATAAGGTATGGAAATGGAAATGAGCGTATGGCTTTCTTGGCCGGGAGAACCCTTGCAGGTTTGTTCGGCCGCCGTAGTGTAAGTCGTTTTATTTGACGCCGCGTGGGCGACTTACGTGCCAATGATGATGAGATAATGATGATTAGGACAATACACAACACCCAGTCCCCTGCCGGGAATCGAACCTAGGCCTCCTGCATGGTAGTCAGCGACGCTACCGCTGAGCTACGGATGGGACTCTAATAAGGTGATTCGCACTGAAGCACTGCCAGTTGAATAACAAAACAGATCCTGTATTAACTTGAAATTGAAAAGATTAATTTTTCAGGGATTATGTTTGTACTGACTTACACAAATCATTTCGGTACCTACAGTAATAGACATTATTAAACTCAAAAATTGGCTTTCGTACGATGTTGCGAGAGCGAATTGTAGCATGGCCGATATTGTAATGAGAGTAGAGTATGGGTAGTTCAGATTATTTCCTTTTAACTTTACGAAACAGGTCACAAAGCTCAGGGCCACTAAAATGCTTGGCGTGAATCTTGAAAATTACAAAACACTAGTCTGTGCATTCTGATATCCAAGAATTAGCCTCTCTACCGCTATCAATGCGAAACCGTGCAACTATAATTTTTACATGAGACTAATTGAAATTAACCCCGAGACTGTAAATGAAGGACCAGTGAATAAACAGAAGCATGGTTTGCAATTGAATTTAACTTCATTAAGAAACGCCAGATCCAACAACTGTAATTAATCAGAGACAGATACACTTACGCCTATTCCATGAATAAAAAAGTCAGAGAGTTTACGACAACGCTAAGTAAGTTGCGCAGGACAGCAAAGTTATCGAAGAAGGAATCAATATCCAAAAACGCTTGGCATGAGCGCTGGAGAGCATTCAAGTCGCACAAAGAACTTTTTTGGTCCGATCCGTTTTGGTGCCTGCATACTGAAGGTATGCAACCCTTCAGACATCTGGACGTCCTGATCCTACACTACTGGTCATTAAAATTGTTTCACGAAGAAGAAATGCAGATGATAAACGGGCATTCATTGGACAAATATATTATACTAGAACTCACATGTGATTACACTTTCACGCAATTTGGGTGCATAGATTCTTAGAAATAAGTACCCAGAACAACCACCTTTGACCGAAATCAGAAAGGAAACTACATAAATTCGTGTTTCCTTGCAATGAATTCTTAGTAAATGAAAACATCGACAGATGCGAAGAAACGTCTTTATGTTTTATATTCAAATTAAACTCGCAAAAATAAGCACTTTTTTTCTTTCCATGGCATTGCAAGGCATGCGGGATACAGCAAGTAAAATAAAATATATTTTTTCGTGTCGTACCTGCAGTGGCAGCGGTTTGGTATGTTAACGTTGACAACGAAATATTCGCTTTAGGGGGATCATTAATTTACTAATCGGAACAACATTAATTATTTATTTTGTTATAAACACTAAGAATTATTCCCCTCATTATACATGACTGATTTTCTAAAAAGGATTCAATGGCCATTGCCAACATCAATACACTACACCGCTGACGTAAGGAAAATCGTAGCCCTTGTTTCAATGCATTACACCTCAGTTATGAGAAGAAGAAACGCTGCATCGCCATCAATTAGTTGTTTGGTATACTATGTAAGTAACAGCGCTACTGCGATGCAATTCAAGCATCTCATACGCGAGAAACTACAAATTACGATGACTTTTTTTCCCCTAATCCGATTTTGATTAAAAGAAGCCCATGTTACTCTCCAAAGTATTCTCAATTTACCTCTGAAAACTTATGAAAGTTCGTGTAGTACTTTTGAAGAGTATCCTCAACGAATAGACATACACGATGGATTATGATATCTTTACTTTCTCTGATCCTAATTTAATTATTGAAGCCTCTATGTAACTACATGATACGCTCAGGTAAAGTGTGAAAACCTCATGAAGATTCGTCAAGTAGTTTTGGAAATAAGAGGATTTTAATAGCTGAACAAACAACACCACGGTTACTGAAATCACTTAAAATTAAGATATCTTTCTTTTTTGTGACCCGATTTAGATAAAATTATGCCTATATGTTGACCCAAACATTTCTCATGTTTTGTGTGAAAACCGCATGGAGATTCGTCCAGTAATTTTGAAGTGAACAGCGACAGGTCTACATTTACAGATTTATTATTAGTATAGATGAGATATGAAGTCATAAATAGTTTGGTTCATGAAAAACCCCATCATCGCGCATGAGGTTTCGATTTATTACGTCATTACTGCTAACACCATTTACGAAAGATTTTGCAGACGTGAGTCACATGTACCACTGAATGTACCTTCGAATTTACATCATAGTACGACACATATTTCAGGAGATATGACATCTTAAACAATGAAATT
Source organism: Locusta migratoria (assembly GCA_026315105.1). NCBI lineage: Eukaryota > Metazoa > Arthropoda > Insecta > Orthoptera > Acrididae > Locusta > Locusta migratoria. Next base: position 308,087,290 of record CM048744.1, read on the forward strand.
TCTGAGTAACTGCTACATCATGCACTATTTTTCACATCGCCTCCTAAAGTAATGGATCTATTTCAACTAAACTTGGGACACACATTGCTTACTGTCAGACAATATTCGCTTTGGGGTTAAAACTACGTACGACACATATTTCAGGAGATATGACATCTTAAAAAATGAGTCACCAAAACTTTCCCATCACAAGTATCAATAAATATTTTTTATAGTCTGGTTTTGAATTAAATTAATGTTATACATCTTTTGAATATTGTTATTATTTTTCTTTCTTTGGATAGTGCACTTGCCGGCCGTGGTGGCCGAGGGAACTGCGGCGCGCCAGTCACGGTCTGCACGGCCACTACAGTCGGGGGTTCGAATCCCCCGTCTGGCATGGATATTTGTGCTTAGTGTAAGGTAGTTCGTAAGTAGTTTGTAAGTTTAGGGACTGATGACCCCGTAGTTAAGTCTCATAAGCTATACAAGCATTTGAACATTTGCATACTGAACTTAGCATTTTGTTCATCAAGCGTATTTCCTTCTATTACTCTTTCATAATTTCTAAGCTGGTTTTCATGGATACATAAAGATGAAGTATTTTTCGAGTTTTTAAATCCGTTTCTAATATAAGACTGAAAAGATATACCCAGGCAATGCCGGGTTGACCAGCTAGTCAACAATAAGTAATGAGTGAACAGGAAAACTTTAAGTGAGAGCACTAATTTCTTATTTCCAGCAGTGTTTCTAGATAGATAGATCTGAAATATCACACCATTTAATCTACTACTCATAGATAGCTTGTGCTTACTTACTACGCGGAGTTAGCAACTTTTAGAACAAACGAAACGATAGTGACTGATAAAGAAATGCGTATAATTGAAAAAAAAAAAAAAAAAAAAAAAAAAAAAAAAAAAAAAAACCATAATAGGAAGCTCCCATACAGGTGTTATTCACAAAGACAAATAAAAGTGAAATGTACTTCAGTTTTTAAATGGAAACTTTACGGATCGATGTGCGTTACCAGCGGCAATTCGTTGTAGCTTGAAGGAAATATTTCACATCAGTAATAATGGTTTGACGTTCATGAATTTCTCACGATAGGATTCTGACGTTTTCGGCGATTAATGTCAGACGTTCCCGCCTTAGGACCTCCAATCAAGTTGATTTATTGCCCTCGGAGTTCTTTTCCCGCCTCTTTCTTCCGATACTCGGAAGAAATAAAGCCACGCCACATGCAAGGTAGCAATTTGACATCAAAATTCATTCTAGCTGCTATTGTGGACAGTCAAGACATCATGATTTCCACGCGAAAGGCGCTTGATAAGCTAAGTAGGACCAGCTGACATACTACTTAATGGAATATATCGCACGTAATGCAGTGTTGAGTAGCAGTCGGTTAAGAAATGAAGTGGTTATGTTAAGTCTCTTGAACTTTAATCCTCTATCAGCAAAACTTTCTCGGTGATATGTGAACAGAGGATGGTTAATGATGCCCATTCCGAACGGTAGCGTGGAAAGAACCAAGGCTGTTGGTTAACGTTTGCTTCACAACTTTGTTGACAGCGTCATTACTCACTGCCCTACGGCTACATCACAAGAGTAATTACAATAAAACGTGTTCTATAAATTAATACTTACAGCACTAGGCAAATAGGCGAACTAGTAGAGCAAGAAAATTGAAGAAAACTCAGTGGTGGAATGACAGAACACGAAATGCTGTCCTTTCCAAGAACAACATGCCTAGAAAGAGTTCAAAGACCGTAGGCCAACCGACCATAACATGGAACTATACATAGTTGCAATAAAAGAAATCGGACAAATTGTTACAGACGAACAAGACCAGTTGTTGAGCAGTTGTAACGATGGGTTGTTAGAGGATATCTGGAGTAATGATGAAAAACATGAAAATAGATTACTAATATACCACGTGCGTAAGAGATGATAATGAATTCTCATCACTGATGATGATAACATTAATGAATAGTGCAAGAAATATTTCTACAAATTATTAACTGTGATATTCATTTGGGCCGCGGTGGAGAAGCCGAGCAGTCTAAGGCGCCTCGCTGCGGAGCGCGCGGTTGCTCGCCGTCGGAGGTTCGAGTCCTCCCTGGGGCATGGGTGTGAATGTTGTCCTTAGGTTAGTTTACCTTAGTTCAAGTAGTTTGTAACCTACGGACTGATGACCACGCAGTTTGGTCCGATTGATTTACAAACATTTGAAATTTTTTTGATATTCATTAACATTTAGGTCACGGCCAGGAATAAAAACGGGGATCTACTGCTTACTAGGCAGCCACCGTGGCATTTGTAAGTAAAGCGAATGCACTGAACAACGTAAGTACGTATCCCACCCACAGTATGCAATGTGTGTGCCAAGTTTAGTTTAAATAGGTCCATTATTTTAGGAGACGACGAGAAAAATAGTTCATTATGTAGCAGTTACTCTGAAATTTCGTTGTCATACATCACTGTAAAATAAATAATTACATGATAAATCAAATAAATGTAGGTAAAGTGACTGTCTAGCAGCAGGAGTTTTCAACTCCCAATCCCATCCGCAGCACAAATTTTTATCAGTATGGTTTTCTGCCGGCCCCGGTGGCCGAGGGGACTGAGGCGCTCCAGTCACGGTCTGCACGGCCACTACGGTCGGGGGTTCGAATCCCCCCTCGGGCATGGATATTTGTGCCGTCCTTAACATTAGTTAGTTCGTAAGTAGTTTGTAAGTTTAGGGACTGATGACCCCGTAGTTAAGTCCCATAAGCTATACAAACTTTTGAACATTTATATAGTTTTCTGATGAATTCTTTGATCTGTTGAGACTACATCTGTCTCTTGAAAGTGAATTTATTTGATGTGAAATATGAGATGGAAACATCCCACTCACCAAGACAGTACAGACACTTACCCTGGACAATGAATCAGAAATATTATTTAGTGACGTTGAATATTCCTGGAAATATATCCTAATTGTAAGACCAGCTGCTGTTAATGAATTTCTTGGGTAATGAATCTACAGAATAATTCATACTGTTTGGAAAGATGAGTAGAGATTTTAATTGACTCAAAAACAGGAATCACCATTACAGTTTTAAAGAAACAAGATAGAAAAAATATAGTAAATATAGGGGTATCACCTTAACATCTCAAGTGGGTGAACGTTACGAAAGAAATATTGAGCCTAAGATTATACCTCTAAGCTGCGGCGGAGCGGCCGAGCGCATTGAGGCGCTATGCTACGTTCCCCGTCGGGGGTTCGAATCCACCCCCCCCCCCTTCGTGCATGGATGTTTGTGCCGTCTTTAGTATAAGCTAGTTTATAAGTAGTTTGTAAATTTAGGGACTGATGATCCCGTAGTTGAGTCCCATAAGCCCTAGAAACATTTGAAATGTTTTTTACCCCTTACTAAATCAAATAGGTTTGATGAACATTGTGGATTTAAAAAGGGGAGATAAACAACGGAGCTAACACTTGTCCTTTCCAGTTGATGGAAAAACACAACCAAGACAAACGAGACCAGTGCTTATCCTTTCTGAACATCAAGAAAGAATTTAATGCTGTGAACAGAAAGAAGGCGTGCTAAGTGCTGAAGTGCCGGCCGCGGTGGCCGAGGAAACTGAGGCGCTCCAGTCACGGTCTGCACGGCCACTACGGTCGGGGGTTCGAATCCCCACTCGGGCATGGATATTTGTGCCGTCCTAGTTCGTAAGTAGTTCATAAGTAGTTTGTAAGTTTAGGGACTGATGACCCTGTAGTTAAGTCCCATAAGCTTTACAAACATTTTAATTTTTAAGTGCTGAAGTATTTGTGCACGTAAAATCTGAGTAGTTAACGATAAAAGTCTGCCATTAGTTGACTATTAATATCTGCCAAATTGATATATTTTGGAATATGTATTAACCAATTTTGATAATATACCTTGAAGCCAGCCTCCAAAGAGTAGGCCTATTTCAAACTTCGCATATAAACTGTACGATAGCTGTAGTTAGCCAGCTGTATTGTTGGTCATACGAATGGGAGCAAGTGTGAGTAAAACAAAGAAAGAAAGGGGGGGGGGGGTGGAATCAGGATCTGAAGGATGGAGGAAGGAAGTTTAGGGTTTAACGTCCCGTCGACAGGTTGGTCATTACAGACAGCCCTAACGCTCGGAGCTTTAGGTAAGGATAGGGAAGGAAGTCGGCCGTGCCCTTAGATAGGAACCTTTCCGGCATTTGCCTGGAGTGATTTAGGAAAATCATGGAAAACCTAAGTCAGGATGGCCGGAGGTGAATTTGAACCACCATCCTCCCGAATGCGAGTCAAGTGCATTACCGCTCAAACAGAAATAGAGCCATAAATTGTGTACCTTCCTCATCAAATGTATTACAGCGGTGCAGAGGCATAATAATATACCACATGCAGTGAAATTATAGGTATAAGCTGTTCCAAAGGTTATAGAAAATAGAATATCTGTTCCCTAAAGCCGGCCGCGGTGGCCGAGGGGACTGAGGCGCGTCAGTCACGGTCTGCACGGCCACTACGGTCGGGGGTTCGAATACACCCTCGGGCATGGATATTTGTGCCGTCCTAGTTCATAAGTAGTTCGTAAGTAGTTTGTAAGTTTAGGGACTGATGACCCCGTAGTTAAGTCCCATAGACTATACAAACATTTGAATTTTTTTTGTTCCCTAAAAAGAATGTGGATAGGTTGGCTGAACATGGTAAAGTGACAAAAAAAATAAACAAATAAATAAATAAATAAAAATAAAGAAAAGAAAACGTAAGAAAGAAACATACTTCGATGTCCCGCAAACAACAGTAATACACAGACTGAAAAATGCATAAGAGCTGGAAAACCTCGTATGATATCTTTAAACATTTGAAACTTCCTCAGATAGTGAAACTGTGTTACGGATCGGGACCCGAGCCTGTCGTTTTTGCCTTTCGCGAGGAACTGCTCCAGCAACTGAGGTATCAAAGGACGACAGACGTTCCCGCCTCCTCACCCTTCTTCCACTTCATGTCTCGCACAAGGTTTTAATCTGCAATGGAATTTCGAATCAACTTAAACTTTGGATAAATGCGATGTTTAAAATAATGTAGGAGACACCTTCCATGAACCAGCTGTCCCAGAATTCACGACGGCACAGAAAACACATTCTAAACAAAAACATAAAGCCTTTGCTCAACGAACCAAAAATATGTCACGACAGTAAATGGTGGCCAGACTCTCTGTTGGAGAAATTTTATAAGAGATAATTAAAAAATTTTCTCCCACTAGAAATATAGAAGAAAAAGTTTCAATCTTCTGAAATGAAAGAATGAATTCTAAATGGTCTCGAAAACTGTTTATTTGTAATAAATGAAAAACAAGATTAAAATATTACTATACACAACAAATAACTAATACTAGAAGTTAACTTAGAGTTGTAAGCAACAAGGTTTTTGCGACTTTACCGTTAATATTGTCGCGTTGAAATGGGAGCAGGCTTGACTTCGAAGACAACTGAACACAACACTTATACTCAAAGCACGTCATGGGTCCCCTGTATGACAGTTCAGACGTTCCTGTCGTGGCTTCATCAGGAACATTACTGTCCTTAAAGTCCTTGAACAAGAAACCATTGTCGTCTACCTGCTCTTTAGGATCGTAGTAAGGCTTCATGCGCAGGACGTGAACAATGTCTCTTGGTTTTTGACGTTTCGACGACGGCTCATAATCCTCAACTTCGTATGTGACGTCTGACAGGTGGCGTATGGCACGATACGGACCAAAGTATCGCTTCAATAACTTTTCTGACAGTCCAACCTTCCGTACAGGGGTAAGAATCCATACCAGATCTCCTGGGCTGTACACAACAGGTCGGTGCTTGTCGTTATACCGCTGACGGTCCTTCTCCTAGGCGTCCAGTGTCCGTATGCGAGCCAGCTGTCTTGCTTCTTCGACCCTGGTGATGAGCTGTTTAACATAGTCATCCTGAGTGTCGTCCGGTTGGAACGGGAACAGCGTATCCATTGTCGTCTCAGCTTCACGGCCATGGAGCAGGAAAAACGGACTGAAGCCTGTGGTGTCTTGTCTTGCGGTATTGTAAGCAAATGTCACGACTGGCAGAATTGTATCCCAATCCTTGTGCTCAACATCGACGTACATCGACAGCATGTGGGCTAACGTTTTGTTGAAACGTTCCGTAAGACCATTTGTCTGAGGATGGTATGCAGTTGTCATTCTGTGGACAATGTTGCACCGTGACATTTCCTCTGATACTAGTTTTGACTGGAATACTTTTCCACGATCAGATATCATGACACGTGGTGCTCCATGCTTCAAAATAATGTCTTCTACAAGGAATTTTGCGATATCTGGAGCTTCTGCAGTCGGCACAGGTTTGGTGACAGCCTAGCGTGTGAGGTAGTCAGTGCAGACTATTATCCAACGGTTACCGGTTGTCGACTTCGGGAACCTCCCTAAAAGATCGATCCTAGCAAGGTGGAATGGAGCTGCTGCCGGCGGAATCGGTACGAGATTTCCTGGAGGTAATTGCGGCACATGCTTCCGTCGCTGGCACTCTTCACAGTGACTCACACAGTGCTTGACAGATCGGTAGAGACCTTTCCAGTAATACCTGCGTCTGATTCTGTCTAGGGTCTTTCACGAATCCCAGATGACCGGATATTGAAGCATCATGGAAATATTTGAGAATAGCTGGCTGGAGATGAGCTGAAACAGCAAGTAGCCATTTGGGGCCCAGTGGATCGTAGTTGCTCTTGTACAATGTTCCGTTTATAAGTTGGAACTCTCCATTGGTCGGTTCTCCTTTCTCCAAGGCCTCTATAATTTTTAATAGTGTTGGATCTTCCCTCTGTTCAGCTGTAACGTCATCTAATTCAGTGAGAGCTGAAATTTCATTAATGCTGTTGTGTTCCACTAATGGATTCCTCGAAAGGCAGTTGGCATCCTTGTGTTTGCGCCCGTTCTTGAATACCACTGTGACATCGTACTCTTGGAGTCTTGGTGCCCATCTTGCTAGTCGACATCATGGATCCTTGAAGCTAGTCAGCCAACACAAAGAATGGTGGTCTGTCACGACGGTGAATGGTTTGCCGAATAAATACGGCCGGAACTTGTTGATAGCCCAGATAACCGCGAGACATTCATTTTCAGTTGTAGAGTAGTTTATCTCGGACTTTGAGAGTACTCTTGACGCATAGGCTATCACTTTTTCGGCACCTTCCTGAACTTGTACAAGCACTGCACCAATCCCATAGCCACTGGCGTCTGTGTGAAGTTCCGTTTCTGCATTCTCGTCGTACAAGGCCAGCACTGGTGCGGAAGTTAGAGACTCCTTAAGTGCTCGTAAAGCTCTTTCTTTTCTCTCATCCCAGTAAAACTTGGCGTCTCCCTGCAGAAGTTCTTGTAATGGCCGTGCCTTGTTACAAAATCCTTTTATGAAACGTCCGTAGTATGAGCACAGCAAGAGAAAACTACTCACATCACAAATGTGCTGAGGAGTTGGAAATTCTGTGACTGCCCCTACTTTATCTGGATCAGGACGAACACCATCTCCGTTGACTAGGTGCCCCAGGATTTTTATCTCTTTGGTGACGAAGAGGCACTTCTTTAGATTGGGGCGGAGACCTGCAGCCTAAACACACTTCAACACAGTTGACAGGCGACTCAGATGTTCTTCAAATGTTTTCGAGAAAACGACAATGTTATCTAAATAGCAGATACACTTCGTCCACTTAAGGTGTCGAAGCAAGTTGTCCATCATGCGTTCGAATGTGGCTGGAGTATTACATAATCCAAATAGCATTACTTTAAATTCATAGAGGCCGTCAGGTGTAATAAAAGCCGTCTTCTCCCTGTCAGCTTCGTCAACCTCGATTTGCCAGTAACCTGTCTGCATGTCCATAGTTGAGAAGTATGTAGCTCCTTTCAAGCAGTCTAAGGTGTCATCAATACGCGGCAACGGGTAGACATCTTTCTTTGTGATACTGTTCAGCCGCCGATAGTCGACACAGAATCGCCACGTGCCATCCTTCTTCTTTACGAGGACCACCGTAGACGACCAAGGACTCTCCGAAGGTTGAATAATGTCATCTCGCAACATCTTCTCCACTTCCTCCAGAATTATCCGTCTTTCAGCTGGCGACACTCTATACGAACGCTGGCTAATTGGCGGATGGTCCCCAGTATTGATATGGTGCTTTATCGTGGGCCATTTCGTCTGATTTTCCCCTGCTGAGGTGTGAATGCACCCGAAAATTGGCGTAGTATACCTAACACCCGCTGGCGTTGTTCCTTGGTCAGTCCAGGCCCTATTGGCAGTTCCACGTTTGTTTCCTCCAGCGTGTTGTCTGTACTAATAGCAGGGCATGGGTCTTCATTGATGACGTTGAGCTCACCGTCCTGGATTGGTTCAGCTGTCCCGATACACATTCCCTTGTGGAATAAGTTGTTACTGCTCGTGACAATTTGTGATCCAAATCTCTCCTTGGACACCGGTAATGCTTATGATAGCCGCTGGTATGTAAATTTCTTTTGTGAGCCTGATAAACTTTTTACTATCAACAAGAACTTCACAGTTTAACCTGTCATCTGTGTTTGTGACTGCAACTCTTCTCTTTGTCAACGTCGGTATCGACACATTGTCAACGACGAATAACTTCCAAGAAAATTCTGTATTACGTGTATCTGGCGGAACAACTTCTTCAATTTGCAGCTCAGATCTTCCACAGTCAATGATAGCTTGGGATTACTGAAGGAAGTCCCATCCGAGGATGACATTGTGACTACATTCTGTTAACACGACAAATTCAAACGGCTGCGTCCTGTTGTTGATGGTTATTCTTGCGACACAAGTTCCTGCTGGATGGACGTACTTTCCATTCGCGACCTTCAGCACAGTTGCTCCCGTATCACAGAACATTGTCTTGTTTAGTGTGCGGCAGTAATTATCCGATAATACAGAAAAAGAGGCTCCTGAATCAACAAGTGCCCGGACAAGTCGGCCGTCGATTATGACGTCGATGAGATTTCCCAACATCTTGGCGACTGTCGTCCATGGAGGATTTTCATCTGCGGCGGCCTCACCTCCGTAGACGGTCGCCTCGCTTAGTTTTCCTGGGCGCGGCGGCTAGGGGAGCGGCTGGTACCTCTGTACGGCGACGGTGAACGGCTGCGGCGCGTCGGGGAACGACCTCGTCTAGGGTGCGGCGATGGGCTTCTGCCAATAGGTCGATTGAACTCATCAGCAGGTGACTGCCTTGGATAGAACTGCTCCGACGGCTGGCGTCTTGCGGCAAAATAATCATCGAATACTCGCCTTCTCTCTCTGCAGTAGCGTACGACATGTCCAGGGTGTCCACAGTGGTGTGTTGTCTTCTGCCCTCCAGACGTTTGTTCTTCTGCGGGGCGTCATAGTTACCGGGGGAGTTAGCTGTGGTCGCGTCGGTCGGTTCATGGGCTGCCGTTTGGCGGCTGCACGTAAGTCATAGCAAGGCGACGCCATTCTTCACGTCGGGTGCGATTGACGGGGCAGACAGGAGCTAATGTTTGAAATACCTCGACCTCAGCGGCGTCGGCTCCCTCGTGACTTACAGGGCTCACATCCATGGCCATAATCTGATTCTCGCTCGGACTAATAGTCCCGGCTGCCATGCACTGTTGTAATTCTTCTCTCACGATTTGTCGTATGAGAGAAGCCAAGTCCTGCTGGTCTTCCACAACTGCCATAGGGACTACATTTGGGAGTCTGTCATATTTCTTGCGTCCAACCCTCCTTTGTTGCATCTCTTCAATACGCTGGCACCACTTGATGAACTGCCGGCCGCGGTGGCCGAGGTGACTGAGGCGCTCCAGTCACGGTCAGTACGGCCACTACGGTCGGGGGTTCGAATCTCCCCTCGGGCATGGATATTTGTGCCGTCCTAGTTCGTAAGTAGTTCATAAGTAGTTTGTAAGTTTAGGGACTGATGACCCCGCAGTTAAGTCCCATAAGCTTTACAAACATTTGAACATTTGAACTTGATGAACTCTTCTGTCGTAGCGACGTCTTTTATCAGAAGAGCTTGCTGCAATTCCCTTCATCAGGTGCGTGATTTTGTCCGCTTCAGTCATGTTCGGATTGACTACGGTACACAGGGCCAAAACACTCTGTATGTACGATTGTGTCGGCTCACCATGTCGTTGGGCCCGGTTCTTCAGTTGTTCTTTCGCCGAGCGGATTTGTCACTGGCGGTCTCCAAACGTCTTCTTAAGTTCCTCCTGGAACGTCTCCCAGTCATTCAACTTGTCTTCGTTGTTTTCGAACCATTGCTGGGCTTTTCCGTCCAGGTAGAAATAAACGTTGGCCAAGCACATCGTATGATCACACCTGTTGTACTTGGCGACTCGGTCGAACGCTTTTAGCCATTTGTTGGGGTCCTGTCCAGCATCTCCAGAGAACACCGACGGGTGTCTGATGTGCAGCTGGCTTATTGCTGGTTTCGTCTCCATCGTTCTTCTGATATACGGACTTTTGGAAGGATGTACTCGGTGTATCCCTTGTATTCCGGTTCCAGTCCGTGTAAGCGACGGCTTTTACGTTGCCTAATCGGAGGCACGGTGATGCAGCTGTTGCACAGTGTACCCGACGCCTCCACCAAACATTGTCACGTTGCAATAGAAGTAGGCTTGACTTCGAAGGCAACTAAACACAGCACTTATACTGAAAGCACGTTTATTACGAACTCAACATACACGCAGCACTGACTGCCTCTCAGGCAGAGTGCTCTGCTATTTATACACAGACAGAATTTACCAGAAATTAGAAGAACAGTTAACATAAGAAACAAGTAGAATTTACAAGTGAACATATGAAAGACGTAGAAACTTCTGGAATTGTTAACTGCGAAGAAATAAATTTTTGCCGATGGGCGGGATTGAACCTGCGACCTTCTGTACCACAGTCCGTGACGCTATCCCCTGCGCCACGCCGGCAGTCGGTGTTCGTGGTCTCTCGCGGCAATATATATATATATATATATTCGCAAACGAATAGTGTTTGTGTGTGCAGTAGCAGTAGGTATCAGTCTCCCATTGTGCACTATGATGCTAGAGGGTTGATAGTGATAAGAGAGTGGAAGATATGGGAATTGAAAGTTACTTACTTACGTAAAATTAGTCGTATGGATGGCAATAATTTGCTCTCCAGCAAAAACCACACCTTGTAGACGAACGATCTCTGTGTTATTGTAGTACAGAGCCTCCCGCTGTACACCATAGCAGTCGGTAGCTATAACAGGGTGGAAAAAATAGTGATTGAAAGTAGTCAGCTTATATAAAATTGGGACTGAAGACCAACGATGAGTTTTGACACTATAATAGCAAAGACCTTATATACAGTGCAACGTGACGCACATTCATCAGTTGGATTTTTGTTTTTGTTTTTTATTATTTTTTTATTATTTTTTATTGAAATGTTTAAAATGTTTGTTAAGCTTATGGGACTTAACTACGGGGTCATCAGTCCCTAATCTTACAAACTGCTTATCAACTACCTTATACTAAGGACGGCACAAATAGCCATGCCCGAGGGGGGATTCGAACCCCCGACCGTAGTGGCCGTGCAAACCGTGACTGAAGCGCCTCAGTCCCCTCGACCACCGCGGCCAGCTTTTTTTATTGATATACTTATTTATTTACTTTTGTAACAAGCGTACGAATAATGAAAAATAAGTGCATATTGCAGTTTGAAAAGTGAAACTACCAGGAAAGATGCCAAAGCGTAAGAAAAATATTTCGCGATCTCGTTCAAAAAGACAGAAAACTGCGCTGAAAAGTGAATCTACAGAAATTCATGTACCTTGTATATCTTACACAGTAGGCATCAGCGATTTTTCGATATTCCCATCCCTGAGGGGAACTGTCGATGTACGTCGATGTTGAGCACAAGGATTGGGATACAATTCTGCCAGTCGTGACATTTGCTTACAATACCGCAAGACAAGACACCACAGGCTTCACTCCGTTTTTCCTGCTCCATGGCCGTGAAGCTGAGACGACAATGGATACGCTGTTCCCGTTCCAACCGGACGACACTCAGGATAACTATGTTAAACAGCTCATCACCAGGGTCGAAGAAGCAAGACAGCTGGAACGCATACGGACACTGGACGCACAGGAGAAGGACCGTCAGCGGTATAACGACAAGCACCGACCTGTTGTGTACAGCCCAGGAGATATGGTATGGATTTTTACCCCTATACGAAAGGTTGGACTGTCAGAAAAGTTATTGAAGCGATACTTTTGTCCGTATCGTGTCATACGTCGCCTGTCAGACGTCACATACGAAGTTGTGGATTATGAGCCGTCGTCGAAACGTCAAAAACGAAGAGACATTGTTCACGTCCTGCGCATGAAGCCTTATTACGATCCTGAAGAGCAGGTAGACGACAATGGCTTCTTGTTCAAGGACTTTAAGGACAGTAATGTTCCTGATGAAGCCACGACAGGAACGTCTGAACTGTCATACAGAGGACCCATGACACGGTCCAGACCCAGGACATTGCAGCTGGCTCCACAGGGATCATAACAGCGGGTCGCTGTTTCTCCAGGAGAGGGAGCAATGCCGCGAGAGACCTCGAATACCGACTGCCGGCGTGGCGCAGGGGATAGCGTCACGGACTGCGTACAGAAGGTCGCAGGTTCAATCCCGCCCACCGGCAAAAGTATATTTCTTTGTAGTTAACAATTCCATAAGGTTCTACGTCTTTCATGTGTTCACTTGTAAATTCTACTTGTTTTTATGTAAACCTTCTAATTTCTGGGAAATTCTGTCTGTGTATGGATAGCAGAGCACTCTGCCTGAGAGTCAGTCAGTGCTGCGTGTATGTTGAGTTCGTAATAAACGTGCTTTCAGTATAAGTGCTGTGTTTAGTTGCTTTCGAAGTCAAGCCTACTTCCATTGCAACGTGACAATATTAGTATTATTATTATTTTAATCCCAAACAGTGTACAGAGTGTCGTAAGGTGAACAGGCGTTGTTTAATTTTAGTAGCCAATCCAACTGCAATTGCGGTGGCTGGCGCCCCTCGTTACCTGCTACTGCCTCCGTTGCCTCCTCCCCCCACCCCCACAACCCTTGAGACGGCGGGCACTGTGCGTAACGCGGCGGCAGGCGCGCCAACGTCTGGGGCGCGCTCTGAGGGTGCGCCGGGCCTTACGAAACGCGATTACCCGCTGATTGTGTCTTCCCTTCCGGAAAACCTGATTACACGACCTGCAGGGCACCCTTTGGTTGCCTCGCTATCGTAAGGCACGGCAGGCAGCGCCCGCCGCCGACCGCTTAAGTGCGAGTAATTCTCGACCACCGGCCGAGGGCGCAGTTACGTAGCCGCTGACGTTCTGCTGGGCCTAGCGAAATTAAGCAGTGCGCCTCTTATGGTTGTGAATCATAACAACATGCTGTAGATCAGGAAATATATTTCTAGTTCCTGAAACTCAATTGTTATTGTTGTTTGATAGTCAAATGAATAACACCCAATTCTTTGTGCCATCTTCAGTGGTCCGCAAAGGACTAAAACAGAAGTGTGTTTAATTACGGCTACGGCTACGGCTACGTGCTTTACAAATACTTTACAATTCCAGGAACATGTGTGCGTATTTGTATGTTTCCGTGGGGACGAGGTATAAAAACCGCAGACGGAGACCACTACACGAATGCATTAAGGGAAGAGGGTGGCAGAAATAATGAAAAACTCTCAATTTTTTATTTGATTATTTGAATTTAGATTGTTATCCCAAATTTTTTCTTTGACATTCAAACTACAAATGGTATAAAAAATTAAAACCTTAAGCAGTTTGCCTTTGAACATATAAAATATAGCTTTAGATGGCTGTCATTTCCATATACACCACAGAAATTCTAGAAAACTGTCTGCATGGGAAAACGCAGAACCCAAATAAAAGTTTCAAAGCTCTTATTGGGAAGAGTTCTCCAAATACTGTATTTGTTTCAACTTTGGTATTGAAGATTTCTGCTTTGGAAGCTGCAGCAGTGTTTAATGATTGGAATGTAATAAAACTTCACAGTCAAAGGAAGTTGGGCTTTATACCTGGAGTCTTCACTGAGCAGGTACTGCAGCCCATCGATGAGGTACGATTCTCGAAGGCAGGGACTTAAGTACAGAATTTAAAAAAAAAAAAAAAAAAAAAAATAGAAACAATCTAGGCAAAGGAGCAGAGGAGCTAAAAGAGCTGCACAGGATGATGAGGAAGAACTGGAATATGGATATGGGCAGTTTTCGCTAAGGTAGGGTGGACATTTTATTTTTTTTTATTCTTTTACGTTTAATCCAAACTTTGAAGCGATTTTTCTGCAACTTAAGGAACACGGGAGGCAATACTCACTTTACGGCTTATCCTAGAAGATAGATTAAGAAAAGGCAAACCAACATTTCTAGCTTTTGTAGATTTGGAGAAGGCTTTTGACAACGTTGATTGGAATAAACTCTTCAAAGTTCTGAAGCAAGCAGGAGTAAAATATAGGGAGCGTAAGGTTATTTACAACTTGTACAAAAACCAGACAGCGGTTGTCAGAGTTGAAGGGCATGAAAGGGAGGCAGTGGTTGGAAAGGGAGTAAGACAGGGTTGTAGCCTTTCCCCAATGATGTTCAATTTGTACATTGAGCAAGCTATAAAGGAAAGCAAGGAGAAATTTGGTGAAGGAATAAAAGTTCAGGGTGAAGAATTAAAAACATTGCGTTTTGCCGACGACATAGTAATTCTATCAGATACAGCAAAGGACCTGGAAGAGCAATTGAACGGAATGGACTGTGTGCTGAAAGGTGCATATAAGATGAACATTAACAAGAGTAAAACTAGGGTAATGGAGTGCAGTGTAAGAAAATCAGGTGATGCTGAAGGAATTAGATTAGGTAACGAAACAATAAAGGAGGTAGATGAGTTTTGTTACTTGGGCAGTAAAATAACAAATGATGGTCGCAGTACAGAGGATATAAAATGCAGAATGGCAGTGGGTAGAAAGGCGTTTTTGAAAAAGAGAAATTTGTTAACATCGAATATTGATTTAAGCCTAAGGAAGGCCTTTCTGAAGGCATTTGTATGGAGTGTTGCCTTGTATGGGAGTGAAACATGGACGATAAGCAGTGTGGACAGAAAGAGGATAGAGGCTTTTGAAATGTGGTGCTACAGAAGAATGCTGAAGATTAGGTGGGTGGATCGTGTAACTAATGAGGAGGTACTGAACCGAATTGGGGAGAAAAGAAATTTCTGGCATACCTTGAATAAAAGAAGGGATAGATTGGTAGGACATATTCTTAGACATCAAGGAATTGTGAATTTAGCGTTGGAGGGAAGTGTGTGGGGTAAAAATCGCAGAGGGAGACCAAGAGACGCATATAGTAAGCAGATTCAAGTGGATGTGGGTTGTCGTTCTTATGAGGAGATGAAAAAGCTTGCTCAGGATAGAGTAGGGTGGAGAGCTGCATCAAACCAGTCTCTGGACTGAAGACCACAACAACAACAACAAGGTCTTCTCTATTCAGGAACACATATGTCAGAAACTATTGGAAGGACTGAGATGAAATTTGGCACATCTATCCTTTTACATGTAAGCAATATTTAAGGGCAACACAATTTCAATATGCACATTATATGTAGTTTTATGGTTCATAATATAGCAAAAATATCATAGAAAAATTAGAATTAATTTACCAAAAATTACTGCATGTAATCATACATTTAGTAGTGTAGATTACTTTTCCATAAAAGAAAATGGTCATATTTCTCTGGAAATAATGAAAGAGTGTACTTTAAAATATTAATGAAACAAAAATTTGAAATTCTTTGTTTGTTTGTAAAACCATCGGACTCTACTGCGTGGTTATTAGTCTGTAGCTTACAAATATTTAAACTAACCTAAGGTCAACACACACATCCATGCCACAGGGAGAACTCGAACCTCCGACGCGGAAGGACTTGCGATCCGCAACGTGGCACTCCAGGCCGCGCGGCTACTCCTGCGCTGCTTGAAATTCTTTCGCAGAATTAAAGTGTTACAAAAATTCTGAACTTTTTTAAAGCATATCGAATCCCTATACATAAGTGTGCAAAATGTCAGTGAGATTGAACAAAAAGTGATAAAGATATGAATTTACTAAAGTATCAGTACAAGACTGCTACCGTCCCCCCTTAAGCAGGTTCAGATGGAGTTCGATGGCCGTTGTTAGGGTAGAGTTGCGTCGAAAGCTGAGTCATAGAAGTCTTACCATTGAAGACCTAAAGTGTGTTTCATAGGTACTTACTTATATTAGGCCAATGTTCATATTTCCTATGTGTAAATAATAATAGTAATAATAAAATTCAGAAGTATCTTTCATACAATAAATCTTTTTACTACATGCACTAACAATGCGTACTTAGTATCTTAAATATGGGTCGTGTGAGATTACCGCCTAATAGAAATACCGGTAATCAATAGCATTTGATAATTAAACAGTATGAAGTTCACTGCAAACATTGACCATGCCAATGGACTAAATGTTACACAATTTTAATCTTATTAATTATGGTAGCAATGTATGTACACAGTTGGGTGACAACATTTATAGTTAGGCCATAGGTAGAAATTCTCACCTTGAGATTTGCTGTGTGCTTGTAGCTGACGGGAGGCCAGCGAGCAGGCCAACGTTGGTGGCTTGTTCCAACTTAGGATTTTCCAGTTCGTTTCCGGTGAGGGGAGAGAGGGACAATGGCGAGTGCCAGGCACAGTGCAATGCACAAATATTCTAATATTACTGGCATTTGAAGTAATACGATGCAGTTAGGAACCTTTAAGGCCCTCATTACAAAATAGCCTGTTGATAAATAAACAATATAGTCACATCTGGCATAATATGTTTTATTGACAATGAAAAGTAATAAATTACCAACGAGGACAAGACAGTTACACAACTAGCATGGCAATTTTTGTTTATAAAAATAATATATTAACTATTTCTCATTTTATTTTCAATTAATCTTGTGTATTTTACCTTGAAATATTCAGTTAAATCACTTATCTGTGATATAAGAAATTGCACGATTATGATAAACAGTACAAAGGATGTTTATACCAATATAAAAACCTAAGAAGAAATTTGTTTAATGTGTAGTGTAATTATTTTCATTTTAAGGAAAGTTTTAGAAATGTATTGGCTGAGCGCTGTACGTTGGCAAATCGGTTAGAACAGCTCACATGGGGAAGTTGATGACGTAGGGGAAAAAACCCCGGCAGTTGAGCTTTCGGCGCGCGCACGCGCGCCTGGGCAGGAAGTGAGGACTCGGGACCATGTGGTGTGGCTGGCCGGGCGGCGTCGCTCTGCATCAGTCGGCATGTGGATCTCGAGGTGGTGACTTGAGATTTGTCTGTGGCAATCGCCACGTGTGGTTGCTCGTCGTAGACTGTACCAAGTTAAATCGAGTGCTACTGTGTGTTTGTGAATATTTAGCCGGTGGAACAAGGTGTGCATCGCATTGAATAAAAGTGACTGTGATTTGTTAATGTAACACGTGTCGTCGCATAGGCATGAACATAAACGGTGTTTGAGACAGCCACATGGTGTGAAAACAATTCACGACAAATATTCATTTTGTCTTGGGGCTCACGAGCTATAACTTTATTTGGTAAATGTGTCGACGTACAGACGTATCAGCCACAGGGTTCAAATATTGTGAAATAAACAACATAAAGTGAACTTTCACGTGTTTTCAAAAATAGTAGTTAGTACACCCTTTTCTCTCATGAACTTGATTTTATTATGAATTTTTGTGTTAATCATATGCAGGGAAGGAAAGCTGCGAACGTGTGTTATCATCCCCTAGAAAACGAGTCAAACAGTCGCAATCACAGTTCCAGTGTTTTTGCATGTTTAGGAAATTGGTCCGCAGCTGGTGGTTGTGAGTTTTAAAAATTACACTTTCTCTATTTTAAACTCTCACCCCGACCTTCACGCTCGCATTTGGGGGCTCGTCCGGGATAAGTTCACGTTGGGCTTGCTCGGACGGCGAGATTAGGGTGTGTATAGGACAGTGAACAGTTACGAACAGTTGCAAACAAGTGCGCGGACGCGACGGACAATTTCAAGTGTGTGTGGCGGCTGGCAGCAAGGAGCGGGATAAATTCACACTGGTCTTGCTCGGACAGAGAGGTAGGGTGTGCTTAGGACAGTGATAGTGGACAAAACAGTTAGCATAATCGGACGATACGTAAACGCGTCGCGCATTTAACGACGGTTGGTGACTGGCAGAGTTCGGGCGCGGGCATCCGTAACAGGCGTTCGACGGCGCATCGGCCCGGCAGCAGTGAGCGGCGGCGCGCGGGATCCACGCACTCAAATTTCATCTTCTGAAACGGACGGCAGTGATCGTGGGGACTTCGCAAGTCGTCAACGGAGCGTCGGGGCGCAGCAGCTTCGATTCTACAAAGGATAAGGGATGCAGTGACGACGTATTCCAGCCACAGCTTCTACAACAGACGGCAGCGAGCGTTGGGGACGTCGCAGCTCGTTGCAGCAACTTCTGGTTTAAACGATAAGCAAACCAGCTGGCGCTATAAATTCTTGTGTGTTAATCAAGCATTGACCTAAGAGCTCTGCAGAGCCTTGTCAAGAAGGTATTTTTCCCCTAAATGGATAAGATCAAAATTGGCCAGCTGAACGCAAAAAATTCCAGACTGGTGATGCAGGAACTCCGAAGGGTCACTGAGGAGATGAGACTTGACGTGGTCTGCCTACAGGAACCGTACTGTCTCTCTGGGCAGCCAGCCTACGCATCTGTGACCTACCAGAAGATCGCATTGCGACAAGAGCCTAAAACGGCAATACTGATTGTCAATAGATCCCTTAGAGCAACAGTGATCACGCAACAATCCGGCGCCCACTGCTGTGTCGTTGAACTTCAAACACCAAAGGGGCTGATAGTCCTGGTAAACATGTATTTCCAGTATGCAGATGAAATTGAAAGGCATCTTGAACATCTAGAAACGGTCATAACGACACTGCGTGGGCAACGGGTGGTTGTTGTAGCTGATCTTAATGCAAATTCCCCCTGTGGAACAGCCGTTCTCGGGATGATAAAGGATTGAAAGCGGAAGAGGCGATCATGGCCCTCCAGCTAGCCATTGCAAATGAGCCAGGAAACCCCCACACCCCCCCCCCCTACCTTTGTGGGAGGAGGTGGACAGGGAACGAACATAGACATAACTTTGGCGACAACAAATGTCATAAGAGACGTGGCGAACTGGAGGGTCCATGATCGCGACACTACCAGTGATCACAATCTCATCACTTTTGAGATCGGAGGAGATGAGTACGGCTGGGACACAGGGTGGGAGTGGCAAAGAAATTACCACAAAGCAGACTGGCAACGACTGGAGAGAGAGTGCAGGATACCTCTGTTTCCGGAGGGGGAACTGGATGTGGATGAGTGCGCTTAGGACCTGGTATCAGCCATCTCACAAGCCATAGAACTCGCCGTACCACTAAGGAGGAGGGCCACAGCGGCCTCCCGTTCGCCATGGTCGGCCGAACTACAACGACTGCGACAGTCGGTCAGGCAGGCGAGACGGTATTACCAACGGAGTGTGGTCTGGCAGAGAAGACAGTATTGGTTGCAGAGGTACAGAAACTTGAGGGACCAGTTCTTCAGGGAACTGAAAGCTACGAGACTGTGCAGCTGGGAGCAATACGTCAAGAGTCAACTAGAAACTGACCCCTGGGGCATGCCGTACAAGCTGGTGCGAGACAAGGTGCGTGCACCAATGGTTCTCTCGACTCTCAGGGTGGACGGCCGGACCACGGACTCTTGGCTGGAAACTGCCGAGGTCCTGCTCCGGACCCTACTCCCTGATGACGATGTAGCCAGTGACACGAACATCCAACAGGAGACACGGGCAAATAGTTCAGCCCCCTATACCAATGAGGTGATGGTCTACCCCTTCTCCCAGGAAGAGGTGGCCCACCACATTCGCAATCTCAAAAGGAGAAAAGCCCCAGGACCAGATCAGATCACCTCTGAGGTAGTGCAGTTTCTCGCCCCCCAGTTGGTGCCTCAAGTAACTAGGCTATACAATGAATGTTTAAGGCAGGGGAAATTCCCCTCGCCTTGGAAAAAGGCCAATGTAGTAATTATAAGCAAGGGACCTGATAAGGACATGGCTTTGGCCCATCTGCTTATTAGACATTCTTGGCAAGTTACTTGAGAAACTACTGGCTGATAGACTTGAAGCACATCATGTCTTGTGCAGGGTGAGCGACAGGCAATTCGGCTTCCGAGCGGGGCGATTGTCGTGTGACGCAATCGCCCTGGCGGCCGAGACGTCTGTGGCCTAACTGCGCAAAAGTATGTGGTCGGCATCATGGTGGACATCAGCGGTGCCTTTGACAACCTCTGGTGGCCTTCGCTCTTCTCTCGATTTCGAGAGATGGAGTGCCCAGGGCCGCTTTATGCTTGTGTAAGGGACTACTGTGTAGGCCGGGAGGTAAATCTATTATCCCCTAGCGGGGATAATAAGCAAGGGGAAGTAAGCAAGGGAGTGACCAAGGGGTGTCCACAGGGCTCCATCCTGGGGCCACTCTTTTGGGACGTGAACATGGAGCCACTGTTATACTACTTGAAAAATAGTCAAGATGCACTAGAGGTAATAGCCTACACTGATGACCTCCTCCTTATGGTCGGTGGCAAGAGCCGCGAGGAACTGGAACGCAAAATTGCTAATACCATTAACATTTTGACCTAGAAAATTTTGACTTAGAAAATTCAGAATCAAATTTAAAATCAGAAATAGAAACATTAAAATCAGAATTGAAAGCAGACTTTAAGGCAGACATTGGGGCACTACAAAATTCAATGCTTGGATTAAAGGCAGAAATAATCACAGACATTGACAAATATATAGGAAGTGTAACAGAACGGTTTGAAAATAGGGATAAGGAGATACATGCCAGAATTGGTGCTATTGAGACTAAGGTATGAGGCAAGTTAGATGCTGTGAAGCAAATATGTGATCACAGGAATGAGGGCACTATGCAGGCGTTGGCTGAGGTTGACAAGAGGATGGTGGCAGGTATTGAGGAAACAAAAAGTTTGTTGTCATGAAAATTAGAGAATACAGAATGTAACTTTAGGAAAAAGATAGAACATGTAGTGACAGTAAACTATACTGAGATTGAAAAGATGAACACTAGAATAAATAGTAAAATACTAACTTGATTTTATTATGAATTTGTTTTTGTTAATTATATGCAGGGAAGGAAAGCTGAGAACGTGTGATATCATCCCCTAGAAAACGAGTCAAACAGTCGCAATCACAGTTCCAGTGTTTTTGCATGTTTAGGAAATTGGTTCGCAGCTGGTGGTTGTGAGTTTTAAAAATTAAGCTTTCTCTATTTTAAACTCTCACCCCGACCTTCACGCTCGCAGTCGCCTATAATAAACCTCAAGAACGAGAAATTGCTGCTCACTGTCCTGTATTAAAACTTTATATGAAATTTTGTATTTGTATTTTCCTGTGGCGCCTGTTTAAAATATGGATAAGTCCCAAATTATCAAAACAGAGTCTTTTACACTTGCCGTCTCACTTACCATACATGCTTACAAAGTACACTGTCATATTTTCTTTCATTTAATATCTCCTATAAAGACAAATTTACCTAAAATAACCGCGCAAGACCACAAGAACACAAAGAAAGTTCATAAAATGAGTAACTCGTCAGGGAACTCTGGATAACTTATCTTACCTGAAACTTATTTTCAGTTGAGAAATATCCTATGTGAGTACCTACTGTTTGTATACCGGATGACTATAATTAAACTTTCCATATTCAACACGTTATAAAACGTTAACTAATTACAGTACGAGTACCAAACGTCGGAGGATTACAGTCAAATATATGGGGAGAAAAAACGAATGCAGAATATGTTAGATTGAAACGCCTTTGATGTGCTGCTACGGTACATCCTACTATTACATGCCGGTATCATTAATGATACAACAGGGTTTAGAAGAGTCTGAATGCGCAGAATTCAGTCTGCACAACATAACGAAATTTTTCCGTAGGTATACTGGCTACGTCTCTTCAGCTGCTGCACTTCAGATCACCAGATGTGTGAATGGTCCCCAGGTAAAGCTGTCCTTCAGTAGCCCCAAAACCAAATACCATGTAGACTGAGATCAGGTTCTCGTGCAGTCAATCATTTGGAAACGGTGTACTTATAACACTGTAAAAAGATTTTTATAAACACTGAGACTGTTTTACGTGTTGAACATGTCAAAGACATTAATTCAATGCTTCACTATTATCTTTAATATGATCCACTGATAATTCGATCGTTTCCCAATCTTCTTCAGAGAAGCAGTTGAACTTCTCGAGTGACGTGCGGGGGCCCATCTTACGCTTCTCTATCCTGTGGGGCATGTATGACAAGTTGACATATATCACAGTAACGCCCGCTAGTCACACTGTAGTCGGTTATATAAAAGAAATGTATACAGATACAGAAAAATATTTATTTTACAAGTATCTACAGCTCTTACTTTTCTACATAGCTTCCGAAACTTTGTGACACTTGTCATATCGTGGCAGAAGTTTTTGTATGCCTCTTTCATAGAAGGTTGCCGTCTCTGTATTCAACCATCTGGTAGCATGTTCTTCATCTCGTAATCATCGTTGAAAAACAAGGACAGATTTTACGTGTAAAAAGAGATAAAGGTCGCTAGAAGCGAAGTCCGGGCTGGACGGAGGATGATCAAACACGCCCCAGTGAAATTCCCGTAAGAGTTGTTAGGTCACATTCGCCGTGTGATGTCGGGCAATAGTGGGAAAAAAATCAAAACCTTTTGATGGGTAATCCTCGGCGCTTGTACTGTATTGCGCGGCGCAATTTGTTAATATCTCTTGCAGTAACCATGTACATTGATTGTTTGGCCTCGTGGTAAGAAATCAATTAGCAAAATGCCTTTTTCTGTTCGAATAAACGGTGCACATGACTTTTCGAGGTGTCAAGATTTGCTAAGGGCTAACCTTCGTTGTGGATCAAGTGTGCCTCCATTCCACTGACTGCCGTTTTGTTTAAGGGGTGTCGTACAATCGTACAATAGCCGTTTCATACCCAGTGACTATCAGAGAAAGAAAGCCATCGCCTTCTAAATTGTAGCGTGCCAAAAACTGAAATGACCTCCAAACTGTTTTTTTTTTTTTTTTTTTTTTTTTTTTTTTTTTTTTTTTTTTTTTTTTCAATTTTTTTTCACTTACAATTTTGAGTACTCAACGTGAGCAAATTTAGCGAAATTTCAATTTTCCAGTAACAATTTCATGAATTAGTGATCGTTAGATCTGCGGAACCTTCCATAGCAAGGTCAACAAGTGTAAACTTAGGATTGTGCTTAATCTCCTCTTCAATTGTGGGAACAAGTTCATCAGTAACCACGTACGGGCGTCCACTCCGTTCTTCCACGTTCACTTGATTACGTCCTTCATTGACCCGTCTCATCCACCTTCTAACCATTGAAACACTCATTTTGCCCGTAAAACTTGCAGATTTGCCGATGAATTTCCTTTGGTTTAACGTTCTTTGCGTTTAGAAAACGAATCACACATCTGATTTCACACAGGGCGGGTTTTAAATTACGGCTGACATTATAAAGAAGCACTACAAAGCACAAGTCTGCAGCAGCGATGTGAAAATGGCCGTACATTTCGTCTCCTTGAGTAAATGCCGCGCATGCTAGAAACTGCGATCATAGCGCTGCCTGGGATAAAAATAGAAACGGAACTTACTTTGTGGACGACCCTCGTATTTGGTCCTTGAGTGGCAAACTTTTCAAAAAAGAATTGACCAGTGATGAAACCAAACCATTCTTAAGTTGACAACACTTACAGTCAATAATTCTGTGTGTTCATATCACCCGTCAGATAAACCTGAGCTTCGTCCATAGGGTAGTCTAGGGCCAGCCCTCATCAACTTCAGTTCTTGCGGGAAAGTGGAGGGCGAAGTCAACATCGGTTTGTGCGTCCTGTGGTGCAAGCTGCTGTACGATATGGATCTTGTGCGGGTACCATTTGAGCAGTGGCGGCAGGCGAGAATTTGTAAGGTGGTGCCACATAATAACAATATTATTGTTGTCGTTGTTGTTGTTGTGGTCTTCAGTCCTGATACTGGTTTGATGCAGCTCAGCCTACTCTATCCTGACCAAGCCTCTTCGTGTCCTAAGAAAAGTAACCTACATTCTTTTAGATCTGCTAACTGTATTCATCTCTTGGTCTCCCTCTGCGGTTTTTACCCCAAACACTTGCCTCCAATGCTAAATTCACGATTCTTTGATGTCTAAGAATGCGTCCTACCAATTAATCCCTTCTTTTAGTCAAGGTACGCCAAAAGTTCCTTTTCTCACCAAGTCTGTTCAGTGCCTACTCATTAGTTACACGATCCACCCACCTAATCTTCAGCATTATTCTGTAGCACCACATTTCAAAAGCCTCTATCCTCTTCCTGTCCGCACAAAGGACTTACGCGTAAATTAATATTGGATGTTAACAAATTTCTCTTTTTCAAACACGCTTTTCTTCCCATTGCCATTCTGCATTTTATATCCCTTGTACTGTGACCATCATGTGTTATTTCACTGCCCAAGTAGCAAACCTCGTCTACCACCTTTATTGTTCCGTTACCTAATCTAATTCCTTCAGCACCGACTGTTTTCTTAGACTACACTGCCTGGACGCGCCACCGTAGCGCCACACGCTGCAAGGGAAACACCAGTCAGAAGACAATCGACGCGCGATAGATCAAACAGCGCAACGAGCAGCGCACGCACAGAGAGATCCATAGTACTTACTCCAGTAATTAAATCAAAGACAGGGTCAGTCAAAGAAACTGGAGCCGGGACGGCTCATTATGTTTAAAGATGGTTGCAAGTCGCTAAGTAATGTCATTCTCATACAATATGAATAAAGTCTTGTCGCATTATGTGGCAGTTTCTTGCGACTATATTGTATATGACGTTGCATCTCCTGAACTATGTGTCGTAAGTGGTTATTACCCAGACAGCATTGTGGCCTCAGGGTGAGGAATATATGTACCAAATTTTCTTGAAATAGGTCCAGTGGTTTAGCAGGAAATTTGCAACACTGTCGTTTTATACAGCAGTTTTTCACGCATCTCGTTGTATACGACGTCATATCTCGTGAACAATGGGTTGTACGTGATCCTAACACTTCCGGTGTTTGTCCTTATTAGCTTCCGTGTGCAAAATTTCATAAACAATAGAAAGACTGTTGATTTGTATATAATACGTACACACAAACAAACACATATCGCATATGCATACGCACTCTCTGCTTTATATATAAAGATTACCAATAATGCCCTGCACCTTTTGTCCAAATTACGATGACAGTTCAAGAAAACCACTACGACTGGTCATGTGTGAGAGACTATGGATGACGGTGACTCATCGTGATACCTGATGGCCATGGTTGGAAGTAGACGGTGGCGCTGTGGAAATTATAGACCCCATGGCCATTAATGCAACCAAGTTGGTACTCGTATGGTGAAAGTTCACACAGGAGAGCAAGATTGAAGAGGAATTGGATGACGGTGACTTATCGTGACACCTGATGGTCATGGTTGGAAGTAGACGGTGGCGCTGTGGTTCATGGAAATTATAGATCCCATGGACATTAATGCAACCAAGTTGGTACTCGTCTGGTGAAAATTCATACAGGAGAGCAAGATTGAAGAGGAATTGGATGACGGTGAGTTATCAAGTTATAGACGTCATAGATATTAATGCAACGAAGTTGGTACTCGTATGGTGAAAGTTCACACAGGAGAATAAGACTGAAGGAGAATTGGCTTCCCGTTTGCGGTATCAGCAAAAAAAAAAAAGAAAAAAAAAACACCTTATTCTTTTCATTCTCCACTCAACAACTTATCTCTTTTCATTCTCCACTCCGAGGAGTGGAGCGGGCTGTTTGAGATCCGGCCCATAAAGAGTCGCGGTTCTATTCAGCCAATATCAGACAAGCTGATAGTGGGGCAAAGGGGGATCCCAATTGGGAATAAGTAGGAGGGGCTTACCAGCTCCGGCATACGCCTTACAACCAAGGAAAACCTCCCGAAAACCTTGGTCGGAGCCGGGGGATTGGGACCAATTTAATTTATCTCCGGGACTTGCCCCGGACAAAAATGGATTATCGAGAGAACACGAATGCACTCACGACAATCAAGGATCGGACGCCCAAGTTACTCTCGTAAACTCGTAGTCAATTTGAAGACATATTAATATGAAAAGCAAAATATTTCACCTGCGAGATAAATTTTTCTCAATTTGAACGTTCTTCAATTGAGTATTTGGTTACAAATAGTGACTTATTAGGACAGATTTTTGTTCCCCTTATTAATATTTTCTTTTATTTCAGCGAAAGAAAGGTTCGTCACTGCATTATGTTTCCTTTATTTTGTTGCCTATCTGAAACACAATACCTGAGAAAGAGAAGTGAACTATCTAGTAAAATGGCTGGATGCGAATGTAGACGCACGCACACTTTGTATGTGTATAGCTGATTCGTTGCAATTCTGTGTGAGCGACAGAGGGGACGCAGAAAGTCATTCCTGTTGCTCCTCATTAAAGTTGTTACCTTCCCTGGTATAGTATCTAGTGTGCCCGTAAAGCCATGGTGCAGGTTTAATCAGTCGTAGAAATGCAACGAAAGAAGATAGAAATATAAAGTCTACACCAAATGAAAGAAAAATTAATGATGTTTATTTTCTGTAATTTTCATTGTTGTACGAGAGTACGTTTTGACGTAACGAGGAAACGAGACTTATTACGTAGTCAAATTATAAAAGTGATTCTAAAAATTCATTTAGATTTCTGGAGTAATTATTTATTCGTTGATAGTACACTAGACTTACAGTCTAAAATAAGAATTTCGTAGTGCAGCTGTTTGGGCTATTTCAGTCAAGACTTAGGCGGTACAGGGGTAAATTAATTGTATTCTGTGGCTTACGAAATCTGAATCCCTGACATGTGTTCAGTGTGAATATTGTCGTGTGTATAATGAATTACAGCCTCATAAAAATATCATTGGACGGTGAGACATCAGTTGCAGGAAACTGGTAGTTCGTTACCCCAAAAATATTCTGGTAGGGCTTCGGTTAGTGTCGAACACTGTTGCCAACAGTTAAAGTGAGCTCCACACCTGTTACAAATGTAAAACGACTAGAAAACCACTAACAAAAATGCCCCAACTCTCATAATCGCTGAAGTTTCCACTAAGATGGGAAAGCTGAAAGGTGGAAGGAATATATAGAATGTCTGTACAAAGGAAATAAATTTGAAAGCAGTATTCCAGTATTCATGAAAAAATTGTTCCACCTAGTACGCAACATATATGAGACAGGGGAAAAACCCTTTGACTTCAAGAAGAAAATAGTAATTCCAATTCCAAAGAAAGCAAGTGCAGAAAAATGTGAAAATTACAGAACTATCAGTTTAGTAAGTCATGGTTGCAAAATACTGACACGGATAATTTACAGACGAATGGGAAAACTGGTGGAATCCGACCTTGGGGAAAATCAGTTTGGATTTAGGAGAAATGTTGGAACACGCGAGGCAATACACACATTACGACTTATCTTAGAAGATAGGCTAAGGAAAGGCAAACGTACGTTTTTAGCATTTGTAGATTTCGAGAAAGCTTTTAACAATGTCGACTGGAATACATTGTTTCAAATTCTCATAGTAGCAGGTGTAAAATATAGAGAGCGAAGAGTTATAGAGTTATACTAAACTTATACAAAAAACAAACAGCGCTTATTAGAGTCGAAGGGCATGAAAGGGTCGCAGAGGGAAGGGAGTAAAACAGGGTTGTAGCCTTTCGCCATTGTCGTTGAATCTGTACACTGAGCAGGCAGTGAAGGAATGTAAGGAGAAATTTGTAGAGAGAATTAAAGTTCAGGGAGAAGATATAAAAACTTTGCGGTTTGCCGATGACATATTAATCCTGTAACAGACCGCAAAGGTTCTGGAAGAGCAATTGAATGGAATGGACAGTGTCTTGAAAACACGTTATAAGATGGACATCAACAAGAGTAAAACAATGATAATGCAATGTAGCGTCAGAAAATCAGGCGCTGCTGAAGGAATTAAATTAAGTAATGAGGCAATAAAAAAAAGTAGACGAGTTCTGTTACTTGGGAAGAAAAGCGTTTCTGAAGAAGCTAACTTGTTGACATCCAATATTAGTTTAAATCTTAGGAAATACTTTCTGAAGGCATTTGTCTGGATTGTAGCATTGTATGGAAGTGAAGCGTGGACAATAAAGAGTTCAGACAAAAAGGTGATAGAAGCTTTTGAAATGTGGTGCTACAGACGAATGATGAAAATTAGATGGGTAGATCACGTAACTAATGAGGATATGCTCAACAGAATTGGGGAGAAAAGGAATTTCTGGCGTATTCTAAGAGAATGAATAGGTTGGCGGAACACATCCTGAGACATCAAGGAATCGTTAACTTAGCATTAGAAGGAAGTGTGTGGGGTAAAAATCGTAGAGGGAGACTGAGGGACGAATACAGTAAGCAGATTCAAAGAGATGTAGGTTGCCAAAAGTATTCTCAGATGAAGAGGACAGGGTAGCATGGAGAGCTGCATCAAACCAGTCTGCGGACTGAAGACCACAACAACAAAAACGTGAAAAAATATTCGCGCTGTTACGCCATTAATATTGCCGCGATTCAGCATCCGTTACCGACATTATCACGCAAGGCCGCTGGGATAGGAACTAAAATTTGAAAATGGAAGATTGCTTACCATTTTAATTTTGTAGATGGTTCTTTAACAACCCATAAGAATTCAAATCCTCATAGTGCCTCCTTAATGTTGTGCCACAAAATTTGCACTTCGCTACCCGACCCGTTGTTTTTTCAATAACTTGAAGACAATCTTTTAAATGTGGAACTTGATGCCAAGAATCCCGAAACGTTTGCATATATAGTGGTTTCGGCATTGTTATACACGTATGAAGTAGTGAAATAATACCATTTGCCGATAATCACAGTAATGAGCAGTGCACACCACGAAGAACGATAATAGTGGGGTATTTTTTCTGCAGATGTGGAAAGACGTCTGTCTGCCGTCTTCCCTGGGTTTTTATCTTTGTAATTTATCTAAGCTCACTAGACGGGCTTTTTTGTTAAACGAGAACCCCTTTAGTTCTGAGGTATGAGGAATAGCATTTCATGTTTTTAAATGTTAGTTTCTGCAATATTGCTGGAATTTTATTATGCTAATAATTTATCATTGTGTCTTTGAATGTGGCAAGATGAACGGTTTCTCCGTCCTTATGAGAATGTGTACTTACTTTAATCTGTATGTGCATGTATGAGAATCTTCTAGCATGGGAGTCTAAGTGTATGTATGAGATTTTCGTCGTCGGATGCTGGCTGCTCGGTACTAGTGTCTCTCTGGCTTTGTAACGATAGGTAGTCGTTAGCAACCTCTGCTTTTGATGCTACCAAAGAGGTTCCTCCTCCCTTTGGTTACAAGTTCTGTTGGCAATGCCCAGTTAGCGAGCCTCGACAGGACGTGCGAGTTTCAGCTTTCCCCACCACCTCGGTTTTTCCAGGGGTTTCTACCGATTTCTGGTGGATTTCCGGTGGTGGAAGGGACTGGTTGGCGAGCTGATCATTCTGTGGCTACGCTTCGAGGTGGTAAGATGTCATGATTTTCTTTCCTCCCTTGAGATGGTAGCGATTCTTTGTCTGGTTTGTTAGACCAGATCTTAGGTTCATTTTTCGGAATAAGTTTCTCTGATCATGTACGAAGATGTATTCAGTTTCATTTCGGTGATTTTGCATAGTTAAACGCGGTGAATATGCAACCAATTCGGTTTGATAACGGCTGGGAATCGGTAACCTGTGTGAAACTAGCTGGCGGTGTATGAACTCTGTTCAGTTTCTTTCTAGCATTGTGGAACACGACTAATATGCCGAAATATTTTTATTCTGTGTAGTGCATGTGAAATGTTCCTTTCCGTTTTCTCCTTCTGCTAGTGATATGTGTGTTTGTATAGCTTATGGGACTTAACTACGGGGTCATCAGTCCCTAAACTTACAAACTACTTATGAACTAGCTAATACTAAGGACGGCACAAATATCCATGCCCGAGGGGGGATTCGAACCCCCGTCCATAGTGGCCGTGCAGGCCGTGCCTGGTGCGCCTCAGTCCCCTCGGCCACCGCGACCGGCTATAATTGTTTAATTAAATGTTCTGTCACTTGGATCATCTTCAGATCTTATTGTTGCGCCCGCAAGTCGTCTGGCTGAGTACTAATTGGTACTCTTACTGTTGTTTCTACGAAAAACATTACGAAATGTTCAAATGTTTGTTTAGTTTAAGGAACTTACCTGTGGGGTCATCAGTCCCTAAACTTACAAACTGCCAATGAGCTACCTTGAAGACAGCACAAATATCCATTCCCGATGGGGGATTCGAACCCCCGACGGGGAACGGCCTCGCGCATCGCACAATAGCGCCTCAATGCGCTCGGCCGCTCATCCGCGGCAAAACATTATGTTATGAAGAAATAACAAACAATTTTTTTTTTTTCATTTCTTCTTCACTTGTGATTACCTTTCCTAATAGACGAGGACATTCATTGCGTAATTTCAGAAAATGAAATTTTATTTCAGGCCTTGTATTTAATGCTCTTTCGACTGCAGGAAATACGGGACGTCTGGCAACAATTTACTCAAACCATGCACAGTGTTCACGACCAAATGCGACTGAATCGCTCAAGGCCGTTGACGGTCTTGGATCGGACACGCTGTACAGTTCAAACGCCCACATTACTTTCCCCAAGTATAACCTCCCTCAGCGTTGTTTAAAACTGGCGTAAAACCCTGAACATTCTTTTTAAAAAAGGAGTTTGATTATCCGTTACATCAAGATGTCAGATGTTCCAGTTCCACCCTTTATGAACAGAAAATCCTCAGGAGTACAGGTTCGAGGTTGCAGATCAACAAGAGGACAATTTTTACACCTTGTGTTGGTCCTTGGAGACATGGCCAATTATAGTACGGAAGCAATATTTTCAGCACAGTACAGCGATTGTACACTCTGTTTTCGGTATCTACAGAGAGGTGATATTCTCCATGAGATCTATTCTGAACTAACCTTAAAGAGGCATATTGGTGTTAGATGGGAATCTCGTCTTGAGAGCGTCAAACTCCTCAGATACCAGGTAAGGAAAATTTGTGAAGCACTCGAAATCGTTGCCGAAACAACAAAGGATTCGTCTGTCCGAACAGAAGCACAGTCTTTAGTAAATTATTCCCTCAGATCTTTCGAATTCATTATGGCTCTCGGCCGCAGTGGCCGAGCGGTCTGCGGCTTGCTAGTCGCGGTCTGCACGGCCCCTGCAGTCGGGAGTTGGAGTCTCCCCTCGGGCATGGATGTGTGTGTCGTCTTTAGTATAAGGTAGTTAATAAGCAGTTTCTTAGTATACGTACTTTCTCAAATTCGCTGAAACATTTTTCGCACTTTCGCAATCAACTCGTTAGTTCACAGTTCACCCTCGAATAGAATTAATTCGTCCTACTGCCTCATCCGAGTGATTTCTCTGAATTACCCCAGACAATATACCTGGATATTTCCATTCAAAGGGAACAGTCGACTTCCTTTGCCATCACCGAGAGAAACGCATCCGTGGCTGTGCTCCGTCACTAATGATAAGAAAGTCGACGGGACCTTAAATTCTAATCTCCATTCTGCCTCAAACTTTGTTGAAGAAATCGTTAGAATCAGAATAAAAACATTCATATCTTTTGTGAACACAATAACACGTTGGTCATTATCACTTTAAGAGGTGAAGTGTCTAAGATTGCAGCAACGAAAGTACTTTTAGCACTTTGTTGCATATTGGACATGATGACAGTTTACACTTATAATAAAGTATTTCTTTCACCTTTACAAATTGACATGAAAATTCAAAATGCGGGATTTTCTTCTGTTTTCTGAACCAATTTTATGATATTTCTCTACAGTTCCATTCTCTAATAACTCGCGGGAAAATGGAACTCCTGAATTTTTCTCTTTCTATCTGACTTCTCTTACATTATTATTATGATCATGCCTAGCTATGTAGGTGGGTACAAATCCAATTTAACTTCCCAGAATGTTTCCAATTTAAAGTGTTCGTAATTGTTACTCGTAGGTATTTAGTTGAATTTACGGCCTCTAGGTTTGACTGATTTATCGTGTAACTGAAGTTTAAGGGCTTTCTTTTAGTGCTAATATGGATAACACATCACTGCCAATTTTCGTATCACACAGATATCCAGATTATTAAGTGTGTCATAAACGTAAAAAAGTGCAAAATCTAAACAAGTACCCATACAATTATGCCACTAAATGCGATTACGCAAGGTGGAGTGCAAACGTTATCAGAACTCAAATCCTTGGAAAAGGAATTGTCACAGAAAGGAATATGGTGACTAAACATCAAGTAAAGAGACAAGAATGTAAAATTCACGTGCTGACTGAGTGACTTAAAAATCTGGAATCTTTAATAAGAGAAGAAAGTAAATAGAAAATTTTGATAACAATCAAATCTCTGGAGTCAGTAATAGTGCTTCATTTGACAATACTGCTTACTGAAAGCTTACGAATGTGTTAGAGATTTTATTTTGAAATTATCAACCAACGACACTTATTCTAGGTATGTTGGTGATATTTCACAGGAAACATGATAAACTCAAGGTAGAAGGTACCTGTCTAAACAAGTCTGTATGCCTGAATAGCTTGTTAACTAACTAGCTGCGGAACCGTAAATTTTCTGGGTGTATGATTTTTCCAGTCTTATTTTAAAAACGAAACAGATCTGTTCTATACACCTTTTGTATGTATTTCCTGTTCCCATTTTCTTCACACGTCTCATCCTCCGTTAATTAGTGACCCCTCATACTCAACCTATGTGTCCATCTCCCTCATCTCTCTCTTCAACCTCCCCTATCTCTCCTCCTCTATCTTCTGCTCCAGAATGTCTCACACCAACACCCCTTCCTGTCACTCCCTTCCTCGTATATCTCTTCCTACCCTCTCTTCCTCCTCCTCCCCATCTCTCTCTGTACCATCTCCTTTATATCTGATTATCTCTTCCTCTCTATGCACTCTCTCTCTCTCTCTCTCTCTCTCTCTCTCTCTCTCTCTCTCTCCTTCTATCTATCTATCTATCTATCTATCTCCTAATCCCCCTCTCCATATGCCTTTCCTTTGTGTCCATCGCCTTCTTACTATCTGTCCATTTCATATATTTCAATACGTATGACATCATACATTCTTGATCATGTGTCCTATAATAATATAAATTTCCATATTTGCAGAGTGTAATATTGTCGCGTTGCAATGGAAGCAGGATTGACTTCGAAGGCAACTAAACACAGCACTTAAACTGAAAGCACGTTTATTACGAACTCAACATACACGCAGCACTGACTGCCTCTCAGGCAGAGTGCTCTGCTATTTATACACAGACAGAATTTACCAGAAATTAGAAGAACAGTTAACATAAGGAACAAGTAGAATTTATAAGTGAACATAAAAAAGATGCAGAACCTTCTGGAATTACAAGTTACAAAGAAATAAATTATTGCCGGTGGGCGGGATTGAACCAGCGACCTCCTGCTCCGCAGTGCGTGACGCTATCCCCTGCGCCACGCCGGCAGTTGGTGTTCGTGATCTCTCGCGGCATTGCTCCCTCTCCTGGAGAAACAGCGACCCGCTGTTATGATCCCTGTGGAGCCAGCTGCAATGTCCTGGATCTTGACCGTGTCATGGGTCCTCTGTATGACAGTTCAAGAGAATCCTTCCCTTCTCCGCGATTATCGACGACAGACGTTCCTGTCGTGGCTTTATCAGGAACATTACCGTCCTTAAAGTCCTTGAACAAGAAACCATTGTCGTCTACATGCTCTTCAGGATCGTAATAAGGCTTCATGCGCAGGACGTGAACAATGTCTCTTGGTTTTTGACGTTTCGACGACGGCTCATAATCCTCAACTTCGTATGTGACGTCTGACAGGCGGCGTATGACACGATACGGACCAAAGTATCGCTTCAATAACTTTTCTGACAGTCCAATCTTCCATACAGGGGTAAAAATCCATACCATATCTCCTGGGCTGTACACAACAGGTCGGTGCTTGTCGTTATACCGCTGACGGTCCTTCTCCTAGGCGTCCAGTGTCCGTATGCGAGCCAGCTGTCTTGCTTCTTCGACCCTGGTGATGAGCTGT
Organism: Locusta migratoria; assembly: GCA_026315105.1. Taxonomy (NCBI): domain Eukaryota; kingdom Metazoa; phylum Arthropoda; class Insecta; order Orthoptera; family Acrididae; genus Locusta; species Locusta migratoria. The sequence continues at coordinate 308,121,601 of CM048744.1, forward strand.
TTAATATAGTCATCCTGAGTGTCGCCCGGTTGGAACGGGAACAGTGTATCCATTGTCGTCTCAGCTTCACGGCCATGGAGCAGGAAAAACGGACTGAAGCCTGTGGTGTCTTGTCTTGCGGTATTGTAAGCAAATGTCACAACTGGCAGAATTGTATCCCAATCCTTGTGCTCAACATCGACGTACATCGACAGCATGTCGGCTAACGTTTTGTTAAAACGTTCCGTAAGACCATTTGTCTGAGGATGGTATGCAGTTGTCATTCTGTGGACAATGTTGCACCGTGACATTACCTCTGATACTAGTTTTGACTGGAATACTTTTCCACGATCAGATATCATGACACGTGGTGCTCCATGCTTCAAAATAATGTCTTCTACAAGGAATTTTGCGATATCTGGAGCTTCTGCAGTCGGCACAGGTTTGGTGACAGCCTAGCGTGTGAGGTAGTCAGTGCAGACTATTATCCAACGGTTACCGGTTGTCGACTTCGGGAACCTCCCTAAAAGATCGATCCTAGCAAGGTGGAATGGAGCTGTTGCCGGCGGAATCGGTACGAGATTTCCTGGAGGTAATTGCGGCACATGCTTCCGTCGCTGGCACTCTTTACAGTGACTCACATAGTGCTTGACAGATCGGTAGAGATCTTTCCAGTAATACCTGCGTCTGATTCTGTCTAGGGTCCCAGATGATCGGATATTGGAGCATCATGGAAATATTTGAGAATAGCTGGCTGGAGATGAGCTGGAACAACAAGTAGCCATTTGGGTCCCAGTGGATCGTAGTTGCGCTTATACAATGTTCCGTTTATGAGTTGGAACTCTCCATTGGTCGGTTCTCCTTTCTCCAAGGCCTCTATCATTGTTAATAGTGTTGGATCTTCCCTCTGTTCAGCTGTAACGTCATCTAATTCAGTGAGAGCTGAAATTTCATTAATGCTGTTGTGTTCCACTAATGGATTCCTCAAAAGGCAGTCGGTATCCCTGTGTTTGCGCCCGTTCTTGAATACCACTGTGACATCGTACTCTTGGAGTCTTAGTGCCCATCTTGCTAGTCGACCTGATGGATCCTTCAAGCTAGTCAGCCAACACAAAGAATGGTGGTCTGTCACGTGCGGTGCATTGTTTGCCGAATAAATACGGCTGGAACTTGTTGATAGCCCAGATAACAGCGAGACATTCTTTTTCATTTGTAGAGTAGTTTATCTCGGACTTTGAGAGTGCTGAGTAGTTGGAAATTCTGTGACTGCCCTTACTTTATCTGGATCAGGACGGACACCATCTCCGTTGACTAGGTGCCCCAGGATTTTTATTTCTTTGGCGACGAAGAGGCACTTCTTTGGATTGAGGCGGAGACCTGCAGCCTGAACAGACTTCAACACAGTTGTCAGGCGACTCAGATGTTCTTCAAATGTTTTCGAGAAAACGACAATGTCATCTAAATAGCAGAGACACGTCGTCCACTTAAGGTGTCGAAGCAAGTTCGAATGTGGCGTTCGAATGTGGCTGGAGCATTATATAATCCAAATGGCATTACTTTAAATTCATAGATACCGTCAGGTGTAATAAAAGCCGTCTTCTCCCTGTCAGCTTCGTCAACCTCGATTTGCCAGTAACCTGTCTGCATGTCCATTGTTGAGAAGTATGTAGCTCCTTTCAAGCAGTCTAAGGTGTCGTCAATACTCGGCAATGGGTAGACATCTTTCTTTGTGATTCTGTTCAGCCACCGATAGTCGACACAGAATCGCCACGTGCCATCCTTCTTCTTTACGAGGACCACCGGAGACGACCAAGGACTCTCCGAAGGTTGAATAATGTCATCTCGCAACATCTTCTCCACTTCCTCCTGAATTATTCGTCTTTCAGCTGGCGACACTCTATACGAACGCTGGCTAATTGGCGGATGATCCCCAGTATTGATACAGTGCTTTATCGTGGGCCATTTCGTCTGATTTTCCCCTGCTGAGGTGTGAATGCACCCGAAAATTGGCGTAGTATACCTAACACCTGCTGGCGTTGTTCCTTGGTCAGTCCAGGCCCTAGTGGCAGTTCCACGTTTGTTTCCTCCAGCGTGTTGTCTGTACTAACCGCAGGGCAGGGGTCTTCATTGATGACGTTGAGCTCACCGTCCTGGATAGGTTCAGCTGTCCCGATACACATTCCATTGGGGATAAGTTGTGAATGCTCATGACACTTTGTGATCCAAATCTCTCCTTGACCACCGGTAATGCTTATGACAGCCGCTGGTAAGTAAACTTCTTTTGTGAGCCTGAGAAACTTTTTACTATCAACTAGAACTTCACAGTTTAACCAGTCATCTGTGTTTGTGACTGCAACTCTTCTCATTGTCAATGGCGGTATCGTCACACTGTCAACGACGAATAACTTCCCAGAGAATTCTGTATTACGTGCATCCGGCGGAGCAACTTCTTCAATTTGCAGCTCAGATCTTCCACAGTCAATGATAGCTTGGGATGCCTGAAGGAAGTACCATCCGAGGATGACATTATGACTGCATTCTGTTAACACGACAAATTCAAACGGATGGGTCCTGCTGTTGATCGTTATTCTTGCGACACAAGTTCCTGCTGGATGGACGTACTTTCCATTCGCGACCTTCAGCATAGTTGCTTCCGTATCACAGAACATTGTATTCTTTAGTGTGCGGCGGTAATTATCCGATAATACAGAAAAAGAGGCTCCTGAATCAACAAGTGCCCGGACAGGTTGGCCGTCGATTATTACGTCGATGAGATTTCCCGACATCTTGGCGACTTTCGTCCATGGAGGATTTTCATCTGCGGCGGCCTCACCTCCGTAGATGGTCGCCTCGCTTAGTTTTCCTGGGCGCGGCGGCTAGGGGAGCGGCTGGTACCTCTGTACGGCGACGGTGAACGGCTGCGGCGCGTCGGGGAGCGACCTCGTCTAGGGTACGGCGATGGGCTTCTTCCCATATGTCGACTGAACTCATCAGCAGGTGACTGCCTTGGATAGAACTGCTCCGACGGCTGACGTCTTGCGGCAAAATAATCATCGAATACTCGCCTCCTCTCTCTGCAGTAGCGTACGACATGTCCAGGGCGTCCACAGTGAAAACACAGTGGTGTGTTGTCTTCTGTCCTCCAGACGTCTGTTCTTCTGCGGGGCGTCATAGTTACCGGGGGAGTTGGCTGTGGTCGCGTCGGTCGGTTCATGGGCTGCCGTTTGGCGGCTGCACGTAAGTCATAGCAGAGCGACGCCATTCTTCACGTCGGGTGCGATTGACGGGGCAGACAGGAGCTAATGTTTGAAATACCTCGTCCTCAGTGGCGTCGGCTACCTCGTGACTTACAGGGCTCACATCCATGGCCATAATCTGATGCTCGCTTTGTCTAATAGTCCCGGCTGCCATGCACTGTTGTAATTCTTCTCTCACGATTTGTCGTATGAGAGAAGCCAAGTCGTGCTGGTCTTCCACAGCGGCCATAGGGACTACATTTGGGGGTCTGTCATACTTCTTGCGTCCAACCCTCCTTTGTTGCATCCCTTCAATACGCTGGCACCACTTGATGAACTCTTCTGTCGTAGCGACGTCTTTTATCAGAAGAGCTTGGTACATATCTTCTGCAATTCCCTTCATCAGGTGCGTGATTTTGTCCGCTTCAGTCATGTTCGGATTCACTATGTTACACAGGGCCAAAACATTCTGTATGTACGATTGTGTCGGCTCACCATGTCGTTGGGCCCGGTTCTTCAGTTGTTCTTCCGCCGAGCGGATTTGTCGCTGGCGGTCTCCAAACGTCTTCTTCAGTTCCTCCTGGAACGTCTCCCAGTCTAATCTTCGTTGTTCTCGAACCGTTGCTGGGCTGTTCCGTCCAGATAGAAGTAAACCTTGGCCAAGCACATTGTATGATCCCACCTGTTGTACTTGGCGACTAGGTCGAACCCTTAGCCATTTGGTTTTTTTTTTTTTTCGCAGCACAGACTGCCTCTTTTTTTTTTTTTTTTTTTTTTTTTTTTTTTTTTTTTTTTTTTTTTTTGCAGCCCTGACTGCTTCTTTTTTTTATCGTTGCCTTTTTTTTCTCGTCCTTCTGAAAGACTTGCATCAGGACAATTTTTTGTAATTTTTTTTTGCGACTTTTTTTATTATTATCAAACAAGAACCTTTTTTCTTTTTTGTTTTATTTATTTTTTGTATCCAACCTTTTTTTTCCTGTGCTTCTCCACTTCAGGCGTTGGCACCTAACTAACCATACCCAATCTAATTGCCTCGCCTAAAAAAAAAAAAAATCTAATGCCACCGCCACTTTTTTCCTAAATTAAGTCCATCCAGAAAACAGGGTAAGGGAAATAGCGTGTTGTTATTGAGTCATGTATTTAGTATTTTATCCGATCCCCATTCTTTCAAATACAATTTTCAACATGTTACCGAACTTTTTCTTGTGATCCATATACCTATTAATTTTGTAGTATTCGTTCCGTATATACATCTGGAAGTCTATGATGTTGTCTGGTCCTAGGTTGTTGATGGCATAATTTACATAATTTCCTATCAGCCAGTACACGGCGTTATTTTTTGCGTCTGGACAGTACCGTTCTTGAGGTCTATGAAGAACAGTTGATGTTATATTGTTGGGTGATGTCCTTGTAATAAATGCAATTTGCTCTTTAATCCAGTTCCAATTATTTATATTCCCACCGCATGTATATCTACGTGTTATTGTATCTGTTAGATGGCATCGTTGACACAGAATGGTATCACTGAGACCAATTTCGTAGAGTCTTTCGTGAGTACTAATGATGTTGTTCACTGATTTGTACCACGTTGTTCTTATATCGGAGGTCAGGACTTTTAAGTTGATGTTTTCCCAGATAGCATTCCAGTCTAAATTTGGATACTGTCTTTCTATTTTATTTCTGCCTTCACTTTTCCACCTTTCCCTCATGATTGCTCCTGATGTTATCTGTTGAGCTTGTCGAAGTCCAGTACTCAAATAACTTAGTTCAATATAAAATGTTCTCACATGCTGTAGACGACTATTTATTTTTCGCACATCAATAGGGGGTTGTAGATTTTCTGGTTTAACGATTTCAAAGAGCTGACTGGTAATACTGTCTTGAGATTCTCTTATTACATTCATTTGCCTCTTGACGAAAAGTGCCGAAGCTTTGCTTGTGATGTCAGTTAGACCTAAACCGCCATGTCTCGGATCTAAGGTGGCTACCTTGACTGCTGTTCGAAATATTTCTCCTTTCCACAGGAAGTTTGTAATTCTGGACATAATTTTCCGGGCTATCATCCTTGGTATTGGAAATACTTGGGCTGTATAGTATGCTTTGGACAGGATACATAAGTTTATGTACTTAACCCTCTGAAACTGATTTAAGGAACGTGATAAGTTCTCCATTATAGCACCTCGAAGTGTTTTATTGCAGCCATTTTCATGGCGTTTGTTGTTAGTGTTATTCCTAGGCTTTTATGCTGCTTCACCACTTTTGCCCATTCCATGTTTATTTTGTCAAAACCTCTAAGATTTAAGATTTTGCTTTTCTTTTCATTTGCGTTTGCTCCAGACAAACTACAGTAAGTTCTCGTTACTGTTTCTAATGTGTCTATATCTTCCATATTTCTTATGACAATTCCTACATCGTCAGCATAAGCTCTTGTAACAGTTTTATGTCCTCCTAGTGTGATGCCTGTTAATTTGTCATGAACATGTCTGAGAAACGGGTCCAGTGAGATGGCGAATAGGGTCATGGAAAGGGGACTTCCTTGAGGAACACCTCGTCTGACTTGTAGCAGTTTTGTTGTTTGGCCGTTGACAGCTATTCTTGCATTTATTCCTGTGGCAATGTTTCGGATCAGAGACAAGGCCTGTTGATTGAATCCCAGACGCTGTAAAGTCTGCAGCAGGTATTCATGGTTTACCACATCGAAGGCTTTATGGAAGTCCAAAAAAGTCAACGCACATTTTATGTTCGTTACAGAGGTGATTGCAATGACATCTCTAAAATCAACTAAAGTATGAAATATATTTCTCCCCGCGGCACAATTTTGATGTTGACTAATGATTTTGTGTGTTAATGATGAAAACGTTTTATTTACAACTCTAGCAACAATTTTGTAGTCTGAATTCAGCAACGAAACTGGGCGAAAGTTATTTAGGTCTTTGTTCCCTTTACTTTTAGGGACGAGTACAATTTTGCTCTCTTTAAATTCAGGTGGTATCATTTTTGCCTTAATAACCTCATTCACCATCTCAGTAATTTTCTCACCGACAATTGGCCAGTAACGAACGTAAAATTCCACTGGCAAACCATCGGGTCCTGGGGATTTTTTTAATGGTGAACTGCAGAGAGACTCATAAACGTCCTCTTCATTAACCTCAGAAAGGAATTCCTGATTATCACTTTCCGTCAGCTGTGGGACTATAATGTTAAAGAAATTATCAGAATTTTCAACCCCTCCTGCATTTCCAGAATAAAATTCATTATAATAACGATGCACTTCATTAACAATATCCTTCTGGGTTTTTAGAGTAATGCCATGTTTTGTTCTGATTTCATCAATAAACGATCTCTTCCTGTTCTTAGCATGTTTTAGTAAATCATAGAGAGAAGTCATTTCATCCTCTGTAACTGATTTCGCTTTTGATTTTATTTTTAATCCTTCTAATTGCTTCCTTTTAATAGTGAGCAATTTCGCTTTGACTTTTTTAATGTCTTCCAGGGGAAGGGTCGACGCAGATGTCTGGCTATATAACTCTCTTAAGATTGAATAATAAAACTCTATATTATTCTTAATACATCTTGCCCTCTGACTACTATATTGCATTAAAACCTTCCTCAGCTTCGGCTTCGCTCTTTTTGTCCACCAATCGATAGTGGTTGCATATCTGTTAAGCGCACGCAGGCACACTGTCCAGGCTTCCTTTAGTGTGTCTTCTAAATCACTGTCTTGCAACAACGAGACGTTTAAATTCCAGTGACTCCTGAACTGACGTATAGGCTGTGGTCGCAAATTTATGCAGATCAACAAACTGGAATGGTCCGAAAAGTACGTAGGAATAGTTTCTACTTTTGTTACGGAGGATGTAAGATCTTGAGCAACATATACCCTGTCAATTCTGCTACATGAATTTGATGTGACGAAAGTAAATTCGACAGCAGTAGGATACTTGATTTCCCACGCATCTTTTAAATTCAGGTTCGTAACTAGATGATTTAATTCATTACAAAAATTAAAATTGGGGATCTGATCTTTACGATTTAAAACACTATTAAAATCACCACCAATTATGAGTTGGCTTGGATTTCTTCGTAATAGGTATATGATGTCTTCTTTAAAAAACTTTGATCTGTCAGATCGATGTGAAGACCCGGAAGGAGCGTACAAGTTGATTATTGTCACATCGTAGATCTTTAACCCTATCCCTCTTCCGGATTCCAATCGTTCCACATCTGTTACTGGAATGCCATGTCGTATTAATACAGCCGTTCCTACACTTGTTTCAAGTGAGACGTTAATGTAAGAAATAAATCCTGGTATACTAAGATCGGGCATTAAAACTTCCTGTAGCAAGGCAATATCGGTTCCAGAGTCGTATAGAAATTCTTTAAGCGCCGCCAGTTTCAATTCTGATGTTATTTTATTTATGTTTACTGTAGTAATCGTATAAGATTGCGCCATTGTAATACTACTTGTAGCCATTCTAACATTTAAATTTTAGTCACTATGAGTGAATCTTATTGATATTCATAGTAGCTACAGTATACGCTTGCATCATTAGGTAAGCGAGAGGGAAAATAATTAACTAAAGCTTTAAGTTACCCTCAAGGAATAATGGTAACAAATAATAAACTGTTTTAAGACACTACTGTGCTGACAGTAATTGAAATCATAGAATTTATAACGAAAACTTGACTGATATAGAAAACCTGAAGATTTACAGAAGAACGAAAAAAGAAATAACAGTTCATGATCATTGGCACACTATTTGATCTACACTTAAGTATTTTCTCTAGACTCCGGTGCTTGGGATTTATCTCTTTGATCCTTGTGTGGAGTAACTGGTAAGGAATCATTTTTTGTGTTTTCTTTCGAGGCATCTGCAGTGACTATTTCGTATTTTATATTACGTGACTTCGGAGCGCCCATGGCAGGTTGTTGGTTTCCTTGATTACGAGCAACTTTCAGATTTGGTTGCGGCTTTATTCGGCGGCGGCGGCCATCCTGAGTCGCCGGCACCTCCTTCACAGTTTCCTTGTTTACGTCCGTCGGTTGCGAGGGACGCTCAGGCGGGGACTGGCGGAAACTGCCGTCCTGCTGTTCGCGCTCATGCGCGGCGGGTATCACTGCGGCCGCGGCGTCTTGTTGCTGTTTTCCTGATTCCTCTGTTTCCCCTGATTCTACCGGCTCGTCGGAGTTTACTTCCTTCTCCTCCGCGCCAGGCAGAATCGTGACAGGTTCGTCTACTACTGCACCTTTTTCTTCCTCATCCAATGCCTTTGATTCCTTCACTGCAGTTTCCACTTCCATAGCAGTGTTTACTGTGGGCTCTTCGTCTCCCGCTTCGCACTGCTTTTGTTTACGAACGGGAAGAGTGCAAGAGGAATCATCATCAGAACGATCTTCAGTTGTTTCTAGCGGTCTTTTCTTGGGTTGCTGATCATTTTCTCGGACAGATAGACTATAACTTGCAGGTGTCGTTAAAGGTGGAAATTCTTTATCAACATTGGTCATATCCGTGATACTTTCCGTGGCGTCATTAACAGAGGAGGGTATCGCAGTAGGAGGCATCACTTCACCAAGGGTGAGCCGTTGCCGCTTTACATAATTACTTTTCAGTACCGTGTACCGTCGTGGACAGTCTAACCTAAAATGCCCAGATTCATTGCATATCTGACAAGTTGGTTCTTGTCGTGAATACACAATGTGTGCTTTGTATCTATGCACTGTCATATATGACGGAATATTCGTCTTTACATCCATTTCTACAGCACGTATACCATTGTAACACTGTAATTTGTAGTGTTTTGACCACCTTTCATTTTCTATCGAGAGCACGTCACCATATTTGGAAAGTGCCTCCTTAATTAAAATATTATCCATCTCTATCGGTAAATTTAAGACTCTCACTTTTATATACTTGGTATCAGCTTTCCTAATTGAAACCTTGCTTTTGGACCCATCTCTATGTTCAAACTCAACAGAGCTACCCCACTTTCCCAAAATTTTATCAATTGTCACAGAACTAAAAAACTTAATAAAAAGACAGTATTCATCAGAATCTAACTGAGTGGTATGTGCAAGATCATTATCAATGCCCATTACCTCATACAGCCAATCCAGGATTGCGAGTGCAGTTGGTTGAACATGCCGGGTTTCTTTCTGGAACGAGAAGATCAGTGTGTTCTTCCTCAGGGAATCAGCCATGACGTTTCAGTAGCGTGTAGATTTCGGTGAAAACCGAGATCCCGCCAATAGGCGAAACGTGGACGTACGGCAAGCTTAGAGACGCACTTCCACAAATTTCAGATGTAAACACTCACAGAAAGAACAATTAACTGAACGTAAACAAACACACACGAGAAGCTAAGTTACGCGCAGCACTAGCAGGCAGGTCTTCACTCGACGGCAGCTAGACGGCGAATAGCCATTTGTTTGGGTCCTGTCCAACGTCTCCAGAGAACACCGACGGATGCCTGATGTGTAGCTGGCTTACTGCTGGTTTCGTTTCCATAGTTCGTCTGATGATACGGACTCTTGGAAGGACGTACTCGGTGTATCCCTTGTATTCCGGTTCCAGTCCGTGTAAGCGACGGCTTTTACGTTGCCTAATCGGAGCCACGGTGATGCAGCTGTTGCACAGTGTACCCGGCGCCTCCACCAAACAATGTCGCGTTGCAATGGAAGCAGGCTTGACTTCGAAGGCAACTAAACACAGCACTTAAACTGAAAGCACGTTTATTACGAACTCAACATACACGCAGCACTGACTGCTCTGCTATTTATACACAGACAGAATTTACCAGAAATTAGAAGAACAGTTAACATAAGAAAACAAGTAGAATTTACAAGTGAACATAAGAAAGATGTATAACCTTCTGGAATTGTAAATTACAAAGAAATAAATTTTTGCCGATGGGCGGGATTGAACCGGCGACCTTCTGCTCCGCAGTCCCTGACGATATCCCCTGCGCCACGCCGGCAGTTGGGGTTCGTGGTCTCTCGCGGCAATATTAGAAAATTATCTGCAATGAATAAAAAGTGGACGAATGAAGTCTCGTAAATCATATGATGGGGAAATTTTTATGACTCGCTGTTTACGACTCCTTGTCTGCAGAACTTTAGGTAGTTTTTAACCCATCAGAGATTGTTGTATGATAGTAAGCAATATGTGCACCAAGTTCAGTTGAAATCGGTTAAAGTGTTAGGAGGAGATGTGGAAAAAATGCGCATGATGTAGCAGTTATTACGAAATATCTTTGTTTATGACGTGATATCTTATGAAATATGCGTCATAATATCATGTAATTTCGAAGGTACATTCAGGTGAATATGTGCCTAATGTCTGCAAACTATCTCGTGAATGGTGTTAGCAGTTAAGACGTACTAAATCGAATCCTCATCATGATGATGCGGTTTTTCACGAACAAAATATTTCATGAAATATATGTGATATAGTATGAAATGAACATTCAGTGATATGTATGTGTACCGTCTGTGAATTGTCTCTTGCATAAAACTTACAATAAAAAAATAATAACTTCTAACGTCATGCCAATTGCCGTTGTTACACACCATGAACATCGGAAAAGTAGTAAGCTATAAACTTCTCTCCTTTCATCACGTTGTTGGGGTTGTCAGCGAAAAAAGTTTCGTAAAGATTTGAAATTATGTTTAAAGTTTATTGAAAGTTACCAAGTGCTCTCATTCTCAAATAGTTGAGGAATAATATCACGCTATCACGCGCCGCAAGACGGGGCAGTTTTCACTGCTTTTGACATGATATCGTATGAACTATGTATCATAGGTGGTTTTTGCCACCATAGCAAAATTATTCCTGACCATAAAAAATATTTGTACCAAATTTGTTTGAAATCGTCTTCTAGTTTAGAAGGAGTTGTGGATCATACATATACACATACAGACATACAAACATGCAGCCTATTTTATAAGATGTATAGATAACACGTGAATTACGCAAGAACTGCACGAATAAATGCTGTGGGGAAAAGAAACGGATGAATTTTAGCACTTTCATGTGAAACTATTTCTTAGGTGTTAGTTGTTTACAGTATAAGCGATCCACTTAGTTGCAGCCAAAAAATCGGCAGGCAGCGCTCTGCGGCGACAGAATGAAGAAGACGGCAAGGGGTACCGAGGCTGTTCAGAGCATAGTAGCGGGCTTTGATTGTACAGAAAGGACAGGAATGTCAACATTTATTAAGAATCAGACCGAAAAAGGCTTTTAAAATGGTAACTATTAACATACAGACAATGATGAAGGTGGGCAACCTAAAGCAAGTTCTTGACAGTCTTAGAGAACTCGAGATTGGTATACTGGAGAAACAAGATGTAGGGAAGAAAGCACGATAGAATCAGAAGGATAAGTGGTTCTGAAATGGAAACCCAGTTTTGGGTGGTCAAAGCAACCGTTTATGTTTCGTACAGCCTTTGTAGTAGATCGCCGAAACCCGGGTAGTATCACTTCGTGGAAGGGCATATCTGACAAAGAAAATAGGAAACAAAACCTCTACGATCAGAACAAAAAAGACAATGCAGGCTCTGAACTTTTTTGGTCAACTTTAGGTAAGGTAATGCCAGATGTGGAGAAAAGAGGTGTCACTATTTTGCTAGGAGACTTTAACGCGAAAATATGCAAGGAAAGTTAGTTTATGGGCCCTGTGTGACATTTTTCAGCCCACAGGGAACAAACAAGAATTGTGAGAGATAATTGACCTGTGTTGGACACACAAGTTGAGAATAATGACCACCCATTACAAAGCTAAGGCCAGCAAGAAAACAAAATGGGTTAGCCCTCTAAACAGGATTGGGGAAAAACAACTAGATCATGTAGAAATCCGTGACAAGAATCCAAGCGAGATTATGAACACGAGAGAAAAAATAGCAGGATGGAATCAGATCACTACCTTACTGAAATGCAGATTGATACCCAACAGAGCGAAGAAACATAGGACCATAAATACTTACAGAATCGACCTAGATCTTCTAAAAAAGAGAAGGGTATGCGAAAGGAATGATAGTTCAGAGTGATTGGAAGAGATATGATGGAAGATCATCATATCTTCCATCATACATCTTCCAATCACTCTGAATGTCATTCTTTTCGCATACCCTTCTCTATGTTTTTTCAGAAAATCTAGATCGATTCTGTGAGTATTTATGGTCCTACATTTCTTCGCTCTGTTGGGTAGACCACACCAATGCACCACAGACATTGCCGAGGTGGGGTGGCTTGCGTGTCTCAACGATACAGATAGCCGTACCGTTGGTGCAACCACAGCGGAAGGGTGTCTGTGGAGGGGCCAGACAAACGTGTGGTTCCTCAAGAGGGGCAGCCTTTTCAGTAGTTACAGGAGCAACAGTCTGGATGATTGACTGAGTTGGCCTTGTAACACAGCTAATGTAGTTTTGCCACACAGTTACTGCGAACAGCTGAAAGCAAGGGGAAACTACACCCGTTACGTTTGCCGAGGACATGCATCTCTACTGTATGAGCATATGATGATCGCATCCTCTCGAGTAAATTATTTCGGAGGTAAAATAGTGCCTCATTCAGATCTCCGGGCGGGGACTACTCAGGAGGATGAGATCATAAGAAACTGGTACGCTGGCATTCTACGGATCGGAGCGTGGAATGTTAGATCTCTTAATCGGTTAGAGAAGTTACAAAATTTAAAAAGACAAAGGGATAGTTTGAAGTTAGATATATTGGGGATTAGTGAAGTTCGGTGGACAGAGGAACAGGATTTCTGGTAAGGTGAGTACAGAGTTATAAACACAAAATCGGTTGGGGGTATAACAGGAGTAGGTGTGATAATGAATAAGAAAATAGGAATGCGGGTAAACTACTATGAGCAACACAGTGATCGCATTATCGTAGTCAAGATAGACACGAAGCCAACACCGACTACAGTAGTACAGGTTTATATGCCAACTAGCTCTGCCGATGATGAGGAGATCGAAGAAATGTATGAGGAGCTAAGGGAAATTATTCAGACAATTAAGGGAGAGGAAAACGCAAAAGGAATGAAAGAGGAAGCCGCCTGGTAGAATTTTGCACGGAACATAATTTAGTTATAACAAACACCTGGTTTAAGAATCACGAAAGAAGGTTGTAGACGTGGAAGAGACCAGGAGACACCGGGAGATACCAGATAAATTTTATAATGGTAAGACATAGATTTCGGAACAAGATTTTAAACTGTAAGACATACCCAGGGGCAGATATAAACTCTGACCATAACTTATTGGTCATGAATTGTAGGCTGAAACTGAAAAAAACTGCAGAAAGGTAGGAAAATAAGGAGATGGGATCTGGATAAACTGAAGGAACCTGAGGTTCTTGAGAGTTTCGGAGGGAGCTTTAGGCAACAATTGACAGAAACTGGGGGAAATAAAATAGTAGAGGAGGAATGGGTAGCATTAAGAGATGAAATAGTGATGGCAGCAAAGGACAAAATAGGTAAGAAGGAAAGACCTACAAAAAATCCTTGTTTATCACAGGACATACTAAATTTAATCGATGAAAGGAGAAAATATAAAAAAATCAGTAAATGAAACGGGCAAAATGGAGTACAGACGACTAAGAAATGAGATTGACTGGAAGTGCAAAGTGGCTAAGCAGGAGTGGCTAGAAGGCAAATACAAGGTTGTAGAAGAATGTATAAGTAGGGGAAAATAGATACAGCCTACAGGAAAATAATAGAGATATTTGGGGATAAGTAAAACAGCTCTATGAATATCAGGAACACATATGGAAAACCGGTACTCATCTAAGAAGGGAAACCTGAAACTTGGAAAGAGTATATAGAGAGGCTCTACGAAGGAAATGAACTTCGAGGCAACATTGTAGTAAGGAGAGAAGAAGCAGATGAGGATGAAATAGGAGATACTATACTGAGAGATGAATTTGACAGAGCACTGAAAGATCTAAGTCGAAACAAGGCCCCTGGAGTAGATGAAATTTCCTCAGAGCTATTGAAGTGTCTGGGCGAACCAACAATGACAAAACTGTTTCATCTGTTGTGTAAGATGTATGAGACAGGCGAAGTACCCTCAAACATTAAGAAAAATGTTATAATCCTCATTCCAAAGAAAGAAGGCGCAGACAGGTGTGAAAACTACAGAACCATCAGTTTAATACGTCATGGTTGCAAAATATTAACATGAATTACTTACAGGAGGATGGAAAAACTGGTAGAAGCCGACCTCGGAGAAGATCAGTTTGGGATCAGGATAAATGTAGGAACACGGGAAGTAATACTCACTTTACGGCTTATCCTAGAAGATAGATTATGGAAAGGAAAACCTACGTTACTATCTTTTGTAGATTTGGAGAAGGCTTTGACAATGTTGATCTGAATAAACTCTTTCAAGTTCTGAAGCAAGCGGGAGTAAAATATAGGGAGTGTAGGTTATTTACAACTTCTACAAAAACCAGACAGCAATTTTCAGAGTTGAAGGGCATGAAAGGGATGCAGTGGTTGGGAAGTGAGTAAGACAGGGTTGTAGCCTTTCACCAATGTTATTCAATTTGTACATTGAGCAAGCTATAAAGGAAAGCAAGGAGAAATTTGGAGAAGTCCAGGGTGAAGAATTAAAAACATTGCGTTTTTCCGACGACAAATTAATTCTGTCAGTGACAGGAAAGGATCTGGAAGAGCAGTTAAACAGAATGCACAGTGTGCTGAAAGGTGCATATAAGATGAACATTAACAGAGCAAAATAAGGGTAATGGAGTGCAGCCTAAGAAAATCAGGTGACGCTGAAGGAATTAGATTAGGTAACGAAACAATAAAGGAGGTAATGAGTTTTGTTACTTGGGCAATAAAATAACAAATGATGGTGGTAGTACAGAGGATATAAAATGCAGAATGGCAAAGGGTAGAAAAGCGTTCTCAAAAAGAGATACTTGTTAACATCGAATATTAATTTAAGCCTAAGGAATTCCTTTCTGAAGCCATTTGTGTGGAGTGTTGCCTTGTTTGGGAGTGAAACATGGGAAATAAACAGTGCTGACAGGAACAGGATAGAGGCTTTTGTGATGCTACAGAAGAATGCTGAAGATTAGGTGGGTGGCTGGCGTAACTAATGAGAAGGTACTGAAAAGAATTGGGGAGAATAGGAATTTCTGGCATACCTTGACTAAAAGAAGGGATCGCTTGGTAGGAATCGTGAATTTAGCGTTGGAGGGAAGTGTGTAGGGTTAAATTCGCAGAGGAAGACCAAGAGATGGATACAGCACGCAGACTCAGACAGATGTAGGTTGCCGTTGTTATGTGGAGTTGAGCCGGCCGTAGTGGCCGAGGGGACTGAGGCGCTTCAGTCACGGTCTGCACGGCCACTACGGTCGGGGTTCGAATCCCCCCTCGGGCATGGATATTTGTGCCGTCCTTAGTATTAGTTAGTTCATAAGTAGTTTGTAAGTTTAGGGACTGATGACCCCGTAGTTAAGTCCCATAAGCTCTACAAACATTTGAACATTTGTGGAGTTCAAGAGGCTTGTTCAGGATAGGGTATTGTGGAGAGCTGCATCAAACCAGTCTCCGGACTGCAGACCACAAAACAACAACAACAACAACAACAACAACATGATGGAAGAAGAGGCAGTGCGACTGTCTGCTAACAACCAGAAAAGGAAGCATGAGTGGTGGACAGATGAATGCGATAATGTAGTAGGGATCAGGAAGAAAGCGTGGGTGAAATGTCTATCCTGCATAAAGGAAGCAGACTGGTCGAAATTTCAGAATGCGAGAAAAATTGCTAGCAAGAGAATCAGGAACGCCAAGAGAAGTAGATGTAATGAAAAACTTGAAGAATCAAACACAGCTTTCAATAAACACAAATCACGAGTCTTTTTCAGGCAAATGACGATCATAATTAAGGATTCGAGACAAGAGAACCATTCGTAATAGGACAAGATGGCATAATAAAGATTTGCGAGAAAGAGGTGTGCGAGGAAGCGGCTTGGAAATTTAGGGATCTGCTCAATGAAGAAGCGCCTACGGTAAAGTGGACACACTAACGCTTTAGAGAAGAAAGTCAGGATAGGCTAGAGAATGCACCCACCAGGGCAGAAGTAACAGAGGAAATTCCAACAGTAAGATATCGGGAAATGAGGGTATCTGTGCTGAAGATATCAAGTGGGGTGGGCCTGAAATAGGAAGAAGTATGTTCAGTATAATAACGGATATTCGGAGAAATAAGAATGTACCCATAGACTGGAAAAAAGCCATTATGATACCACTACGCAAGAAAGTGGACAAGAAGATACTGGATAACTATGGGGGCATTTCTCTCTTAAACGTAGAGTACAAGATTTAGTCCAAAATCTTACAGGAGAGAGTTGAATAACAACTGGGGCCGTCGGTAGGAGAGTATCAGTGTGGCTTTAGAAAAGGGAAGAACTGCGTAGAACAGGTATTTGTTGTAAAAAGAATAATAGAGCACAGACACAGGAAAGGGAAAAGACAATAGTGTCTTTAGTGGACTTCAAAAAGGCATACGATTCAGTTGGCAGGAGTCCTCTGCTTAATGTATTGGAAGACAGAGGACTGGATGCTACAACGCATGCAATAATAAAGGAAACGTTGAGCGGCACTTCTGCCAGGATCAGACATCGCAGTGCACTGTCAGGCAGCTTTGAAATTAAAACTGGAGTCCGACAAGGGCATGGACTGTCACCAATTTTGTTTAACCTGGTCTTGGATAAAGTAGTGAGACTATGGAGACAATTAAATAGCAATATTAAGATCAAAGGTGTTCAAATAGAGTACAAGGTCAAACAGTCAAACATAATGCAATTGTGAACTGCCTGGCATTCGCAGATGACATGGCACTGTTAAATGAGACTGAAGAAGACGCTAAAACAGCACTAAAAATCTAGCTGAAGTAGCAGAACGGGTGCATATAACAAGACCAAGACATTGAACAATGGGTCTGACTGGACGATAGATGGCCACGTGGTTGAGAAAGTCGAGAGTTTTCGTTATTTGGAACCTAATTGGTGGAATACATAGCAACAGTAGCGCAATAGACAAGGCACATTTCTTGCGGAAGCTTCGGTACGCACTGAAATCAACATATGACAAGAAAAATCTGTCACGGAATGCCAAATTCCGACACTAGACAGCAACTGCAAGAAACGCTGCATTGTATGCATCAGAAACGATCACACTCGGTTAGCTTGTATACAGTTGCAGAAGGACGAGCGGAAAATTCAGAGACTTCTGGGGCAAATAATAAAATAAAATAATAAAAATTTGGATATCTGAATACAGAGAACACGACAGGAACTGTACAAAAATTTTGAACCTATATCAAGCGAGATAGGGAAAAGGAGGTTACGGTTTGTAGAGAACATCAAGAGGATAGAGGATGAGAGGTTGACTAATAAGATATGGAAAACAACATAACATACGGGTAACAACTGGGTAAAGGAAGTCAGATATGATTGTAAGACTGTAGGCTATAGGAATAAAAGAAAAGAATCTGCAGGTAATGGTACAGGACAGAGAGAAGTACAAAGGGTTTGTGATGGTGTCAGGTGGCCAAACACCAAAATCAATGTCGTCTTAACTGAAGAAGAGAAAGAAATGAGAGGTATTGGGAAGAAAGAAGACGTGCAAAACAAGCAACATGTGATCCTGAAGAGTTGTAACGAAGCAGAAGAAGAAGAAGAAGAAAATTAAAAATTCGTCAGCGGTCGGAATCCATTATAACGACGTTGAAGGGACGCTTACACTAATTATAGCCGATATCGTAAAACCCGAGAATCTCCTTGTTTATATATATAAAAATATTGTATCTATACATTTTAAAGTTAAAATGTAAGGAATTGAAGTAGACTTACAGTAATTAACATTAAGTTTTGAGAGAGACAGAAAGGGATTTTTTCTTATTTCACTGCAATAGATTTTGCAAGCAAAATGTAAAAACATTTAATAAAAACAGGAAACTTAGCAACAACGTAAATTGAACACGCTCTTGCATAATGTAAGATAAAACATTGGGCATCTATAAGAGTTCGTTCCGCTCACTATATTCACAATTCCTCCAAAAATTGGAAGACAAGACTATGTAAATACTTCATGCGATCGAAAGTAAATTTACTGCTTTTAATACATGTCAAATAGCGGGAAAAAAGATGAAAATAGCGCAACAGATGTCAGATACCGTCTGTGCGACAGTCATTAACCAAGCAAACAACAAAGGAGTGAACATAAGATAAACAGGCACTGCTGGCAACTAACATCTTGTAATCAGTACGACACCGAAGTCTCCGACCACTATCGATTCGAAATCAGAACTTCTCATTTCGATCTAGTTCCCACATTGTACAGACCTGACACCTCCAGTTTACGAAGTTTCAAAAAATGTTCAAATGTTTGTACAGTCTATGCGACTTAGCTACGGGGTCATCAGTCCCTAATCTTACAAACTACTTACGAACTAGGACGGCACAAATATCCATGCCCGAGGGGGGATTCGAACCCCCGACCGTAGTGGCCGTGCAGATCGTGACTGGAGCGCCTTATTCTCCTCGGCCACCGCGGCCGGCTTACGAAGTTTGGAAAGAAGCATTCAAAAATAAATAAACAAATAAAAAAATGAAAATATAAAGAAATGAACGTTGGAAGTCATTACCGATATAGAAGGAAGGAATATGTGGGTTTAAAGTGCCGTCGACGTTGTGGTCATTAGGGGAGGAACACACGATCTAAAAAATTTTGTCAGCCCTGCCTATTAAAAGATACCATCCAGGTGTTTTCCTGATTTATGGAAATCAGGGGAGCCGGCCGCGGTGGCCGAGGGGCTGAGACGCGCCAGTCACGGTCTGCACGGCCACTACGGTCGGGGGTTTGAATACCCCCCCCCCCCCCTCCTCAGGCATGGATATTTGTGCCGTCCTTAGGATTAGCTAGTTCATGAGTAGTCTGTAAGTTTAGGGACTGATGACCCCGTAGTTAAGTCCCATAAGCTATACAAACATTTGAACATTTTTGAAATCAGGGGAAACGTAAATCAGGATGGCCGAAGGAGTGCTTGAAACGCCAACCTCTCGAAAATGAATCCAGTTTGTTACCACTGTGCCACATAGCTCGGTTATTGTGACCTGTTTTTACAAAAATCTAATAAAATACGCAAAGCTTCTTTTTTTTAATGTATCGTTTACAGAGCACTTAGACGGGACCGTCAGATGTTGCTATTATAAGCAATTCGTCACTAAAAAAAATGAAGTTCCTGGAAACAGATCGACTCTACATTGAGAGTTACAGTCACTGGAA
This sequence comes from Locusta migratoria, assembly GCA_026315105.1. Classification (NCBI taxonomy): domain Eukaryota; kingdom Metazoa; phylum Arthropoda; class Insecta; order Orthoptera; family Acrididae; genus Locusta; species Locusta migratoria. Next base: position 308,141,115 of record CM048744.1, read on the forward strand.
TAACTAGACAACACCAAAAGACGTGTGGATTTTCTATAAATAGCTGATTACACCAAAATCTTAGTGGTACTTCGTTGCAGTAATGAGAACAGTTTTGTCTGGTAACCCAACACTAACAATTACATAAATGATAGATTGTAATATTTGTTGTCTGAAACACAAATAACTTTGAAAGGAGTACACATATTCTGCAATTGCCATATTTTATTAGTATTTTAATTGTTATTCTGCCTTGGGCACATTTGTTTGGTATTTGAGCTGTACTTTGTCACATTCCATTTCTATGTGATACTCTGATTTTACTTTGAATACACTTGTTAATATGTACAAGTTGGTAATATGTGCCATAAGACAAAGAGTAAAAATTGGTTTACGTTTTAGGAGGCGATCCACTTATAATATTGTAAAAAGATATAAAAAGCCAAGATCGCTGATCATCAATTTTTTTTTAACGACGACCGGTTTCGCTGAACTATGTCAGCATCATCAGGTCAAATAAAATATTTTACAAGGCCATAATCTTGTCAAACAGTTGTTATATAACAATTTACAGTGCGTAGGTGCACTATGTCATTATAATAAAACATAATTATCAGAGTGAGTGACAAAAGCAAAACTCACTTTGGTCTCACAGTTTTGCTTTTGTCACTCACTGTGATAATTATGTTTTATTATAATGACATAGTGCACCTATGCACTGTAAATTGTTATATGACAACTGTTTGACATTACAAGATTATGGCCTTGTAAAATATTTTATTTGACCAAATGATGCTGACATACTTCAGTGAAACCTGTCGTCGTTAATAAAAATTGATGATCAGCAATCTTGGCTTTTTATATCTTTTTACAACAAAGAGTAAGCATTATCTCTTACCTGAGTAGTAGCGAGCAAGTCAGTCTGTAAGTGACTAGCAGTCTGTTGGTGTCTACATTCGGAGAGTGGAGCTTTTGTGAAGCAGACGTAGTCTACCAGTTAGTTTGGTAGCTTAGGCAGTCGCATTGCATTAATAATTCTTCTCAATTATTTTTGGAAGGACGAAAGTTTGCCCTAGTGACCATTGTATCACTAGCTGAGATTACGCATTTGCTCTTTGAAAGAAAAAGATAAATTTTCTGTACTTACTATTGTAATTGTAATATTGTATGAATATTGTTGTAGTAGGTTCTTAGTGTTTCTTACTAATCAAGTTAGTTAACAATAGCTGCTAGTTTTGACTTAACCTGAAGTCACTTACCAATTCCCATTATTTTCATCATTCTGAAGATTAATTTTAATCCTTTGTTTTTGTCCTCTGACAAAGCAAGTTATTGCCTTACAGTATGATGAGAATATTAGTAAAAGCACAGTCATTAATGAGAACAAGCTGCGTTACTTCTGAGAATGAAACTAGCACACAGGTAGTTAAAGTGAAATTCCTAAATAGAGAATTTTGTTGTATTGATGAAAAATCACATTGTTAGGTTAATTAATAGACTTAATAGGTACAGAAAACTCAGATGTCTTGCAAGGAAGAACGTATTGTCATTAAGTTGTGTTCTTCTAAGATAATCAGATTTGAAAATTATGTAAATGGAATTGAGACATTGTAGTGATTGTTGTCAGACACATCACCAGATTCAGTGACGTTGATACCTATTTGATTTTTTGAATATTCTAATTGAAGTATTATTTCATACGAAGCTGACAAACTATTACATTAATCAGATAAACATTTGGGCTCTCGCAGCTCAATTGAGTGTAACTTGATTACTGGAACACTGTATTCGCTACTAGTAACCTTGGAATAACTTTTATTGAAATTAATTTTCAATTATTATAGTTACTTGACATTATTATTCAGGTTTAGGAGGACATCTAAGAATTGGTGATGATTCTCCTGTGAGATTTCTTTATTTGCCCAGATCGCTCATTTACATAATTGATTGATGACTAGTTTCAACTCATTAAAGAGCCATTTTCGAATCTTAATTGTCCAGGCATATTAAAATGTTTAAGAGATGCAACAGTGTGGCATGATATAAATGGTATGTACATATTTATCCATCCAACGTGCCTTTGTGTCATGTTCTATTCTTGCATACAGTTCGCTTTCTCACATCATGAGTCTGTCAGCGCCATTTGCAGGCATAACACGCTGCGTAGTGATGCGGGGAAGTGAACTATATGCAGATAAGCACACGCAAGGGTTTGAAACTGAATCTATCAGTCTGTCTGCAACGTTTGCAGTCATGACATGCTGCCTATTGATGTGGGAAAGCGAATTGTAGGCAAGATTAGAACATGACACCAAGGCACATTGGATGGATAAATATGTGCATACCATTTATATCATGCCACACTGTTGCATCTCTTAAACATTTTAATATGCCTGTACAATTAAGATTCGAAAATGGCTCTTTAATGAGTTCAAACTAGTCATCAAGCAATTATGTAAATAAACGATCTGGGCAAATAAAGAAATCTCACAGGAGAATCATCACCAATTTTCAGTTACTCGAGATTAGAATTCTATCAGATTACGATTGCAATTGCAATTGTCACATTAATAGTTCGTACTTCGCGCTTAAGTAGGTTCAATATTAGATGCGTTAAATACATTTCAAGAACAGAATCACACTGAAATTCATATTTAATCGTTTTATTTCATAGACAGGGTCATGACATTGTTTTGTTGGTAAATTTTATATGTAAGAGTCAGGCCACACGCTACCAGTGACACATTCTTATTTGACTGCTGACAAGGTTTCACGTTTAACCAAAATTACATTACACACTAGTTTCAACTTTTATGTAGCTATGAACAGCTCGCAAATGTGGATTTTTGACGTCTGGTGACCTCATAATGGAAGTACCTGGCACCATTAAAATGGAAAATGTGTATGCTTATTTCAGCTCGATTTTATTAAGACAGAAATACAGGGTTTTTCTTTTAACTGAAGACATTCACATATCACAAAAACTACACATCGGATCAAAAAATGTGCAATACTACTTCGTTTGTATCGGAGGGGGATATTCAATGCTACCACACTCGCCCCCTCCTTACACAACCCAATGAGCCCGTGGCAGGGGGTCAACTTTGAAATATTCAGTGGGAACCCACAGTTTTTATCGCAGGTTACGATTGTACGGCAAAAGCTACATACGTGTCGTCTTAAACATCGATTAGCGGGATCGAAATTGGCCGAAAACTGTAATTTACAACTTGCAGTCCAGTGTCCATTTAATATTATATAATGACCCTGGGGACACCACTTCCATGCTTCGCCGCTAGGACAGGCCAGTACTTCATGGCTTTAAATTGTACACTCCACCCACGACGATGTATACCTCCGATATATCTCAGGATAACTACCCGATGCACGTCTGTGTCGGGCTCGAAACGAATGTTTCTTTGATATTACAATTAAAGTAAATGTTCAAATATAGCACCTTCGACTACAGTAGAGTAACACCTTCTGCAAATGACTGTTCGTACGATGTAAGCATATATGTGGAAATGTGAGCACAGGCTTTACGTATACTGTCGATCATATGTTCACGTCGTTTTTACAATTCCTGGTACATTGTACTTCTAAATATCGCCACAGAAAGAAATCCAGAGGCATAAAAACGGATGAGCAAACAGGTTAGTTAATAGAGCCAACTCTGCGTTTCCACCGACCAGTGCAAACTTGGTCTAATACTTGCACTTGGTACACGTCGTTCTGAAACCGCATACGTTGCAGAACACCCAGGAAACACTGTGTAATAGTATCATTACTTCCAGTTCCGAAAACTTTCCTTATTTGCATCCGTCCAACGCGCCATGAATAAAATGAGGGGTCACTGAGTTTGTTCCACTGTACTATCCACGATACCACATTATACGTTAACCGACCGAGGGCGTTGACGGTCGACTTGCCGTAACCAGTGGGGATTGTTTACACTCCAGTAATGCATGTTATGCCGGTTAACTGTACCCCTGGCGGTATAGCCGTGCTCACAGTGGCGCCGTGCTGCGGTGCGCGCTGCCTTTCGTCGTCGGAGGTTCGAGCCCTCCATCAGGCATAAGTGTATGTGTTGTCCTTAGGTGAGTTTAACTTAGTTTAAGTAGTTTGTAAGGTCGGGACTAATAACCAAGCAGTTAAGTCCGATAGATTTACAAACATTTGAAAACTTTGTTAACGCTACCATGATTTGTGTTGGTAGACTCACCGGGAAAATGTTCCTCAGTAAAAAGTGTGGGGATAGTTCGGATTTGTTGAAGTGCCCATTCACTATCCGTTTACGGAAACCGTGTAGATGCAGTTCTTAATGCAGTGACAAGTAGTACGGATGTACATATGACGTTGAAAATACTACCGATGGAGATATCTGAATGGCGATGTAACTCACGAACATTTTTCTTTGGATTGCAGTAATGCAGTTTCATTAGCTTCCCCTCTAACTAGTTCGTTTCCCTTCCTCTTGGCAATCTATACACTGCCACAAGACATAAAGGCGATCACAATCTTGTAACAGATCGAACGAGAGCAACCATTCTCTGGATAACGCTTAGAATACATGGCAGCAGCAGTATTCTTACATTCGCCGAAAATCAGGATAATTTCAGTTTTCTCTTCTGTGGTTGCAGCGTGCATCGACTATTTGCACGTCTTGTCTATGAACGATTGTAAGTGGGCCGGAAGTAAACACTGTACACGTAATGCACAAAGTTGCTCCCTGTTCTACAACTGATAGATTCATGAGCTCCGGTCGCAGTGTACTTCGTGTTATGATACGCCGTAGCGTAGTACGTGGCCGAAAGACGCACTGAATAATCCAATGTACTTATGTCAGAGGGTTACTACGTTGTGGATAGGATTTCCAAGTAAACGTTATGAATTTCTAGCGTGCTCTACTCTGGCAGTTTGAATATGGGGTCCCCCGTAATGTTGAACATTAAACGGACATTGAACTGCATGTTGTAAATTACAGTTGTGGACTCATTTCGATTTTGCTGATTACAGCACAATATGTGATGAAACGGAAAAACGCTTAAGAGGGAACATACTATTGTAATCTACTACAAATACCAGGATTTCCTAATGAAGATATCAAACTTGTCCCTCGTCACCAATGATGGTGATGGGTGAGTACAGTACCGCGGTGGCCGAGGAGACTAAGGCGCTCCAGTCACAGTCTGCACGGCCACTACGGTCGGGGGTTCGAATCCCCCCTCAGGCATGGATATTTGTGCCGTCCTAGTTCGTAAGTAGTTCATAAGTAGTTTGTAAGTTTAGGGGTTGATGACCCCGTAGTTAAGTCCCTTAGACTATACAAACATTTGAACATTTGATGTTTCCCCCCTCCTCTCCCACGCGATAAAAACTAATTAGCAGCGTAACTTCTTTTTAGCCGACGTGTAGTTCCCGTAATATCAGTACGTCTTCAGTTACAATGAACATCCTGTATATCTAGACAGAGCTTGAATGAGAATTAGTTGCTCTCATATTGCGTACTATGATTTATCCTTTGCCGGCCGCGGTGGCCTAGGTGACTGAGGAGCTCCAGTCACGGTCTGCACTGCCACTACGGTCGGGGGTTCGAATCCCCCCTCGGGCATGGATATTTGTGCCGTCCTAGTTCGTAAGTAGTTCATAAGTAGTTTGTAAGTTGAGGGACTGATGACCCCGTAGTTAAGTCCCATAAGCTTAACAAACTTTTGAACATTTATCCTTTTCCCTTAACAGTAAAAGTACCAGACTTTTCCGAACTCCTAGCAGTACCATGTGGGGTATGTTTCACTCATAGTAGCAATCTACTTTTTTATTGGTATTTTGCTAGTGTTTTTGGTTTCACCATGTTGGTATAATAATTTGTTCTGTAACATGCATAGTTCACAGTCAAAAGTAAATTTTCAGGAGGAAACGATATTTTATTTAAATTTTACAGAAAAACATTGTGCAGGCTTCCATCAAACACCATTAAAACAAGCAAAGAAAATAGTTTTACAATGTTTATTACTTTATTTATAGAAAAGATTGAAACATACTCAAAACAATTAGTTTATACAACTACTACAAATAACTAAATTATTTTAAACTTTTTTATTATTATTATTATTATTAGATACAAGCAAAGTGCGGACCGAGTATACATAAACGTGCAACTTGTTTTCTTCCTTATTGTGTTCGGAAATATTTAGGAACAAATAGTTCACAGCATTGTCTAAGCTGGATTCGGCTCACAGTAGAAAATTATACAAGTATTTCTTCTCGGCAGCTTTTGCACACGTACTTGTTGCACTTTAAACATAGTTCGGTGTTTTATTCCCCAGTTGTTTGTGGGAATTCTGGATTTGTCAAGGCCTTCTATTTCGATATTGGTCAGTGCCATCTCCGAATGCTTGTACGGGGAGGTAGCAAACTCACCTGCTGCTTCGTCAATACATTCTCTCCTTGCCGTCTTCTTCGATGTACATTGTGTGAGCACTTATAATTGCAAGGTCAAGAACGTTGTAGAAGAACATCCAGAGGCCATTAGTGGATACCAGCTAGAACACCGTAATGTCTCGTCATTTGGTCAACTACATTGACTCCACCATTGGTTTCATTATAAACTTCAGTTTCTGGGAGTTTCTTCTCAGAATCGTCTTTGACTTGACATCGAGTAGGCTTGTTACTTAGAATAATGAGGTCCATAAAGCAGACACCTAAATAAAAGAACAAAGAAAAGTGGACCATGTGCTTATTGGTTGAAAAACTTAGGTAGAATTCATGCTTACGTTGTGCTATAGATAAATCATCGTCAGATGTATCCAATTCCTTTATTCAGTTCTTGTGATGCATTCTGAAATATTTGATCAGCATGTTCCATTGTAACAAAATCGTTGCCCATCTTTGCGCCTGGCTCGCTACTGGATTCGTAACTGCGTTGGTGAAATTCAGATAGAACAGAATCTCAGTATATCTAAGACTGCATCGTCTTGCTATCGTAGCTTCAATGACGCAAACTCACGAAAATGAACCACAAGCTGACGTCGCTGCTTCGAGCAATACCTCAGCCCACACGGTTTGACCAAAGTCAAAAATATGCAGAGGGGAAACTTCTGTAAGAGAAACGTGCTTGACATCTGCTGTCGTGTCATAGAACTATTAGTAGCGCCTCAGTCAAAGGTGAAATTCTTCTGTGGCTCCCCAGTGTCACATCATAGGTCTGAATATCACCATTCCACAGAAAACCGAAAGCCGCGCTGATATAAGGCGTCGCCCTACCTACAAATATTGCCGCGAGAAACCAGTTACACCGACTGCCGGCGTGGCGCAGGGGATAGCGTCACGGACTGCCGTGCTGAAAGTCGCCGGTCAATCTCCCCCGCCGGTAAAAATTTATTTCTTTGAAATTAACAATTCCAGAATATTCTACATCTTTCTTACGTTCGCTTGTAAACTCTACTTGTTTCTTATGTTAACTGTTCTTTTAATTTCTGGTAAATTCCGTCTGTGAATAAATAGCAGAGCACTCTGCCCGAGAGGCAGGCAGTTAGTGCTGCGTGTATGTTGAGTTCGTAATAAACCAGCTTTCAGTATAAGTGCTGTGTTCAGTTACCTACGAAGTCAAGCCTGCTTTTATTTCATCGCGACAGTATTTAGTATTTCACGTTATTTTTGTTCTAAGTGTCGTAATATACTCGAGCATGTTTGAATAACATTAATAGAGGCCCAGAAATTATTTCATTTCTAAAAACTGGCATCACTGATGTCTAATTGTGTTACACTGTGTATGTGTGACAAATGACTGGTATAACAGATAAAAGTCTCGTACTTATACGTGGCCTAGGGGGGGGGGGGGTGAATTTTTGGCGAGTTCTACAACTGTATAAATGATTAAAAGCCACGAGAGAGTTTGGTACTTTTGTGTCTCGTTTCCGCCGGTTGTCCTGGGTGTCGGTGGCCTAGTAGAGAGAGACTGACACAGGAAAATAGGATGCTCGCGTGTGCAGGTACGGAGGTGACCAGCCCGTGGGACAGCAGAAACTAGAAACACTAGGTTAGATAAGAACAAGATGTATATTTCGTAGAAATAAGATAATACTTATCTTTTACAAAGTTCAAGATTGCAGAATGCTGATACATAGTTGAACTAGAGAGAGGCCTGCCTACTGATGAGTCCTAGTGCCTATCCGATAACCAACTCTTAACTGGTTCCTATCTGATTCCCAAGTAGCCGGTGCAGCAGTCGTGGCCACGAGCGGAGTTGCATCAGAGGGCGCTCGTGGCTGACGTCGTAAGAACGCCGTGCCGTGCGTGCATGGCGGCGCGCGGCGGAAGTACGTGGCGCGCACTTCATACTTGTGCGACACCACAGGTACTACAATGATAATGGATGGGGTAGAGCATTGGATTCACTCTCATGGGTCAAATATGATCCACGTGGTACTTCTACTGATAACACAGATGGGTAGTTGAAATTTTGATCTATTTAAATATTTCTGGAAAGAACGAAAAACTTACGTGTGGTAGCATGCAAGTTTGAAAATAGCATTAGAAAGCTGTTTTCCCTAGAAAGTAGCTGCCTAACTTGCAAGTTGTTCGTTACCGCAACGACATTGGCAAGAAACTGTTGAAGAACATTGATTTTGGAAAGGTCAGAAACAATTGGGACTTGTTCCAATTCGTGCACTAAACATTAGGAAGCAGATGTGCGTTCGTTGAGATAACTTGCTCAGAGGACCAGTATTACTTACCGTCTATCTGCAGCAGGCGTACGTGTTTAATCATAATTCACCTGTGTGCGGTCCGAAGTTGCCACACAGAGAGAGGAGAGAAGCGCCAGAGTAAAAACGCCCCCGGACAGTGATTAATTACCTGGCCGCCACGGATCGAAACTTCAACAGCGGTGCTACCGCCTGTGGCTGGCTAGCGCGCTGAAACTTCTTCACCACCTGTAAATGGAGACCGCGTAATAATAACTGGGAATTTTAGCAAATGAATTCGGGGAAATACAGGACCACAAAGGGAGTGGGATCCATTTCACGAGGATCATTTTTAAAGGTATTTTATTTATTTGTCGCATGGAGTTACAAGTACACAATAGTATTTACAGTTAAATGGAATTGTTTAAATTTGACAACGAGTAAGGAGCAGTTGGAGTCAGTTGTAAAGTCTCCGAACCACCGCTAAATGCACGCAGCGGACACTATTTGACGATGTGTTCGAACGTTTGTGCCTCCGCTCCGCAGTCACAGTCAGAAGATGGAAGGAAACCCAACTTCTTCATGGTCTAAGAACACCTGGCTCGTCATGATGACGTTCAGCCTCGACCAGGTAGTTAGAATCGCTAAACCTTCTTTGAGAGGTCGTGAACCAAGTTGGCTTTCTGCGGCGGATGTTCATTCCAGCGTTCTTGACACTTGGAGGTTAAGTGGAAGGAACTGAAACTTTCTGTGTCAAAGCAGGGAAATATCCGTGGTTTGAGACGACATGCTGGTGGATCCTGTAGAACGATATATAAAAGAGTTTATATATAACTAGCTGAAAACCCGGCGTTGCCCGGGTATTTATTTATTTATTCCTGCCATTTTTCAGGTATATATTCATTTGTATAAGGGCTATATGTCTGTAAAATCTCTTGGAAATATAATTAGTAGTAAAGAATTAATAGACTACAAATTGGTGCATAATGGGGGTGGTTTTCCATGAAGGTTACTCTTTATGTGCGCATATCTCATGAACTACGTGTCGTACTGTGATACAATTTAGAAGATACATTCAACTATGTGTGAGTATATTGTCTGAAAGATTTCCTGCGGCTACTATTTGTAATGTACAAATTATAAATTTGTTTATCACGTCATATATTATGAACCATGTGTCGTATGTGATTGTTAATCCCGCAGCAATTGATACCTCACGGTAAGGGATGTGTGCACCAAATTTGGTTGAAATCGGGCCAGTGGTTTAGGAGAAAATGAGCAGCATTGTCGCTAAATGCAGCAGTTTTTCTTGCATCTCATTGTTTATGACGTCATATCTCGTAAACTATATATCGTATGTGATTCTTACACTTAGGGCGACCGTCCTCATGGATTGAAGCTTAAGTGTACAAAATGTCTTAAAGATTGGAAGAAAACTGTAGATTTGTATCCAACACGTAGAAACATACGGACACTCTGCTTTATATATTAGAAGAACAGTCTAGAGTGGAATTTTTTTCTGACTAGTTTCGGTCTTATTTTAGACCATCTTCAGGAAATTTGCTCCACAACATCAATGGAGCTTAATTTCCTGAAGATGTTCTAAAATAAGACAGAAACTAGTCGAAAAAAATTTTGTACTCTAGACTTTTCTTTATATATAAATTTAAATAAGAGTGCTGTTCCCCATAAGTGAAGCAAAAATGTTTCCAAAAAAATGTGATATAAGAGAGTGTTCTTGTGAGCGTTGAAGTTCAACTTTACTTTAGCTGCTTTTCACCTTAGATCTCACGGAGCACTATTAGCCAGGACAGGTGATCACTGAATAGGCGAAGATATAAAAGTGCCAGAGATAATTCTCATGGCTTTATTCAGCTACACATATATCTTTGTTGCGTGGGCGCTGTTACCCTCACTTGTGCGCAGTATTCCGCAGCAGAAAACACGAGAACGAGAGCAGCAAGGCGTAGGATATTGACGTCCGTGCTTCAGCTTCACATCGATACAAGTTTCTTCGAAAGCTTTAAGTACTTTTCTTTGAACGGCAAGAGCCGATTAAGAGTCATACCTATGTATACGGGGTTTGAACCTTACCGGGTCGTAGGTGGTTGATTCTTGATATTCTCGTTGATCGACGACCTCGATAGCGGCTGCCTGAAATTTAATGGGGCAAAACTAATCCACTAAAAATAACATAGGCGACACACAGAATTGCAGTTCCTTGACACTTTTAATGATTCACTAGTGCCCAGTTGTCCCCATGTATGGCCAGCGTACAAGTATCTATAGTTACAACCTCAACAATCCGGTAAGTACATTCCACACATCAATAATACAAATTTATACAGTTAGTGTGTAGAATACTATAGCCCGAGCTATGCAGGATGGCACAAATGTAGAGTAATCACTGTAGATACATTTTCTACACGTCTAACATTGAAGAACTTTTACGAAACTGTTCAAGATTAAAATTCAAAGTTACGTGGGTTGTGCCTCAGATACATCAGACACAAGACTCAAAACAATACTAGGAACTGGTGTGGATTGTGCATCGGATCGAGGATCAAACAATAATCAATTACAAGGCGCGAAATCCTATTTATATCATCCAAACAATGTCACTGAAATTTACGTATTGTTAATTAAGTTCATTACATTAATTATAATGAAAAAGTAGACAATTACACACAACTGGCTATAGGAAAAGGTAGCGTAAATAATCCGGAATTAATTCACACAAATCTCTGTTAAATTCATATTGCCTCACTTGCAAATATATTTAAATACGTTTTCAAAAAATTAATTCGTAACAAACGGTAATTGCACAGAAACTAATGAGGGCAAATATTTCCTAACATTAATTGTGAATCATAATAATACGTACTTTAAAATATTAGAAAAACAATTTACTTTGTTTTATCATAAACTAGCTGAAAACCCGGCGTTGCCAGGGTATTTATTTATTTATTCCTGCCATTTTCAGGAATATATTCATTTCTATAAGGGCTGTATTTCTGTAAAATTTCTAGGGAATACAATTAGCAGTAAAGAAGTAATAGATTAAAACTTGCTGCGTGAAGGTGCGGTTTTCCGTGAACGTTACTGCTTATGTGCTCATATCCCATGAACTACGAGTCGGAATGTGATACAATTTAGAAGCTACATTCAGCTATATACGTGTGTACGGTCTGTAAAATTTCCTGTCGTTACAATTTGTAGTGTTCAAATTATAAATTGTAACGTTGTACCGAGAGCCGTAGTTTTTCCTTTCATCATTTTACTATGGTTGCCAGCGAGAAAAAGTTTAATAAAGGTTTGAAATTATGTTTAAAGTTTGTTGCAAGTTGCTAAGTACTGTCATTCTCATACAGGGTATTTCGAAAGTCTCGCCGCATTACATGGCATTTTTCGCGATTTCTATTGGTTATGACGTAATATCTTTTGTACCATGTGCGGTATGTGATTCTTAACCATGTAGCAATTGTTACATCACGGTAAGGAATGTGTGTACCAAATTTGGTTGAAGACGGTCCAATGGTTAGGACAAAATGAGCAGCATTGTCGCAAAATGCAGCAATTTTTCGCGCATCTCATTGTTTATGACGTCATATCTCGTGAACTATGTATAGTATGTGATTCTTACACTTACGGCGACCGTCCTCATGGATTGAAGCTTACGTGTACAATATTTCATAAATATAAGAACTGTAGATTTGTATGCAACACGTACAAACATACGGACACTGCTTTATATATTAGATACTAATTATCATACTATCTGAAATATAACAATATGTCTGTGGCATTAACTAATTAATATTTGCTTATTAAACAAACTTCTGCAAAACCAAATAATAGAAATAACTTCATCTAGTCACGTCGTAAAAAGGATAACAAAGGTTTTGGAAAAGAAAATGATAGTAGACTAATTACAATCGTATCTATTATTATGCAACAGTGGTTTCTGTAGGCTCCGTAATGCAAGCAGATGGAAATAAATCCCAACATGCTTCACTACAGTGTGTAGCGATGTGGCACTTCGATTCCGTCAGATATCACATGTAAGCTTCCTTCCGACTTTGTTAATAAGTAGAATCCAATAACCTGTTTTATTTGGATTAGGTTGAACTCTCCATTTATTGAGCCAGTAATTCATGTTAATCACGTCACTCATCAGTACCAGGATACTGTGCTTGAGGTCTCAACTCTGGAAGACTAATGGTACGTCGTCTACATACTGGATTTTCATAAAATTCGTGCCGGCCGCGGTGGCAGAGGGGACTGAGGCGCTCCAGTCACGGTCTGCACGGCCACTACGGTCGGGGGTTCGAATCCCCCCTCGGGCATGGATATTTGTGCCGTCCTTAGTATTAGTTAGTTAATAAGTAGTTTGTAAGTTTAGGGACTAATGACCTCGTAGTTAAGTCCCATAAGCTATACAAACATTTGAACATTTTGAACATAAAATTCGTGTCCAGTATGTCATAGAAATATATGTCAAACAGATTAGAGGCCAAAACTGACCCTTGGGGTCGGCCGTTATTTAGCGTCTTCCATCTGCTAGAATGTACGTTCAGGAATATCGTAAATGGCCTGTCCGAGAGCATGTTTTTCACTAGAAACGCAAGCTTTTGACATGGAATAATTTTAATGAACTTCAACATCAGACGTTCCCTCCATACTCTGTCACAATCTACTGTAAGGTCCACGAAAATTGCAGCTGATTTAAGACCTCGTTTAAAACAAGCTTCTACTAAATTTCTCAACGTTATTGCCTGGTCACAGCAACTCCAATGTTTCCAAAAGCCACCTTGTTCGGCAGGGATGATTTCATCAGTGGTCTCTTGCATGCGGTATTTTTAAAGTAACGAGGAAGAAAGCACAGTGTCTGCTCATCCCGTCACGTGACGTCCGTTCACGGTCGGCCATTCTTGACCAGCCTCTCACTACGCCGCCATTACGTTTCACGTCTCTGGTTGTGTTTGGTTGTCGCCATATCGATCAGTACTCTCGCCGAATATGAAATACGCTCGATAATTTAGTTTTTAAAAGCAAAACACTTTTGTCCTTCCCAATTTGTTGAAATTTTTGTTTAAGGTGGGCCGCGGCGGAGTGGCCACGCGCTTTGAGGCGCTGTGCTGCGATGCGCGAGGCCATTCCATGTCGGGGGTTGGAATCCCCCCGTGGGCATTGATCTTTGTGCTGTCTTTAATATAAGTTAGTTCATAAGTAATTTGTAAGTTTAGGGACTGATGACCCCTGAAGTTAAGTCCTATAAGCTTAACAAACGTTTGTGCATTTGTTTAGGTGTAATTAATGATTAAAAAGTGCGTAAATGGTGCATCCTTAGAGAAGTAGATAGTACAGTTACTCGAAACAGTTACTTTACAATGCTGACGTGCTGCATTAGAATTTTTCGCAAGTTTCAAGATCAGTAATTTATCTTATTCTTATAAACTTCATGACAAAAAAAACTGTTTGCGAGATAGTTCCCGAAAATATTGACATAATAACACAGAAAAAATTTTCTGGTACACTGTTTGTTCGCAACGAAGCGTTATCACAAGCATTGTGACGAATTTTTAGTCCCATCGTGAACGGCGATGATATATGGATTGGGCACTACACTCCGTAGAATAAATTTCAGTTCATTGAGTGGCATGATTTAAAATCCTCGGGGAAACCACTACAATTCGAACAAGAACCTTGAAGACGGAAAACCAAAGTCGTGGGTTTTTGGGACCGAAAACGCATTTTCCTGTTAGAGCTTTTTCTAAGAGGACTGACAATAAACCCTGATAGGTACTGACAAACAGTATTCAAGTCAAAGAATGTTATTCAGAATATCCGACAGGTAATGCTGTCAAGCAGAGTCGTTCTGCTTCACAACAGTGATCGGCCTCATCTTGTGGCAGGAATAAAGATGCAGCCGGATGATTTCATTGGGAATTACAGTCGAGCTGAAATACGATGGTCCTTGGTGGTTGAGACAATCGGCGTTGAGCGCTGGCTGAGGCAGCAGACCATTGGAGTAAGTCAAACGAGAACGATACACTGCGCATGCGCACGTCCGGCTGCGCTGTGCACTTTTGCCAGTTCTGTCACACGACCGTTAGTTATAATGTACGGCAGCGAACTAACTACTTGGAAACATTGTTGCATACCGTTTCTGCAACCGGGGCGGTCTCCAGCCCAATAGGCGGACCCATTGATAATCGTGTTTCGGCTCGACTTTAGTCGATCATTGTCCATACAGCCCAGACGCAGTGGTATCAATTTCTTTCCAAAACTCAAGTAATTTTTCGGTGCAAGGCGCTTGGAAAATGATGCCATATTGAAAGAAACTGTTACTAACTAATTTACGGTCATATGGTGTCACGATAAATGCCTAAATATTCATAGATACCTTCTCTGTTTAATGCCTAAATATTCATAGATACCTTCTCTGTTTGTCTACGCCTCTCTCGCTCTCCATCTCTTCCTCCAACTCCTTCTGTTTGTATCGTGACAACTCCCCCCTCCCCCCTCTCGCATCTGGCTGACCCACGATTAATTTTATGCGGTCGTTCCATACCATGTCAATTCGTACACGAACTTGCTGATACAACAGCTTCCGGTGATTGTACTACAATCATATACACATAAAAAAGAGCCCGCGCTACATAGCTTACTGGAGAATGCAGGCTTGAGGCTTGGCGCCACGGTGGCTTAGCGCGTTCGGTGAGATAGCTCAATGCTCTCTTTAATACCAACTATATAATGAAAAAAAAAAATTGAAAAAAAAAAAACTGAACGAAGAACTCAACGATGAACTTGTGGAAAGCAACCTCGGGGAAGATCAGTTTGTATTTAGGAGAAATGTAGGAACACGGTAGGCAATACTCACACTACGACCTATCTTAGAAGATAGGCTAAGGAAAGGGAAACCTAGGTTTTTAGCGTTTGTCGATTTGGAGAAAGGTTTTGACAATGTCGACTAGAATACACTCTTCCAAACTCTGAGGGAATCAGGGATGAAATATAGAGAGAGAAGAGTTATATTCAACCTATATAAAAACCAGACAGCGGTTATTAGAGTCGAAGGGCAAGAAAGGGACGCAGAGGTTGGTAAGGGAGTAAGACAGGGTTGTAGCCTTTCCCCAATGTTGTTCAATCTGTACATTGAGCAGGCTGTGAAGGAATTGAAGGAGAAATTTGGAGAGAGAGCATTAAAGTGCAGGAAGAAGAAATAAAAACATTGCGGTTTGCCGATTACAGAGACCGCAAAAGATCTGGAAGAACAATTGAATGGGATGGACAGTGTCTTGAAAGAAAGATAAAAGATGAACATTAATAAGAGTAAAACGAAGATAATGTAATGTAATGTCATAAAATCAGGCGTTGCTGAAGGAATTAGATTAGGTAATGAGACAGTAAAAGTAGTAGATGAATTTTGTTATTTGGGTAGCAAGATAACTTCAGATGGTCGAAGTAAAGAAGATATAAAATACAGAATGGCTATGGGAAGAATAGCGTTTCTAAAGAAGCGAAACTTTTTAACATCCAATATTAATTTAAATGTTAAGAAGTCCTTTCTGAAAGCATTTGTCTGGAATGTAGCATTGTATGGTAGTGAAACGTGGACGATTAGGAGTTCCGATAAAAAGATGATAGAAGCTTTTGAAATGTGGTGTTACAGACAAATGACGAAAATTAGATGGGTAGTGCGAGGGTGAAGGTCGGGGTGAGAGTTTAAAATAGGGAAAGTTTAATTTTTAAAACTCACAACCACCAACTGCGAACCATATTCCTAAACATGCTGGAACACTGGAATTGTGATTGCTACTGTTTGACTCGTTTTCTAGAGGATGATATCACACGTTCGTAGCTTTCCTTCCCTGCATATGATTAACACAAAAATTCATAATAAAGTAAGTTCATGTGAGAAAAGGGTTTACTAACTACTATTTTTGAAAACACGTGAAAGTTCACATTATGTTGTTTATTACACCATATTAAAACCTGTGGCTGATATGTCTGTACGTCGACACATTTATCAAATAAAGTTATAGCTCGTGAGCCCCCAGACAAAATGAATTTTTGTCGCAAATTGTTTTCACACCATGTGCCTGTCTCCAACACCGTTTATGTTCATGCCTAAGCGACGACACGTGTTACATTAACAAAACACAGTCACTTTAATTCAGTGCGATGCACACCTTGTTCCACCGGCTAAATATTCACAACACACAGTAGCACTCGATTCAACTTGGTGCAGTCTACGACGAGCAACCACACCTGGCAATTGGCACACAAAAATCTATAGTCTCCACCTGGAGATCCACATGCCGACCGTGCAGAGCGACGCCGCGCCCGGCCACCTACACCACTCGCTCCCGACTCCTGACAACTTGGGCCGCGCGCGCGCACGCC
Organism: Locusta migratoria; assembly: GCA_026315105.1. Classification (NCBI taxonomy): domain Eukaryota; kingdom Metazoa; phylum Arthropoda; class Insecta; order Orthoptera; family Acrididae; genus Locusta; species Locusta migratoria. Next base: position 308,158,190 of record CM048744.1, read on the forward strand.
AAAAGCCCAACTGCCGGGTTTATTCCCTACGTCATCAACTTCCCCATGTGAGCTGTTCTAACCGACTTGCCAACGTACGGCGCTCAGCCAATACATTTCTAAAACTTTACTTAAAATCAAAATAATTACACTACACATTAAACAAATGTCTTCTTAGTTTTTTTATATTGATATAAACATCCTTTGTACTATTTATTATAATCGTGAAATTTCTTATATCACAGATAAGTGATTTAACTGAATAGTTCAAGATAAAATACACAAGATTAATTGAAAATAAAATGAGAAATAGTTAATATATTATTTTTATAAACAAACATTGCCATGCTAGTTGTGTAACTGTCTTGTATTCATTGCTAATTTATTATTTTTCATTGTCAATTAAACATAACGCCAGAAGTGACTATATCAGCTAATGTATTGTTTATTTGTCAACAGGCTATTTTGTAATGAGGGCCTTAAAGGTTCCTAACTGCATTGTATTACTTCAAATGCAAGTAGTATTAGAATATTTTATTTCACGCTGTGCACTGCACTGCGCCTGGCACTCGCCAATGTCCCTCTCTCTCCTCACCGGAAACTAGCCTGGAAAATCCTAAGCTGGAACAAGCCACCAACGTCGGCCTGCTCGCCGCCTCCCCTCAGCTACAAGCACACAGCAAATCTCAAAGTGGAGAATTTTTGCCTATGGCCTAACTATAAATGTTGGCACCCAACTGCGTAGATACATTGCTACCATAATTAATAAGATTAAAATTGTGTTACATTTAGTGCATTGGCATGGTCAATGTTTGCAGTGAACTTCATACTGTTTAATTATCAAATGCTATTAATTAACAATATTTCCATTGGGCGGTAATCTCACAATACCCCCACTTGCGGTATCAAAACCATGTGCAGGTTGGCGCAAGTAGCACCAAAATTAATACTTTCAAATGAGCAATATTTAAAATTACAAAATTATTGAATCGGATTGACTCAAACACTATACCAATTATGACCTCAACTAATGCAAAATAAATAAATAAATAAAATAAACAAGGCAGTGAGAAGATTTTCCAATATTTATACCATGAAGACCACTTATAAATTACCACACTAATTCTCATAGTGTGTGCAAATTTTTAATAAAAGAATCCATATAACTTGAACTGCAAATCTGATAAAAGTACATGTTTTAAGACAAACAACAACAAAAAAACACTTATAAAGAACTCTTGTAAACTTGACCCCAATGCTTAAATCTAAACACACAAGTAGATACTAACACAGACCACAGATTAAATATACACAAATTCTTAACCTACTATCTACAATGCATTGAATCTCATACTTCATTATTTACACTGGTTTATGGCAGTTACTAGTGTAAACATGCCATTAGATCTTTATCACTTACAAAATTTTTGAATTTCACCCTCTTCATGCATCCCTCCAGACTTAATTCTAACACTTTATCTTTATACTCCAAACGAGCTTCATATTCGCACATGAAATCACTTCCTAACATTAGATTTAAACAAAGTCCCTTTATGACTAATAAATCTTGAATGAACAGCTCCTCCTCAATGGTTACTTCAAATTCTGGGTTCCCTGCATTTAACACTTCTATTTTTCTTGCAAATGCACACTTTTCTTTTTCCCATGCCCCTGGTTCTACAATCTTTAAATATTTTAAAAACCTGATCCAATCATCAGCCCCATAGTCATGCACTTTTTTGTTAATGCAACCTACATGCAACCCATCTTCATCTATGCATGTATATTGTTCATTATTATAAATGACAGAGGATTGTATCTTACTCTCCTTATCACCTGACCCCTCCTGTATAAGTTCATGTACCTCACTTATCTCATCATGATCTAAGGTGCACATGCCTAATCCCCTTAATTGATCATACTCATTGGCCCCATTCACAAACTCTTTCAACACATTGTAATAGTCTGGTCCCTATTATATTGTTTGCCTAGTCTGCCCAAGTAATCATATTTGTGCAATAACCAACCATCTAGTGCCCACTTCCTAATCCAGTTTATTTTCCGAATTAAATTTCTAGTTTGTGCATCTACACTGTCAATTTGGCCTTCCTCAGAGGTCTTCACATTTATATTAACATTTATAGTAGGTCCAGTGTCATTTATTGTCTCTACTGGACCACATTTATATACGTTTAATTTAGAAAAACATTCACTCTCATTCATACATTCCACAACATCTATGCTGGCTCAAGTACCATCAATATTTACATTTATACTTTCACATTCAGTCAACACTTGTGCCTCTGACCTATCCAAAACTAAGGCTAACCCAACACTGTTTTTATCCTCTTTAATGTTATTACCAAATATATTTCGCACATCATATTCCCCTTTACTGTCCTCATTCCTATCCTTTCTCCTCCTGTTTGCCTTTCTTTTGTCATGTTGTATGAACCAATCCCCAAAAATTTCCTCACTACCTATAACAGCATCCATCTGATACATACTTTTCTCTCTTTTTCCCTCTTTTCTTTATCCTTGCCCTTGTGAACTCCTACTTTCTCTTTCCTATCATCAACTCTGTCCATGTGACATAGTTTTTCCTCCCTTCTCTCCCCATCTCTATTCCTACTGTAATTATGGTTATTAGATCCCCTGTTATCCCATCTTCTGATCCTGTTATTAGAATAGTTCCTTGTCCCAAAACGGACCTCATTTGGAACAAATCTTAGTTTCCCTGATTCTGTCTCTGATTTTCTCTTCACTGTTATCCCCATTCCTATTTCCAACTTCCTGCCTTTGATTTCTCCTATCATTTTCCCATGTTTCCTTCTGGCTTCTATTATCCCAGTTGTCTCCTCTGTTGTTGTTACCTCTCCAATTTTCATTTAAATTCTTCTCTCTATTGTGGTTTCCCTGGTTGTGACCCCCATTTCTACTGCCTCTGTTTTCATTGTGGTTCACATGCTGTGTCCCCCTGAGCTGTCGTTCCATAACTAAACCCTGATCTATCTTTTCTACAAATTCAATGAAATTCTCAGCTGAATCTGTGGGATGGCGAAGTAACTGCCAATGCAAATCTGCAGGTAACCTCCTACAGAAAGTGGAAATTACTGCTAAAAGACTCAAAGGTGTATATAAATGCGCTAGTTTCTCAAGTTCCTCCTGACAAAATTCCTTCATGCTCTGTTTCCCTTTCACATAGTTTGGCCCGTTCAAGAATTCATTTTGTATCTTAGCTTGCTTGGCCTCCCCCAATACTTATTTAAAAACAACTTTTCAAACGCCTCAAAAGTAACAAATTTATCAGCACACTGATTTGCCCAAGTTTGAGCAGAAGAGTCAAGCATTCTCTTTGCTAACTTCATTTTACACTGGTCTGAAATACCAGGCACAAATTGGTCCTTGCATTCAGCCAAAAAATCTACTGGATGATAATTACCCACTCCTGAAACTTTCTGCCATTAGGTGTCTGTACCATGGACCAATTAGTGTTTCCTAATGCAATACACAATTCTAGATTATTTATTCTAGTGTTCACCTTCTCAATCTCAGTATTTTTTACTGTCACTACTTGTTCTATCTTTTTCCTAAAGTTACATTCTGCATTCTCTAATTTTCCTGACAACAAAGTTTTTGTTTCCTCAATACCCGCCACCATCCTGTTGTCAATCTCAGCCAATGCCTGCATAGTGCCCTCATTCCTCTGATCACATATTTGTTTCACACCATCTCACTTGCCTCCTACCTCAGACTCAATAGCACCAATTCTGGCATGTATCTCCTTTTTCCTATTTTCAAACCGTTCTGTTAGACTTCCTATCTTTTTGTCAATGTCTGTGCTTATTTACATTGAATTTAAATTGAATTTTGTAGTACCCCAATGTCTGCCTTAAAGTCTGCTTTCAATTCTGATTTTACAGTTTCTATTTCTGATCTTAAATTTGATTCTAAATGTGAGTTTGAATTTTCTATTTTTGATTCTAAATTTGAGTTTGAATTTTTTATTTTTTATTCTAAATTTGAGTTTGAATTTTCTATTTTTGATTCTAATTTTGAGCTAAAACTCGCTAACATGGTTGCGATCATCTCCGGTTCAAATGTTCAAATGTTTGTATAGTCTATGGGACTTAACTACAGGGTCATCAGTCCCTAAACTTACAAACTACTTATGAACTACTTACAAACTAAAACGGCACAAATATCCATGCCCGAGGGGGGATTCGAATCCCCGACCATAGTGGCCATGCAGACCGTGACTGGAGCCCCTTAGTCCCCTCGGCCACCGCGGCTGGCTCATCTCCGGTGTCAACAACATTCCCCCAGTATTTACCCTCTCTGGACTTTCTGGTATGCTACTCTCTGAATCTACGTCGCTTTTTAAAAACCTGATCCATTATCGGTACCACAAGAAAGCTTGATTAACACACAAGAATTTATAGCGCCAGCTGCTTTACTTATCTTTTAATCCAGAAGTTGCTGCAACGAGCTGCGACGTCCCCAACCGTTAAGTGACGAATATTGACTAGTATGTCCGGCTATGCATCTTAAATATTGATTCCAAAACTATAATCAGTCAGTTGCAGTGTTCATAATATGACATAATGTGTGCATAGTGTACGTGTGTGACCTAAGAATGACGTTGTACACTATTTGGTGGATATGAATTGTGTTTACTTGAAGCTGACTGGTTGAGAGTATTTAAAACACCGACAAAACGGTGGGTCCAAGTAAAGAAGCGCAAAGTTATCTGTCAAATATATATGATTTTTGACTTCCCTCTCTCCAATAATACTTGCGGTGTTCAAGTGAAAAGAGTCTTAAAAATCAAACCGGTTGAAATTTGAATACGTCAGCTTGGACAAGGTTGTTTAACATCTATGGATGAGAAGCATGAGTCGTCACCTCCCCCTAAAAAAATTCATGGGTGCACCCTTAGCAGGCAAAGTGATGCTGACCGTCATTTCGGCGTTCGAGTTCCGATACTCATCGAATTCCTGTAGCACGGAAAAACCATTAACAGTGACGTGTACTGTGAGACACACTGTAGCCTACGCAAGTTCTTTAAAAGCAAACGGCCTATGCTGCTCATGGAGGGAGTGATCGTACTCCATGATAATGCGCGCGCCCTCTCGTTCCGGGGTCAGACAAAGTGTACTGGCCAAGTTCAAGTGGGAGCAGCTTGAGCATCCTTCATACATCCCGGACATGTTGCCCTGTGACTTCAATCTGTTTGGTCCGCTGAAACGCATCTCAAAGGAAAACTTTGCAACTCGAACTGAATGACACAGTAAATGACCGGCTCTTGTCACAGCCACATGAATTCTGAGAACAGGGAATGTTTCGGGTCGCTAATCACTGGGACAGTTACGATCAGGCTTCTGGTTATCACTTCAATTATACTCACATTGTCGTTTCGAATCACTTCAACAACCCTCGTAATTTTAAATTGGCGCCTCTGCAGGTATAACGTAATTGACAGAGGTTTGCGTGAAAAACAAGGCTTTGTCTACAATGAGACGCAAATTATCCAAAATCCATTCATTGATCGATAACGACACCACTTCGTTTCTTCCAGCTATGATTATACACCTTTCTAAGCCATTCCTTAACTCGATTACCTGCGTAAAGGCAAATATTCATCACTTTCACTAATTTCTACAGTTGTCAGACGTCTCAAGGAACTCCTTACATGGGGAATCGATTCTAGGTGTAACCCTCTGGTAGCCGCATGTGCGGAAAAATGACTGCAAATTAAGTTTTTCTTATATATATATATATAACAAATGATGGTCGCAGTACAGAGGATGTAAAATGCAGAATGGCAATGGGTAGAAAAGCGTTCTTGAAAAAGAGAAATTTGTTAACATCGAATATTGATTTAAGCCTAAGGAAGTCCTTTCTGAAGGCATTTGTATGGAGTGTGGCCTTGTATGGGAGTGAGACATGGACGATAAACAGTGCGGACAGGAAGAGGATTGAGGCTTTTGAAATATGGTGCTACAGAAGAATGCTGAAGATTAGGTGGGTGGATCGCGTAACTAATGAGGAGGTAATGAACAGAATTGGGGAGAAAAGAAATTTCTGGCATACCTTGACTAAAAGAAGGGATCGATTGGTAGGACACATTCTTAGACATCAAGGAATTGTGAATTTAGCGTTGGAGGGAAGTGTGTGGGGTAAAAACCGCAGAGGAAGACCAAGAGATGGATACATTAAGCAGATTCAGACAGATGTAGGTTGCCGTTCTTATGTGGAGATGAAGAGGCTTGCTCAGGATAGGTTATCGTGGAGAGCTGCATCAAACCAGTCTCCGGACTGAAGACCACAACAACAATATATATATATATATATATATATTACAGAGATGAAGCAGTTAGAGCGAACAGACTGAGATGGTGGGGTCATGTTACACACATGGGAGAAGCAAGGTTACCTAAGAGACTCATAAGCTCGGCAGCGGAGGGTAAGAGGAGTCGAGGTAGACCAAGACGAAAGTACTTAGAATCGGTGCAGAATGATTTTGAAATAAAAAGCATAACATCAGACGAGGCATCAATGTTAGCATTGAATAGAGTATCATGGAGGAATTTTATTGGAGGTACTATGCTCCAGACTGAACGCTGAAAGCCATAATCAGTCTCTAACGATGATGATGATAAAGAAAAAAGTATTCACATTGAATTGTGGCGGGAAATGCTGCCAGGTATGCTCACGTTACTCTATTGGGAGCACGGAGGCAGCACTGTCGGCTTTCTGCCTTCACCGATGTATCGTCATTGTTGTGCGGGCGATAACAGTGAGCTATCCTGTGGCCAGATTGCCGCCACGCGGACACTAAAGTTGCTGAAACTGACGTGTACACGCGGTCATGTAAGTTCTATCTGATAAAGTTTTCTTGAGGTTCTAGTGTCTTAGCAATTTCTATTTTAGAATGCCTAGGATGATGGTTTGGTTTGGGAGTATGGGTAAGCCTCTTGAGTGAAAATTATCTCCCATATAACATCCTCTTCTTCTTGTTGCGACTTAGGTACCGTATATTGCGTACTGAGGAAGGTGTTCAAATGTTTGTAGAGTTTATGGGACTTAACTACAGGGTCATCAGTCCCTAAACTTACAAACTACTTATGAACTAGCTTATACTAAATACGGCACAAACATCCATGCCCGAGGGGGGATTCGAGTTCCTGACCGCAGCGGCCGTTCAGATCGTGACAGGCACGCCGCAGACCGCTGGGCCACTGCGGCCGGCGGAGAAAGATGTTCTTCGATGATTATCTGAGTGTGAAACTGAGGAGGAAGGATGTCTCGAAACAGAAGGATGTTGATTACGAACCGGAGAATATAGAACAGGTGAACACTTGCTCATAATCAAGACAGTCGTCACAAGAAGGGGAGGAAGATTACAGATTGGACGAAGAAGTGCCACTTGAGAATCGCGATCTTTCTGGATTACGTTTTTATATTGGTCGGGACCAAGAAACATTGTGGGTAAATGACTCGAAATACACAACCAGTACTTCAGGAAAAAATAAGAGCTAAAAGTATTACTCGAATTTTGCTTGGGCCGCAAGGAACTGAACGAGACGCCAAAACTTGTGAAATACACAAACATTTTTGTGGCGACGCTTCACCAAAAGAGAGGCCAGCAGTAGGGAGAATAGAGGAAAGTCGGTGTAAGTGACAGGGACTTCCGATTCACAAATAGGGAAGAAATAATGGCAATTATTGGAGCTCTCTTTATGATTGTCTGTAAGAAAGTTGAATCGAGCTAAAGTGAGGGAACTGTTGCAAACCGATGGGGCAGGGCAGATAACGCTCAGAGCGAATTTCACACTCAATTGACTTTTTTTTCTTTTACGATGCCTTCGTTTTGATGCCGTAATAGCAAGACAAATTGACAAATTGGCCCCTATTCGTGACTTTCACTTCAAATTCGTCACAAATTGCCAGAATAGCTACACGCTAGGTGAACCTACGACAATAGACGAGATGCTTGTTACCTTCGTGGCAGGTGTAGTTTTATTCAATACATGCCACAAAAACCAGTAAAATGTGTCACCAAACTGTATGAAATTGTGGATAGTAAGACGTTTTACACACATGCAATTGAAATATATTGTGGGAAACATACCTGAGGGACCCTGTTTTGGAGATTCGAACAAGCCTATGGACATTGTGAAACGGTTGATGAACCAGTTACTCGAGCATTCCTTAGTAGAATATTTGCTCCAAAGTGGAATGACATACCTAATAACACTAAAATAGATAAATTAATAAATAATTAAATGAAAGAGAAATACCTCCAGAATTTGTTAATGATCCTTCTCGTCAGGAAGGATCATCGTTGTTTGGTTTTTAGTATAAGTACTTGGTGAGTTTTGCAGCGAAGAGGAAAAGGATCGCCATTCTCTTGTCGACTTTGCACGATACTACTGAAATCGACCCAGTATCAGGCAAACCTGTAATGATACTTGATTATAATACGACAAAAGGGGGTATGAATACGGTGGACCAGATGTGTTCTACCTTGACCACAGCTAGGAAAACAAGAAGATGGCCCATGGCAGTATTCTTCAAGCTACTGGATATTGCGGGAATTAACTCGTACAGAATTTACACAACCAATGTCTGCCGAGAAGGAAATTTCAGAAGAAGGCATTATATAGAAGAACTTGCCCAGCTGTTGATGGAACAGAATCTCAAATATATTTCGCCACAATTAATGGAAGGTGAAGCATTTTGTAGAACCTCGTTGTACTAGGCTATGTATATTGTAAAACAAGGGCGATAGCTGACGAGTCTCAAAGATGTTGTTCGAACCAGTCAGGGACACTTTAGGTGTCAGTGGTAGTAGTGGCGTAGAGCCTACGGCAGAGTTGTGGCAGCAGAGGGCCGCCGCAGCGCGCCGTCTGCAGCCAATAACGCCGTCTGCGCGCGCGACTCCATCCGGGCCCTGGGGCAGCCACCGCCGCCTGCTGTCAAGCTTATTTGTCCGCAGCTTCAAATATCTCAGCACTGGCTCCCAGCCACTGTTACCAACTCATCCAATTTTCACTGATTCTGTCGAATTTAACGAAAATGAAACAGGAAAATATTCTTGTTAGACGACAGCCGAAGATATGGTAGTTTTCTCACAGTGCTGCAAATGCAATGAAATATTTTAATAGTTTAATTCACACAGTTATGAAAATATTAACGTTCAGACAGGAATTTCCAATAACTTAATAGGTTTTGTAGGACATCTTTCCAGTCAAATAATAAATCAAATTCCAGAGACATTGTGTACTCATATATCAAACATATTGAACAGAAGGAGGAGCGTTGAATTAAAACTCCGTTATAAAAATTTTGCCGCAGTGGAGATTTGAACGTGGGAGCTGCTGCTTACGAGGAAGGCGTTTCAACCCCTCTTCCATTTTTCTTTAATAACTTTTTTTGTAGTTCCATTGCGAATGTGTGTTCCTTTTTGTTCGTTATTTGTCGTTCAGTTCTGAGCTCAGTTTTTTTTAGAGAAAGCATTCAGCCCTTTCACTAACCACTCAGCCATAGCATCGTTATGAATACTGAAGTTACATGGATTCTCTTAAAGAACGTCTCTCTCCACACCACAGCCACAGAAACTTCAATTCTGCCTCATGTTCCTTTGTTTAATACATATCAAAGTTGCTGAAGTTCTCCAATAGTAGAATAGCACCCCAGCAATGAATGTTAATGGGAACAACCCTGCCTTGCACCTGAGACACATATGATATAAATATCAAATAAGAAATCAGTTTCCAGAGACATATATTATTTTCATGTATGAAATATACAGGAGGAGAGTCAATGAATTAAAGTTTGTGCTGTGGCTGGGATTCTAACCCATGACTTCCTGTTCACTAGGCAGGTACTTTAACCTTTCACCCATAGCAGCCTTATGGATACAGCTGCATGTACTGTTGTAAAGCACATCTCCCACTACAACAGTGATACGTATTACACTGGGAAACATGTGGTGGAGTTGAAGTTTGTGTTGTGGAGGAAGATGTAAGACAATCCATGCAGTAGTAGAATCCATAAGGCCTCCTTATTGGACTAGTTCAAACACCTTCCTAATAAGCAAGAGGTCCTGTGTTTGATTCATGATGGCAGCACAAATTTTAATTCAATGGCTCTACTTCTGTTCACTATCTTTTCAATCAATATTATGATTATTATTGACAACTGCATTACATCAAGCACCGAAAGACTTCTGTGGGAAATCACTGTAATGCTTGAAAAGCTTTTGGACATTCCAAAATGCAGTCTTCATTGCTAATACAGCAATATTTATCAACAATACAAGGTGTTTATGAAGTAATAGCAAATATTTTAGGAACGGGTACAACAACAAGAAAATGTCATTTGATGTGTGTCCAATTTTTATTGAGATCAGAAAATTTATTTTACTATGTAACCCAAATAATGCTTTAAGCATAGCAAAGGACGACGATTAGACTTGCTTTTCAAAAATAAAATTTACCACCAAATTCAATGTACTTTTCACTTCTCTTGATAACACCTCTTTCAGCTCTTCTGCAGACATCCCTGGATGATCAAATCAGTTCTTGTATTTACTTTTTCTTTGTAGACCTTAGTTTTAAAATGCTCAGTCAAAATTGCAAATGTGTAATGTTAGCAGTGGCCAAGAAACGTATCCTTATCTACTAATCCATCTTCTGTGGAACTTCAGATTTAGATGATGTGTCACCTGATTACTATAATATGCAGCTGCGCCATCATGTTAGAAGAAAATACCCTAAACAGGATCTTTTCCAATAATACTTAAAACTCACTACAAGATAATGTAGATAATAGGGTCCTATAATAAAATCTGGTCAGACTTTTACAGAGAACACTTCCTGGAATGAGTTGTCACAATGGTATATGAGGTTATTCGTTGGACTACTGATGTGGCATATGGGTGATATTGATGGCACTATGAATGAAAGTGGCGTCATCAGTGTACAGTAAATATGGAATTGCTGGGTGATTATCAATTACCCCACAACAAAATTCTGGGTGTCTACTCTCAACTCCTGCTGTAAGGTGTGGAATAAGCTGTAACTAGGGTGGAACTCCTATATATATGAAGTCGGCCAGACTCTTGTATGACGAATACTGATAAATGCAGAAATTCTAAATATGCTAGTTAAAGGGCTACTATGTTCTACCAACTGCAAAATGTCTTCTACTTCAGTCACATTCTCTTCAGTTACACATCCACATGTCATATTAATGCTGGGAACTGAACCAGTTCCACAGTATATTGAACACTTAAGTAAACGGTCATGAATATTGCAACAGCATGTTAGAAAATCGTATGCTGTAAGATCTAACACAGCAGCAGCATTTCCCTTACAAAACCCAGTTACAAATACCATATCAGTATATTCAGTACCTGTAAATGCATGTGACATATTTAAACGCTACATTAAAGTACACTGAACAACAAATCGTAATGAACATTGAAATATAAACTAAAGTAAGATTTTACAGCTTGAAGTCTACTGCTGAAATGCAATTCTTCTAGTTCATCTGACCTACAACCTCCTAAAATACTTAATATTCCGCATGAAACACTGTACAATGACAGTGTCTGTACTGTTGTTATTCATGGTAGTTATTTAACTTTCCTATACATTATATAATTACTTTAACTCAATATTTAAAGTTTTCAGATTTATTTTTTGCTATTTTACGTACACATGTTGATATTTTATTTATGACATAGGTCTCACTGATAATGTGTAATATTTAGTTTCTTTTTTCTTTTGTTAATTTCACTACTTTTCATTTTGTTTAAGCAAATTATATTGGTGTTATATTTTTTATGTTTAGGTTATAAATCAACAAAATCTCTTGATTATGGTTTGGGTGAATTATTTGGTGGTTAGAGTTTTTGTATTGTTCGTGTATACAATTGACTATTTTCATTATGTGATTTAAATATTAAGCTTTGCCTATTAACTTTTATTCTTGGAATGTTTATTTTACTTTTATTATTTTTTATGTATTTCCTAAATACCTGGAAATTAGAGTTGGATACTGTACATATTAAGAAAATATTTTTATTTGTAGGTATTTCTATAAACATTTATATAATACTTTTGCAGTGAAAGCAGATGTTATACATAAACTATATAAGTGATAGAAATGTTAAAGTATTTTAACTGCTAATACAAAATATGTTAGCTTTCTTATTGTCTTTCAATTTTCTTAATTTCATGTTATATGTTAGTTATATTATTATTTGGCTTCAATTAATAATTAAGGCCATTTGGATTTGCCAAATTTCAGGACAGAAATGATTGTGATATCTCATTTCTTTTGTAATTTAAGGTATGTTGATGCCTTTTGAGTACATGCCAAATGTTATAATTAACTAATCTTCTCATTTTACAGCTCCTTGCTTTAATTCATTTATAGTCTTATAACAAAGAATACTATAAATATTATTCATATAATAATACTTATGTTTATGTAATGATTCTAATTTCAAGTTTAGTACAATTTCTACAGCAAACAATAAAAATTTTAACAGCAATTAGAAAAATCTGATCTAATTTTCAAATGTTTGTAAAGCTGTTGAACAAAACTGCTATGGTCTATAGACTGAGAAACTGGTTAAACTAACTTACACTAAGGGTGTATACCCAACAGAGGACTCATTCAGCAAGAGCAGCTGCCCAGTCTGTAGCATAGTGTTTTAGACCATTTGTCCATTCTATGCAGCAAGATTTGTAATGACTATGGCACTTTTGCTGATCATTTTGACAAAATCCACAATCAAATGACTTTTTCTCTTACTCATTAATTACTGTATTTGATAAAATAGGCACAACGGTTATTGTGGTGACTTTTACATTGAATCAAACAGAAGTTCTTGTTATTATAATTAATCATTTTTCTTGATGATAATCAAGAAGTTTGTTATTGGAATTTAGATGTACCAATTGTACTGGAAAAATTATTATTTACCTCACAATCAAATCTAATTATATGTAAGTAGTCATACTACATTTCCAACAGGCAGTATGATGCTGCAGCTTCATATCCAAACTGACATATTGGTGAGAGTTGTTTTGTTAAATTCTATGTTAGACATGTCAATAAGTATTCTTCCTTTTTTATCATTACCAGTATTAGCAGGAGCAATGACCAAATTATGAACTGACAAAAATTAAATAAACCAATTTGTCAATCTGTAATAGATGAAAATTCTATATGAAAATGTATTATGATATTTCTGTTATTCAAAAGTATATATCATATATATTTCAGAATTTGGTGTTTCTCTACACATTGTTTGCCAAGAAACTGGACAAACTTAATCATTTGGAACTCTAGTTCTAATTCATCCCATATTACCAATTTGATTAGTAGGATTGACTGTATGAGCACATCACATATTTGGAGTAAGAAAGGATGTTGGTACATGTCCATACTTTACATTAGCAACAATAATTATTGGTACACCAACATAAATTATGTGAATATTAACACTTTATGTAACAAAATTCAAATTCAACTCTCTGTTATTATTATGACCTGTAGTAATTATTATGCCATTTATAATGGTGACATGATTAGTATTAGCTAATTTCTCCTTGGATTTATAACAAATTTGTATTGTGTTCTTTCAATAGGAGCAGAATTAGCAATTATAGAAGGAATTATTAATGTTACACATTAATTATGTGTCTAATCATAAATAATAAATAATTAAAAATAAAATTTACCATTATATTTATTGGATCAAGCCTAACATTTTTGCCTCACCACTTTCTAGGATCAGTAGGAATACCTTGACGATATTCTGATTACCCAGTCTCTTTCACTACCAAACATTCCATTGATGTTTATGGCACTACCATTAATGTGTTAACTATATATCATTGATGAGTCAGCAGTCACAATAATTATGCTTAAAAGAAAACTGACAATAATGATATTGAAGCTATTAATATTTAGGCTTCATTAATGTAGAATTTGACATTACGTAGTACCAGAGACAGAAGTCAAACTTGAAGGTTTCCAACTACTAGATGTTGACAATCGAACAGACGTATGAGTATTAAATAGAGCATTAGTCTTTCATGCACAGGAGGAATTCTTGCTGCAGGAATTGATCCAACTCCTTGATCATTTACTCCAGGAACAGTTACAAGTAGACTTCCAGGTATTGACTTCGGGCAATGTTCAGAATTCGAATTGCTCTTCATGAGGTACATTTTTACTGTCAAGTAAAAACCTTCAGTGAAAGTCTCCATAATTATGCCCATCTCACTTATAGTGACTCTAAATACTTACAGAAAGGCTGAAATGAATGATAGAGGAAATTGAAGAATTCTTTTTTGTATTGTCTTCCTCAGTGTTTGTTGAAATCATCAGATATGCATGTATGGATCTAAACTTTCGATAACACAGAAATGTTTATGAGTGTAATGAAGTTTGCTTTCCTGGTGATAATATTGAATTAAAAAAGGCGACTGAAAAAAATTTGTATGAAGTTCTCTATTCAATCGAAATTATTTATTTCCATTACTTTGCAATGTTTATCACTATGGCGTGTATGAAACTTCGTTTGTTGTATCAAACGATGAACATTTTAAAAATAAGAGGTTCTAATATTGCCCAAAGATGTGTGCAGTTCTTCAATTACAGGAGTTGCTAATAACAACTTTTTATGAAATATGGCAAATTAATGATAAAGAAACTGTGTTTTACTTTGCATAAGTTTGTAGAATTTTATAATGTAATGGTGTAGGTATTCGAATGCAATGTAAAAATGAATGGTGTGTTGGGATTAAAAGCACAGGTCTTATTTTATTGATAATCTACATTGTTACGAAATGCTTCACACCAGCCATAAAAAAATTGCACTTTTGCAATAAGGAACTAAAGTCTTCTAAATATTTCAAAGTAAATATTCTCGAAAAACTTTCACAGATGCATCGAATGGCTTTCGCTGGTTGCTATTTGACTTCTGTACTTTATGTACCATCAGTGTATAACACATTCAAAATCCGATACCCATTGACTGAAGACAGATTGTGGTGACCTGTATGAGTGGAACGAACATTTCAGATACTTTCAAGATTACTCTGGTATTCGAGAAGTGCTGTAGTTATTTTCTTCAACAAGTGGCCAAACTAAGGTGAAACCACCTTCAAATGTCATGGGGGGGGGGAATCGAACACCCATTATAACAGATATTAGAAATCGTAGGCTAGGCAGACTGGTAAAACAGGAAAGGCGGCTTACTGTGACAGAACTAACATTCGAATTTATTGCTCGGCAGAATATTAACACAGATTGCACCTTGTCTTCTGAAGTTGATGTTAACACGACGACATCATACAGCTGAAGCGGGTACTTGACAATCAGCATGCAGATGAGAGACTGCAAATCCATCATCTTCCAGCAGGACAAGCCCTTTCCACCTAAACTGCTTAACTGGGACACTCTGGCAGTTGCTCACTTACGTGGGCATTCGTGAGTCGAACGGAGCTAGTTTAAGGCACCTTGACTGCCAAGAGGTATCGTTCAAAGGTTGTAGAATATGTCCACTCCTTCATTACAATCGTGTTTCCTAATGGCATTTGAATTATTCAACAAGGTAATGTACCTTGACACAATGCCAGGAGTGTGACAACTTGTCTAACAAAAAGTAAATATTGTTCAATGTAGTGTACATAGAAAATACATGTGAGTATGTTATAATTTTAGCCCTTTGGCCGCCTATCACATTAGAAAAGTTCGTAACAGATCTCTTATATGGTAATAATGTAATAAAGGACATTCATCTGCTTCTCAATATTTCAGAAAATCCCTTATAAGGTTCTAAATGACGTTAAATAGCTTTCAGGATAAATATACAGTTCAAATTTGAAGTACAACAGTTTGAATATGTTGCCACCTACTTACACATTGTCAACATCTTTCATAGGACAAATAAAATCAATTTAAAAGTTCTTATTATAGGCAGAATTTCAAAGCACCTGTCCTATCTTCTCTAATGAAATTATTCTCAAAATACTAAAATAAACCTCACTTCACACTGACTAGATACAGTTCAATAATGAAACGATACATTACTTTGTTTATATCTGTACTTCTTGCTTATTACAAACCTCAGACATAAATTCTTTTTATTTAAATATTTCCTCATAAAAATATCTTCAAAGCATCCAATCCTAAGCCAGAATATTTTCTTTCACTTTTAGTTTATAGGTTTTGTAATATCCTCCCTATACACAGAAATTACTTTTGTATAAGTCTAAGATGTGATTAAATCTGCCCTAATAAATCTTTGAGAATATGAAATATTACTTATTTCTATACCAACTTCTTATTTTTTCTTTAATATTTTGTGGAGATTTCATTTAATTTTATATCTCAGATATATTTATCCCCGAAGGATCGCTGTGCATGTTTTTATTAAGATCATTGACTTCATTTATGTAAGTAGATTGTACCAAGAAACCATAAATACTACTCTCTAGGTCTGATGTTATTCAATTACCGTGGTCTGTTTCTGGTAAAGTTCCATTCAAACTACGAGATAAATGAAATACTCCATTCAAACTATGAGATAAATAAAATACGTGAATCCTTTCTTTTTATTTTACTCCTCCAGGCTTATTTCTGTTTTACTGGTTTTCAATAGAACACCAATTACAACTCTTAGGTTACAAGTGACTGCTATACAGTTATCCCCTCTGACTATCTTTTTAAGTTAATATGGAAACACAAAGAAAAATAAATCCTAAGTCACCACCACCACTTACAGCTCTGTATTTACTTGTAAGTGGACCTTGAGGCAAGCTTGGAGCCTATTTCAGGTGTTGGCATCTCATCAAATCTAATGAACAGTATTATAAATTTTCCTGCCACCACCACTTACAGCTCTGTATTTACTTGTAAATAGGCCGTGAGGAAAGCTTGGAGCCTATTTCAGGTGTTGGCATCCGATAAGATATAATAAACAATATTATAAATTTTCCCACCAAACCTAAGTCGCTCCCAGCTGTCAGATGGTTACTTGCGAGATCTCCAAATAGTTTTGATTGGTGCCAAGCCCTAAAGATGTTATTGTTTCTATCCATCACAGTTGAAATTCAAGGTAAGTATCAGAAGGTAAGTTGGTCAATTAAACTTTTCATAACTCGCAGAATACAGATTGCACAGTATGTAACGAGTCAGCCAAACAACATCAATAAAGCAAATGACCCAGGCATGGCTCAATGTACTGCCTCAGGATACATACAATATTACATTAAGGCTCCTCTGTCCAAATTGCCAAGTGTCAAGTCATTTCCGTTCGGGACTGACCATACAAGAAACCTATATTCAATAGGCATATTCCGTAAATGAGTTACTTATTACTGCCACACAGCATTAACTTCAATCACCATTTTAAAACGAACTAGCCATTTCCGATGTACAATAGTTAACACTGATTCAACAAATCTTGAAAATATAGTCTTATCTTCAAGATGCACAGTTATGGTAATAATTACACCACTACCCTCCACCTAAACCCAACCACACTGGTAAATTATATAATCTCAACTTCTATTGCACACAGGAAAGAAGTGTATCAAACTCTTACTTGGATAAGACATTAAAGTTCCAGTGGAAAATTACAAATATTTCCCGGCATCACTTACAATATTATCATTTTTTGCATCTGCTATTAAACTTGTTTGGATTATGAAGCAGATCGCACTAGCTTGGCATCTAGCAAACAACTAACTGCTATCAATCTAAGGAACCAATAAATTATTTGTAGGTCTTCATCTTTCACCACACAATAATCATAATATTCCTTTTCAGTCTAAAGGATTCCTTTTAGTGGCTGTATACTTTGTGTGTTGTCATTATCTTGAGCATCCCACTTTCATTTAAAATACATCTTTGGACTTGCATTAATGTTTCTTTTGCATTTCATAGGCATAAAATGTAGAACACACACACACACATACACACACACACAACAAGCACGTTTACGTTTAACCAAATATAGTCGAAATTTCTGTTTCAATGACATATTCTGTAATGAATGCTTAAAATAATTTGTCCTGTTACAATGGATACAGTGACCAGTAGAAATTGATGTGAAATTCAGCACTTCTAAACCCGATGAAACACATCTTCCATCTGATTGAAAAGTTGCATCAGAGATCATCAGCAAAAATCTCCGGAATTTACAGGAACTGGGTGACTTGTCGCTGCAAATGTGATATCAGCTCAATTCTGCGACTTACCAAACATCATTGCTTCCATGCCGAGACATGCCATCACTTTTAGCTGTGGCAAATGTGGACATACTCATATAAGTTGTCACAATGTTCTGACTGATCAGTGTAGATATTCCTGTAAGTATGTCGCATTTTGTATGGGCAATGTAAATTCAACCATATCTACCACTAAGTTTATTTTGATTTTTGATGTTAAAAAATGTAACAACTTGTAAATAAAATTAGTGGCTAAAATATTAACAATCAATTCACATTATATCATACATTACTTTTAAGTGACTTTAAAAGCTGCTGCAGTTTTAATTACAAACGTTATTAATTCCTTTGTAAAAGGCTGATATATTAAAAACGAAATTTTATTGGAGGTAAATTAAAGATTTGAACACCAATCAACAAAGTATTTGTAGGTTTTTATGTATAAAAACATTTAATGCCTTCATCTGAAAGTATCATATTTTACATACAAGCTCCAGAATTATCTTTTTCTATATTTATGGAAGGAAATGTCTCGATTGACTGTGTAGATGTAACATTATGGGTATTCTTTAAGATGTGATTTTTCGATATTTCATCCATAAGGAGATGAAACAGGGGGTTAAAAAGATTTTGGTAATTTTGGAAAGTCGTCGATTATAGGTGTGTTTCGCTATATTTGGAATTTCAGGCATTAATGGGGTGAATAAGAGATAGAACATGTTATGAAAATATGTAACTGTTAAGGTGATTTTGAGGTAGAACAACAAAAATTGGCATCAGAGTTCTTGGTTGGAATTAAAAAGATATATGTTTTGGTATTTTTGGAAATTAAACCATTAATGGGATGAAATAAGTGTTTTCAATATATGTATCTGTTAAGTCATCTTTGAAGCCAGAAGTAAAAAAATTAGTGTTATTGATTCCTGGTTGGAATTAAAAAGATCTGTGTTTCATATATTCGGAAATTCTACCATTAAGGGACTGAAATAAGGAATGATAGGAGTTTTGAAAATATGTTGCTATGAAGCATATTTTATTATGATAGAATTTCAGCTAAATCTACGAACATGTTATATTAAGAAGAAGGAAAAACAACTGATGCTGGCGGTCTAGGCCACATACATGGAGCAGTGGGAATTAAGTTAGTAAATATCATAAAAAAGAATGAAAAAAATTGTCATCTTGTGCAATTATGATTAATTGCAGAAACAATACTTTTAAGAAAAGATCGCTGCAAGATATGCTTTGGCTACAATTAGGTAAACGTCTCCTTCATGAGTAAGTCTGTAAGCAATCCAGACACTTGGAATAATTTCATTTAAACTTGGAAATGACACATATAATGTAATTTTTATGCAGTCTCCATGGGACTTTGTCTGTTACTTTCAGTTGTACAATTGGACAATTTGTATATGATTTTTAGATTTCTTAAAACAATTAAAATGTGATAAAAAAAAACTCAGACAAAACATGAGATAGAAATGGCTTCGCCATGTATGCAATGCGAGCCTGCCATTGGTGCCGCTACTTTGATGTGCTGCCAGAGCAAAAAATTTGACTGTTGTATGTGCCATGGCTAAAACTTTCTGTCTCTTCACAATATCCCCACTAGTGCTCGTAATCAGCCGATTTCTTCAAAGGGAACTAAACCGATATTTGCCTGGAATGGTTTAGGGAAATCACTGAAGGCACATCCAGTTTGTAATGACTTCTACACCTCTCTTGATAAGTAGACGTTTGTGCATTCTATCTACTCAATTCTTCTTACTATATACATTCCCATCATCCTCTTCAATATTACAAGTGATATATAAGTGATTTTTGCAACTGCAAAGAGGATCGTTAAACCTGACCTGGCCAGTGCTTGCAAATCACTTCTTAAGTTTTACAAATTAGGAATGTAATACTAGAGGTTTTGAGATAGACATGTTTATATGATTTGAGAGAGAGAATGAGACAGGGAGAGACGTACCAGGGCGAGTCAGTAAATAAGTCGCAAACTGAGGTAGGCACAGCAGTACTGCGCGCTGTGTAGAGGTATTATTCCACCACTACGGTACATCCGTCTAGTTGGGTTGCAGCAGTTTAAGGAACCAAATAAAGTTACAGCTCAAGCGCGTCACTTACAGGACGCAAACGCTGCCACAAAGATTCAAAGATCCAGGCTTTTAAAACCTTCTCGAAGAATGGGTCGAGTGTTTAAATTTACAGGTGGAAACAGCTGAAAAGTAAAGCCATTTCAGCCTTATAAACGCCGTACTGGCGAGACTAACTCAGTTTGAGACTTAGTTACTGACCCACCCCGTATATAGAGAGGGGGGTCACATGGAGTGACAGAGAGGGAGAGGGAAAGAGTGAAGAAGAGACACAGCATCAAATAGTATGAGCACTTAACTGTTATCACGATCGCTATCAGAACGTGGTTGTTGTCTACAGCAGATTTCTTCGGCCATCATTGTTGACAATTTTCGTTCACACTGAAACTTAGAAACAAAGATTTTTCATTATTAGCCAAATACGCAACTCAAAAACGGAGGGAATTTATAGTTACATTGTTAATTTTGTGACAAGTTGCACGTTAGCATATTCTGTGGATAATGTAATCAGTTGCTCATACAGTCCAAAAAATACAACAAAAGGCTTCTACAAAGATGACATGATTAAAAATACATTCCTATGTACACTGACGAATATTATGAATTCTGTATTGACTGCACCATTGGTGAGTGTAGAAATGTTTTTAGACAGCAAGTACTGATTTCCTCATATTTCTTACTTCACATGGGGCTGCACTTTCAATCGTCTAATCTTCGTATAACGTGCTACCTCGCAAATAAATTTGGCTTCGTTTGCTCAGGTTCTTCATTTTGTAAATTCAGCAGTGTATTGGCGAAATTATTATCTGTACGAAACACCTGTCTCACGAGTGAAAACCAATCCCCCTTTTATTAAAAGTTTAACGTAATTTTAGGTACCGGTAGTTTTGGCTCCTAAAGAGAGCACGACAGATAGCTCTTCGAAATCTTTCTGCTCAGTTTGAATTCGACGCACACAAACTCGACAGGTACGAACGTCGGAAAGGGACCCTCACCAGGTGGGACTGACGGAAGACATTGAGAAGGTTCAGAGGAGGGCAGCACGTTTTATTTTATCACGTTACTGGCGGGAAAGCGTCACGGAAATGTTACACGAATGGGGTGGAAATCATTAAAAGGAAGACGTTATTCATTGCGGCGTGATCTGTTTGCGAAGTTTCGATCACCGACTTTTACTTCTGAATGTGAAAATATTTTGCTAGCACCCACCTGCTAAGGGAGACATGACCATCCCAATAAAATAAGAGAAATCAGACCGACAACCGAACGACTTAGGTGTTCTTTCTTCCCGCGCGCTATTAGAGAATAGAAAGGTAGAGAAAAGTTATGAAAGTGGTTAATGAACCCTCTGCCAGGCACTTGAATGTGATTTGCAGAGTATCTGTGTAGATGTAGTCGCGTTTTTAGCGTACGCAACTTGCGTTTTCCGGCAAGCCTCGCACAGGTCGAGACAGGGTGGGATTTATTTGCAGTGTGGCCGCCTTATGACCCGTGTTTAGCCATAAATTCCGCGTCGAATATCCTCCGCCGCGCCATGAATAACATAACGGTATTTCCAGTAAACGCTCTGTCCAGGACAATATCGGGCCGCTGATCGGCCATATTTATTCCCGGCCAGCGGCGGCCTTTCGCGCCCAGGTTTTCGGAGATACGACCGCGCCGGCTCCATAAAGGTGACGTAATGGCGGCCGTGAGAGATAGGCGCCGGGTTAAATGACGTGCTGCGCCAGCCGCCGCTTCCCGCCGGAGATGGCGCCACGCGGGACGCACACGCCTACGCAACAATGTGCTGACCGTCACCACCTGCGCCAGCAGTGGCCGACCCAGCATTTTGGTTCGGGAGACGCTGGACCTAGGTGATGGTCCGTTCTATTACCGCTGCAGTGGTAGCGTGGAGTACGTACAGTAGCGGTCAAAATAATAGAGCCACCTCTTCTGAAGACATTAAGAAC
Organism: Locusta migratoria; assembly: GCA_026315105.1. Lineage (NCBI taxonomy): Eukaryota > Metazoa > Arthropoda > Insecta > Orthoptera > Acrididae > Locusta > Locusta migratoria. The sequence continues at coordinate 308,180,480 of CM048744.1, forward strand.
ATACGAGGTGCGTCCAGAAAGTAAGCTCCGTTTCAATTTATCTCCGCTACAGCGCTGCGATTGCAGTTCCGCACATGCGCTGTAAACGATGTGTATCAAGGAGAAGAACGTGCGCCATTTGGAGATCACTGTCAGTTGCGTACGCTTGATTTGATTTGATTTTTCCAGGGAAGCTAAAACAGTCTTGGTCTAACCCGCCACTGCCCGCACCGAAACTAAGTTTATTGTGCGGTATTGCTCCCTGTTTATCTAGTAAAGCCAACCAATGCCCTTGAGCAGAGCAAGGAATCCCTTTACCAGTTCTTTATTAGACACAATTTCTTCGGGTCGAGTTGTCCCAAATGTTCTGTGCCTTTTACTCTCCAATGCAATGCATTCGAAGATTAGATGTGATGCAGTTTCATCACCGTCATCACAGATCCTACATTTAGGGTCCTCTTCTGTTATTCCCATTGTATGTAGGTGTTTTTTGAAATTCCCATGGCCTGTCAGCAATCCAACCATGAGTCTAATCTCTCTCCTGTTCAGACACAGGATTGCAGAGCTTCTTTTAAAACATGGCTTTGGTATCATTACCTTGCCATGTTTTTGTTGGTAGACTTTGGTCCAATATTCTACGTGCTGTCTTCTGAGCCAGTTACGTAGCTTCAATTTAATCATTGCCTTGGTGATTGTCAGGACAGGTTCCAGTCCAATAAATGGATTCTCTGCCCCATCCTGGCTAATCTGTCGGCATGTTCGTTGCCACTGATCCCCCAGTGGCCACGGACCCACAATACGTTTACTCTATTGCTTTCCCCTAGCTCCACCAGAACCCTGTGACATTCTGCAACAATTTTAGACCTTGTTGCAGGAGCTGCCACTGATCTCAGGGCTGCCTGGCTGTCTGAAATGTAAGTAGGCGGCAGCAAGATCGTACTAAATTCAGCTTCAAATTCCGGCCCTCTAAATTTCCTCAACAGAACGTCCTCTTTCCTTCAGCGATCCCGAATTGAGTAGCCGGAGCGTTTCCGTGACACGCATTGGTCGAACCTACCAGTAACAAACCTAGCTGCTCGCCTCTGAACTGCTTCTATGTCTTCCTATAAACAGATCTGCTGCGGGTCCCAAACACTTGAGCAATACTCAAGACGTGGTCGTACAAGCGTTTTATTCAGATGAAGTGCATCTTGCCAAAATTCTCCCAATAAACCGAAGTCGGCTGTCCGCCTTACTCACAACTGACCTTACATGTTCGTTTTTCATATCGCTCTGCAATGTTTACGCCTAGATATTTGAACGACGCGACTGCATCAAATGTTCAAATGTTTGTAAAGTCTATGGGATTTAACTACGGGGTTATCACTCCCTAAACTTATCAACTACTTATGAACTAACTAAGATTAAGGACGGCACAAATATCCATGCCCGAGGAGGGATTCGAACCCCGACCGCAGTGGCCGTGCAGACCGTGACTGAAGCGCCTCAGTCCCCTCGGCCACCGCGGCCGGCGCGACTGCATCAAGAAGATCAATACTAATGCTGCATTCGAACATGATAGGGTTGTTTTTTTTTCTACTCATGCGCATCACCTTACATTTTACTACATTGAGAGCTAGCTGCCATTCTTCGCACCAACTAGAAATTTTGTCTAAGTCATCCTGTATGCTATAACGGTCAGTTACAGACGACACCCTCCCATACACCACAGCATCATCAGCAAACAGCCGCAAATTACAAGTTACTCCGTTCATCAGATCATTTAGAAAATAGAAAATAATAGCGGTCCTATCACACTCCCCTGGGTCACGCCTGACGATACACTCGTCTCTGATGAACACTTGCCGTCGAGAACAACGTACTGCGTTTTATTACTTATTACTTCCAGCCAGCCACAAATCGTGGGAAAGAAGCATTTGAACTAGACGTGCGAAAAGAGGGTCAAAGGTAAGAATCTTATCAGTCAAAAAATAGAGCCGTTTCACACATGGCTCGTTCAAATTGAATTTTTTTTTCAGTTGTTTTGTATGAAAATTTACGTTTTGTTTTGTTTACATTCTTCTAGAATGGCAGAGCAAACCACACAAGAGAAGATGAGCGTATAGTAATGTTCCGGATGTTCAAAAGTGGGACGTCCACGGATCAAATAGCCAAAAATTTACACGTTTCACCAAAACGAGCCCAGAATGCTGTTAGACGATAAAAACAAACATAGCCGCAGGTGGACAACACGGGCGACCTTGTCTAACTACTCACCGCGTAGACTCATCACTACGAAATTAAAGAAAGAACCATTTTTGTCAACACCACGACAGAAAGCCATTTAGTTAAGCGACAAACATGATGTTCAACCATCAACCTCAACTATTCTGAGATCTGCAAAATTGAATAGGCACACTGCGAGACAGAAGCCATATGTTTCAAAAGCTAAAGTTCGGAAAGGTCGGCCTTTGCCCGGAGAGATGAACAAAACGTTATATTTGGTGGAGAAACATCCTTTGGTCCGATGAATCCAAGAATAATAGGTTCGCCTCAGTTAGAAAAGACTAGACTTGCGCCGCCCACCAAACCAGGAATTTAATAACAAGTCTACTTTAAAAACTGTGAAATAAGGTGGCGGAATTGTTACGGTATGGGGATGTTTTTCATGGTAAGGCATTGGTCCAATAACACCGTATCAATGGCAAAATGAACGCAGAAATGTAGGAAGACATCTTGGCAAATGTTATGCTGCCTTATGCTGAAGAGGAAATACCATTGAAATGGAAATTTCAGCAAGATAACAATCCAAACCATACTGCAAGCATCAAAATGTTCAAATGTATGTAAATCTATCGGACCAAACTGCGTGGTCATCAGTCCGTAGCTTACAAACTACTTAAACCTAGGTAAACTAACGTACGAACAAACACACACACCCATGCCCCAGGGAGGACTCGAACCTCCACGGCGAGCAACCGCGCGCTCCGCAGCGAGGTGCTTTAAACCGCTCGGCTACTTCACCGCGGCTGCAAGCATCACAAGGCAGTTTTTTCAAGATCAAAATATCGAAGTATTAGAGTGGCCAGCCCAATCCCCTGACGCATCATCCAATGAGAAATCGTAGACAAGAGAACTGACCGCTCAAAGGATACACCTTTAGATAAACTTTCGGGAGAAATCCAGAGAGTCTGGTATGCGATCAGTAGCGACGAATGCAGGCTTTTAGTAGACTCTATGGGTAAGAGATGCAGGCCAATACTAAAAAATAAGCGTCACCCTACGAGCACTAATGAACTCTTAGGCAAAAAGGCTGTTCCTGTAAATTTTATAAAACTGAAATAAAATACAAAATATTTGTGTCAATTGGCTCTATTTTTAGACCCTGTGTTCTGGTATTCTCTTGAATATTATTCTTTTATGTTGTGTTATCTATATAACTAACTGTAGTACAATGAGACTCTCTTTAATGGTACCTGTACAAAGTAAAATTTTGTGTCCATCGTAGTACAAACATGTTTAGTAATAAATGCAACTTTGCCAGGTGATTCTATTATTTTGACCGCCACTGTAAAACCCACCTATAAGAATTCAAATAAATCTATATGTGCCTGCCTCAGTGGCCGAGCGGTCTGCGGCGCGCCAGTCACAGTCTGCACTGTCGCTACGGTCGGGGGTTCGAATCCCCTCTTGGGCATGGATCTTTCTGTCATCTTTAGTATAACATCCTGCGTCGGATGTTCGAATCCTCCATCGGGCATGGATGTTTGTGTTGTCTTTAGTATAATTTAGTTCGTAAGTCGTTTGTAAGTTTAGGGACTGAAGATCTCTCAGTTAAGTTTTATCACTTCTGTATGTATGGCTGATAAGTAAAGTACTAAGTTAGTGAGGTATTGAGAGGCTATTCACGCCGGAGGTTCGGGTCCTCAAAAAATGTTCAAATGTTTGTATAGCTTAAGGGACTTAACTACTGGGTTATCAGTCCCTAAACTTACAAACTACTTATGAATTAACTAATACTAATGACGGCACAAATATCCATGCCCGAGGGGGGATTCGAACCCCCGACCGTAGCGGCCGTGTAGACCGTGACTGGAGCGCCTCAGTCCCCTCGGCCACTGCGGCCGGCTTCGGGTCCTCCCTCGGGCGTGTGTGTGTGTGTGTGTGTGTGAGTGTGCGAGAGTGTGTGTTTGGTGTGTGTTATAGTTGATTGATGACTCACTGTACTTTTTTTTTGTTTTCATATAGAAACAAGCATGATAAACTCTTAAAATACATGAACGTAGCAGGTGGCAACCTCAAACGTTTTACCCTTTTTACTCTCTTATGTAGGCATACTGCCAAGCTTGGAGTAGTAACATTACCATGTTACTTAGGGCGAATTAATTTGATAGTATTAACTGACTGAGGGACAGTTTGAAATTTGTTACATAGTAAACAGACAGATACGCTGGAAGAATTACAGAAAGGTAGAATAATACGAAGGTGGGAGTTCCGTTGTTGTTGTTGTGGTCTTCAGTCCGGAGACTGGTTTGATGCAGCTCTCCACAATACCCTAACCTGAGCAAGCTTCTTCATCTCCACATAAGAACGGCAACCTACATCTGTCTGAATCTGCTTACTGTATCCATCTCTTGGTCTTCCTCTGCGGTTTTTACCGCATACACTTCCCTCCAACGCTAAATTCACAATTCCTTGATGTCTAACAATGTGTCCTACCAATCTATCCCTTCTTTTAGTCAAGGTATGCCAGAATTTTCTTTTCTCCCCAATTCTGTTCAGTACCTCCTCATTAGTTACGCGATCCACCCACTTCATCTTCAGAATTCTTCTGTAGCACCATATTTCAAAAGCCTCAATCCTCTTCCTGTCCGCACTGTTTATCGTCCAGGGAGTTCCGTAAGATAAAACAATTAGAGGATTTCTAAAGATTCGTACGGGACATTAGAATACGTTTGCTTGAAATAGGCGGAAGACTAATCTCAAATTAGGGAAAGGCAGATAACAAATCCAAGTGTATTGATGTATGACAACTAAGGAAAACTTAGTTAACAAATACATAAAAATTAAAAGAATAGCAACTATATAAATAAAAGAATTTTAATGAGAAGTTCGTAACTAGTCATGGAATTAAAGCTAAAATGTGAAAGGGGTAATTGTTTGTTATGAAACGAAAATGAAATAGGAGACAATATGATTGAATTAGAAGCTGAAGTAAATGAAGATGAGTGGGGACGAGAATTTCACGCATCACTGAAACGAAGATATTAAAATTCTGAGAAGAGCCAGCGATGAAAATCTTTTCAACATAACTTTCAAGCATACTCAAGACAATTTACGACAAATTTGTTGAATAGGTGTTTGCACAGATACTAACCAATCACTTGGTTTTACATCATATTTCTGAACTTTTGCGGTGAAAGCAGGGCGTTTCAAGGCTTGCATTGATTATTTGAATTTTATGTTTCTCACGATATCTTATTTTTTGTAGGTATTCCTCCTATTATTTATTCCCGGGTAATATTTCTCCCACGTTTTCTGGAGATTTCTTAAAGCCCACTCTCTGTCCCTATTGGTTTTGCTCAGTGGCTTTGACATGTCTCAATTGAAGGTGCTTCTAAGTCGATTACATTTACCGTTTTCAGACTCTTGAAATTATATATTACCGAAATTGAGTTGTATTAAACGTACTACTCCCAAACGTGTCACTCTAGAAATTTACATGTACGTTCGATCGAATATGAACACATTTGCACGCTGAAGAAATGCCAATCATTCTACGTATAATGATAGCGTAGCCCACGCTAAAGTATATTATTAATTTCATATTTGGTTCTGACTGGACTGACCTTAGAAATATATTGGCTAAATAATGGAATCCATATTTTATTTATGCAATTGTATTTTCATAAGCTACTCTTTGTACTATAGAGATAAGACAGATGCTTAAGTCTTGTATGAATGACGAAATGTAAAATTCTCGACTAACAAGAGTTCGTGAAATATAAGTTAAAAAAGTATTAATTTGGGAATGTTGCTAGTGACGCCATGTTTTGTTTCTTACATGAGGATCGAAAGTGCTCTGAGCGGCTTCACGGAAAGGTTTCACACTGAGTGTTCTACTTGGTGGGGTCACTGACTTGCTCTGTAAACAGGTCAGCTCTGAAGTAATAATCAGGAGAAGAGCCATGACTAACATTAAACGGCATAGGCAGCTTTTAATAGGTATAATAACCGGCTCTTAGAAATCAATGGAGAAGGTATCGCTCATCAGACTACATATAAAAATTAAAACAAAATCTACAACAAATTATCACTGCGAATGAAATTAGACGAAACAACAGTAGAATAACTCGGCATTATAAATATGAAAGGGAATATTTTCACAGTTATAACATAAAATCCGTCGAAGAAGAAAAGTGATTGATAAACTAATCGATACGGGTGTGAACAACTTTCTTTGATCAATGAAACTTTGTACAGCCTATAGATAGGCATTACTGTAGGCTACTGTCGTTTCTGGAGACAGTATGCGAGTGATCAGCTTGAAACTAACCAAACTTGTAAATTAATTATATAAGAAACGAGGAAACGTTATGTTGCTGCCGTCAAGGTTATTGTATTTATATCTATTAACTGAAAGACTGTATAAATATGCGAGGTTATTTCTATGGAGATTTTGGTACAATTGTGGTACAATTTTCTAGACCATACACATGTTATGGGTCCAGTAGAGTTAGTAGCACTGTGATCTATAATAGTATCGTTGCTGAATCTGTCATGCCACAGGTGTACTCCACGTTCAACAAGAATCTCTTTCGTTTTCCTGCAAAATTTATAGACGGTTCTGTTGTGGAAAGTGTTAAAAATCTGTTTGCAACGATATCCGTGCTAAATTTGAAGCTTCTATTAAACAGTACCGATTTTGGACATTTTGAGGCCTTTTAAATATTCTTCTCAACACTGTTGTTACGTTGTGTGTTAAGGAAATCTGTTCAATCTCCTATTAACTGTTGTTCTCAATTCTCTCAGTATTTTGTATTTGAACTTTCGGTCTAAATGGACTTGTTAGTTTGGGAGGAAAGAAGAGTATCTTCCCTGCTTGTGTCAAAGAAATTGTAATTTGCGTTTCGAAAGTAATATATTTAGCGTTTTGAAGGCAACATTTGAAAACGTTGTTTTACTACTAGATCTTAAAGACGTAATTCTATTTGATGCCGTATGTGAAGTAGTCGACTCTTGTTATTTATCACAGAATAGTCTGAATGGGTGTCTGCAAAGGTAGCTTACACAAATACTGATCCCTACCAAATTTTATTTTTAATCGACTGATTTCGTGGATCAAGGTGCAATAGGTTGTAAGAATTGTACGCCACTTAGAGTCAATTCATCATCGCTGAGGCAGTGGACTGTCAAAAAGGACTCCTTTATGCAGGTAGTACTGAGATGGAAGTTCTGTAGTTCTGTTAAAATACTTTTTTTTCTTTTTTTACATTCTCTGACAAATGAACAACTAATGAAGGAGCTACTACATGTGACCGCAGATGATGACTCATAAGTGGCAACGATGTTCATGTTCTGATAAAGTAGCCGAGCGGCCGTTACGGATCCTCCCTCGGGCATGGATGTGTGTGTTGTCCTTAGGTTAGTTTCCCTTAGTTTAAGTAGTTTTTAAGACTATGGACTGATGCCCAACGTAGTCTCGTGTCATAAGATTACCAATATTTTAACAATTCATGTTCTGATGCGAAAATCTCTCACTGGACGGGGCATCTGTTTTATGATCTGCGTGGATTGCATGTCTCATACTAAATTCTAAACCTCTCCAAAAGTCTTATCGGATGAAAGCAGGGGACACTGTTAATGGCGATACGACCGTCGTTGCAGCACGAGTGGAAGAGGCTATGTACCAACCGTGAGAGGCTGCCGCCTGTTTTCCTGTCATCCATACCAACACTGACGCAGCCCTTCACTGTGCAAACACTTGTCCCGTTAGCCACACGCAACCCTACATACACAGGTCGATGGGACGCAACGGCAAACCAGTTTCGCTAGGACGCTGCTTAGAACAGCGATCCAAGTCACATCTATATTCATTGACAATATTCCGAGAACAGAATGAAATTCAACTGTTGTTTTAAAACGCACAGTGATTGTACCAGAATGATACTTTCAATCTGCAGGGCTGAGTGTGTGCTGATATGGAACTTACTGGGAGATTTAAATTGTGTACCGGACCGCGATTCGAAGAGCAGTTACCCACGAAAGGCAAATAAAAGTTCGAATCCCGGGTTTAGACAAAGTTGTAAGCTACCACAAAGATTCGATATTTAAGCCACTGAAGTAAACTGTTGATACAATTTTAAAGTTTAGTATAACGATTATATATCTCGAACTGTAACTGTGGATAAATTGGAGATTCATAGGGTATAAACATGCAACGTTGAGCAGTCAAGTACAGTTTACGAGCTTTCGAACAACTGTGGGCTCATCCCACATCCAACTGATGACGAAGCTATACTGGCTCCGTAGCTTGTTTAAGGACTAGAAAATAGTACACAAATCTCAAAAAATTTAACCTTTCATATTTATACTGTATTATGTTTTCTTTTTAAGTTAAAGTCTGTAAGTTACTAGAATAAATACAATAACCTTGATGGTAACAGCGTATCATTTTATAGTTTCTTACGTAATGCCTTTAAAATTGTTATCAATTTCAACCTGTTCACTCGCATGCCGTCTCCTGAAACGATAGTGTCCTAAAGTAATGCCTACCCATGGGTTGTTTCATTGGTCATTGCTCATCGATAGGTTACAGCCGTATCGATTTGTTGGTCAATGACTTCGCTTCTTCGCGTGTTTTTATGTAATGAATATAAAAAAAGACATATTTTAAATGCCGAGTTGTTCTACTGTTTGTTTCTTCTCATTTCATTCAAATATTATTTTTTGTAGATTTTTTTCATTTCATGTGTAGTGTGCGGCTCGGTAGCACAGGGTTAGAGTACCACACTACAAATCCAAATGTCCCGGGTTCAATCCCGCCAGGTCCTAGGATTTTTATCTGTCACTTTCCACTTATTTCACCACTAGCCGTGTTGATAATGTGAAAAATATCCAGTAGCATTTGTAAAGCACTGTGGTGTTCAAACCAATCTTCGAATTACTGACTGATTTACCTCACCTGATGAGCAATAACTTTTCTATTGATCTCAAAGTGTCAGTTATTAAACCTAGTCAAAGCTGCCTATGATTCGCGGCTGTCCTGCTAATCATTGCTTCAGAGCTAACCTGTGTACTACTAGCACTGAGAACAAGGCAGTGACCCCTGTCAAGTCGAACGCTCAGCGTGAAACCTTTTCTCGAATCCACTCACAGCACTTCTGATCCTCATGTAACTTCACTGTAGATAAAGCAAGAGGCAATAATTTTAAGTTACCAACAGAACCTGGAATAATTAGCTACATTCCCATACTACTACCTTTTATAACTTATAGTTTACTAACGATTGTTTGTCGAGATATTTAAATTTAGTCACACTCGGTTAGTCAACTACCGGTGTAGTACAAAGAGTAACGGTGGATTACGAAAATAAAAATAAATTAACAGAATACGTATTCTATGTAATAAACAAAATTTTTACAAGCTCAGTCCAGTCTGAAACAAATTTGATAGACTTTAGCCTAGGAAACAGTGCACTAATGGATATTTCTTTCGCGTGCACATGTGTTCATTTTCGATCGAGCGTACATGTAACTTTCGAGAGTGAAATGTTCGGGAGGATTACTTGTAATACATGTCGACTTCCGTAATGTATAAACTCAAAGGTCCGCTAACAATATAACGTAATCGACAGAGAAGCACTTTGTATTCACACATGTCGAAACCAATAGAGACAGAGAGTGCGTTTTTAAAAATCTTCAACAGACGCACAAGAAACATTACCCGAGAAAAAAATATTAGGAGTAAAACCTACAAAATATGACGTCTAATGAAAAACATAAAATTTAAATAATGAATGACTGGTAACGTCGTCTTTCCACCACAAAAGTTGCGACATATCATGCAAGACCAAATCAATGGTTAGTATCAGTGCAAACACCTATTCAATAAAATTTTCGTAAATTGTCTCGTGTATACTTGAAATCTTGGTTGAATGGTTTTGTCATCGCTGGATTTCCGTAACATTTCAACACCTGTACCTTTAGTGGTGCGTCAAAACCTTCTCCCAACTCGTCTTCATTTTCTTCAACTTGCATTTCTATGATATTGTATCCAATTCCATTTTCTTTTTATCATAACCAATTATCCCTTTCACCTTTCAGCTTTACTTTCATGACTAGTTGCGAACTAATCACCAAAGATTTATATGGCTGCCATTACTTTAATTTTTTTGCAGATGGCAATTATCTTTCCCTTAGAATACTTCGAAAAACTTGAATTTTTATCTACTTTTCCCTAATTTGGCATTAGTTTTCCGCCTGTTTCAGTCAACTGTTTTCTAATGCCAAGAACAAATCTCTCAACAACGTCTTAAATCTTTCATCTTATGCAGCTGTTACCTTTGTATCATTCACCTTTCTGTAATTCTTCCAATTTTTGATCTGCCTCTTAACTATGTAATAAATTTCAAACTGTCCCTCAGTCAGTTAATACTGTAAAATTAATTCGTCCTAGGTAATATCGTAACGTAACTACTCCAAGCTTCGCAGTATGGCTACATAAGAGAGGAAGGATTCGAACTTCCGGCGGGAGCAGCTTCGCAATCCCTCACTAGGCTATTCCCGCGAGTCTCTACATTTAAATAACCCAATTTCCTAACAAATATTTTCACTAAGTTAGTTTACATTTTACTGTTGTCATATGATTGCATCGTCATTTTGAAAGCAGTCTTTATAGAAAATGGCTCATAATTTAGAAAAGATGAGGATCAAAGGAATGTTAAAGATAATATATACGAAACGGGTTTATTTTCAGCAGTTGGATGAGAGGGGGGAGCGAGTTATTGGAATAATCTGCATTTTTGAGCAAAGGTGAAGCGGGCAACAATCCAAACACTGGTTTCAACAACATCTATGGTCTGTTTTATGGGCACGGATGCCGTTGCCTTCCTCCGACCTTTGTAGTAACTTTGGTGTTCCAACTATTCTTCGAATTGATTACTGATTTACCTTAATAACATTATTGCTACGGGTTGTAGTATTCATTGTATGAGAATACAAATAGGTGATTGTTAGCTACTAGCTAAGTTTAATGGTAATGTTCAGAATTATTTCTCTCATTACGGAATGAGCTTCATGGTTGTTAATATAGGTAATACCATCAGCTTCATTTTTTCTAACTTAGGAATCTAATATCTATTTTCTGAAACGCCTAAATAACTTTTGTATATAACACGTTTAATATGTCTCTAACATTATACTTGTTACAATGTTGTAAATTGAGAAGTGGAAATATAATGAAGATAGCGTCACTTTATTTGTGTTTCAGATGACCCGTGCAAATCATAATATATTCGCTGAATCGGCATTTACATTAATGACAGGCAAAGAGACAAACGTTCATTCTGTCTACTCTCGGACGGAATAAATTAGTTTATGTCCATATGTAAACTTGTACGGTACTGGAAAGCGACTTTTAATGAGGAACTGGTTTTGCACCACAATATTCTACGTTTTGTTTATTATTGGAAGACAATAGTCCTGTAATAAAATTCTATTTCTATAGCATGCTGGTACGAGCTGCACAACTTGAAAATGTCAGTTCTTCGGCTAATTGTATGGTATTTTACTTTGTTTTTATTCGCATGAAAACCGATCACTTAAATTCACATACATTTCTAAGAACTTAAAGGCTTTTGTGATTGAAGCAGGCGGCAAAATTATAATCAAAACTAAAAACTAACTTACGTTACATATGGTGACTTACACAAAAGAGCAAAATATCATGACGATTCGATTAAGGGCGTGTTAGTCTACCTCTGTAACCTAATGCCGAAGTGATGGTGCGTGGATTCTACATGTTCTTGATCGATTTTGGAGGTTTTTAGTACTGGATGTCTATTCACAAGTTACATGGTGCTGGAAGATTTGGTCAAATGATATGCGGACGCGGAACTGGCACCCAGTAGTGTCTCCAACGTTTCCAAATAACTTCATATCAGACCAGTTTGGTGAGAACAGTACATTAATGAGAGTTCACCATCATCATAATTGCGGCATCAAGGCACGGTTTTATCAAAGGAAGCTTCCATCGGTACTGACGAAAACATCATGTATGACCAGTGGTCCGCATCGTCGTCAGAATGTGGCATGGGGCGTTTCTTAACATGACAGGTACCTTGGAATTTCACATGCACGTACTTTCTTTCACTAGAGAAGACGAAGCAAATACTCCAGAATTCCTATCAATAACAGCTTCCACCATGCGTAATTTGACGTAAATATCAGTGGAGTATTAAAACAACTTTAATCACTTAACAAAAATAACTCTCCCGGTCCTGACTGTATACCAATTAGGCCTGTAATTTTGCGGATCACTCCGGTTGCCTTTTTTGAATATTGGTGTGACCTATGCAACTTTCCAGTCTTTGGGTACGCAACGTCCGCTTAAGCGAGCTGTGTATATGATAGGTATGGGGCATACTGTGAAACGAAACTAACTTAGAAGATACAACAGTTCTACTAAAGAAACTACCAACACCACACTTGAGCGTCCTATTTTGGAGTTTGCTGCGCATTATGGGATCCACATCAGATGGGACTGACATAAGATTTAGAGAAAATTCAGAGAAGGGCAGCTCGTTTTGTATTATTGCGATATAGGGGAGAGAGTGTCACTAAAATGATGAACGAGTTGGGGTGGAAATCATTAAAAGAAAGGCGTTATTTGTTGCGTCGAGAACTATTTGCGAAATGTCTTTCACCAACATTCTCTCCTCAATGCGAAGATAAATATTGTTAGCACCCACCTGCATAGGGAGACATGACCATCCTAATAAGAATAATCAGGTCGAAAACAGAATGATTTAGGTCTTCCTTTTTCCCGCGAGCTGTTAGAGAGTGGAACTATAAATAAATATTATACAAGTAGTTCGGTGAACCCTCTGCCATGCACTTCAATGTCATTTGCAGTGTATCACTGGGATGGATCATACTTCGACGGGCTGTTTGTCAAAATAACAGCATATCTGGATGTGATAAACGACTTCTTATTAGAGTGTATAAGACGGTTAGTGTTGAGGAAGTGAGATATTCTGTACTGAAGAAAGCATGTTGATCGGTCAATCTTTACAACTCAAGAGCACTGTACAAAATATTTTTAAAATGTCGAGTTTTTTGTGTTATCGGATTGCGGTTTCTGTTTAACCTTGGATCACGACATGAAAAGTTTTTCGTTTAGCGCTAACCGCGTTATTTGTTTGGCCTTTGGAATATGTGTTACTATAGCTTCAGGCTGACATAATCGAACAATTTGCGTTACGACGTTAAAACTGCACGGTGGTCCCGAGGCATGGTGGGAATTCGTACATGAACTTTGATGTGAGTAGGGTTTGGTTTAACGACGATGTCCAGTCGTTCATTAAGATACAAAACTCGCGCAATTGTCGGATGGAGAATCCGCATTTCGAGATCTGGAAGTGTTCTATGTGCTGTGTAATATGCAGCCAGGAAATAATCTGTGCGATATTCCTTAATGGCAGGGTGACGAGCGACCAGTACGTGAAGGTTTTCAAATGTTTAAATGTTTGTATGTCTATCGGACCAAACTGCGTGGTCATCAGTCCGTAGCTTACAAACTACTTAAACCTAGGTAAACTAACCTAAGGATAACACACACACCCATGCCCCAGGGAGGACTCGAACCTCCACGGCTAGCAAACGCGTGCTCCGCAGCGAGACGCTTTAGACCGCTCGGCTACTCCACCGCGGCGTGTGAAGGTTTTGGAAGAAACTTTCATCCCCTTTATGAAAAATGGCCCTGAATTGGACAAGATGGAACTCGACCACATCGAAACTGAAGAGTGTTTGACGTCCTGAAGGTTAACGATATGTACAATATTCTTGTTCTGTGGTACACAGAGGCCACTGGCGTGGGTCTAGATTAGCCGTCATATTCTTCGGACCTGAACACATGCGACTCTTTTTGTGTGGCTATATTATATTCAAGACTATTGATGAACTTAGCCTTTCATGAGGTCATCGAGAGACTCGATGTGCCGACACTTTAACAGATCATGCAGACTTTCGCTATTCGTCTGAGCCACAATATCGCCATGGAAGGCAGGCATATTTAAAATGTTTCAACCGAAATCCGAATATATGTAGTGACGTTTCCATGTTGATTAAAGAGTGTGCACGCTATATTTTCCATCTAGTTAACGTTTAGTTCCATATAGTTTAATAATTGTCACCCTGTATCTTACAATGTATGCTGTAAGCAAAGATTGAATTTCGAATTATATAATTTGCTGGGGCCAGTTAAGCGATCTTTCAATTCCTTTTACAAAATGCGTCAGTTGGTCTAAAAATTAATTCTGACCTAAAAGCACGGTTGTTATGTGTATTGTTCAAATCTTATTCGGGTTTTCCTGGTGGTTTTTAAATCGAGTCACTGCTACACTTTGCAGCAGCAGGATTCGGCTTAAACGTGTCACTGAAATGAAATGAAAATGATTTTTAATGTAGTAATCATTATCCGTATTGTGTAAGTCCAGCTAAATTTTTCAGGTGCTCAGCGTCGCTGGAATGTCAGATAATGATGGGCATAAAAGTAGATAATTTATATATTAATTGCAGTAATCTTTTAAGTAAGTTAAGTAAAACTATCGTTCAATTTTTGTAAAACTAAATCAGAGCATCCGATTTTTTCATTTTTGTTATAGCCTACTCCAGAATATTCATTGTGTACCCATAATTTAAAATACTTACATCTTAAGTAGTATCTCCAGATTTAAAGGTGAGTCGAGTTTAGTGCAGTAAATGCTGGGACATTCCTAAAAAGCATGACTGTTGCGTTCAGATTTCTCTTCAAGTTTCTGCTGTAGTTGCTTAAACATTATTCACAAACATTACTCACATCCTGACGAACAACGTAATTGTAAAAGTGAGTTCGTTTTTGTACATTACTTGTTGTCGAGGATGGCCTTTATACGGCTTAAAAAGTACCATTAGTTCGTCGGCGTTTCCTGAGAACAGCCACGAATTGCTATGCTGGGTACCAAAACTACGAATTGTGGAGATGGTCACTTCTATACCTTCAGTGCAAATTCTCAGTATTTGTACCACCCGATCTTAGGATGATTTTCTAATCGCCAGTTTCTATGTCAAAACCCATAGAAGAGGCTCAAATGTAATCAACAGACTCTGTTGGCAATTAGGTAGGTGTGCCATTGTCCCGTTTTACAAAATAGTTTTTCGGCATCAAGATACTCCCGAAACATCTCGTGTTAACTGTGCTCAAAGACGACGTCTCTATCACTATAAAGCTTACTATACGATTTTAAGAAATATACTGGGCGTCTAAATTTTATCTTTGCACATCGTAAAATTTTATATCTTCACTGGAAGACGGACATTTTATTTTCGTTGTTTTTCACAGTTACTGTGCAGCACAAATTACGTTAAGTATTAAAATATATTTAACGACATTTCGTACTCTGAGAGTAGCGTTGATTTTACCCATAGATCGATGCCTATAAGCTGATAAAAAAAGAGCTGTTCAATAACGAATGATCACAAATGTTGTTTTAACAATATACCTTTATTCATCCTCATACTTTTATAGTTCGTATCAAAATAGTCCCCAATGAATGCGATACACTTGTCCCAGCTTTTCTGCCAGTTTTCAAATACATGCTGGAAACCATTTTTTTAGAGGTCCTTCAAAATGTATCCGCAGCCTTCACCACAGCTTCTGATGATGAAAAATGGCTCCCACGAAGGCGTTTCTTCAAGTTATGTAATAACAAAAAGTCAGATGAGGCTAAATCCGAACTATAGTGAGGGGGGGATGCAATTCACGTTGATTTTTGTCAGATATTCGGCAACAACACTAGTAATATGGAGGCGCGCGTTGTCGTGGTGCAGCATCTAGGCTGCTTCACGGAAATGTGGCACCCAACGTAATGTTCATTATTTCGGCATGTGATCTTAGGGTAATCCGTCGATCCTCAGTCATAATGAGAGCAGCAGTGTTGATGTTTTCTTCCGTAGGAGCAGTAACTGGAGCACCTGGTTCACCCTCATTTGTAACTGATTACCTCCATTCTCTAAACATTTTAAATCAGCTTACAGATGTGCTGCAGAGTAGAACAGACTCTCCGTATGCCTCTTGTAACATTGTACAGGCCGCAGCGGAATTTGAAAACCGCGTATTGTTTCACTGTAGCGGTAGGCGGTCCTGAACATGTCACAAACAGACAGGAACTAGGAGTCCCCACAATGAAAGAAGGGGCAGAATAGCTGTCTTAAAATATACAACCTCTGACAATAAAGTTTGGTAAATTCTCCTCTAAAATTAAAGTACAAGAACTATGAACTTCAGTTACCTTACTATCCTTGAAAATAGTCACCTCCCATAACTATGCACCACTGAGCTCTGCAATACATGTACTCTATGTCCTGGAAACTTAGTACAAAGCCTTAGTTCCGGATGTTGTTCAAAACTTTCGTCACGTTCGTTGTATGTCAGGAATATCGTCAAATATCTTTCTTTTCAGAGCGAGTTTGAGTCGAGGGAATGGAAAGAAGTCTGGACGATTGAGATTCGGCGAGTGTGATGGATGTTCATGTTGGACCACCCATTTTTTCTGCCAGGAACTGGTTGGTTGGGCGAGCGTTGTCGTGCAACTTGAACATCTACCATACTCGCCTGATCTGAACCCTCCAGACGTATTCCCTCGACTCGAACTCGCTTTGAAAGGAAAGAGATTTGACGATATTCCTGACGTCCATCTAAACGTCACAAAGTTTTTTAATATCACCCCAAAGCAAGACGTTTTGGATTTCGCAGGACATATGACGTAGAGCTAAGTTGTGCATGGTTACGGGAATTGACTATTTCGAAGGACTGTAATTGTAGTTCATAGTTCATCTACGTGAATGTCATTGTCAGAAGTTGTACGTTCCTAGTTAGAAAACTGACAAATAAGTAGGAAATTCTCTGCCTCAGTCCTCTTTCCCCTTTCCTGAACAGGGGTAGTGTCAGCGGGAGAGAAAGCCATGTTGGGCGAGAGAATGTGTCAGTAAAAAGGTAAATGAATGAAGATTGTAGCAGCGGAAGAAAGAGAGAGAGAGGAAGAACACGAGATACTACTATGGGCACCTGCTTGCCCGAGATAGGCGAACTTGAGGTACAAACATTTTGTCCCTTTTCTCTCTTAACCCTTACACCGATGGGTTCATGTTTTCCACTATACGGATTGCAAACCCGAGCGAAGCACCCACAAGAACATGGACACATAGAGAGCTGGCAATGATTATTGAAAAGACCAGTAGAAGACTGTGAAATAGAAAGGGACAGTGGTAATGTCAGAAAGGAAAAAGAAGACAATATCAGGGAGACAGTGAAAGTGACACAAAAGAAGACAGTGGTATAGAAAGGAATGAACACAGGGACAGTGGGAGTGACAGACAGAAGTTCAAATGGGAGGAAAGGAGACAGCTGCAGGCATACGTGGTACAGTCAGTAAGTTCTGAGACTTGACACTTGGAGAACAGGCACCCACATAGCTATGTAGGTGCCTGTCCTCCACACGTTAACTGAGAGAGATGCTGTTTGTCGTCACTACGAGGAGATACTGGGTAAAGTTATGTTCTCAGTAAAACGAGCGTTTATATGTTCGTATTCCAATTTTTTTTTTTTTTTTTTTTTTTTTTTTTTTTTTTTTTTTTTTTTTTTTTTTTTTTTTTTTTTTGAGGAAAGTTGAATGAATACTGAGGCAAGTAGTTCCTAAATTTTTGTCAGTGTCTTTTCCATACATACGTGCCTTTAATGAGCTCCTACAGGAGTAGTTTGCATAGGTCCCTATGATCGTAATACGTTCTTCGACGTTTTGGCATCGTTTTATTTACTCGTTCGGCATATACAAAGGCAATCATTCTTTCATTAATTACAATATCCTTATACAACTATTCTAACAATACAAGTGGTCTTGTAGTACTACTTACATTATAAATACTCTCAAGCCACTTTAAGGCCGAGTCACTGAGTCTGTGTATGTCTTTCAAATCACGATTATAGCCGTACACTTCACAAAAGAATGAATGGTCCATTGTTTGGATTTCACCACACTAACTTTCCGAGCTGTCTGCCAGGTCTCATTTCTTTATTAGCTGCTTACATCTGCCGACACCTGTTCTCAGGTGGTTCAAAGTTGTCCACAATTTCCTTGGAAGATTGAACCCTACGATCTTCTTCTTGGGGATGGCCACCAAATTGTAGTTATTGTGTGCACCTGTAGCCCCTAGCTCTTTCCAGACTGTTTTCGAGTGGAAGTCTCGTAGCTCTTCGCCGATTTTCCAAAAGGCTGTTCTTGATTTAAGCCTGTTTGTAGCTATTAGATCTTCATGGATAGGTAGGTCGAGATTGTCTAGGATTTTTTTGTATGCTCTTAGAGCTAGCTGTGATCGCTTCATTTCAGGGAGCTCTATTTTCGCAAGGACAGGGAGCCAAGCGCAGGGGGTGGCCCTGGGTGTACCCGATATTATTCGTACCGTTTCCATCAGTTAGACGCCCGCTTTAGCTACGGGTGCACTTCTCATCCAGACAGGTGAGCAATATTCAGATACGCTGTAGACAAGAGCTAGTCCTGATGTCCTCAAAGTGTTCGCTCCACATTAGCATGTCGTTACCGCATTTCGACAGGACAGCATTCCGGGATTGCAGTTTCTGTTTTTTATGATAGAGTGGGATCTAATTTCACACCCAAGTATTTAGGCTTATTCTAGTGTCTAAACTGCTGACCATTCACAGAGAGCTGTAATTTTTATGTGCTTCTCTGTTGTTAAAGTACATTACCTGCTGGTTCTTTTGTTGTGTTTTGGGTGTAGGTGCCACATGGAGTAATATCAGTTCAGTACTACGAGGTCTGCATTCAATGTCTCATCGAGATCGTTGTAATTTTTACTTTGATACGGGATGGACAGGTCGTCAGCGTACTACGCAAATTTACGTAATTTGGTGTTTGGTAGGTCAGCTGTATACAGATTGAAGAAAGCGGGTGCTAATGCCGAGCCCTGTGGCAAACCGTTATTCAGAACCACACTCTTGCTGTTAGAGCCATGAAGAGAGACTTGGTTTTTCTGCCTGTTAACATGTTTTTGAGTAACATGTAGGTATGTTTGCATTTTATGATTCTAGTTAGTTTGAGCAGTAGTGCTGCGATCCACACCGTATCATAAGCTGACGTATGAGAACCAGTCCACTTTTCACATTGTTTTGGAGGCCTATCTCAGTGTAGCTTGTAAGGGACAGCACCTGATCGCAACAGTTTCTGCCTGCTAGAAAAGCGGCTTGGTGTGTTGGAAGGTTGGCTTCGATGTACGGAGCAATCTAGTGAGTAATTTATAGGAGGTACATAGCAGGGATATTGGTCTGTCGTTCTTTGCGTTATCTCCAGTATTTCAGCACAGCGATGACGCTTCTTCCCAGATCTTAGGGAGAGCGCCCGTACTGATACATTCCGTTGAGTTTGGCGAGCCACCTTCTTTGTAGAGTTCCCAGTTCCTTCAAGAATTCTGGTAAGGAACTCGTCAAGTCCGGCTGCTTTTTCTGTCTTCCTTAGATTCACGGCCTGTGTAATCTCTCCTGTCCACACTTCTTTCACAATGTCCATGTTGGTTGGATTATGGACCAATAAATTGGTCAGGTCTCTGGACACCTCTTTCTCTTCAGCTGTCTTTAGTTGGATTTGGAGGTATCTACATCTACATCTACATAGATACTCTACAAATCACATTTAAGTGCCTGGCAGAGGGTTCATTAACCACCTTCATAACTTTTCTCTACCGTTCCATTCTCTAATAGCGCGCGGGAAGAAAGAACACCTAAATATGTTCCAATTTCTCTTATTTTATTGGGATGGTCATGTCTCTCTAAGTAGGTGGATGCTAGCAAAATATTTTTACATTCATAAGTAAAAGTCGGTGATTGAAACTTCGCAAACAGATCAGGTCGCAATGAATAACGTCTTTCTTTTAATGATTTCCACCCCAATTCGTGCAACATTTCCGTGACGCTTACCCCCCCGTAACGTGATAAAACAAAACGAGCTGCCCTTCTCTGAACCTTCCGTCAGTCCCACCTGGTGAGGGTCCCACAAGGGGCAACAGTACTCCAGGAGAGGACGCACAAGTGTGATGTAGCCAGTCTCTTTGGTGGAGCTGTTGCATCTTCGAAGCGTTCTGCCAATGAAACGTAACCTTTGGTTCGCCTTCCCCACAATATTTTCTATGTGTTCTCTCCAGTCAAAGTTGATCGTAATTGTAACTCCTAGGTATTTGGTAGAATCTACGACCTTAAGGTTTGACTGATTTATCGCGTAATTGAAGTTCAGCGGATTTCTTTTAGTGATCGTGTGTATTACTTCACACTTTTCTTTATTTAGTGTCAATTGCCAATTTTCGCACCAAGTAGAAATTTTGTCTAAATCGCTTTGCAGTTGCTTTTGATCCTCTTTTGACTTCACTAACCGATAAACGACAGCATCATCCGCGAACAGTCTAAGGGAGCTGTTCAGATTGTCTCTTAAATCGTTTATAAACATGAGGAAGAGTAGGGGACCTATAACGCTTCACTGTGGAACGTCAAATATCACTTCTGTTTTACTCGATGACTTACCGTCAATTACAACGAACTGTGTCCTTTCTGATAGGAAATCGTGAATCCAATCGCACAATTGGGAAGATATTCCATAAGCACGCAATTTCATTAGAAGCCGCTTGTGGGGTACAGTATCAAAAGCCTTCCGGAAATACAGAAATATGGAATCGATTTGAGATCCCTTGTCGATGGCACTTAACACTTCATGTGAATAAAGGGCAAGCTGTGTTTCGCAAGAGCGATACTTTCTGAATCCGTGCTGACTTTTGGTTAATAGGTCGTTCTCTTCGAGGTAGTTCATAATATTCGAACATAGTATATGTTCCAAAATCCTACTGCAAATCGACGTCAATGAGATAGGCCTGTAATTTTGGGGATCACTCCTATTGCCTTTCTTGAATATTGGAGTAACTTCGGCAACTTTGCAGTTCTTTGGGTACAGATCTTTCGCTGAGTGATCGGTTGTAAATTATAGCTAAGAACGGAGCAATTGCATCAGCATACTCTGAGAGGAATCTAGTAGGTATACAATCTAGCCTGGAAGATTTGTTTTTGTTTAGTGACTTAAGTTGTTTTACTACTCCAGGAAGCTCTTCCTCTAAGTTTCGTATGCTGGCATCTGTTCTTGGATTGAATACTGGAGTGTTCACTTCGTCTTCTTTGGTGAACGAATTTCGGAAAGCTGTGTTTAGTAATTCTGCCTTAGCAGTACTGTCGTCGGTACTATTACCATTGCTATCGCGTAGTGAAGGCATTGTTTGTGTTTTGCCGCTAGTGTACTTCACATATGATCAGAATTTCTTTGGATTTTCTGCAAGATTACAAGACAGGATTTCGTTGTGGTAACTACTATAGGCTTCTCGCATTAAAGTCCGCGCTAGGTTGCGAGTTTCAGTAAAAGATTGTCAGTCTTGTGGATTCTGTGTCTTTTTAAATTTTGCATGCGTTTTTCTTTGTTTCTGCAACAGTGATCTGACCTGTTTCGTGTACCACGGGGGGTCGGCCCCCTCTGTTATTAATTTATTTGGTATAAATCTCTCGATTGCTACTGATATTATGTCTTTGAAAGTAAGCCACAACTGATCTACACTCGCATTTTTAGTTTTGAAAGACTGGAGATTATCACTCAGGAAAGCGTGAAGCGAATTTTTATCTGCTTTATTGAATAGATATATTTTTCGTTTCTTTTTTGTGCCTTTGGGAATTTCGACATTTAGTCTCGCTACTACAACGCGATGTTCGCTAATCCCTGTATTTGTTTTGATGCTCTTTACTATCTCCGCATTATTTGTTGCTAGGAGATCAAGGGTATTTTCGCAACCACTTACTATTCTAGTGGGTTCATGAACTAACTTTTCGAAGTAGTTTTCAGAAAAAGCATTCAGAACTAGTTCGGACGATGTTTTATATTTGCCGCCGGTTTTGAATACGTAATTATGTCAACATATCGAGGGTAAATTAAAATCGCCACCGATTATAACAGTATGCTTCGGATACCTATTTGAAATGTGATTCAAGCTTTCTTTGAACATTTCGGCAACCGCATCGTCTGAGTCAGGGGGCCGATAAAAAGATCCAATTATTAATTTATTCCGGTTGTCAAGTATAACCTCTACCCACACCAACTCACAGGAAGTATCTGCCTCAATTTCGCTGCAGGATAAACCGTTTGTAGCAACAATAAACACACCACCCCCTTTTTTATTTATTCTATCCTTTCTGAAGACCATTTGGCCCTTTGAAAAAATTTCGGCCGAACTTATCTCAGGCGTCAGCCAGCTTTCTGAACCTATAACGATATGTGCCTCAGTACTTTCTATCAGCGCTTGGAACTCTGGAACTTTCCCAATACAGCTACGACAATTTACAATTGTTATACCAATGGTTTCTAGATCTGCTTTCTTCCTGTGTCTGACCTGCCCCTTTGAGACTGAAACCCATTTTGTGTATTCCCGAGGCCCTCTAACCTAAAAAACCGCCTAGTCCACGCCACACAGCCCCCGCTACCCGTGTAGCCGCTTCCTGAGTGTGGTGGACTCCTGACCTATTTAGCGGAACCCGAAAACCCACCACCCTTTGACGCAAGTCGAGAAATCTGCAGCCCACCCAGTCGCAGAACCGTCTGAGCCTCTGATTCAGACCCTCCACTCGGCTCTGAACCAAAGGTCCGCAGTCCTGTCGACAATGCTGCAGATGGTGAGCTCCGCTTTCATCTTGCAAGCAAGACTGGCAGTCTTTACCAGTTCTGATAGCCGCTCAAAACCAGAGAGGATCTCTTCCGATCCAAACCGACACACGTCATTGGTGCCGACATGAGCCACCACCTGCAGCTGGCTGCACCCTGTGCTCTTCATGGCATCCGGAAGGACCCGTTCCACATCTGGAATGACTCCCCCCGGTATGCACACGGAGTGCACATTGGAATTCTTCCCCTCCCTAGTAGCCAATTTCCTAAGTGGCTCCATTACCCGCCTAACGTTGGAGCTCCCAACTACCAACAAACCCAACCTCTGTGATCGCCCGGATCTTGAAGGCAAAGGGGCGAGTACAGGACAAGCGACACCATCTGCGTCAGGAACATCCCCTGCCACAGACAGTGCCTCGAATCTGTTGGCAAGACTACCGGGGAGGCCTCCACTTCGGTCCTCCGGGAAGTCTTACGCCGCCTGATACGCGTTGAGGAGACCTCCCAATCCACCACGGATTGGGGGCGACCTCCTCGCGGGCAGTGAGCGGGCTGGCCACAGCCGCAGGCCGCACAGGGCGTCTGCTGCACCCCCGCGAGCGGCCCACAACAGCGGCGCCCACCCACCGCAGTCTCAAGCGTTGCCAGCGAAGCCAACGCCGTCTTAAGCTGCGAGCGAAGAGTCACCAACTCTGCCTCCATTCGTTCGCAGCAGTTCCTAGCCATTCTAAAAACCTATGTTTCTTTCAAGTACGTACGTCTGAGGACACAGAAGTTTGATAAACAGTGAGCTTTGAAAAATATAAACCTAACGCTGAACTGTTTATTTACGGCGAATCTGAAAAATATATATGCGAGCTGACAATTAAAAAAGTCAACAACTGAACTGACAACTATACGCGATTCTTAATAAATAAACACCCGAGCACACTAAAGTATAAAGAGCTGCAAAAGAAAGCACACACGAAATGAAAATAAGTCGCTTCTATTAAGAAGCCGGTTACCGTAAAATCTAGAGCTGCTGCTGGTCACGTGTGCACTGGCCGCCGGTAACTGAGCAACTGAAGTGAAGGACTACCAACCGCGAGAACGATCAAAACAAACAAAAGCAGTGAGTGGCGGATTTACACTGCGGATGAATATACAGAACTGACTAGTTGAACGTGAATCTAAGTAAATATACACAGCAGCAAGAAAGTTTGATAAACAGTGGGCTTTGAAAAATATAAACCTAACGCTGAACTGTTTATTTACGGCGAATCAGAAAAATATATATGCGAGCTAATAAATAAAAAATTCAGTAACTGAACTAAGAAACGCGATTCTTAATAAACAAACTCGCGAGCACACTAAAGTATAAAGAGCTGCAAGAGAAAGCACACACGAAATGAAAATAAGTCGCTTCTATTAAGAAGCCGGTTACCGTAAAATCTAGAGCTGCTGCTGGTCACTGATTAACTGAAGTGAAGGACTACCAACCGCGAGTAGGATGAAAACAAGGTATGTTTCAGGACAGCTGTGTTCTCAGAGGGAGTGGTGCCAAGAGATACTGAGATACTGTGGCGCCCACTAATTCTCTCAACAGGCCCAGCTCTTTCTGCTAGAATGAGATGCTAGAATGAAATGGTTCTCCATTGCCTCTTTCCATCTGCTACATCGTTCCTCATTCATGGCGTTTATAACTCGGTCAGCGGTTTCGGTGTCCCCACTCTTCTTAAGTTCCTCCATTAGAATTTCACACTCTTTCGCCCAGCAGTATGCTTTGCATACCAGGTTTGTGAATCTTTTGTAGTTCAGTTTCCGATGATATCCGATTTATCCTCTCCTCGACATAGGATCTTTATTTATTTCAGTCAGCTTTCCTGAGATTCCAGCAGGAGATTGGAAGGTTTTTTATGACTGGGATTGATAGTCCGATCTCTACTATTACTGGGTTGTGCTGGCTTCCTGGAAAAGCCTCTAGGATCCTCCTCGTGCCTTGCACGGGTAATACTGTTGCTCCACTTGTGACGAAGGTTAGTTCGGGTGTGCATGTTATGCCCGAAGCTTTTGATTTATAGGTGGCTTTGTCGTTAGTGTCGAACAGGATGTGTAGATCCTGGTTGTTTTGTCCAATCATTTAGCCCAGTGCAACTGTGGATCTAAGGTAATGCCGTCTGGTATGTTTGGAGTTGAAATCGCTAGTATAAACTGCTGGGTGGTTAGCACTGGGTAAGATATCTATGGGCCATTTTTGTGCTGGAGGTTCATAGAAATTATAAAGTGTCAGTTCTCCCAGCTTTATGCTTATCGCGTGTTCTTTTAGTGTCACTGTCCCTTGTTACAGCGCCCGGGGTACACAATCGGGGAGGTTGTCTGCACGTCGTACAGCTTGGCATCGTTTAAAAAATATTTACATGATTTACTTAACAAAGTTTTTACATCTAGAAATTCTTTCTGCGACACTTTTATAAAATTCATTAGAAACTCTAAAGTAGAACTTGGTATACATATCTGAGCGTTTACCATTACATTAAGGGGAACTGGACGTGAACGGGCTACATTTTCATACCTTGCTTTTGGTGGAAATTACTCTTGATTTACAATACGGAAGAAGTAGTGGTTTTGTACCAAAAGTGAATGACATTAACCCAAGCTATAATACGAAATTTATAGAAATATCTTTTATACTTTTCCAATTACAATATTTGGCCTGATAGATATTTTTATAATACACGTTCGTATTTTGGTACCATTTTCCGGTGCATCGTCAGTTTAATAGCATTTAGATTGTGGTAGGTTGCTGTTAACATTTGTAGGAACACACAATGCCTCTTGTTTTGTAGTTGGGAGTATATCTGATATTGCCTAAACATTACACTTAAAATTATATAAAAAAGGGTAAAGCAGTCAATAGTCCGAAGACTGGTATGAACACCACAGTGCTTTACTATGCATGGTTCTGTTTTGGAGGTGGTATGCCGTTGTCTTCCTCCGACCTTCTAACTGATTTACCCAGCCAGTAATTGGGCCCACGTTAGACTTACAGTCTAACGTGGGTTCCGAACCACTAAAATTATATACACAATGACAAACTTGGATCATTTCTGCCATGTATTACGAATAATACAAAGATACTGTCCCATTCTTGGACCGGAAGAAATTTTGTAAATATAGCTGAAACCATTATGAAGATATATGTACCTACTCTTCGGTAAAGCCGGCCGCGGTGGCCGAGGGGACTGAGGCGCTTCAGTCACGGTCTGCACGGCCACTATGGTCGGAGGTTCGAATCCCCCCTCGGGCATGGATATTTGTGCCGTCCTTAGTTGTAGGTAGTTCATAAGTAGTTTGTAAGTTTAGTCCCTTAAGCTTAACAAACATTTGAACATTTTTTAATTCTTCGGTAAATGTTGTTTCGAGGAAATGATTTTCACAGTGTTTTGACTCACCGTATGCCTCTTTCAAACACTGCAGTGGCATAATCTTGCTGGCCAGCTGCTTCTTCATCCTCTTCAGACTTTTCAGGAGTCTTTCCTTTTACGCTGGACTCTTTAGTAGTGGCGTCCGCTGCCCTTTCAGCTTCAACTTGTCGCTGACGATCTATGACAGTTAGAGCAGCTGTCATATTATTTCCTCGTTGGATGCCTAATTTGTCTATTACTTTTGTCCTGCTAATTACACCATCACTGAAACAGATAACAGCATCAATCCCACTTATTTTGAGTACTGTCTATCAAATAATCACAGTTTTAGGTACTCGTTGCCACACACAGCTGTTGATACTCTCATTAAGATTTTGTGTACGGCCATGGAGACATTTACAAAGAATTTTTTTTTTTTTTTCTTTTTTTTATTGGCAAGGTCCCTGAATATTAAATTTATTGCTTACATTATTGTGGCAGGCATGGAACGTTTATGGTGATATTCCTTGCCTGAAGCATCAGCGTGCCCAGTGTGCACAAATTTTTCTCAGAGCTTCTAAGACTATAATAACTTCTTTTTTGGCTCTACATGTCATGATGAGCCTTGGCCTCTTCTACAATTTCCTTCCATTTCTATCTGTCCTTTGCCAATACTCTTCAGTTTCTATATCCCATCTTCCCGAGATCTTCGACTACTCCATCTACCTATCTGGCTCTTGGTCGACCACGTCCTCTCTGCCCTCCTGGCTTTCCTTGTAGCACTCTGTTTGGTACTTCTGTGTCGTTCATGCGAGCCACGTGGCCTGCCCATTTCAATCCGGATGATTTCACTGCCCTTCTGATGGGTTGGTCTTTGTACATGATATACTAATGGTTGTATCTCCCCCTCCATCTTCCTCTTTTACAGATTGAGCCGATAGTTCGTCTGATTACGTTTCTTTCAAATGCGTCCAGTAATTCACTATCTTTAGTTGTAAATGTCCAGGTTTCACAGGGATATATAAGCGCTGGCCGTATAAGTGATTTATATATAGTTAATTTAGTTGAACGAGTAAGGAGCCTCGATGATAGAAGTCTTGTTAGGGCAAAATAGGCTCCACTGGCTAGTATTAATCTCTTCTTAATTTCATAGGAGGTATCATGTGGATGGGTAATTGTCGAGCCCAGGTACTTGAAATGTTCAGTTCCGTCAGGTGTCTAATTGCCCATTGTTATTGCAATTGGCATATTTTCTCTATGCACTTTTCTTGCTGCCATATATTTTGTTTCCCATGTCCCTACTAGCCTGCTGGAGAGCCGTAAGAGTCTCTTCCATTGCTTTTTGGGTTCTTGCTACTATATCTATGTTATCCGCATGGGCCAGTATCTGCACTGATTTATAAAAAATCGTTCCCCTGTTCAGAAGTTTTGCATTTCTAATCACCCTCTCCAGGGCGCCATTAACTCTTTCAGTCACACTTTTACAATAGGAACATAATTACCAATGTCTGTTCACACTTGTACAATAGGAACATAATTATCAATGTCTGTTCATTGAAGCAACTGTTACAACTGAAATATCACAGACAATAGAGGAAACATAATATAAGGTATTCAGTGATTGTGAACGTTATTTATTAGACGAATCATCATTACAAACGTACAAAACTAACAAAAACAAATTATTTTTTATGAAAATAAGCAAAACTATGTTTTACCTTTGCGTAAGCAAAGAGGCACTTTACATGTACTACACTGCCATACAATACGCACAGGAGATATTTTAGTGCTACAATTGCAGCATCTTCTTGATGTTCTTCTTTCAGGTTGATGCTGACTGGATTCTAGACGAATTTCCTGTGGAACTGTAGGTTTGTGGCGTTTTATAAAGGCAGGTCCTGAAGATGAGTCCGCGGAATTACGGCTGCTGTTCACTGAATCCGGCCCATGTTTGTCTCTGACACATGCTGGTGCCAGTAGGCCCCGATATACTTCTCTCCGGAAGTCTTTCAGAATCAGCTTGTCGAGGTCTGAGCGTGAAAGAGGACTGCGTTGTACCCGTTGTATTGATGTTTTTATCAGACACTCGAGACAAGGTACGTTAGCGTTATATTCAATGCAACTGGTATGCACTGACATTCATGCAATGTACCCGGAATCTGTCATTTGTTTTGAAGCACAGTTTAAACAGACATACCAATTCAACCGTTTATCGCTAGATGGCAATAGAAGTACCGTGATCGAAAAGAGGTGGTTAGTAACACTAACCACCAAGACTGAAAGAGTTAAAGAGAAGACATTCTAATGCATCCCCTTGTCACACTCCGTTTTTAATACTCAATGTGTTGGACATCATTCCTCCTATTCTTATATTACCTTGTGTTTCGTTCATTGTCATTCTCATCAGCCTTACCAACTTTCTCAGGATTCCCTGTTCGCCTCGGTATAACTGATTTCTATACTATAATAACTATTTCAAGTAAATAAACAAGACAGTTTCGAAACGGGAGACCTTTATCTTTCAGATGGAGGCATTTTTTTCTTTCGATTTTCAATTTTCACGTCCAGGTCCCCTTAAGCACAACTGTGTGAAATCTGCTCAGAGTTACTAGTCTAAGTACAGCGTGGGTATGGCAACACTGTTAGCAAGCAGTTTAGCACGGCGCTATTTCAGGAACTGCCGATCACCATGACGTTTCCTAAATAGCCCCGTCACGCGCCGACAGTGAACTGATACGTGACGTGAAATTACAATAGAAACAATTATTCGCGCGGGGAATTCGTGTTTTACGTGCCGTATCTGACAGACTTCATCACTTCCGCAAACAGGTGTGCAAATGAAACAACTAGAAATGAGTGCACTAATTAACGTGTTGTCCGGGATGACAATGCTAGCTCGACGCCCAGCGCCGATGAGAATGCCTTTTTTTGTCGCGTTTTGTTAAAATGATAGCTTTAATTCGAATTATGTCGGATATCGTTCGGTACGGTATAAAATGAAAAGCATTTTATAGAACTGTGTCACAGGACGTTTACATATTTTACAAAATATGTCAGATATTTTCTGTTCCGATAATTTTTTTTTTTCCAATGCCAGTAAAATGTTTCATCAGTACGACCGCAACACAACTATTTTACGACGGCAGAAATGAAACACATTTTCTGCTTACTTTAGTCACATAAATATTAACATAGAAAGAAATGCGGAAATGATATGTAAAGAGTATAAATCAGATCGGTCGAGGAAACGTGTAACGAGAAAATCCTTTTGCAGGAAATGTCCCGCGAGATACAGTGTAATTCAATGTTCCATAAAATGTTAAATTGAGAATTCCTCACATATGAGAGATCGAGATCCTCTTTAACAATCACAAATTCTTGAGCGCTGTTCACCAACACAGTTTTAGACGTATCAGTAACACGAAGTGTTTTAAACAGTAATATTTTTAACCAAGTTCTGCTATCAAATTGACAACCTCGAAACTCTGAATCCACAAATAAATGTGGTCAATACATTTAGGGATGCTTGCCCTAGTGGCGGAGAAGTCCCAGCGTCGGATGTTAAAAGCTACCTACTCTGCAGATCTACACATGTTAGGGGTTGTTATCCCGGCCGCTTTCGTTTGGTACTACCATATCGATGTGTCGCCCAGTACGGCTTATGCCGAAGTTCGAGAACATACCTTTACCGAGGAGTCTAGCAGTATATTCCTCCCTCCTACGTATATCTCGCGAAGAGATCATTAAAATAAAATCAGATAGATTAGAGCCCACACAGAGGCATACAGACAATCTTTCTTTCCGCGAACAATGCGTGACTGGAATAGGACGGAGAACCGATAGTGGTACTCAGGGCACCCTCCGCCACACACCATCGGGTGGCTTGCGGAGTATGGATGTAGATGTAGATGCAGAAGTACTACCCAGTTGTGAAAAATCCATTGTTAAGTACGCTACCGCTTTTACTACTGTTACTTTGAACACCTTCACATTACTTTTCGACGGTCTTCTGGTGAGTAATTAAAACTGTTGCCGTTTAGGAATATGATCCCATTTTTGCTAACGAAACTGGTCTGTATTTGACACATAGAAAGTGTTTCTACATCCGTTGCATTTGCGCCAGTCCCGGACAGGCGATCGGGTCTAATAGATAAATATACTGAAGGTTCCTCTCATTTTCCAGGGATTATTAACAGAATGGAAGTTTTAAGGAAAGAAAATGGGATGCAGATACAATCAAAAGGCTGTGGCATATGAACTGTGTGGAAAATTTATTATCAAATCAGGACAGTTTTCTGTCCCCAAAGAAATGTTCTAATGTTTGTATAGCTTACGGGACTCGACTACGGGGCCATCAGTCCCTAAACTTACAAACTACCTATGAACTACTTAATACTAAGGACGTCACAAATATCCATGCCCGAGGGGGGATTCGAACCCCCGACCGTAGTGGCCGTGCAGACCGTGACTGGAGCGCCTCAGTCCCCTCGGCCACCGCGGCCGGCCTGTCCCCAAAGGCTCATCAGGAGAACGAGTTGCTCCTTTTAAGAGGGTAATAAGGCCGCTTCTACATAATTTTTACACACATCATTTGGCGCTCTCTCCCCATCGACACATGCTGGTCCATTGATAGTGAACGGGCCAAATATCTCACGAAATAAGCATGAAACTAAAAAGCTACAGAGAACATAACTTTTCTAGCTTCAAGTTGAAGGGGGAAAGCAGATGGCACTATGGTTGGCCCGCTAGATGGCGCTGCCATAGGTCAAACGGATATCAACTTCATTTTTTTGTAAATAGATACCTCCATTTTTATTATATATTCGTCTTGTACGTAAATAAATAGGAATGTTTTGTTTGGAACTCTTTCTTCGCTTTGTGATAGATGGCGCTGTAATAGTCACAAACATATTGCTCACAATTTTAGAGGAACGGTGGGTAACAGGCAGGTCTTTAAAATTAAAACACAGAACGTAATTCCATTTGAACTTTATTTCGGTTGTTCCAATGTGATACATATACTTTTGTGAAATTATCATACATTATTAGAACGCATACTGTTACTGACTGATTACCTGATAAGTTCAATAAAAGCTCAAAGTGATATCCTTCAACTTCAATGCATTTGTCACCACGCATAACGAAGTTCCTCTCAACAGCGATTATTTTGCCTTCAGTAACGTTCTCGCATGCATTGACAATGCGCTGACGCATGTTTTCAGGCGTTGTCGGTGGATCACGGTAACAAATATCCTTCAATTTTCCCCGCAGAAAGAAATCCGGGGATGTAAGATCCGGTGAACGTGCGGGTCTACGACCAATCCACCTGTCATTAAATATTCCATTTAAGGCCGCTTCAACTGCACGCGAGCCATGTGCCGGACATCCATCATGTTGAAAGTACATCGCCTTTCTGTCATGCAGTGAAATATCTTGTAGTACAATCGGTAGAACATTACGTAAGAAATCAGCATACACTCCACCATTTAGATTGCTATCGATAAAATAGGGGCCAATTATCCTTCCTCCCACAATGCCGCACCATACATTAACCGCGCCAAGGTCGCTGATATTCCACTTGTCGCGGGCATCGTGGATTTTCCGTTTACGTTACCTCTATTTGTGAATGACGCTTCGTCATTAAACACAACGCGTGAAAAAAATCTGTTATCGTCCCGTAATTTATTTTGTGCCCAGTGGCAAAACTGTACACGACGTACAAAGTCTTTGCCCTGCAAATCCTTGTGCATAGAACTATGCTACGGCTGAAATTTATGTTGATCTAGAGTTCTCAGCATCGACATTTTTGAGATCCCCGATTGTCGCTCAATTTTTCTGCTCCTTATGGGAGGATTAGCCGCAACTGCAGCTAAAACACTTAATTGTTCATCATAATTTGTTGCAGGTCGTGGTTGACGTTTCAATTGTGGCTGAACACTTCCTGTCTTCCTGTGTCTTCCACGATAACGATCAACATACATAATACAAGCCCGTTTGGCATTCTGATGACAATAGCCATACATAAATACCATATCGACCTTTTCTGCAATTGGTAAACGGTGGAGTTTAGCACGAGTAATGTAACACAAAACTAATACCGCAATGTTACACGATACCACGTACGTACACGTTTGTGACTATTACAGCACCATCTGTCATAAAGCGAAAAAAGTGTTCTAAATGAAACATGCATATTTAATTACGTAGTAGACGAACATGTAATAAGAAATGGGGATATTTATTTTAAAAAAAAGAAGTTGATATCCGTTTGACCTATGGCAGCGCCATCTCGCGGGCCAACCATAGCGCCATCTGTTTCCCCCCTTCAATCTAGAAAAGTTTTGTTCGTTGTAGTTTTTTGTTTGATACTTATTTCGTGAGATATTTGGCCCGGTCACTATATATATATATATATAGGCTTGAGTGTATTTCACTTTGCAGCAATAACTGCCAGTCGCAGTGGCCGAGGGGACTGCGGCGCGCCAGTCACGGTCTGCACGGCCACTACGGTCTGGGGTTCGAATCCCCCCCTCGGGCATGGATATATGTGCTGTCCTTAGTGTTAGCTAGTTCATAAGTAGTTGGTAAGTTTAGGGACTGATGACCCAATAGTTAAGTCCCATAAGCTATACAAACATTTGAACATTTTTTGCAACGAGATATTCACCTCAGACCAATGGCGTTTATGCGTGGGAATAGTCTTCAGCCCCTCATTGTGCAACAGAGTGCGTTTCCCGTGGTAGGTGAGAATGGGTGATTAGGGGGGGGGATTTTTTAATGGAAAGTTATACCCTATTCTAACACTTGTGCACTTCAGTTTGGCGTTTTTATTGATTATTTCCTTATTAGTAACATTATTCATGACAAGTTTTGCACCCACTACACAAATATGTCACTGAATGCACGTACAAAGTTGTATCAGCGTGCGATACCCAATTCTGGAGATGTGACGTCATAGCTCTTAGATAACTGAATTAAAACTGCGTTGCGGACGACAAACTGCATCAGTTTCTGCTACTAGATCTGTCCTCAACACATTTCGGACAATATTCAGATATATCACTGAAAGGAACTGCAAAGGATTCACGGTATGACACATTGTTCAGTAGCTATGACATCATAACCATTGTTAGGGAACCATGAAATAGACGGTTACGCGCATCAACTTCTTCTGCTGTAGCAGTAGGTTCTGCCGCCATTTTGGTTCCAAGCGACGACAGCATGAGGTTCTCAAATGCGGAGTACCTTGCTGTTATTGCTTTGAAATACCGCTTGCTCCACTTCTGATACATATATTAAGAAGTAAATAACGATTTGGATTAAAAATTAATTTGTTCATAATAAATTATTTTAATACAGCTTGAAAATCGTTAATATATAGAATTTGCCCACCTGGGTGTGTATCTGAAGCAATTCTTTTCACATTGGACAACTCAGTTTTATTGGAAGCCAGATGCACTTCCGTAGCTTCACGATAACTCTACGTTTTCGAATGTGATGTGATAAATTTTATCAGAATACAGTTCCAGGTCTGTGCATTTTTTTTTTTTTTTTTTTTTTTTTTTGCCTAACACTTTTCAAAACTCATATAAAATGGTTTTTCAGTGTACGAGCCATGAAAGTACATTTCCATGATAACCTAGGATGCAATAAAAGTTTACGAATAAGAGGAATGGATAACTGGAAATTGTTGTTATTGCTGTCAATTTCAGTCGTTTAAAACCATTCGCACAAATTTTTCAAACTGGCTCTTTTCAAAATGAATCTAAAAATTAGTTACTGCGAAACAACGTACATGTTGCAAAAAGTTTTCAGTTTCAGTTGCAAAAAAGCACCTATTTAACTCATTAAAAACCGATTGCTTCCAATAGGTAAGAGGGGTACAATTTGGAGATAAGACATTTTACGAGTAAACTACAACATAGCTATTACGTAGATTCACAGAAGTTCTTGCAATTTAACATCGCAATAGTTTCGAACATGGTTTACGACAAAATGTTCAAATGTTTGTTAAGCTTATGGGACTTAACTACGGGGTCATCAGTCCCTAAACTTACAAACTACTTATGAACTACCTTATACTAAAGACGGCACAAATATCCATGCACGAGGGGGGATTCGAACCCCCGACCGTAGTGGCCGTGCAGATCGTGACTGAAGCGCCTCAGTCTCCTCGGCCACCGTGGCCGGTGGTTTACGACACGTATGAGCCACTGTTATAAGTAAAAACAGTATGCACATTTACCATTGTTTGTTGATACTGTTTGTTATCGCCATTATACGTATAATTAAAAGTGTGTAACAGAAGTTATTGCGTAAGACCCTTCGCAAATAGACAAGTGTTGGAACCTGCCATTTACAATGTTTTGAAATCGTGCGTAATTACAAATGATTTATTCCACTTCGCATAGTTTTGAAGTCCTTATTGGTGTCTATATCTCACAATGACAGTTTATTATCAATACTTTACTGCTTTCAGGGTCCACGGGGAAACAGAACTATATTGTCAACAATTAGAACAATTGCAAGCTGCACAGCCACCATGCTGAAAGCATACTGATTGCCCTATGTTTCCGTCTTGCGTCGATGCATGCACGTTTATATCCAGGTGCCCTAACCACTGTGCTGCGGCACAACGAAACTACAGAGCGATACCATCAATCTCTTATTGAGATATGCAGGGAATGAAGGGAGAGAGGAAGTGGACTGACTGACAAGGGGAAGAAGGATACACGTAGGTACGGGGAGAGCAAGAAAGAAAGAGAGAGAGAGAGAGTTACAGAGGAATGTACAAACAAAGGGAATAAGAGGAGATTGTCGGATAGAGGGCAGGGAGAATAGAAAGGTAGATGGCGAGGTGGACAGTGGGGAGTCAGGAGGACATTTATTTGGAGAGGTTGAGGAGATGATCGGTAGAGGAATTAGGATATAGTCGAATGGGGGAAGGAGATGGAAAAGACAGAGCTTATGGGACTTAACTATGAGGTCATCAGTCCCTAAACTTACAAACTACTTATGAAATAGCACAAATATCCATGCCCGTGGGGAGATTCGAACCCCTGACCGTAGTGGCCTTGTAGACACAGAAAGAACGAAGGAGGGGATGGTCAGATAGACAGGAGGAAAGGAGAACAAAGGGACAGCGATTGGCGAGACGAGCAAATGTATAATGGGGAAATGAGGAACAAGAAGACTGGAATTGTTTTGCTAAGGATTGGGAAGGAAATCGGCCGTAATCTTTGAAACCTACGTTCCTTTTATTTCCTTGCACTAATTAAGAATAATCAAACACCAATTATTGTGGAAAGTTCGTTGGCATTTGTATGAGTTTATACCAACAGATATTTTGTGGGATCTAGACTTTAATGCGCATCAGTAGGTTTTAAAATGTAGATAACTAGGTAAGCAATTAACAAATTTTGAATCTTTTTAGAATTAATTTGGGTGGCCATCAAGTAATTCTGTCTCTCCCTCTTCCTTTACAAGTTAGAATTACTACGTTGGTGTTGAGACGGTTAAGTTTCAGAAATAGAACTGGCACCTGAATCTCAAAGAGCCCGAACGGTATTCTCTCTCAACTAAAAAACAGTACATGTAATCTATAATATATCAGGAATAAAATATTATTCAAAACGTACGAGCATTTTTTGATGTTGGTTCGAGAATCGCGTGTTCTGGATATTAGAACTTTGCTAACTATGACGGCCAGTATACCCATGAAATGAACCTGCGGAGGCTTCTATACGTTTTTATTCAACTTAAACCTCGCGGACTCATAATTTGTATCTTCTTAGTGCAGGACAGTATTTTACGAATTTGTTATAATTTTTAACTAAATTACAGGAAAGAGAAATGACGGACACAATACACAACAAAATTCGGCATAAAGGACAGTTCCCTTCCAATGATGTAACAAACTTTCATGCAGTACTTGCGGAGTCGAGACAGACACCTGGTTGAAGTGCATTTGCAAATTTGAAGGTGCGTTTCTGTACAGAATATGAAGTATGGAGGCCTAGATAGTCGTGAGTGACTCTGTTGGACTCGTAAATTTTAAGAATCATATTACCTCTACTATTTTAATTAAAACCAGATGGTGATTTTACTATTAAAACTCGTAACAATAAAAATCTATTTTGATATAAAATTCGAGCAATATTTTAGAAACAAGAAACAGATTGGAAACAATCAAATAAGATCTTACCTGTAATACGAATGGTTCTATTCTTAAAGAGGTAGCTGTAGTTGTCATAAAGTCATCAGGTAAACTCTTAGTAGTATTTCTATTTGGCGAAATATCACCTTTGCAACATTTTTCCCTGTTTGTAGAGGGTAGCGCAAAAATTTTCGTCTTAACATTTGCTTTTTTTATTTTCCTTTCTTTCTCTTGCTTTTTCCGTACAAGTTTTTCAATGCACTCACGATTTATTGTTGAAACAGTGCATATGGAGTACATGAGCTAATTACTCTTACAAATAAATAGTTCAAGCTGTTCCGAGGTACCTGGGTTCGGTCCATGTTGAAACACAGATGTTAGTACGTGGTGTAGTGTCCACGGAAAGCAATCTGGGTAATAATTCTGTTAGTCATTGGATCATAAAGAGGACAGGAAATCATTTTAGATGGTTAATATTGTCTAGAGATACATTATTAAAGGTGTGCTCGATCTTTTACGTAGTTTTGGATGAGTTGTGTGTTGTCGAGCAGCATGTACCACTTTTCATCTCATCATATCCCACAAATGCTCAATTGATTTCTGGATATTTAGTTATCCAGGGAAATTATTGCAAGTCTCGCAGAGATCGTTGAGTTTTGCGTAGTGTTGGGACGAGCATTATTCTGTTCGAACAACAAATGAACCTTCAAGAAGCAAGAATGGTAAAAAAGCTGGTCTTACAACGTCAATATACACTTACCGAACGGTGGTCAGCGTTCCCTCCACAAAAAAGATGAACGAGGCTTGTAGTTTATATCATCCCAGTGCGTAACGCCTGAGTTGGGGCCATTGTTTCTTGAACGAATGAATTCTACGAGACAGTGTCCGCGATGTCCACGTCGTACGCGCAAACGACCATCACCTTCGAGCAGGCAGAATCTATTTTCTTCGCTGAAGAACACGACGCACCTTTATACCTTCGAAATGATCCTCTGACGACAGTGAAGCCGAACACGTCTTTGCTGTGGCTTGAGTGGCAGACGGACTAGAAACGCGTGTGCTCATAGTTCCACTGCTAGTAACCGTTTGGCAACAGTTCGTGTT
This sequence comes from Locusta migratoria, assembly GCA_026315105.1. NCBI lineage: Eukaryota > Metazoa > Arthropoda > Insecta > Orthoptera > Acrididae > Locusta > Locusta migratoria. The sequence goes on from CM048744.1 coordinate 308,218,089, forward strand.
GACACTACTTGACTCACAAAGCCTTTTAACTGTGCCGTGGTAGTGTACGATGTGCCACCGCTGCCTTAGAATACGACGAACGTGGTGTAGGTCTGCGCTATGTAGACGTTCAGAACCTCATCTCAGAGTATGAGAATGTTCATGTGATCGCTGCAATCAACATCGCTACGCAACTGAGGCAGCAGGTTCAACTTGAGTGGAAATTCTCCGAATTGATGTATGTAAACAACCTTGGTTGCAGATTTTTATTTATTAATAACGTTTCACATACAATGGGCATCATCAGATTATCTTCAAGGAAAAGGAAACAAATATTTGAATTAATATTTTAATTAAGTAATGTGATGGTCCTAACTCGAGCTAGCATGCATTAGTGGAAGAAAGAATGTATTGCAGACCTACATTTTCTGATCCGGGTATAAGGGCTTCTAAGTTCTGGCGTAGGCACCGTGTGAAAACAAAACAGAGCCTGTATATCGACATATGAAAGATAACATTGTCGGTGGCTTCCTACAATAAGAAAGAAACCGAAGAGGAATGTAAAAAAGAGCCAGACGGATGAAGCCAAAGAAATGACAGCACAGACGAAAGTTAAACCGGCGAAGCCGATGGTGCAATTTACCTTAACCAGCTCCCAGGCGCTGCATGGTGGGCACGAGGTAGGACGACACTTAACAGACGTAAGCGGCCCCACTACCGAACGTAGAATGCGGGAAAACATGGCTGTTTACAAATGATTAGGTAGAAGTACAGTACGTGGTGCAGGTGCTCAGACACTTGGCGAATAAAAAATGTTGTGCTATGGCGAGCGAGGGCCCTTAAAATTTAAAATAAAGATTACAGAAAATGCCAATTTGGACATGATTAAAGAGTAATAAACAAATAAGAGACAAAAAGGGGGGCCGGCCGCGGTGGCCGAGGTGACTGAGGCGCTCCAGTCACGGTCAGCACGGCCACTACGGTCGGGGGTTCGAATCCCCCCTAGGGCATGGATATTTGTGCCGTCCTAGTTCGTAAGTAGTTCATAAGTAGTTTGTAAGTTTAGGGACTAATGACCCCGTAGTTAAGTCCCATAAGCTTAACAAACATTTGAACATTTGAACAAAAAGGGGGGAAACTACAAATAGGCGCCAAGAATGGATATATGATCCCGATAAAAAGTTGTAGCTTGAGGAATACAAAAAATTTAAAAGCATGGATAGATAAGGAAGTGAAAAATAAAATTGTTTGCTGAGGAGCATATTAACAAATTCCTAAAGGTGATGCTACCCTAAGACATGGGAGATAAAGATGGGACTTCAAGAGCTAGAGGTCGTGGCTGTATAAAAATTATGATTAAAAAGTATAAAATAATAGATACAACAATAAGTTAAATTTTGGAACAGCTAAAATTACATGCCATTAAAAAGGGGCATCATCATGTAAAAATAATGTTGATTTCTGCTGGTCAGCCGATCGTTCACAAGACCCTCTACACCAAAAAAGGTTCGCTTGGCGATTTCGAAATCTTCGAGCAAATTAAGTTTCCGACCCTTTTGTGCGAAATGCAAAATTTTCATGTTGTTAATAGTTGGTGGAGAATGGCCGGAAGAGTGCAGGTGCTCAGCGAAAGGGAAGTCGTGTTTAATCTGTCCTCTTTTTGTGAGTAGATGTTCTTGGAACCTGGTTCTGAACATCCTTCCCGTTTGTACACCGTATTCGAGATTACGTTGCGTGCATTCCAATAGATACATGTCAAACTTATCGTAGTTACTTGTCGCAATGTGCTCATTATGAGGGAACTGATATTGAACGTTAGTACTATTGGGGAAGGCTATGAGCACGGCTGTGCCACGGAAGAGCTTGGCTAAATCGTAAGAAAAATAGTCTAGGTAGCGGAGGCACATTAGTTTTAACTTCAGTGTTTGGTTCGAAAGATGAGGACGGCGTACAAGATTTCAGCCTCTTTTTATTATACAGCTTCCTAACGAAGGAAGTGTTATAGCAGTTATTGCTGGCAATGAATTATAAGTTACTCAGCTCATTGCTAATTGCGCCGTCACTGAGGGCCAGGTCTAAAACGCGATCAATCACGGAACGGAAAAAACTCAGTTTGTAGCGCCATGGATGAGAGGAGGCGGCCCCTATGATGGAATCACTATTTGCAGGTTTCCTATGTATATCAAAGCTCACCTCGTCATTAATGAGTTGCAACTGAAGGTATAAATAGTTTATTTTTCCAGAGCCATGCATGATTTCATGTGCAAATCACATTTTCGGGTGTAGCTCATTAAACTCATGAGTAAGCTGCTGAATCTCGGAAAAATTGCCACTGAAAATAATAAATATGTCATCGACATAACGTCTGTAAAACAAAATTTTCTAACATATGACTGAATCATTTCTGAAGTAATTCTGCTCAAGCTAATGAACAAACACATCGGCTAAGAAGCCTGCAAGGCAACTGCCTATTGCTAAGCCATCATCTTGTTTATAGATGACATCATTGAAAGAAGTTATGGACAGTAAGGACTCTAAGCACAGTGATAATTTCAATGATTTCATTTGTATCGATGTGGCCACGATTGAAGAAATTCTGCTGAATAATAGAGATAGTTTCTTCAACAGGAACGTTAGTGTAGAGGTTCTTTATGTCCACGGATAGTAAAATCGATCCATCAGGAAAGGATCGTCCTCGCAACATATCTACGAGCTTTTTCCTAAAACGAATAGTATAATTGTTTTCAAATACAAATTCTTTGGTCATAATACGTAGGAGGAATTTAGATGGGATGAAAATCGCAGGATTAGGGAACGAAACAATCAAGCTGGTAGATGAGTTTTGCTACTTGGGTAGTAAAATAACATATGACGGTTGCAGTACAGAGGATATAAAATGCAGAATGGCAATGGGAAGAAGAACATTTTTGAAAAAGGGAAATTTGCTAACATCGAATATTAATTGAACTACAAGGAAGTCTTTTCTGAAGGCATTTGTGTGGAATGTTGCCTTTTACGGGAGTGAAACATGGACGGTAAACATTGCGGACAGGAAGAGAATAGAGGCTTTTGAAATGTGGTGCTACAGAAGAATGCTGAAGATAAGGTGGGTAGATCGCATAACTAAAGAAGGTGTACTGAACAGAATTGGAGAGAAATGTAAATTTTGGCAATCCTTGACTAAAAGAAGGGATCGCTTGGTAGGACACATTCTTAGACATCGAGGAATCGTTAATTTAGCATTGGAGGGAAGTGTGTGGGATAAAAATCGCAGGGGGAGACCAAGAGATGAATATAGTAAGCAAATTCAAATGGATGTGGGTTGCCGTTCTTATGAGGAGATGAAGAGGCTTGCTCAGTATATATTAGGTTGGAGAGCTGCATCAACCCAGTCTCCGGACTGAAGACCGGAACAACAATAACACATACGAATCGAGACGACGTGTTCGCAGCTGTCTCAGCCAGTAGTGTATTTGTGAGATGGTGGAATGTAAGCGCCACATTGAGTAGACGGGCAGCAGGCGGAGTTGGCGGAAGGCAGCCTGGCAGGTGCTTTACGCAAGTGGCTGCCGGCGCGGCGGAAGTCGTGCCACGTCCGCGCAGTGGAGTCCAGTGGGGCGGATCGTCAGAGGAGGGTGCGGCAGGTAGGCGCCGCCTTTTATGGGCCGGCGGCTGACCCGCGTGCAGAGCAGCGGGGCTGACGGACGGCGCCGCCGGCCTTTTACTGCCCTCGCAGCGGGGATTGCGCCGATATGGCCGCCGTGCTGACGTAACCCGCCACTCTCCCTCATACTCGAGAGGCGCCTCAGCCGCCGTATATACGCCCGGCCGAAGCAGCTGTAGATACCGCGCTGAAAGTTAACCTCGTGGCTGTTCTGTGCAGTACTGCACGGAATAAATTTTAGGGAACAGATTCTGATTTCCATGGTCATAAACTCGTGACTTACCTTTAGTATTCCAATGATTTTTTCGTTCAAAAGTATACTATACACTCCTCAAGAACGAAATAAGAACTCTATGAATTCGTCGTCGCAGCACAGGAAAGTTTTATTGACGTTATTAAGAATGTATAGGAGGTGCATTCAAATTCTAAGGCCTCCGATTTTTTTTCTAATTAACTACTCACCCGAAATCGATGAAACTGGCGTTACTTCTCGACGTAATCGCCCTGCAGACGTACACACTTTTCACAACGCTGACGTCATGAGCCGGCCGCGGTGGCCGAGGGGACTGAGGCGCTTCAATTACGGTCTGCATGGCCACTATGGTCGGGGGTTCGAATCCCCATTCGGGCATGGATATTTGTGCCGTCCTTAGTCATAGCTAGTTCGTAAGTAGTTTGTAAGCTTAGGCACTGATGACCCCGTAGTTAAGTCCCATAAGTTCTACACACATTTGGACATTTGACGCCATGATTCCATGGCAGCGGCGAAGGCTTCTTTAGGAGTCTGTTTTGACCATTGGAAAATCGCTGAGGCAATAGCAGCACGGCTGGTGAATGTGCGGCCACGGAGAGTGTCTTTCATTGATGGATAAAGCCAAAAGTCTCTAGGAGCCAGGTCAGGTGAGTAGGGAGCATGAGGAATCACTTCAAAGTTGTTATCACGAAGAACTGTTGTGTAACGTTAGCTCGATGTGCGGGTGCGTTGCCTTGATGAAACAGCACACGCGCAGTCCTTCCCGGACATTTTTGTTGCAGTGCAGGAAGGAATTTGTTCTTCAAAACATTTTCGTAGGATGCACCTGTTACCGTAGTGCCTTTGGAACTCAATGGGTAAGGATTACGGCCTCGCTGTCCCAGAACATGGACACCATCATTTTTTCAGCACTGGCGGTTACCCGAAATTTTTTTGGTGGCGGTGAATCTGTGTGTTGCCATTGAGCTGACTGGCACTTTGTTTCTGGATTGAAAAATGGCATCCAAGTCTTATCCATTTTCATAACCGACGAAACGAAAGTCCCATTCATGCTGACGTTGCGCGTCAACATTGCTTGGCAACATGCCACACGAGCTGCCTTGTGGTTGTCCGTAAGCATTCGTGGCACCCACCTGGATGACACTTTTCGCATTTTCAGGTCGTCATGCAGGATTGTGTGCACAGAAATGCCAACTCTGGAGGCTATCTGTTCAACATTCATTCGTTGACCCCTCCCCCCCCAAACAATTCCCTCCACTTTCTCGATCATGTCGTCAGACCGGTTTGTGCGAGCCCGAGGTTGTTTCGGTTTGTTGTCACACGATGTTCTGCCTTCATTAAACAGTCGCACCCACGAACGCACTTTCGACACATCCATAACTCCATCACCACATGTCTCCTTCAATTGTCGATGAATTTCAATGATTGTCACACCACGCAAATTCAGAAAACGAATGATTGCACGCTGTTCAAGTAAGGAAAACGTCGCCATTTTATCTAAAACAGTTCTCATTCTCGCCGTTGGCGGTAAAATTCCATCTGCTGTGCGGTGCTGCAATCTCTGGAACCTATTGACAATGAACGCGGCCTCATTTTAAAACAATGCACATGTTTCTATCTCTTTCCAGTCTGGAGGAAAAAAAATCGGAGACCTTAGAACTTGAATGCACCTCGTACAACACACGATCATATAAGCACTGCCATACGCACGTGAGTACATTCAGCAGAGCTTCCGCAATATCGGCGTTACTACCATGTATATCCTCCTTTTGCAGCAATGCAAGCTGGAAGTCGACCATATAGACGATCGTAGAGGTGCTGAATGTAGTCTTGCGGAAAGGCCTGCAATGTAATTTCTACTTGATGCCTCAGTTGGGCCAGATTTCGTGTCGCTTATGGAGACCGCAGAACGTAACATGCTCAATATGGGACAGATCTGGGGATAATGATGGGCACGGTGGTTGACATACCCCTAGAAGAGCACGTTGGTTTTGTACGGGATACGCGTGGACGTGTACTGTCCTTTTGGAAAAGCATGTCGCCTTGTTGGTGCATGATGGATAACAGGTTGAATGATGCTTTGAATGTACAGTCCACTGTTCAATGTTCTCTAGACAATCACCAGAGGAGAACGAGAAGTGTAGCATATTACTCCCAACACCTAGATGCCAGTCGGCCCCGTTGCCTCTGTTGCGTACACTCTACATTTTCGCGCTCCCCTGCACTATACCACACACGCGTACCACCGTCATTGGAGCCGACGCAGTAGCGACTCTCATCATTGAACAGGACACGTGTCTGTTCATCACTTAATAATCGTCGACCGTGACACCACTGGAAGCGAGCTCATCTATGTTGGGTCGTATGTGGGTAACACCCTAACGGCATGATCGTGCATCGTGATGTGGGGAGCCACATTTTACACTGAACGTTCTCCACTAGTGATCGTATAGAGAACATTGAACCATGAACTGTATACTGAACCATCATTCAACCAATTTTGGTATCACTCATGCTTCAACAAAGCGATATGCTTTTCCTACAGGGCAATGGACGTCTACATGTATCCCGTACCTCCCCATGTGCTCTTCAAGTTGTACTTCAACTACTCCAGATCTGTCCCCATTCAGCATTTTTGGGACCGCATGAAACACCACGTTGGGTGGCTTGCATGAGCAGCACGAAATGTGGCCCGGCTGAGGCATCAGATGGAAATTTCATGGCAGGCCATTCCAGAAGACCACATTCATCACGTCTACGATCGTTCCCAAAAGGAGGGTATACAAGGTACTACCGCCGACATTGCGCACCCTCTTGTAACTGTACTCAAGTGCGGATGGCTCTGCCTGTTTGATCGAGTGTTGTATGCATCGTCAAGAAGGCGTCAGTAAAATTTCCTTCTGATAGGTCGACGAATTCATAGTGTTATTTCTTAATTTTGCTGGAGTCTATTCATTTTATTTGATTTTTAATATTTTATTATTGTTCTAACCGGTTTCGGACACTAAAATGACCAACTTCAGACCACAACAACAATAGTGTTGGTCAGTAGCTGTGCTCAGTTGGAGCTGTCTATAAGACTGAATGTCGACATACATTCTTTGTTTTTGAAACTGTGGGTCGCAACCCCCAGTGGGGTCGCACACTGTTGCTCGGGTGATCACCGTCTCAGAAGGAAGTACTTGCACCATAAAATAACCAGGGTTTCAGTAATACATAAACTATTCCTAAGTGAGAGATATTTAATGTTAAAATTACGGAGTTCCTTCTGTAACATTCATTGAAGATTGTTTTATAATAGGGTCATTCCATGTCAACTCACCAATGGGTGGAAGCTCGACTATCACCCATGGGTGGATGTTCGACTATCTTCAATACTTTTCAAATTTTTCCAGAATGTTCTTAAAAGTCTTAAAGCATGTTATACAAAATTTTAGGCCGATATTTAAAGTGGTCGAGGCTCCAGTGCCGCTTTTGTGGAAGGGTGTTATGCGTCGCGCCTTTGACTGAGGAACTTTTGGCCAAGTTTGCGCTTTCATTTCTCAGCAGTTAAGATACTTCACATTTCCACATCGGGGTTTCTAGATCAGTTGTGTGCAGAGAATTTAAAACTAACATTTTCATCGGTAAATATTAAGTAGTTCTTTTTCAATTCCGTGACCAGAAATCTTAGGCCGACTTCGGCAGTGCCTTACTAAACGACTAACCCGTTGTACACCTTGATATTCTGCCTATGTGTACAGGTTCTATCTGGTAAGCAAGTGTAATAATAGTAAAACTGTCTCTTCTATAGTTTTTGAGATACTGATCCATAATGTTGTCGGCAAGAAACCAGAACGCAAATTTTCACCAAGTTTGGAGGCAAATATCATCAAATACGTTACCTCTCATTTTAATTTCAATTGAACCACTAGAAAGAGCAGCTTTTTCTCTGGGCGCTCTATGGGTTGATTGCAAAACGGTTTGGAACATGAAGGTCCGATCTCTGCAAATCCATGTTTGACAAATTTTCGGCTGAGTTTGCAATCTGCCTGCTTTTTATCTAAGGTACTTCCCATCTCCAAATCTAGGATTCTAGATCAGTTTTGTGCAGATAATTGAAAAATAAGTTAATCATGGGTAGATATGAAGTAGTTCGTTTTTATTCTTTTTATTTTTCAAAGGCAGTTTGTTCAAGATGAATAAGCGCGAAGTCTGAGAACTGTTTTCGGAAATCAACCTATGGGCAAGAAAAACTTATACAATAATTAATTATGAAAATTTCGAAGAAAACTATCTACTTCTTTCAGAATTTTCCATACAGCGGGACCTTTCTTAATGAGCATAATTCGCTTCCGAGTCTTGCCAGAAATGCGAAACAGTCGTTAAAAAAATATATGTTTCTATTGGGAATCATGTAAAAATAAGGTAATGTGTTGCATTCCGAACAATACACGAAGAACTTCGTCCAATAATTTAAAATGAAGCTGAAGCAAAAGAAAGAAGTTCGTTTTCTTTGAGATAACGTAACTTTGTTACGGTTCGTGAAGAGGAGGTGCAGGGGTCGACATAATCTTTTTACTTGGAAAGGGGTCGCATATTTGATAAGTTTGAAAAACACGATTCTAGACAGCTCCAACTGAACACAACCAGTGGCCAACAGTACGGTTTTTGGGGTCTGAAGATGGCCATTTAAGTGGCCGAAACCGGTTATAAAAATAATGTAAAATTTGCGATCTACACTGGCTTTTGTTTGAATTTATCACAAATAATTACCGTGATTTGTTCGCGACTGTTTGGGTATTTCATTCGTAACGGAATGATGGTCTGACTGGTACTACCACGATAATTTCCCTTTCATCTAACTGTATGTTAATTCAACCAAATAGCCGCTGCGGAAATGACCAAGCGCCTTGCTGAAGAGATCGCAGCTGCTCCCCGTCGGAGGTTCGAGTCCTCTCTTCGGCATGGGTGTGTCTCTGTGTGTGTTTTTAGTCTTTAGCGTAAGTTCAAGTAGTTCGTAAGTCTAGGGCCTGACGACCACTGCAGTTTGGTACCACAGATTTATATACATGGTTAAATTAACATAAGGACAACACCGACACCCATGCTCGAGGAAGGACTGGAACCTCCGACGTGAAATTACAGCTCGCTCCGCAGCAAGACGCCTTAGAGCACTCGGCTGTTCCACCGCGCTACCAGATATCTTAACTAATTTATTTTAAACGATTAAGTATAAAACTTTGATTTATCCTGCTAAAAATGTCCGATATTTCTCTTCGTGAAAAATAAATGCAAATTATTGATACTAAAAGCTTTCTTTTCAGTAATTAGTGCCCTATAATTGGTTTTAATAGAATCCTCAGACAGCCACGAGAAACAATAGCAGTATTTTTTATTTAAGATAGGAACCTACCGCTCGCTTAGCATTTACGAGTACAAACTGTATCAATACAAATCGATGAGTTTATGTATTTTATTCGTTACTATGTTCTAAGTAATACAATGCATACTCTGCTCATACAATCCTCAGCGTGTTTAATGCAGTTTTTACATAGTAATATCGCATGACAAACCTACTTCATTTGGTATGCTAGACGTATTAAACATGTGAAATACTCTCAGAGTCAAGAATAATGTAGTGATCCTCATTCAAAAACAGCAGGTGCAGATGTGAAACTTAGAGAACCATCAAATAAGTCATGCTTCCATAATACGAATTATTTAGAGAAGAGTAGAAAATCTGGTGGAACCTAACCTCGAGCAACATCAGGTTTGATTTAGTAGAAATGTGAGAACACGGGAGACAATACTCACTTTACGACTTATCTTACAAGACGGATTAAAGACAGGCAAACCTTCATTTCTATTTCTTGTTGATTTCGAAAAAGGATTGAAATTTTTGATTGGAACACACGCGTTCCAATTCTGAATGCAGCAGAGGCAAAATATAGGAAACGAGACAGCAGTTATTACATTCAAAGGGCATGAAAGGGACGTTTTCGTTGAGAAGGGAGTAAAATAGGTTTGTGGCATTTCTCCAATGTTATTCGATTTGTACACTACGCAAGCTGTGAATGAAAGTAAGGAGAAGTTTCTAGAAGACATTAAATTTGAGGGTGAAGTAATAAAAGAAATGTAATTAGCGGATGACATTATGATTCTGTCAGAGACAGCGAAGGACGTGGAAGAACAACTGAACGAAATGGACAGTGAGTTGATAGCGGCATATAAAATGAACGTGAACAAGAGCAAAACAAGGCAAAAGAATGCAGTTTAAGAAAATCAGGCGATGCTGAAGGAATTAGATTAGGCAACGAAACAACAAATGTGGCAGATGGGTTTTGTTATTTGGGCAGTAACAGAAAATATGCTGGTCGCAGTATGGAGTGCATAAAATGAACGAACGGTAATGGGTAGAAAAGCGTTTTTGAACAAGAGAAATTTGCATTCATCGAATACTATTTTAAGTGTATGAAAGTCGCCGCAGTGGAATGGCCGAGCGCTCTAACGCGCCTTGCTGCGGAGCGTGCGGTTGCCCTAGATTTGATTTTGTAAGTAAGTCTTTTCTTAAAGCATTGCTGTTGAATATTGCCTCGTATGGTAGTGAAACATGGACGACAGATTTTTCAGAAAGAAAGAGGATAGAGGCTTTTGAATTGTGGTACTACAGAATGCTGAAGATTAGGTGGGTAGATAGCGTAACTAATGACTAGGTATTGAACAGAATTGGGAAGAAAAGGAACTTCTGGAATTCGTAGGTCACATTCTTAGACATTAACGAAACGTATGGGGTAAAAATCGCAGAGGGAGACCGAGAGATGAATACAGTAAGCAGATTCAAATGGCTGTAGGTTGTCGATCTTATGAGGAATAGAGTAGGGTGGAGAGCTGCATCAAGCCAGTCTCCTGACTGAGGATCACAACAACAGAAAATATCACAGTGTAACGTATGAAACACGTCCATATAGCGTGTTACATTTATTTTATCCCTAGTAAATACATGTTGATGGACTTCAGTTATTTTCTGTGTAGCAAGACGCTTCATTCGCACTATGCGAAATAACAGATGTACAAGATTTTTTTTGGTCCAAAATAGGGAATAATTTTGTTTTGGTTAATAATTTTAAACCTCTATTTCTTTGTGTATGAGGCCCTATATCTGCTTGCGCAGAATGAATGAGACTTGAGTACAAAACAGTTTGAACAACCTTTAGCCGCACCTCTTTGCTCTTGTCTGCTGGTTGAAACAGCATGGCAGCAGTTGAATATGGTGATGGTCAATTTCTGCCAACTCCCGGCCAGATGTAAATCTTTAAAAAAAAATTGAAATGTTTGTAAAGCTTATGGGACTTAACTACGGGGTCATCAGTCCCTAAACTTACAAACTACTCATGAACTAGGACGGCACAAATATCCATTCCCGAGGGGGGATTCGAACCCCCGACCGTAGTGGCCGTGCAGACCGTGACTGATGCGCCTCAGTCTCCCCGGCCACCTCGGCCGGCCGTAAATCTTTGTTGTTTGTTAAGTTTTATGGGACTTAACTACGGGGTCATCAGTCCCTAAACTTACGAACTACTTATGAACTACTTACAAACTAGGACGGCACAAATATCCATGCCCGAGGGGGGGATTCGAACCCCCGACCGTAGTGGCCGTGCTGACCGTGACTGGAGCGCCTCAGTCACCTCGGCCACCGCGGCCGGCCGTAAATCTTTAGCAAAGTCGCTTAGTGAAGGTTCCCATTCACTCCACTTGTCTGGTGTGCACGTTAAGTTTGCCTACCCGAGTCGGCTAAACCCTTTGGAGAGGTTCCCCCTCCGCTTTAGGTAGCTGGAAAGTTGCGACCACGACGGAGGCCAGGAGTCATTGGCTGGCGTTTGGCGAGGTAAGATGCTATTTGGTGTTGGCTCTGTTCTGAGTACGTCGCTAAACTTTGTTTGGATTCGATTGTAAGAAGACAAACCTCATTCGCGTCTCTAGTTGTCGCTATAAAATCACCGCAATGCGTAGCCGTGAGATGTTATTTAATTTTGTTCTGGATTGCTAATTTCATGATGATTTTTGCTGAAGTTTGATTTCGCTGCCTCCCTAGTGTTCGTTAACCGGATCGTTGCACTCCCTGACTGTAGAGTCCATCCTTCCTAAGTTTAAACATGTTTAAATGTTTCTCATGTTCATTTGGTCGATAAATTGGTGTTTTTCAGGAACTTTTCGATGCTTCCGGTGTCTGCCCATTGTCCATGTAACACGTCGACGGTATGAGATAAAGCCCTATGCGCACGAGTTGTTAACTTGCTTAGTTGTTGTGATTTCTAGTATGTGCAACATGGTAATAGTCTCAGAATTTTGTACTTCTAAACTTATAACTTCCATACCCGCTGCCCCACGTGTATGGCAAAAATCTTGTACTATATCGTAGTCATTCCTATTAGTTAGCTCTTCTTCCCCTGAGTAGAATGGTTACACGATATATATAGCGTTTTTATTTTTTCGAAATTGTAATTTTTCTTTTTTCCAATTTCTGTGATGCAAGCCTGCGATGTGCTGTAGGATTCTGTAACCTCGCTTATTAGATATCATTTCCCTGAGTAGATCGAATGGTTACACGACATATCTCGCGATATTATTTCTTACAAAATTGAAATTTTTCCAACTTGTTCAAATTTTGCCATCTGACACCGTAGCATGTCGTATTACCCTGTAACCTTACCTATTATCTACATATCATTACCCTGAATAGAACGAATGCTTACAGACCTTTCTCGCGTTTTTATTTTTCCCAAAATAGTATTTTTTCACAATGTTCAGATCCTGAGATCCGACCCCGTAGCATTCCCTACTTTTCTGCAACCTTGATTATTAGCTAGATATCAATCCCCTGGGTAGAACGAATGGTTGCACGACCTATCTCGCGGTCTTACTTGCGCAATTTTTTTTTTAACTGTTGCGATACTAAGATCCGACCCTGTAGAGTGCTGTTGTGACCTGAAACATTTACCATTCAGTAGTTCTCTTCTCCCTGTGCAAAACGAAAACCAGAACGCCCGGTTTAAATATTATTTAGATAATTCTCCTATGTAATCGATATCCTGAGTTTCTCTGGAAACTTATAATTCCCGACTCTGTCGCACGCCAAATGTCTTCTATCACGTGCGTTTGTTCCCTCTGATAGCTACCCTGAGCCTAAGCCACAAGACCATACACTACGGAACAAAGTTTTTTTTTAATTTATTTTATTTAATTAATTTAGTTTTTTTTAATTGGTGCGTGAGTGAACCGACTGTTCCGTACATAGTCCTGCTGCTGGCGTTGCTGTTTCTTGTGTTCGGTGCTGGTAAGTACCTGCATGGCTTGGCGCACGTATCTGTGTGAGAATGTGTATCAATTCCTCCATTTTCCCCTCTGAAAACTAATCATTATTATTTACGCTAGTACTAGTTTAGCTGGTGGGCAGTATTAGGGCCATATAATCTTACGTAAATGTGGATTCTTTTGTAAGGTGTGTGTTTATTATATTTAAATCTGTCTCTCCCCCTTTGTCGTTTATGCGTTGGACAGTAAATCATTTTGTTTAATGTTAACCCTTTATCCAAATTTAAATTCTCCCATGCTATATATCTTACAAATGTTGTGTAGTTAGATCAAACATCTCTTCTCTTGCTCTCTCCTGGAGGAGAGAAACCTAACCCGTTTCCATTGCCACCTTTTAATATGTTATTCAAGATCCATAGATGGGGATCGTCAATTAATTTAGTGCAGTTCCGATAAGAAAAATCGTACAGACATGCTTCTTTCACTAATCCTCTCACGTATACTTAAAAGTTTATGGACCGACTACATGAACATCGCTGACTGGAGATGAAATCTGACATTAGTTCTGAAATTAAACTCTGTTCCGGGCTCGTCTCTTTGTAAACCTAGATCCCTCAAAGCTGCTTCGACCTTAGTCAGCACGGAAGAAGCTTGGCAACAGCACTATATGATTACTGCACCTCGAACATAGATAGTTTTTGCAATATTATTACGGTACATTGTATCGTTCAGCAAGACCTACATATCTGAAAAAATAATGTGAAATAGGTCGGTTGCCTAAAAGGAGCCTAGAATGCTCGCAATACTAACAGTATGCTTAATGTATGCTATGGTGCGTTATGGTATTGTATTGTTCGTCTAATTATCTGTTATGAGAGATTCAGTAGAGGCAACACTTGATAAGGGAGATAAAAATACAGCTTGTAAGTAGATTCGAAACCAATGTTGATAGCAGAGTCTCAAAATGTTTCAAATGTTTGTATAGTCTATGGGACTTAACCACGGGGTCATCAGTTCCCAAACTTACAAACTACTTATGAACTGCTTACGAACTAGGACGGCAGAAATATCCATGCCCGAGGGGGGATTCGAAACCCCGACCGTAGTGGCCGTGCAGACCGTGACTGGAGCGCCTTAGTCCCCTCGGCCACCGCGGCCTGCTAGCAGAGTCGACGACGCCACCAGTTAGACACCATCATGCACGCTGGTTGCATATTCGTCATTATATCTATAAAAACGCAGTTGTGTTTTAGTCATCAAACTCCATGCAGTTCGCATCGCACTATGCGTTCAGTAGTAAAAGAAATTATCACGAAGTACACAGTAACTGCTACTCCAGCTGAGAGAGCAAATTTGAGAGGTTGGGTCGTTATTGGGTGCTGTCGTACTTCATAAATTTATCTGCCCACTGTAAACATTGATCACGAAAAATCACGGAAGTGACGCTAGCGCTCCAAGCGGCAGCGCTTTAGTTATCGAGGAATGGCGGTTAGCTCTTTCTTCGCTAGGTAGGCTACTGTCGTTCCAATTTCTAGAAGTAAATTTTTAAGAATATGTTAATAAATATCTCCACAGGATAACCTCCTTGGGCTAATGTGAATGTTTCCGAAGTTTTCATCAAAATTGCTCCAGCCGTGTTGGGGGTCTATAGGGCACATACAAACGACGGTTGGAACTAACAACTTAAATAGTGGCAACGCTGCTGTGTAGACACTATGCAATTGCCCCTGACATACCTACCTTACCTCCGAGCAAATGGACTCGTCCGTCCCAAGTCACCAGCGTCCGCACAATCGATGCAAAAACAGACATTTGTGAGCGATGAATCTAACGTAACGATGTCACTATGTTTGCTAAACAGGAAGAACGGAGCTGGATCAATGTTGAATGTGCCAGAGTCATACAGCACGACAGTGTCATCAAAGACTTCACTTTCTGCACAAGTCACCCATCATTTTGCATGAGAATGCGCGGGCGCATACGGCGCAGGCTGTGGCTGCTCTATTCTGTCGATGGGACTGGGAAGCACCGTACCATTCACCATACTCCCCGGACTAAGTCCTTGTGACTTTGATTTGATCCCGAAGATGAAAGAACCACTTCGTGGCATTCACTTCTGAACTGTTCCAGAGATTCGACAGCAGTAGACCGCTCCATTCGCAATATCAACAGAACGGTCTCTGCTAACGGTAAACTACGCCTTCCACATCGCTGTCAACGGGTTCTACACAACGCCGGTGACTACTTTGAAGGACAGTAACAGGTGAAAACACGTAACGCTTTTGTATCGGCTGCGAATAAATAGTTTCCACTATTGAAGTTCCAACCCTTGTACATACATACATTTGAAAAAAAAAGTTAATTTATGTTCAATAGATAAACACCATTCTAATGCTAAGATTTCTCACCATCATCCATTGTGGTTACGTTGTATAACTTCAATCAAATGGTCTTGGGTGCAAACATAATTAACAGAAACATTCCGAGGAATTTCTGTACATTCTGAATTATTACAAACCTTAGTTTAGTCGAAATGTCTCCCTACCTAGTCATCCTCCTTTAATCACGAAATGCTGTGTGATTTAATAAATATGTCAGTGAGAAGCATCAAATGGTAGTGTTCAGCCGACACGAGGAGTTTGACATTATTTTATGGTGTAAGGAAGACGACGTATATGGATATTTGTGTATCCTGTAAGTCAGTTTTACACATACAGACGCGTAACATGTACAGTACTAACACAAGAGTGACCAGCTAACGCAATAAGCATAAATGAGCTTCATATAGCCAGTTGCTAGTATAGTTAATTTATTAACAGACAAGGTTCATAATACTGGGTCACATTCTCCACAGCAAATTATCTTGGAGGAGCAAAAATATAGGAAACCATAGAAAAATAATTCGCCACTTCCCAGTTGGAAAAAAAAAAAAAAAAAAATACTACGGTGAATCTGTGCCGCACATTCATTAGCAGTTTTATCTTCCCTCGTTTTAGGATAGTCGTGCTTTATGGCTTTTAAACTAATAGTTTCGCAACGGCTCTTAACTTTGCATACGTCTCGTAAAGTCTTCGCCGTAAACACTTTGCAACTCTCCAGAGAGAGATTTGCATGTCATGACTTCGTAATGTAGCATGATACGCCTTCCTTAATAAAACTGTTAAACTCAGTACAAACGTAATTTAGTTTATGTACAAAAAACAACGGGCTAATAAAACATATTTTACGTTCAGTTGCAACCAAACACATCGAATAGTTTACTTTAAGTGAGTGTTTATTGATACTTATACCATCAAGTGCAACTCGTTTTGTTAGTGGCTAAACCATGCCGCAATGTACTACTGGTAACTACGATAATTTGAATAACTGATGAGCGTCATGGGAAAAGAAGTATTTAAATGTTTATTATGTTTTACTAATTTATGTGTAACATCCTCGTATCACAAACGTACAAGGAGATACTTATGGACAGGGGGAAGAGCAAAACAGTTACGGATGAACGATTAAAGAACATTTTTCACATATTACAACTAGGATATTTCTTTCAACATAATACCCGCTAAGATTCTAGAATATGTTCCCGTATTTGATGACTGACCTCATGGATGAATGATAACTTGAAATGATGGGCAGGTAATACCAGCGCTTTGTATAGCTCTTCCACTGCGTACGAGGCGCATATCCGAACGTTTAAAAGTTTTCCATCGCTTTCCCTACTTCTCATCATCTGTCTCAAATAATATCACTAAGCACCCTGGTGGCTATAGAATTTCAACATTAGGAAGGTAACCAAACAACTGAATTTTACCTTACGTTTTGTGAAATGTAGTAGGAACATCATATGATTACGTTTCTATGTGATTTGCGAGCATACAGGCTGTGAAATCACTTGCTACATCTGGGGGAACATGACTTTAACCGGACTGGGCACCGAGTCGAACTGTGCTTGGAAGGGCTTCTAATGAAATTGCGAGCTTATGGAATATCACCCCGATTGTGCGAATGGATTCGCGATTTCCTATCAGAAAAGAGACAGTTCGTAGTAATTGGCGGTAAGTCATCGAGCAAAACAGAAATGATATCTGGCATTCTCCAGGAAAGCATTATAGGTCCCCTGCTCTTCTTTGTGTTTATAAACAATTTAGGAGACAATCTGACTAGCTATCTTAGACTGTTCGCGGATGATGCTGTTGTTTATCGGTTAGTGAAGTCAACAGAGAAACAAAAGCAACTGCAAAGCGATTTAGACACAATTTCTACATGGTTTGAAAGTAGGCAATTAACACTAAATAATGAAAAGTGTGAAGTAATATACATGACCACTAAAAGAAATCCGCTGAACTTCAATTAGACTTAAAATCAGTCAAACCTTAAGGTCGTAAATTCTACCAAATACCTAGGAGTTATAATTACGAACAACTTAGACTGGAGAGAACACATGGAAAATATTGTGGGGAAGGCGAATGAAAGGTTACGTTTCATTGGCAGAACGCTTCGAAGATGCAACAGCTACACCAAAGAGACTGCCTACATCACACTTGTGCGTCGACTCTTTGAGTACTGTTGCCCAATAAAATAAGAGGAATCCGATCGAAAACGGAACAATTTAGGTGTTCTTTCTTCATGCGCGCTATTACAGAATGAACAGTAGGGAAAGGTTATGAAAGTGATTAGTGAACCCTCTTCAGGCACTTAAACGTGATTTGAAGAGTATCAATGTAGATGTAGATGTACATAGATATAACAGGTATGAGTGAGAAATTCCGCGCTGCTTCGATTCTATGGCAGAATTCATCAGCCACAGAGACGATTGAATGGCGGATGGCGGATGGCAATTTTCTGCAAACTAATGCCAAATGTGTCAAAGCACGGTCACTGATAGTCCACAAATATGGCACCGCTGCCGCCTTCACAAATCAGAAATTAACACTAATGAGCAAACGGCGGTTCACGTAAAACACAAGTACTAGGCCATACGTACACTTCAAATACACTAAAAGGTACCACGAAGGATCTATGAAAATTGTTCAAACGTTTCTATCAGTACATGTATGGAGCGAAAATACAGAATTGTTAACGTAGGCGGTCGATGGTCGGATTTGAGTCGCTCCAGAGCTATTTTGACAGACGAAATGCAAAGATACGAACAAAATAAGACATTTTGATCT
Organism: Locusta migratoria; assembly: GCA_026315105.1. Lineage (NCBI taxonomy): Eukaryota > Metazoa > Arthropoda > Insecta > Orthoptera > Acrididae > Locusta > Locusta migratoria. The sequence goes on from CM048744.1 coordinate 308,236,450, forward strand.
TTTTTTGTGCATTCAAGTGAATAATAACTGTCCTCGCAGACAGGAGCGTGAACAATATAAGAAGATATCATTGTTTGAGAGAGGGCCTGTAGTTGGGCAATAACAAGTCGGCTGGAGTAATTGGCGATTAGCGTTACATTTAGAGTAATGCCACTGTTCCGTAACGGTGCAAGGTGTCACAAGAGAGCAGCAACTACAGGACGCTCCAAGTAAGAACGATTTCGTTCCAGGCCCTCGGCACAACGGAATGGCTGGCACAGGGCTGAGAGAGAGGAAACGGGCGATGACCTTCCACCTGTTCGGATGCACTTGTACCCGCGTCAGAGCGTAACGCATCTGATAAATATACAAGGATGAGCTAATAAATGACTCGTAAACTGAGTTAGACACTCGGGTACTCCTTTTACAAGCCTGAAAGAGTCAATACTTTTCAGCTGACTCCACCTGTAAATTTGAACACTCGTCCCACCATTCGAGAAGGTTTAAAAGCCTGGAGATTGGAATTTCTTTAGCAGAGTTTGCATCCAGTAAGTGACCCTCTTGAGCTGTAACTTTATTTGGTTCCTTAAACTGCTGCAACCCACAAGACGGATGTGTGGTAGTGGTGGAGTACTACTCCTACATAGCGCACAGTACCGGCGTGTCTACCTCAGCTTGCGACTTATTAACTGTCTCTCCCTCTTAGCCCACTTTTACTATTGTTGTACCTTGTATTTTTAACCGACTTCCCTTTGCAACGAATGTGTGCATTCATCTGGACAGCGGAAAGTGCGAGGCAGTGCAAAATAAGCGGGTCGGATAGCCACTATTCGGAAATAGTTGAAATATGGGTAAAGGTATCATCAAGAAAGTATCGGTCGACTTAGAGAGAAGGCAAGAAGTTAGCACCCATCAAATATCGTAGAGGCACTCGGTACACCAGATACGTCAATATCATCGATTTGATGTTCAACTGATGCCTCAGTAAACATAAGAACTATCAATTGGTGATCGCTGAGATCACATTGTCCTTGCACAGACTGCCATTGAACTCTGCATGGGAACGGAATATTTTTGCAGTGGTTTCATCCTAGTATCTTACTGACTGGAATACAGTTGCCTTTAACGATGAGCCCCGCTTCTAACGCAGCGAAGACGTGACACTAGTGGCATACTAACCTGTCACCTGCGTCCGACAGAAAGGAGACTTGCTTTGGGATACCATTTCACATTGTACAACAGTTTGGTTTAGTTTTCAGCTTGCGTGCCCTTACAGCACAGCGATATGTTGACGATATACTACGCCCTGTTATGTTTCCCTTCATGTCAAACCATCCTGGGCTTACATTACAGGGCCATACGGTTTGGGGCACCACGTCGCAGATTGCGCTGCCGCTACCGATTAAGGTTCGAGACTTCCCTAGGGCGTGGGTGTATATGTCGTCCTTAGCATAAATTAAATAGTTTGTAAGTCTAAAGACCTATGAATTCACCAGATTGGTCCCTTAGGATTACAAACATGTGAATTCATGAAATAACCCCACTGGCTGAGAGTGTCTCCTGCTTGTCCTCGTGTTTGACAAATCCTGCCTTGGCCAAGAAATTATCCCGATCTCGAACCAGGTTCATTACACAGATAAGCAATATGGACAGGGCTCTGCAACCACTTGTAATAACCAATTGTAATAATGTTTGCCTATATATCCAAATTTGATCTGCCGATGTCCGTCCTGTTTTCATCAACGTATTTCCTTGCTGTTCGGATCCTTCAGTCCTATTGCTTTTTCTTCGTCTTATTTCTTTAAGCACACTGATATGTATGCTGACTGTCGTAGCGACTCAGTGACCGGAGACGCGGTAGGCAGTGAGTGTCTGAGGTTCATAATGGTGGAGTTCAGGATGTGAACTGCTAACGAGAAGCAAATACGAGAGTATAATAAAGTCGTTGTGAGCATGCGAACCAGAACCGAGGGCGTTGAGAATCGGGAAACGTAGCGACATGAAAGATACAATCGTTGTACGTTGAAGTCGCATATCATTTGCGTCAGTGAACAGGCGATAACTCTCAGGAAAGTGCGGACCGATGATAGTTACGGACACTGTCGCATCAGTCAGCAACTGAGCCCATGCGACGTATATACCGTGGTGGCAATGCTCTGCGTGGGAGCAAGCTGTGGCCACAGTGTGAAGCCCGAGCATCTATGACTTTTCCTGAGTATCGATATTCGTATGGGAGGAATTTAAATCCGATAATAAAAAATGAAAGTGGACTGGGAAAGAGAAGGCATGAAATGGAGAATCGGAAGGAGAGTAGGAGGTAAAAGAAGATGGAGAAGGGAAATAGAAGTGAGATTAATGACGAATGAAAATGAAGTAATTCGGATCCTCAGGGAGTGACGTTACTATTATAGGTGTAGAGACGTGTGGGAGTACGTCATAGCAGGACTTTTGGCAAAGTCAGTAAGATTCTACACTACCCATTTTTGTTGTTACTGAATGTTTTAGTTTACAAATAAGTCGTCCGTGATATATGTGAAGAGGAGGACATAAAATATATTGTGCCACAAACGATTTACAATTATCCCCTTAGTATATGCTCTACGAAGGTCTTCGTCCGGGTGATTCTCGTGTAAGACTGTGATGGTCTTATGCTAAAGCATTACGTTCCTTCACAGCAGACCGTGAATGCACAGTATTACTGTTCGTTTTTGGAGCATCACCTGCCACTGCCTTTGCGAAAGAAGCGGGAACACTTTCTGCACAATACACCCATAATTTTGCACGACAATGAGCGAGCTTTGGCTGTTCTGTTCGGTCGATGGGACTGGGAAGTACTGTACCATCCTACAACTCCCCGGAATTAAGTCCTTGTGACTTCGATTTGATTCCGAAGATGAAGTCATTTCGTGGCATTCGATTGAAAACTGTTCCAGAGATTCGATAGTTAGGACATCAAACATGGAGGTAGAAAATTTTACGTGCTTTAACCGTTTTGTTTTAATTATTAATAATTATCACACATTGGTGGAAACCTAGATCTGTGAATAAATTAATATTTATGATTGATTGCTGATACATTTTTTATAAATGAAATAAATAGTCATTGAGCACAAGTGTTGTCATGGAATCAATCAATTAATTTCCAGTTTGTTTTTAGTATAGAGTAAATGTATCAGTAACAACGTACGTTCCGAAATTTTGTGAAGTATTAGTTTCTATAAGCAAACGACTAATGAAGGGAGTGAACGTGCCTCGACAACTTTCTATTCCGCCAAAAGCGAGCATAGAAGCCGTTTGCTCTGGCGCACTTGACTTACTCCTGTTTCGGCTACCGCTAAGGTTGGATCGTGCCGAAGTATGGAATAGGTAACATGCGTTTGGCCGCTGCAACATCATTAGTGTAGGTGCCGTAATTCGTCAACACATTTTTATGTAACAAAAGTTTTATGTTCGATAATTTCTGTGAATGATAAATTTGTTGGGTACATGTATTTTGCTACTTTACTATGACGGAATTAAAGTACATGGCATCCGTAAAAACTACATTATATTATCAGTTAGTATGAAAGCCCAACATGAAGTCAACTGATCTGCGACCTGGGCGTCATCCTTTGCGCTCGGACAGCACATGAGAAGACATCAGACTGTTGAAAACTTTTATGAAAGATCATTTGGCAGCAATTCTAACGCGAAAGAAGACCACTAACCGCACGCATATTCTGCATTGACAGTACAAATACCGACAGGTGCACTTAGGTCGTGGAAACAAGACTGAAAGAAATGGGACAAAATAGGGGAGGAAGTATTGTTTAAAATGGTCGACATCACATAACATCTCTGACGTACTAGTTGACTTGATCTCGTCCCACAAAGGACTCCCACTCCTGATTATACAACCAACGTAAAATCATCTGCAGACAACGTCTACATGGTGGATGGCGTAGAGTACTTTAGTCATACTTGCAAATATCGACACATTCCTACAGTTTTATTGCTATATTGAAGAAATTTTGCATGCTTACCATCAAAACAAGAGGATACTTTACCACAGACCTTGATGCTGTTTTTATAAATTATTAAAATGTTGGCTCGTGTATGAATGTTGTCCTTCGTGGAGTGGATTTTCGTAAACTGCGTATTAACTAATGGTGTACGGCAACGGTTACCATGATAGTGTTTCATTGGCCCCCATGAAAGTTACCGTGATAGTGTTTCATTGGCCCCCACGAAAGTTTACAAATATATGTTAGTTTTCATAAATAGGGGGAGGAGAACGTGTTCAACAGGCGGAATGAACAGGTGAGAACATGGAGATGGAGGAGAAAGGGGTGAAAGACCCTGAGAGACCGAAGGAGTAGATGGGGAGAGAGAGGGGAGATGAAGAAATGCGCAGAGAGTGAGTGAGAGTGAGTGAGAGAGAGAGAGAGAGAGAGAGAGAGAGACAGAGCGAGAGTTGGGGGGAGGGGGGGGAATTGGAATTCAGGTGTATTGTGAGAGTGTGGAACAAATAAATACCCGGGCAACGCCGGGATTTGAGCTAGTGTAGGATAAAATGCAGCGTAACTGTAGGGCCCACGTAACTGGGGTCGCCCCATACCTACATAAGCTCTCGGATTTTGCACGGTTAATGTCATGAGATTGCGCTGTAATATATTCGTGAGTAACAGCAGTGATATGTTGCCATTTTTTGCAAATGTTTTCATTCTTTTAAATGTCACTGGACATAGAAGTCGAGCACATTTCTGATATGAACGAATATATTAGCATTATCGGACCAGTATCGCAAAGGGGCGTCTAAATATAAATCTGTTTTCGATGCTGCCGAACGATTGATTTTTCTCAACTGAATTATAATCGCCCAAGCACATCTTCTTGAGAAAACTAAATAATTCAAGAGGGAATTGAGGCAAGAGCGTGTTATTCACTTTGTCGGTTCTGGCAAAAAGCCTAAAAACCCGCATGCCGGTTGATTAGTACGACGCCCTTCGTCGTTACTGTACAGGGCGGATTCGAAATGGTTGTTGCGCTCCTACTCGAAACCATGAAGCGCCGTGCCAACAGAGGCCGTTAGACTACGTTCACAGTGGCACCAACAAAGGTCGTCCCCATAGATTGGCAAAACGTCGGACGATATCCTTATCATACTTCGTGAGCTATAGTTTGTCACATGGCGGAGACGGGGGGTGGGGGGGGGGGGAGTTGAGGGGAAAGTTATATTTGCTTGTGAGCTGAGAATCTATTCTGTGTGTCAAGTCGATAAGATAGCAATTTCGTGGAAAGCACTGGATACCACGACACTATCGTGCTTGGTAGTGAGTGTCAGATTTGCGGCTTCTGCTATTAATAAAGACATCGAATGCTTGTGATGAGCTACAGCTCCCACGCTAAAAACAAAGTGGTGACGATTGTGTTCATTGTCCTCAGTTATTGCTGCTACCAGGCAAGCTCTACGAATATATGAGAAACTGGTTAAGGTACAAATTTCTGTTTTATACTCGTGATGTTTAGTGGTAACATTTAAACAATATTAGCTTATCAATCAGTGTTTTGATACCTTTATTCGAAGCTGTGCAGACATAGATCACTTAACCTTCACGCTATAAATAATTAAAAACAATACGAGTTTAATACTTATAAGAACACGTTACGAGAGTTTATTCACATTTTCTAGTGCATTTCTTTACTTAAGTACGGAACTGTTTTGCCTCCCTCGCTCTGCAGACGTCTCTTGTAGTCACTGCAGTTCATAAAATCAGACAATAAAACGTGAGATATATATTTTACCCTAATGTTATGTTAAAAACTGTATTTTTCTCTGTCTGCTTAAAGGTTGTGCCTCATCCTTTACATAGAATAACAGACGTAATATTCATGACTTAGGCCTAATACTGTACAAAAGCAACCACAGTAAGAAACGACTATTTTGTTGTGTAATGGAGCAGACGCAATACTTGGAAGAAGAGATAGACACACTATTTAGCATAAAAAAATTATTATGTACGATTTCCATCACTGCGGTTACCTAAAAAAGACTAAAGGAGTGGAAGAGTAGCATAAAGCACTGAAAGCTGATAGAATTCACGAAATGTGTTGTAAAATATATAAATAAATAAATATATAGTGAATCGAGTTTTTCATTATATAAATCGATGATTAATACAGTTACAGGCTGTCGAAAAAATATCAGATTATATTGCACGAAATGTAGTTACATTTATCTTCAATAACTGTCAATTAATTTGTCTGCGAAAGAGTAGTGTGACTTTTAGAATAAGATAATTTTGAACACGGATGTCACTGAAAAGTGCAAGCATATGTACACAATACGAGTATTTGCAGGTCACTTCAGTAGAAAGACCACCCTGTTAAAGAACGCCAGAAGCAGTAACAATAATTTGTGGACAGCTAATAGCCGCGTGTCATAGAGCAAAACAGCTTGAAAGTAGCACTGCAACAACTTTAAGCCTAGGATATGTCATCATTCAGAACGGTACACATTTTGTTGAGGTTGTGTTTACGTCTAAAATTTCTGGTAAGTGTTTAACAAATTTGTGGTTTCCAACAAACCTGCAATATCAGCCCATAGATTGGGAACTATATTGCGATTGTCATACCGGCTGAATGTTACAATCTCTTTCCTTCACCAAACGAATCAGTTTGTCGCAGATCGGTTGTACTGTGACCGTGGCCGAAGTGGAATCACCGGCATCTGTCTCTCCAGCTACAGCACGCTCTGAAACGACCTGCTACATCCCTCGGAACGTGCTGTTCAACGTGATTTGTAACGCTCTCCAATCACCGTTGCGGGATAGCGCGTGGATCAATGTGTTTACCAAGATGGATGTGCGTAAAATTACACGATATATCTGGTAGCGATCGTTGAAAGAAAAATCTGAATACTGTGAATTTCTTATGCTTGCCCTCTGCATACAATATTCTTCCAGAAATTGTATTTTTTTTTTCTAAAAACACAAAGACGTTACATTAACTGACGTAACTGATAACAAAATGTACGACCATATCACTTCTGGCAAAATATCATACACTGTAAAAGGCGAATTCCGTCATATGCACAAGCTCCACTTGTCTTTCTGTCTTATATTCCTATTTTTCACGAAGTTCGTATTCTGCATATCTAAATGTTTACTTTGGCATTCCTTCGGAGATAATAGATTCTGCCTGATACATTTTACTTGTTCAAATAAGCGTGGAAACGCCTCAGCTCGAGCATATTCGTTGTGTTAATTTTTTGCCTTCATTATTGTACGTAAACACTGTTTATCCTCTACTGCATCTGCTTCCGTAACCACAGTCTCTCTGTACTGTGAAGCTGATCTATTCCAACAATGTACTGAACTGCAACAAAATTCAAGCACGTGGCGAAAACCGAGTGATGTAGTGTACGGTCTCGAAATTTATTGCTCCTTGTCCCATGCACGAAACATTCGACAAGTTCTCTCGTGGACCGAGTTCGTTCTTGTTTGAAATAAATAACGGCGAATAATGGATATTATAAATGTATTAATTTAAGAAATCAATTACATAAGCCGTAATTAAAACAAATCCTTTAAAAAATATCTGTAAAAGTGTAGATGCAAAATATCTTTTCCTCCACAGCTCCTGATGCTAACCACCACGCTAATCCGTTGTCTTAAAAAGAAGTAGCAAGGGATATCAAATATTATACTTAAATTAACAAGAAAGAAACACAATCATTAAGGAAACAAAAAGGAAAAAATAAAAATAAACTTTGGTAGTTTGAAAACCCGATCCCGGATCATTCGTAACTTCTGCTACTAAGCTGGCGACGCTACCAACCACACTATTTATCCACAGCACATAGGGAGCCGGATATGTGATACAATATGCACCTAAAACATGTTGTAATAATATATATTTCTGACGATGTTACAGAGTTCATTGAATGAAATAAATCGTAATTTGCGATAGTTATCACTTCACTGTACTAGGTTTAGATGGAATACCAAAGTGCGGCGAATAAAAATTTGTGCACGGCCGGAATTCGAACTCGGGATCTCTTGCTTACTAGGCAGACGCGTTGACCTCTCCGCCACCGAGGACACAGTGACCACTGCTACTGCAGAGGGCACGAATTTTCATTCGCCGCACTTTGGTATTCCATCTAAACGTAGTATAGTGAAGCCATAACTATAGCAAATTGCGATTTATTTCATTCAATGAACTCTGTAACGTCTTCAAAAATATATAATTGTATACAAGCCGAGGCTGGGCTCCTGACTACAATTGATTGTGTCTCGATACCTCATGGTCTGTTGTCCCTGATGCGGGAATACAGTATTGTGGCTGCGAGCATTACAGAACAAATAGGCTGTGGTAGTAGGAAAGAGACAGCGTGGCGAATGGAGATTTGGGTGTGGCGGAAGACGTGCAGGTAGGAGTCCTCTGTAGGAGGGTTGCTTGCTGTGTCCTCGGTGGCGGAATTGTCAACGCGTCTGCCTAGTAATCCGGAGATCCCGGGTTCGAATCCCGGTCGGGCATAAATTTTCAAGCACCGCACATTGCTATTACATCTAAACCTTGTACACTAAGGCCATAACTATCGAAAATTGTGATTTGTTTTATGTTGTAATATGTTACTTACAGACGACAACGCATCACAAAGACGCTCCTTCGATAGAACGGCGTTAAGCCGCAGCATAGGAACGATATTCTTTCAGAGTAGACAAATTGTAACACTGACTTACGTAAAACACGATATCCTTTAAAGGTCTGAATATGTAGTTTCCGGTAATTTATTGTAACAAATCATACCTAAAATGACGCATTTTGAAAAGTTCTTAGATTTTCGACGCTTTATAAAAGAATATATTGATTCATCGTACGCTAAACCGAAAGGAGGCACGATATATTGGATTCCGTTTTCAATATGGCAGCTCCAAAGTTTTGCTGGTGACGTGATAACGAAGTCGCTTCTCATTGGCCACGTTCCACTCCACGAAGCAAAAAATCTAGCATGCCAAATCGTTCATTCCACGCTTCGCAGGGTAGTGATACCTGGAACTCGCCGCAGCAACGTCACCACTTTCTCCTGCACGTGGGTTTTCACGTTCCGTGAGAGGACAGTAGGACGGTAGGTTACATAAGGCTGCACCTACATTGGATCCGGATGTCGTTCGTTTCGATCCGATCCGGCGCCGGCTGTCACCGGAGCAAAAAACGAACGCCAGTTGCCGACCAAACGCGTTTGTTTCCAGTCCGGCAGCGCCGTGAGCGGGCCGATCGACGAGGAATTTCTGAGGAATGAGCCTCGCTTGTGGGACCAGCGTACTAAAGGCTACCATAACCGGTATATTAAGAGGGAACTGTGGGAATCTATTGGGGAGCAATTATCAAAGGTAAATATCCAAATTATGTTGCAATAGTTTTAATACTTTTCTTCATATCACTACATGTTACTATAAATGACTACTAATTTCAGTCACAGTACTTTTAACATATAAGTTTTGAATCAAACTGACAAAAAGAAGTGTTTTTAATTGCTCAAAACACTACACGATGCGTTCGTTTCGCCACGGAACGGCGCCAAACCCATTCAAGTATGACTTCAATTTGTCTCTGATAATTGGAGGTTGTTGTGACGGTCTGTTGAACGTTCTTGATAAACCACTTTCTTGACGTGGTGATACATTCAAGTCTTGTTCTTCGTTTGCAGAGTTGAAGAAGTCACCACCTTCACAGTAAATAACTATGTTGTGCAGTAAGCAGGAACATTTCACTAATCTATCCGCTTTGCCGGGTTCCGTTTCAATACATTTTCCCAGTAAACACCACTTGGCAGTCATGATTCCGAAGGCACACTCGACACATCTTCTAGCCCTCGATAGCCTGCAATTGAAAACTTTTTCCTCGTGTAAGAGATTTCGTTTGGAATAAGGTTTCATGAAATAAGTCTTCAAAGGATATGTATCACGAGGTGCATCTAATTATTCCAACGGTTTGTCTTCCTTTGTGAGCGTAGTTCAAATATTCTGGAATCTCTTCCATTGTTTTACGTGAGGGCAGTCGGGCGTCGGCAGCCAGCGTGCTGCGTGCGTCAGCTGCGCGCCCTTACCGAATCGGCCCGGTGTAGGCACTCAACACCTGACGACGCCGGATCGCCGGATCACCTATTACCGGGCAGCCTCGGATCGGATGACTTCCGGATGCAACGTAGGTGCAGCCCAAGAAGTGTAGTCTAGTTGTGAATAAGAGGTGGTTGTTATTGGCAGCGGTGTTACAGGAGTGGGTTTAGCAGAGCAGGGTGACGAGCGAGCCGGCGACGCCGAGGCGCTCGCAGAGGTCGAGCAGGCAGGCGGCGGGCTGCCTGGCGGCTGCTGCGCGCGGCCGGCGGTTGAACCTGTTGGCGCGGCACATGCGGCGCAGCTCCGCCTCCGACGTGCGCACCGGGCCCAGCCAGCGACGCTGCGGCCGCCGCACCGCCGCCGCCACGTCACTGTAGCTCACCTTGCTGCACCAGAAGTTCACGCCGCGACCGCCTGCGCAACACAGCCGCGCGTCACCACCTCACAGCGGCACCGACACCGTCTAGAGACATGGCCACTGCCGTAGTAAAGCAAGTCAACAATCCGAAGATTGGTTTGAACACCACAGTGCTTTACTAGGCATGGTCCTGTTTGGAGGTGGTATGCCGTTGCCTTCCTCCGACCTTGGAACTGACTTACCCAGCCAGTTATAGGGGGACCTATAGTTAAACGTGGGTTCCCGAACCACGGTGCGCTACTCGGTATATTTCACATGAGCAATACTGCCCGAGGTGAAAGAAGTGGAAAGTGACAGATAAAAATCCTAGGACCTGGCGGGGATCGAACACGCGACCTTTGGATTTGTAGTCTGGCACTCTACCACTGTGCAACCGAGGCGCACTAGCTAGAGACATGGCCACTGCCGTACCAACTATTTATTCAGAGGAGGGGCAAGAAATCCTTAATACTAGCTCCGTCTTGCCGAATCCAAGTCTTTGGTCTGAGGGTCAGGGCACAACGTCTTGGTACTTTCATTATTTAGCCGAGGTGTTGCAGGGAAAAAAAAAAAAAAAAAAAGAAAAAAAGACTCCTCTACCTATGCCCTATCAGTACAATGTTGGCCCCTATTAGCAGAGCAGTCACAGACTGAAAAAGAAAAGACGAAAGAAATACTGGGGGGAATGGGGAGGAGGGGGGGTAGAAACCGTATCTCGCCCCTCCAAAATTTCACATGGGGAGGAACCACTGCCCTTCCTGCCCCACCCCTCTTCCCCGGCTGATACGCCATTGCACAAGGCCAAACGAAAGTCCGTTTCCCATTACACAGTTGCTGACTGGCTGGTGCTACGAGGCAGTCGACTGTGGCCCGGCGGCCAGCCAGTCAGCTAGTGATTGTAGCGTACTCGGTGTGACGTGAGAGCTGTTCAAATTCAAATGTTTGTAAATCTATCGGACCAAACTGCGTGGTCATCAGTCGGTAGCTTACAAACAATTTAAACCTAGGTAAACTAACCTAAGGACAAACACACACACACACACACATGCCCCAGGGAGGACTCGAACCTCCACGGTGAGCAACCGCGCGCTCCGCAGCGAGACGCTTTAGACCGCTCGGCTACTCCACCGCGGAGTGAGAGCTGTTGTAAGGCCTTGTTGACTGGAGCCTCTACTTCTATACACATAAAACTACTCCCAACACTTACATGTCATTTCCAAGGGTCGACAAAAAAAATGAACATCTAACATAGACACAATATTCATTTATTAGTAAGGATCGGCCCACCACTGGGTAGAGAACAGCTGCAACTCTTCTAGAAACTTAATTATAATGTTCCATTACAGTTTCCTACAGAATCTTATCCCATCGTGTACCAAACCATTCCCCTATTGCCCTACGTTGTTTGAATGGTAAATTTGGGTCTCACTCTCTCTGCATCAGGTTGAGCCATGACGAGTTCGCCATCCATCAGAGATGTTTGTTAAGTTTCTGACGCTGTACAAAGCACGCCTTACACTTTTACACTGCCTGTGTGGGTGCATTATGATTTTGAAAGATGACAAGTGTTTAATAACACATTGTTTGGTTACAAGCCACATCAGGTGGTTAACTGTGCTTGAGCTATCTGCAAAGATCTTCGCTGCCATTTTCAAGCGGTTGACTGCCCTATCCAAGCAGGTTAGAATAAAGGGAGATGCCTTTACTTTGAAAACGTTAAGCCTGCCTGCGCCATATTGCTAAGTCTTGGGGAAGTATTCGTATTGTAAAGCTGATGTTTTATGCCACTTAAAATAAGAATAAAAAGTCCGGGGTTTTCGTCGTCATGATCAACGTGTTAGAACAAAGAAAATTAGCGTTAAAATCAAAATTTTGCAATATCTTATGATGGGTATTTGCCGCGCGGGAGTAGCCGAGCGTTCTGAAGCCCCACGCTATGGATCGCGAGGCCTCCCGCGTCGGACGTTCGAATCCTCACTCGGGCATGGATATGTGTGTTATCCTTAGGTTAGTTTAGTTTAAAATGTTTGTAAGCTAGAGTCTAATAACCGAGCAGTTAAGTCCGATAGATTTACAAACATTTGAACATTTTGATGAGTATTTATTAGTATTTGAACAACAACGTGTACTATTTGAAGCTTTATGCTTTGTACTGAGCGTCAGTTCAATAAACTAACAGTAAGAGGGTCGACTTAACGTATACTTTTAACGGAGAAATTGCATTTAACGACTGACAAAGATGGCGGACAGGCTTCAACTGACGTATGTGCTCGGCATATATAACCGCATCTCCCTTCATTTTAACCTCCTCGGTCCTATCGATGCCGCTGCCTTTCTTATATAGCCGCGCCGCTGTCACTGACATCACTGGAGCTCAGTTTCTGACCGTATTTCGTAATGTCGACTCCAACGAGAAAGACAGGCTTCGGCGCGTACAGTACGTCATTTCACGTGATCAGAAAAGTCTTAAAACAACGCGATCGCTAGCTGTCTTGCTGGACGCTGAGACACAATTCATTGTCTCATCGCGGCCAGCCAATGAGCTAGCGATCGCGTTGTCTCAAGCCTTCTCTGATCACGCGACGTGACTTTCTCGTTGGCCTCGGTAATCTTTCGTTAGCGCAACCGCCTCATGTCTCCGATAACAGGTTCCGAGGCCATACTAACCTGCCAACCACCGTCCTTAATGAGAGTGTCAGATAATTTGATCTGCATCGCTTCGTTTTTACAAGCCCTTAGTGCGTTTAATAATAGACCTCCCTAGAATGCAATTTGATATACATTTTGCAGAACATGTTCCACTACAGCTGACTTTTCAGGGTAGCGTAATGGAAAACACCTTTCATGCTCGATGCCGCGTGGTTTTTTTTTTTTTTTTTTTTTTTTTTTTTTTTTTTTTTTTTTTTTTCCTGGGGGCCTGAAGAGTATGTTAATTTTTATGCCTCTTCCACAGCTAGATAATGAGCGACAAAACAGTAAAAATGCAGTGTTTCTCTGTAGTATGACGGGTTTCAGCTTCGATTTCGATGTTTTGTGGAGGTAGGGAGGCGGTTAATTGGAATGTGAAAGAATTGCCCTTTTCTTATTTCATTTATTAATGTGAAGATTAAATTTTCTTATATATATACTTAGTCATTCTATATAATTTTGTCTTCTGCTTTGGCTTTTTACATGTGGAAATTTTCTTGTGTGTTATCAGGCGCTTTCTGTTGTTTATTCTATTTATTTTCATATCTTCATCTCTGGATATTAGTTTGTGGTTGTATGTTCTAAGGTGTTCAGCAAATGTGGAGATGTTTGTTCCATACTCCAAGATTTTAATGTATTCTTTATATCTGATATCAAACATTCCCCTAGTTTGCACTATATATCTCCCATCATAAGTATAAACAAACCTGCTATTGCTGCATTTACGTCGCCATATTCGTGATCTGCAATACCGGTATGTGGCGTGATTGATATATTACTTCGACCCCCGTTTCTGTGATCGTTGACATAAGCAACAGCTAGTTCAGTTTCATTTATGGTATCTCTCTGAGGACTGATCTTTATTCTCTTAATGTGTAAATCATTGTATTACCAACTTGACCTACGAAAATTGTATTTCTCGCTCACTGACTGAGCAATTGTTGTTTATGAAAATTTGTGACCGCTCTACATTTAATATATGTGCCTTAATCTCCACAATTTCATCATCTGGAGCTTCCCTTACTCTCGCATTTTTTTAATTAACCATGTATTGGGCAACGAAATACTTGCTGAAGGACCGAAATCCAATAGCCTGTACAGAAGATCTGCAACAGAGTGATCTGTCAGGAAACATTGTCAGTCGCTGCTTCTTGAAAGTCAACTATTCCATCTTTTATTAATTCGGAATCGTCAAGCGAAAGATTGCACCTACAGTTACTTCCGTAAACATCCACGGACTACAGGCACAGGAAGCAGATTTTGGTACGTAGCTTCCTCTAACATCCTACGTACTTTTGTGTCAAAGTGGGACCGTCCTATCCGCGGCTAGTGTCAGAATCGATACAATTCTTCGCGGTGTGTGACCGCATTGTCAATATTAAAAACAGTCAGACTTTTCAGCCACTGTTGCAAGTGATCTTCTACTGGGATTGGTCAGAGAAACATTCAGAAAAAGGCCACTAGGAACAGTAGCCAAAACGTTTGACAATTTTGAAGAATAACAGTTCTGTCTCGCACCTTCAACAACTTTACTGATAATAAAACCGAGTACTTCCAGCAATCAAACGATCATCCACCGCACTCTATGGCGTGCTTCACGTCAACAAGTGTTCAACTTTTATGATCCTTGCACCACTTCTTTGGCAACTTTCCGATGGCTTCGGTTATTAAGGGTAAGGACCTGCACTTCCTTCATAAATGTGAAGCTACTACCGTACTGGTTTTAATCAAACATTGTCACTCGAGACCGTGCTGAGTTTTGCAGTCGCTTTTCATGTGCATCTTTCATTTTGTCTGGCGAAAATCTTTCTTAATGCTCGTCGGCGCCTTGCAGCAGAGTGCGGAGCTGTTCCTGCTCACAGATTCGAATCCTCCGTCTGGCTTGAGTGTATGTGTGTGTGTGTGTGTGTGTGTGTGTGTGTGTGTGTGTGTTTGTGTGTGTCGTCCTCAGCAATAGTTAGCACAGGTAGTTTGTACGTCTAGGGATAGATGAACACTACAGTTTGGTCCCATAGTTTTACAAACATTTGCATGCTCGTCAGCTGTGCTCACTTCGACTTTCGCCCACTACTCCATTCTGGCCATTGATGTTTTACCTTGTTTTTCGTGCGCTGTAATCACTGAGGACATGTCAGTGGTGCAGCTGAAATCGTTACAGCTGCTGCCACTAAATGCACACCGTCGAGTTCGCCTCTTTGTAATTTTGTGAAATTACGAATTTCACCGTTCATCTGTGTTGACTGTCACGCAACAAAACGTAGAATATCCTGAAGGTAACGTTCAACACTGCAATCTGGTGTAACTGTTAACATGTATGCAGTGATAGTAATTTGCATGATGTTCATATTATTTTTACCACCTCCTGTCAAACCATAGAGCTTTATTACGAAATAAGTGCACTATGATAGATGAGGGTAAGGGTACGCGTTAGGCATGAGTGAGCAATAAAAGTTTGTAAACCTCATGTAGAAGTTCAGTAATCTCCCACTGAGTAGTGCATACACCACCATCTCCTCACTGCGACGCCGCAAGTTTTTCCGCCTCCGTTTCTGAATCTCCAACACGCGACACTGCTATGCAAAGAACCCGGGTTTGAGTCTCTGCACTGCCAAGGATTATTTCTTAGTGGAAGTAGTGAGAATGGCTGCACTGAGCCTCGTAAGGCCAACGGTGGACCTACTTGATCGAACAACAGCGATACCATGCCAGGAAACACGGCAACGACCTGAAGATCGGTGTGTTGATTTCAAGACCTTCTGTTCGACATCCTACGACACAACTGGCAGAGAACCACAAAGCGCTCGTTCGGGCCTAATTGCCCCATCTAGCGCCAGAAACCGCAACTTTCCGTTATGTCTCAAAGACTGCCAACAATAAGGGGCATCTGGAGAGCAACAAGCTACCAAGGTTGCTGCCAGTAGAATCTGGTGATGCTATGTAGACGGAAGCTGACGTTAGTCTGCGAAGAGTATGTGTCACGTTGGTCATTTTAGTCGCTCTTATGCTAAACATTTAACTGATCTTCAATGGCTGCATTTATAATACGTAGGGAAGCCTTGGAGCTCGACTTTCACTACCATGGCGTGCATGTCGGTATTTTTTGTTATTGACATTGAATACAACGATGCCACCTGTCGAATGGTCAAGAAAACTGGCGAAAGTTTCGCTGATACATGTTTAAAATCTGTTTCGGCAAGAAGACGGTCACAGCAAGCAATGTGTTGTTACAGCAAATGAAAATTGCAACAAAAATGTCTGTCTCAAGAGTTTGTATTGTTACATGTGCCTCCACGTACTAATAGGTACTTGTTTCCGATATTTTAGAATTAATTTCTTTTCATATTTGCATATTTTGTTGAAATTTTTCGTAAATATTAATATATTACTCACAGTCAAATGGACTTCATATTATTTGAGGCTTGATTATTGTACGTAAACCTCTGTGCAAAGAATACAAAGACAATAAGACGTTCAATTCTTCCCATCTATAAAAACAGGAGAAGCGTCTCTACTTCATTCTTCTTGTTCGAACATTGAGACAGTGAAGTCTTAAATGATTTGAGTCTGTAATTATTACAATTTTTTCCAGGATTTGTATGAACTATGTAAATGATGTAAGTTTTACGTAGATATGCTGTTTTTATTTTTTTATTTTTTATTTTCTGAATTCGAAAACGAAGCACGTTAATTCATATTCAAGCAGGATGGGGGGGGGGGGGGGTACCCAGCGGCAGTTATCTGCTCGTGCCAATTTGAACGAAAGCGACTCAACAGCAGTGACTCGGCCTCCAGGCAGTTCGTTACAGACCACTTTGCCTCTAAGAAGCCCTGAGCTCACTCACTATCTCTTTTCTTTTTTTTTTTTTTTTTTTTGGGGGGGGGGGGGGTACGTAAAAGATATCGTGTTCCGACCACCTATGGAAGCTGAGGAACTAAAAGAAGGAACAACTGCAACTATCGAAACTGATACCCACGAGATGATATAAAATGTGAAACGAGTTAGAATGCCTGGTTGATGTCACTTGAGTGTTTGGATGGGGCCCACTCAAATACTATGAACTTGTCTTCTACTTTAAAAAAAAACCTTTTTTTGAGTATGCTTCACATTGATAAATTAAACAAGTTTCCATCAAGTTTCCTTAATTAAATACAGATTTTCAAAATTATGATATTCCTTTTGAAGCATCCTGTATTATTATATAACTTAGTATTTACTGTATGTAATTTCCACAACTATCATAAAAGGGTTACAGGAAACTAAAGTTACAAGGTATGTACCCTTAGGTATGTACACTGCCGTGTAGCTGAAAGGCAGCGAGATTACTGAACATTTCTAACTATCAGTAGCTCGACGATGAGTGTCGCGGTGAGTGTTGGAAGTGAGTGTTCTCATTCCGGCCCCTGAATGCGAGGAGCATGAAGGCTATTGCGTTTCATAGCGAAATTATTTCAGTTTGTGGAGAGGACATAGCGTCAAGGCTGCCTGTAACAAAATGGGCAGTGTTTTTAAATTCTGTAAGGACGGGAATTCACGATGAAGTTAGACGCGTCAGGCTGCCTGTTATGGCTGTTGATGTGGTGGGAAAACGTAACATCTCGTCTCTGATCACCTTCTACCAAACAACGATCTGCATGTAGTTTGTTAATACATTGCACGAACTGTTGTTATGAAATAGACACCGATCGACTAAATTATCGCTAGTTGTGTGCGTGTTGTGGGCCTTATAGTTGTTGTTATTGGATATGCGACCAAGACTTTTGTGGCAGCATAATTCACCCCCTTTCTGTGCCAAAGTTTGATTTAACCTTGAATAATGAATATCTCCCTTTCTCCTAGTATTATAGCTATAAACAGTGCTAATACTTGTGAATTGGATCTGATTATTAATATCAAATTTCATAAGTGAATACATATATTGTGAAGCTATTGTGAAGATCCCTAGATCATTAAGTGTTTGCCAGATGATCTAGGGTGAGTTCCAGAAAGTATTCTATGTACACGCTCTTGTACAAAGAATATTTTTGGCTCCATGATGAATTATCCAGATGTATGATGTCAAATGAAAG
Source organism: Locusta migratoria (assembly GCA_026315105.1). Classification (NCBI taxonomy): domain Eukaryota; kingdom Metazoa; phylum Arthropoda; class Insecta; order Orthoptera; family Acrididae; genus Locusta; species Locusta migratoria. The sequence continues at coordinate 308,254,684 of CM048744.1, forward strand.
AAGTGAATGATAATAAGCATAGTAAACTAATTAACTGAGTTGATTTTGGTCAAAATTCTTAATAATGCTAGATGAATTGGTTGCTGAACTCAGACATTTCAGTAGAACACCAATGTATTGATTCCTATTCAATTTCTCGTTAGTGCATATAAAATATGAATATCTTAGCGACAGTCTTTATTTATTAACGTTGTCATGAAATGTATCGAATGGAACTGTATATACTGTGATTTATATAAATTTTAATGAGAGTCCACTTGCAGAGAACCACTTAATAATTTTCTGAAATACATGATTTAGAATTTCAAAAGCTAATTCTTGTTTGTATCATCAGCAAAAAGAACTACCTTAGCATCATCGTGAATATAGAATGGCATTTCATTAATATAAAACAGGAACAGCAAAAGACCTAAGACTGAACCTTGTGGAACACCATTCTTGATAGCTCCCAAGTTTGAGGAATCAGCTGATTTTTGCACTTTATCTGAACGACTTATTTCAACATTCTGCAGTCTTCTAGTTAAGTATTAATTACACCACTTCTGCACTGGCCCAGTAGCACCACAAAGCTTAAGCTTATCCAGAAGAAAAACGTTTGAGATATCACAAAAATTTCCAGTGGTAGATGTCGGGTTACTCAGAGCGTTAAATATTTCATAATTGAAAGTCTTGTGTGGAAAAACCATGCAAGAGCAATAGGACAATCCATACAAATGTAAGTAAAATAAATTAATTTTTTATACTTCTGGAAAAAAAAACACTGTGAAACATCTTAGGTTCGTTCCAGCAGCTGCCAGACTGCTTGACGCGCATGCGCAACGCTGAAATTGTGTTCCAGCAGCGCCTTCTCCCGCTTCTGGCTACTTGGAGTGCGGCTGTTTGGTGTTCCAGCAGTTGCCGCAAGCAGCCAGACGCTACCCGTAAAAACATTTCTGGCGCGGTCAAGCCGCCAATTTGCGCATGCGCAGAAAGGTCTGAGTTAGAGTGGGGGTAGCCATCACGTGATACGTGTGTGTTGGTAGCGTGTTTTTCGATTATTTGGAAGTCACTGCAATCCCACTTGAGATGAGATATTTCTCATTTACACTTATTGTTGTTGTTGTTGGGTTGTTTAAGGGGGACTAAACTACAATGGTCATCAGTCCCCCATTCCAACCCTAGGCGTCAAAAGTGGGCGTATCTCTTTAACGTTTATGGAGCTAGAGGTTAAAATGTCAAAGTGAGAGAGGAGTCCCACTGAGTCCATAAAACATCATAAAAACGGACAAGACACAAAACGTAAAGACACGATCAAACAAGGACATCTGACAACAAAGAAGCCGTTGTCTGTGGTTGACCGACCAGAAGAATAAAAACGGAAAAGTCAACCACTCGGTTTCACAAAGAAATCTCCAGTTAGAGAGAACGATAAAATCCCCCTGCTCGAATAAAACGTAAAACGGTATCTGCCATTGTGGCATCGTCACCTAGAACTTCCGATAAAACAGCATGGAGGTTAAAATGTCTCCGCAAGGCGCCTAAAAGGGGGCAGTCCATCAATATGTGGACGACTGTCAGACGGGAGCCACACCGACATTGGGCTGGGTCCTCACCCCGAAGGAGATGTCCATGGGTGAGCCACGTATGCCCAATGCGGAGGCTACACAAGACCACTGAGTCCCGTCGTGAACTGCGCATGGAGGAGCGCCATGCAACCGTCGTTTCCTTGACCACCCGGAGCTTGTTGGGCGTGCGCAGGCTACGCCACTGAGTATCCCAAAGCTGACGTAATCGCTGGCGCAACAACGAACGGAGATCAGAAGCCGGGAGGCCGATCTCTAGACAGGACATACTGACAGCCTGCTTGGCAAGCCTGTCAACACGTTCATTGCCCGGGATACCAACATGACCCGGAGACCAGATGAACGTCACTGATCGCCCAGACAGTTCAACGGCACGAAGCGTCTCCTGTATGGCCAACATCAGGGTAGACCGCGGGTAACACTGCGCCAGAGCTCGGAGGCTGCAAACAACAAAAGACTCGCCTGAGCAAGACCGGATATGCAAGAGAGCTCTGTGAATGGCCACCAGCTCTGCAGTGTAAACACTGCAGCCATTCGGCAGAGAGTGCTGTTCCACATGATCACCATGAGTATACGCATATCCCACACAGCCATCAACCATGGAACCATCTGTGTAGATCAGGTCATAACCACGGAATTCCGCTATGATAGCCGAGAACTGACGGCGGAGCGCCTCCAGTGGAACTGAGTCTTTGGGCCCCTGGGCCAAGTCAGGCCGGAAAACACCACGGAGGTGTACGGGCACGGACCCGATAGGAAGATGGAAGGGGAGAAGACTCAAGCTCCTTCAGGAGGGACTGAATCCGATAGGCAATCGTATGACCTGATCTGGGGCGTCGCTGATGGGGACGGACTACCACATCAGGAAAGAGGAGACGATGGTTCGGGTGGCCTGGGGAGCAATACACATGGGCTGCGTAAGCCACAAGTAGGTGTTGGCGGCGGATCCCCAAGGTTGGAACCCCAGCCTCCACTAGTAAGCTGTTCACTGGGCTGGTGCGGAAGGCACCCATCGCGATGCGAACCCCACAGTTGTGAATGGAGTCCAGTAGGTGCAGTGCCGAAGGTGCCGCAGACCCATAGGCAATGCACCCAAAATCGAGACGGGACTGCACCAGCGCCGTGTAAAGCCGCAACAGTGTGGAGCGGTCGGCACCCCAGGTCGTATGCCCAAGTATCTGAGAAGGTTCAGATGGCGCCAGCACTTCCGTTTCAGCTGACGAATGTGAGGGAGCCACGTCAGCCCGGGCGTCAAAGACCAGTCCTAAAAAACGGTGAGTTTCCACTACAGTAAGTAGTTCGTCATTAAGATAAAGTTCAGGGTGCGGGTGGACGGTCCGACGCCGACAGAAGTGCATCACTCTGGTCTTGGAGGCAGAAAACTGAAAGCCGTGGGTAAGCGCCCAGGTCTGCGCCTTCCGAATAGCACCTTGCAACCTGCGCTCGGCAACTTGGGTGCTGCAGGAACTAAAAGAGGGACAAAAGTCGTCAGCATAAAGAGAGGGGAAAACCGACGATCCAACTGCTGTCGCTAAACCGTTGATGTCGATTAAAAATAATGGAACGCTTAAAACGGAACCCTGAGGAACCCCATTTTCCTGGATATGAGAAGAGCTCAGAGAAGCACCAATTTGAACACGAAAGGTACGGACGGCAAAAAAATTCTGAATAAAACTCGGTAGGGAGCCCCGGAGGCCCCAGTCATATAAAGTGTTGAGGATGTGGCGTCGCCAGGTTGTATCGTATGCTTTGTGCATATCGAAGAAGACGGCAACAAGGTGTTGGCGCCGGGAAAAGCCTGTGCGGATTGCAGACTCAAGGTACACCAGATTATCGGTGGTAGATCGACCATGGTGAAAACCGCCCTGGCATGGAGCCAGTATGCCTCGAGTTTCCAGAATCCAACACAACCGCCGACTGACCATCCGCTCCAACAGTTTGCATGGAACGTTAGTTAGGTTAATGGGCCGATAGCTATCCAAGTTCAGAGGATGTTTGTCGGGTTTAAGCACGGGGATGATGATACTCTCCCGCCACTGTGACGGGAAAACACCATCACACCAAATGCGGTTGTAGACCACAAGTAGATTACGCCGACTATCTACTGTGAGACGTTTCAGCATTTGGCTGTGGATGCTATCAGGCCCTGGCGCCGTGTCAGGACATTGCCGAAGAGCACTGAGGAGCTCCCACTCAGTGAAAGGACTGTTGTAGGATTCAGAGCGGCGGGTACGAAAGGAGAGGTGCTGGCGTTTACCCGCTCCTTCAATGTACGGAAGGCCGGTGGATAGTTTACAGAGGCAAAGGCGCGGGCATAATGCTCGGCAAACATCTCTGCAAGTGTGGCCGGGTCCGTACATAGAACTCCATTTGTGGAGATTCCGGGTATTCCCGCTGGTGACGGTATTCCCTTTAACCGCCTGATCCTACCCCAGACCTGTGATGCAGAGGTACCCGTCCTGATAGTGGAGACGTACCTCTCCCAGCACTCCCGTTTCCGTCTTCTTATTAACTGGCGAGCATGAGCGCGAAGCCGTTTAAAATCAATGAGATGCTCCTGAGAGGGGTGACGCTTATAGCGCTGTAAGGCCCGCCTACGATCTCTAATAGCCTCAGCTATTTCCGGCGACCACCACGGCACTCTCTTCCGCCGTGGGCACCCTGTGGAGCATGGAATTGCAGCTTTTGCAGCAGAAACAATGATGTGAGTGACGCCCTCCACCACCACATCGATGGAATCGAGTGGGGGAGATCGAACAATAGCTGTAGACGTGTAATCTTCCCAGTCAGCCCTGCCTAAAGCCCACCTAGGGGGGCGTTCTGAGGACTGACGTTGTGAGAGTGACAGAAAAAGGGGAAAATGGTCACTGCCACACAGGTCGTCGTGGGCTCTCCAGTGGACAGATGGTGGAAGGCTGTGGCTGCAGATCGATAAATCAATGGCCAAGAACGTGCCATGTGCCACACTAAAGTGTGTGGGGGCACCAGTATTTAATAGGCAGAGGTCGAGTTGAGAAAGTAAAGACTCGACTACTCTGCCTCGGCCAGAAAGCGATGTACCACCCCACAACGGGTTATGGGCGTTGAAGTCGCCCAATAAGAAGAAAGGCGGGGGTAGTTGCGATATAAGTGCAGCCAAATCAGTCAAAGACAGGTCACCATCTGGAGGGAGATAAAGGCTGCAGACAGTAAATTCCTGTGTTGTCCTGAGAAAACATGAAAGGTAAGAGGGAAGATTACAACTCAGCGTCACTCAAATCTGCTGACTGCCTTTTTTCCGGCTCGGCATCCATTAGTTCTGGGATGTCCCCGACAGCGAGGTCGTCCGGGGACGCTAGAATCTCCACCTCGTCCCCTGAGGTCGAGGTGGAGTGGGACGGTGGCATGGGAGCCACCATGGTACCTTGCAACTCTTCACTTTCCACTTTTTTCCTCCGATCCTTCTTGCCCCTCGGGGGCTTCGCCGGCGGGGCTGGCTTCTCAGACTCAGCTGCAGGGACTGAGGAGGAGCATGAGGCCCTGCGTCCTGCAGCCTTCGGTGTAGCCTGCTGCTGGCGTGTGTCGGCAACGACACTGGCGGAACCCTCGGAAGGGAGTGTCCCGAGGGACGCCTTCCGAACGAGGGGTGCCGGAGAGGGCTTTTGTTTCTCCGGCAGAAGGGTGGAGGTTGCTCCCGAGGCAATTACCTCGGGAGCAGAAGAAGGAAGGGAGCCCCCAACCATCTTGTGGGCAGGTGAAGGCTTACGGCCCTGAGGGCCCACAGAAGAGGAAGTACTAGAAAACACCCGTGTCACCAAAGAAGATGGCTACGACGTGACTGTCGCAAAATAGGTGGTCATGCTAACTGGGTGTAGGCGCTCATACTTCTTTTTAGCCTCAGTATACGTCAACCGGTCCATAGTCTTATATTCGACGATTTTCCGTTCCTTGTGGAGAATAGGGCATTACGACGAGCAGGGAGGATGCTCCAGGCCACAGTTCACGCAGATAGGCGGCGGAGTACATGGGGCGTCCGGGTGGGCTGGACGTCCACAATTCCGGCAAGTGGCGCTGGAAGGGCAACAGGACGACATATGCCCAAACATCCAGCACTGGAAGCATCGCATAGGAGGAGGGATATAGAGTTTCACATCACACCGGTAGCAGATCACCTTCACCTTTTCAGGCAGTGTATCGCCTTCAAAGGCTACGATGAAGGCACCAGTGGCAACCCTATTTTCTTTCGACCCACGATGGACGCGCCGGACGAAGTGAACACCTAGCCGCTCGAGGTTGGCGCGCAGCTCCTAATCAGACTGTAAGAGCAGATCACGATGAAATACAATGCCCTGGACCAGATTAAGAGACTTATGTGGCGTAATGTTGACTGCGACATCTCCCAGCTTATCGCAAGCAAGCAACGCCCGCGACTGGGCAGGGGATGCAGTGTGAATCAACACAGACCCATTGCGCATCTTGGAGAGGGACTCCACGTCTCCAAACCTCTCCTCCAGGTGGTCAACAAAGAACTGAGGCTTCACTGTAGTAAATGTCTCCCCATCAGTCCTTGTACAAACTAAATATCTCGGTGAATACGGCCCATTTCTATCTTCAGCCCTGCGTTACTCCCAGGGCGTGGCCAAGGAAGGGAACGACTTGGGGTCATATGATGGAGCATTAAACTTACCACGCTTTGAGACGGTGGTTATACGTCCACCAACGTTATCTTTCGCTCGCTTCATTGTGTTCCCACGAGCAGCTAGGGATCTAAAGGTCCACCCAGGCAGAGCCCCGCTTGCCTGGGTAAGCCTTGTACAACTGAGGTGCGGCAGGTTCCTCAGAGGTTGCCCGCTAGCGGCTGTTCAACCTCAACAGCCATGCATCTCCTCGGCACGTAGCACACCTTGAGATTGAGGTTTTTTTTAGAGAGGTTTGTACCGTCCTCGCGACCCGGGCAATTAAGCCAAGATCCCCGGGCTCTGAAACGTCCAACGTTCCACCGTCGCGCCGAACGATGGTCGTTGAAGCACGCACAGAGCTTACGGTGTAGCGGACTGTTGGCGCGACACAGCCCACAGCTCAGGACCCCGGGTTCGCCAAGCCCGTACTCAGCAAATTAATGCAGAGCCCCTGAGGGGTACACTTATTCGTTATTAGGAAGGAAATTATTTTAATTATTCCTTTAAACTCACCTTTGCCTGCAGCCATAAACAGTGCAAAAAGCGTTCCAGCAGTGCGAGTATCAAACAAGGGTATTTACGTCGTAGTAGCTGCGCATGCGCAGTAACGCCTGTTTCTTAGCGCTTGAAAGTAGCCGTCTGGCAGCTGCTGGAACAAACCTCTTATAGCTGTGCCTTGCGGCTTGATGTAAAAACTGAAATGTTTCAATTCGATTGTGCATGTTGCACTGAGGATGACTGTTCCATTGTCGAAATCGATTTGCAATAAATAACGTTAATTTACAACCAATGTTGAAATTTCTTTTGATAGTGATGAGTGTAACGTTACTTAGCGGCACTTACAGAAGCCGTCGCCGCAGCCGACGGAGGGCGATCGCAGCGGCATCACCTGGCAGGCCCAGACGTCGTCCTCGGAGTCGCCTGCGAAGTGTACGAGCACGGCGCGCGGCTCCCGGCGGTCGCGGCTCATGAACGACTCGGCCGCCTGCGTCAGCAGGTAGGCGCTCGCCTCGCGCACCTCCTGCGCCGGCGGCTCCAGCGCCGTCCCGATCCTGAGGAAGGCGACACTTACAAAGCTTGACGCCGACAGCTTTCACGCGGTGCTAACGGAACAGTTTGCCGTACGAAACTGAAGATGTAGCCAAACAAGTGTCACTGACAAGGAGACCACATGGGTATCCGATTTTATTTACGGCACGTGAAATTCACAACTTAAACTACAATCAGGCAAAGTCATTCGACGCAACTCCAAAAACATCTCAAGAAAATCAACTTAGAAACTTTGCAAGTCCACGTAAGTATTGAATTCCGTAGTGACGAAAATTTTTGTGTTTGTTTTCTAATTCTGTTATGTAAAACATTTTGGGATCTCTAATTCCACGTGTTGTGTCACGTTTTTGTTTATGAGTACGTAGGCGAGCTGAACATTTTGTCCTCGCGTAAAACGATGGTTGAGGCGGTTAGCTGCTTGGAAAGCCATTAATAGCTATGGAGATGACATTCCAAAAACAGCGGCGCAGCTCTATACAAACTCGACAATCAAAGGCTACCATCCTCAACTAATAGTGAAGCCATTACCATAAAAAATGTAACTTACTTTCTTTGATTGAAACCATCATTATTTTATAAAACATAAAAAAAAATTACGAATAATCAAAAATACTTGCATCTTTAGTAAAAAATTACTATTAGATATTGAAATTGTCAGTGTATTCGAACAAAACGAAAAAATTAAAAATGGGTAGTTTTCTTCCTTTGATTGCGTCATTGAGAAGCATAACGTGAGTACACATAGCAAATCCTAGTGCACAACTTCGTGCTCTGCCCTTGCCGAGAGGCTATCACGTGTTTTCATATAATGGATTGGTAGTCATGGGCTCGTATTTTTAGCCAACAAACACATTGTAATATAACATAGAAAGTGTACTTTTTATGCAAACATACAGTCTTTTAAAAGGAAAAATGGTTGTTTCTGTCATTCGCTGGAATTTTTGATACCAGCCGTGTACAAAGAATTTTGAATGACATTTTTATCACGTTTAGCTTAGCAGCTACAATCATTCAAAGTTTTGGGGGCGGAGGCTAAGACAGCGTAGCTAACTGGCTGGTGGTCATGAGACAGTGGGCCGTGCCCCAGGGGCTAGCTACTAGGCCAGTCAACTACGGTATCGCAGCCTCCGACCCTGAAACTTTGAACGGTTATAGCTGCCAAACTAAACGTGATAAAAATGTCATTCAAAATTCATCTTTATTGTGTAAAACATAAAAAAATTACGGATAATCAAAAATACTTGCATCTTTCGTAATAATTACTATTAGATAATGAAATTATCAGTGTGTTCCAACAAAACGAAATAATTGAAAATGGGTAGTATTGTTCTTTGCGGTAACCGATCGTGTTTGTTCGCTGTGTTGTTGTCTCAGCGTTTTTATTTCAGAGAGGCGTTCAGTCCTCTGACCGGGCGCGCTGAGTCTTAAATGAGTCTATAACTAAAATAAATGAGTTTTCTGATCAAATTTGTTTCAGCAGATACTTATTCATCAATGTAACCACTCCACTGGTTCTGAACAAAAATGTATCAGCTTTGTAAATTTTAGGTAGCCCTTAACATGTATCACAAATGTTGCTGACATTTTTTTTTTTAATTTCCATACTGGGTAGCACATTGTCCCATCTGTCGGCGCAGTAGCAGAGAATGATATAAGAGTAGAATTTATTTTGAATATAAAGGTAGGACAGTTTAATCGTAAGGTTTAGTATTTTTATTTATTTATTTATTTTTTTATTTTTTATTTTTTTATTTTTTTTTACATCACAATGATTAGTTAGCCACAGCTAAAAACAGTAACTCACTTGTGTTATTGACGTCACAAGAGGAACATGACAAGGTAGTTAAACTGTGAGTGGACACTTGAAGAGGTAATCCAGTAATGATCATTTGGAATTCGTCTACAGTAATAAGAAAAATATGAGACGACAGAGTTAAGGGAGAATATGAGCTTATAGCTTATTTTGTAAGAATGCTAAAAAGAAAGACTGATTGAATGTTATAATAACTCAGAGAACATAATAGGAAATAGACCATTAAAATTCACAGGAGTTGGAGAAGCGCAAATGCTTACAACATTTTGTATCTCCTTGACATTTTGACGTAATCTTATAGACTGTAATGTAAATCTGCGTAAGCAGATGAGCCAAGGTTGCGTATTCAGTTAATTTTTGATGGAGCTTTCTTGGGATTGTTATGATATCGGTCTGTGCTGCCACTTTGAAATCTCTTAATATCTACGTGTTACTTATTGTTTCATAGAGGTATTTTATTTTCGATACACTCTTGCCCAAACCCAACTATAATGCGAAAGTGACGAAATATTACTATACGATATTTAAATACTAATAGATATTAAGATGGCAACACAGACTTGCCGAAGATATTCAAAGGATGTTTCAAGTAACCTTCTTGAAATATGTAATTTTGGCTCGGCTGCTTAGCCTTACACATAATGCCGCAATTTCAAAACATTAAAGAGGAAACGTGGTTGTCGCTTAGACATTGAGATTAGTTATTTCTTATAATTACCACCATACAGTCAAAATAATCCTGTTGATGAAAACTATTTTGCATGTGTTTCACTCATCCGCCGTCTAAAACAATTTGGGTCCGGTATCAGTGTGAAGGGCAGTGTTTCTTCACCCACTATAACCACTGTGGTGCACTGTTCGTAACTGCGTGTTCCTTCCCCGTCCGCCTGCTTTATTCCGATAAAAGTGTTCAGTATTATCAGTTTTAATGACGTTTCTATCTTCTCACCTACAAATGATCGTTGCTTTTTTTTTTTTTTTTTACTATTGGGCATGGTCTTTGCCATATACGAAAAATTTCATTTCAAATCAGTGCTTTGATGCTATGATTAAATTGTAGACGCATCTCGCTGGGCTCCGTTGGTTACGTTGGCACCAATGGTTAATGACAGCAGCTCACATGACGAATAAACGTTTTGTCTTGACAACTTCAATTAAAACGAATATAATTTTTTCTGAACAGACAAGGATATATACAAGAACTTGTCAACAATAGAGCAGATACAGTATTAATTTTGCTGCGAGTGAATCGAGCAGCAATAACACTTACTCTGTAGCTCGTGAAAAATATTAACGCAATTCTACACTTCATTGTTCGTCTATTGCCAACATAAGCACTGAAGCCCGGCGAGAAGTGTCGTAAAGTTTTACCGATGCTACACATGCAAGACCCTCTACCGCGTCTTATTTTTTACAGACAATTCTGAGTAATTCTTTTTAATAAAATGTAAACCTTAAGATTAATGCCATATATACATTTTATGCATCGACTTCAATTCATATCGTCTGATATAGCTGTTGTTTCTTCTACATGGGCCTTTGCATGCCGTTACATCCACAAAATGGAGACTGCTATGAGCAGATATAAGTTTGGTCGGAATGATACACGTATTACAGGAAGAATGCCTACTAAATTCTGATTTTTTTACGTGCTGGAAAGTAACAAGGTTGAATTTTTTGATTAGATTTTACTTATGGCGGCGGCGACGTAGTGTGCTAATATTGGCAACAATGTGTTGGCCTTACGACAACATTAATTTTCTGGCCATCCAAGGGTACACAGAAGAAGTTCTCATCTACAGAGCAGCAACAGAATTTATTATTTATTTCAAGTTCAACACGAAAGCTTCCTCCGCTCATTCTGTGTGGCTGGGCTTTGAAATTATATTCAGCACTCGTTGCCAACATCACAACACTACGCAGTCTCTGCCGTAGCTAAATTTTTACCTACTTCTTTTACGGAAAGTTGAAAGACAATATGCTGCCAACACATTTCAGTGAATGAGGAAGACCGCCTACAACACGGGTGTTGAAAGAAAGGAAAAATCTGATTGCAAAAGAAACAGAGGTACGGTAATATGATATACAATTAATGGTTCGATGTACACCGTTACTTAGAAATTACCAAGCTACTTAGGGAAATTAAAGGCTCATCATTGAAGTGAAGAAATTTTTCTGTGGATGTTTGTTTTCTGAATTTATGTGGTATTCGTTGACTGTAGAATCTACAGCCTTGTAAAGAACATGTAAATCATACTTCATTAAAGTACTATGAAAGTAAAGTGAAACTGCGTGTTCTGTCTTCACTTTTACGCCATTTACTTGTTGAAAAACTGGTTTTAAAAATCCAAATTAGTCGTGAGAGCTTCAATTTTTCCTAAAAGTTGTTAATCAAGCCCCTTACACATGCTTACCTATATCAGCTGGTTCCTTTCACAATAATTTTAAATGTAGTTATTTATCTGTTATTTATGTTATTAAATCCAAAGTTCGTGTAAACACTTGGCCCTACATCGTATCACGTACACTGGCTATCAAAGTATGGTTATTTTGCAAGTAAGCTGGGAATTTTCTCGAATCTAAATTGACACTTACATCCCAGCTTCCAGATATAAGAAGAAAGGACACCCCAAAATATCCAATATAGCGGTAAAAAATAATAAAAATGTTTGATCACAATGAAAGACGAGTGGAAAACGGTGAACTTTCATAAAGGGATGAAAAATAGGTCCGTATCAAACAAATTAATTTTATAAATTTTGATAAGCTAACATTACTTAAGGGTAATGTTCATGACAAAAGGAACACCCAATTATACGCCAAATGGTGATATTGTTAACATTCTTTACACTTGAAATCATTTAAATAACATATACACAATAGCCATTAGTAGGTATCATCCTCCATTAAGGGTCAAATATGATAGAGGAATGCATACTAAACTACCATAAGATTAAAAATGAGCAATGAACAAAAACGAATACTGAATCATTAGAGGCTAAAATGATATTTACATTATCGGTGGCATTATGTGGTTATGTAATGTTGGTAACGAAATGTTCGCTTAACGAGCGTAACTAATTTACAAGCTGGACGAGGGTTCATTCAAAAACCTGTCAATCACAGAGAAGGAATAGATTTAATTCTTAATTTCATTGTCAACACGAAAGATTATTCCACTGATTCTATGTCACTGTGTTTTCAAAGAACATTCTGCGATTGTTGCCAACATAAGCACACAATGCGGCCGCTGCCATAAGTATAATTTTACCTAGTAGGGTAGGCTTCACTAAACAAATGGTGAATTATACGCAGGAATCTCCAGCAAAAGAAGCATGCAGAGGCGAGACATACCGGATGGGGATGAGGCTGCCCTGCAGCTGCAGCAGGGTCCCGGGATGTCGGCAGTCGCCGGCGCAGGAAGACGCCGTGCAGCCCATTCTGCCCTCCTCCTGCCCAACAGCTCGACAGCCACGCGCCAACCGCGCCGGAGCCGAAGTAAGTGCTTCTGTGCATCCAAAGAATCTACATCCACTCGTCAGAGACGATGTTTATACCAAGTGGATCCCACAGACCCATAGACCATAGATAATATAGACTGCGCGTGACGTCATTCCACTGAAACCATAGATAATATAGACTGCGCGTGACGTCATTAAACTGGAATCAACATCTAAGTCACGTGACTCGGGACAACAAGCTGTTTTCGTCATAACGAGAAATATGGAGCTGACAGATGTAGTTTTTCCCATTTATAATTGAAATTTGGCTTCGATTTTAACAACAAAATTTCTAACAATATCCTTATAACGCTTTTAGCAGTACAGTTAACATTATTTCTCCACAATTCTTAATGTTAATGCGATGGTTATAGTTTTTACATGTGGCTAGGTGAAACGTATAAATGACTTGCTCTTATTAAGTGAATAGTTGTTTTCGCTGCTCTGCGAGTCTCTTACTTTACAATCGCCATGGGAGTAGAAGGCGAAAAATCTGTTTTACAAACAGCATCACTTTTGTTACGTTTTCTCAACAACACGTGTTATGCTTTTATAGGAACTAAAAACGATCTATATGCATAATATCTGATTTTGCTGCACAAACACTAACTGTAATTCTATTTCTTGTAAAAAGAACCGAATAAGTGTCAACTTGTCACATATAAAAACAATCATAGCATTAATATTATTATAATTGTGCAAGAACTATATTACCTTCAGAAAAAATGTTCAAATGTTTGTAAATCTATCGGAACAAACTGCGTGGTCATCAGTCCGTAGCTTACAAACTACTTAAACCTTAAACTAACCTAAGGACAAACACACACACCCATGCCCCAGGGAGGATTCGAAACTCCACGGCGAGCAATCTCGCGCTCCGCATTTCCTTCAGACCTACAGGTATAATAAGCGTACAAAAGTCGTTTTATTGTCAAAATCAATACTTGTCTTCAGCTGAAAACTAGAAAAATTGTTGCTCATAAGAGGTTCGTTTAAGCAGCTACCAGTTACCAGATTCTAGTAAACTGAACATGCGCTGAACTGTTGCAGTACCTCGATAACACCTCTGCGCATGCTCAGTTTAAGGGAATCTGGTAACTGGTAGCTGCTAAAACGAACCTAATGACGAAAACTCAGTTACGTGACTAGGGGCAATGTTAGATGTTGGTTTCAAACCACAACACGGTAGAGATAGGAACACTCGCAGTCTATGCTATATTTAATCTATGACTGAAACCATCAAGGTCACGTGACTCGGGGCAGGAAATCGTTTTCATAATTACGAGTAATGCGAAATATAGCTGAGAGTTTCAGTTCTTATCCTTTGTAGTGCAAATTAAGCGTATATTTGAACAATGAAGGTCTTAGCGTGTTCTTATTACATCTTTTGTAGTACAATTGGTGTTAGATCTCCGCAATTGCAAGAATTAATACGATGGCTACAGTTTTTACATGTGCCTAGCTGAAACGTATTAACAGTCTTTTCACAAGCAACAGAACTACAGATTTTAAGCGAAATATTGTTGTTGTTGTACTGTGAGTCTTTTAGTTTGTATTTTACACAGGATTGGAAGATCAAATATCAGTTCGAAAGGAGCATCAGATCCCTTACAATTCCTCAACAATACATGTGAAATGTTTCGTTGTGCTTTCATAACAAATAAAATCTGTTTGCATCCATAATGCCCGATTTTAACAACATACAAACGTTTATATTTTAAGATTTTTGCTACACATCGTCATGCCAAAACGTAAAACAACCAAAGTATTGGCTGTTTACATTAAATAATAGGGTAGGGAGGAAACGTCATCGATGCACTTGACAAGAAGTAACTTTATAGGGATAATGACTAGTCTGTATGAATGTTCAGCTTTGTATAACGTTACTGAAAGCAAATTTTCACCAGAAATGACTTACCTGCTAACATATAAACTTGCTCAAGAGCAGCTTGAAGTATCTTCCCATCGATAATCACATTCATAAGTTGCAAAAAGTAAAAGATTGAAAGCGTAATACTAACACCGAGTATATGTAATTCTGTTGCTTCTAAAAATAACTGACAATAAGGTACTTTTCACTTGGGCACATGTAAACACGACAATCACTGCATTAATATTAACAATATCACGAAATTACGTTACCATTACTACTAGATGTGTAATAGGAATAAGAAAAGTCGTTTTATTGTTAAAATCAACGCTTGATTTCACCTGTAAATGAGAAAAAACTGTTGCTCAGTCACGTGACTCGAGGCAGATTTAGATGTTGGTTTCAAACCACAACACTGCATAGATAGTACACGCGCAGTCTTTGTTATCTTTGGTCTATGCACAGACCTATATTACTAGACCTCTGTGACTGAAGCCTGATGCCGCCATTTTGTCTCACCTCACGTTAAAGTTTCCATATGGTACCACTACAGACTAACATGTACTATATGATTTTCTGACACGATTTGACGTTTTAAGCTTTACTAGTTCGTTAGAACATGATTTGCATTTGAGCTAACACTTGCGCAATATTTGAATTTAACAGATAGGCTTATATTGTCGAATCGTGTTATGATAAGAACTTTTTACATACGTTTAAATTTTGCTTACTCTCCTGGCGGCATCGCGTGATTATGTTGTCAGTCGTGTGACGTTGGCATTAGCCATTCACTTGACGATGCAAATGTTTTGTAGTGAAATCTTCGTTTTACGGGGGCAATTACCATTACTGAGTGAACCAGGGCACATACAAAAATGCCAACCGTACAGCACGAACAGAATTATGTATTTCCTTTGCCATCTCTACGAAACACTTATCAACTCACATTGAATCTATTACTAAGAGTATCAATCTTGGTTAGGGCTTTCTACCGTTTTGTTGATATTGCCAACATAATCATACCAGGCCACCGGGATGGTAAGTAAAATTTTACCACTACATACAGTTAAAGCAGACTGTAGTTATCGGGAAAACACTGAGAAAAATAAAGGTACCTGTTGTCCACAACAAATAGCACATTTATAACGGTCATACTATTGAAAGAAAAGCCCGCAGTTGATAGAGACTGGCAACTGGTAAGAAAACCACAAAATTAACGGGATTCATTACTGTATAAATCAAAGTAGACTGTAGTTTTCGTAAGAACACTCAAAAGAATAAAGATACGTGTTGTCACAACAAATGGCTCTTTTATAGCGATCATACTGCTGATAGAAAAACCGAAATAGAATGAAATTGCTAACAGATTAACAAAAACGTCAAATCAATGAACTCATTACTGTATACAGGGCAAGTCACACTGTCCGTCACATAACGTCACGTTCCATCAGAATATTCCACAATGTATTTCTAATGGCGGCATTCACACTGTACTTCAACTAACCCTCACGTCATGTCACGTCAAGCTTTCTAGAAACGAAAGTTTTGACGGAACGGTCGTCTGCTAACATCGGAAGTTAACCTATTTTCGTCACGCGAGTGTCATGTTGTAGTAGACTATTACACAGATTACACGCAAATTTGTCTTATTTATCTTTATTTTATTATTATACGTTGTTTTACCTGTAAATTTCAAATGTTTTATGACGGCTAAATTATTTTATTTTAACTTGAGTGTCCTCCTAAAAGCGAGGTCGGATATATGAAACCGAAAAATGGTTAATGTTTTGCAATATCGTAACAGAAAAGACCGAGGCAATCTGTTAATTTGAGTAATATTTAATCTGATGACGCAATTATCATTAAATAAATTTTAATGAAAATGTCAGTGCTAATCATGGACAAAATTTCGGTGGCTTCTGGCGGTATTAATGTCAGCGGGAAAATAGTAATGGATAAAGTGAACAGCCTCTATTTATGCTCTTATAAATATGGTTTGAGCTGCTAGTATGTTCAAATTTTCGCTTGAAAATAATGTCGAAATTTTGAAATCTTGTTTTAGTTCCCAACTCTTTACCACACTAATGGCCGGTTTCCGAAACAGTAGTTACCTGTGCCGTTATAGTTATCTGTGGGTTACCTGAACGTTAAGTACAAAATCGGTTTCCGAAACAACATTTATCGTCACAGCCGTAGTTACCCGTCCGTTAAAGATAAATGCGCGTTCCCCCGGGGTTACCTACACGTTAACTTTAGTTTTAACTATATCCGCTACGTATCGGTAGTGGGCTTCCAAACGCAAGTCCAGAAGTTATTTAACAGTAGTAATTTGTTTTTGTTTTTATGACTGGTTCCCGTATAATTTTCATACAATTTTAAAATTTTTGAAGCTGAAGAATGGAAATTCTTTCATCATCGTCGTCACCGCCGTCTTCTTCTTTTTCTTCTGATGCTTCGGACAGTTGTTCAGAAGAGGAAAACTTAGCTGTACTCGGCACTGTTGAAACACCACGACGCGTTTTTCGCGTTAGATGACAACCATATGATATGTGTAATGAGAGCGAATTTCATATGCGTTTCAGAATAATAAAAAAAATTGCTGACCAATGACATTGCAGGGGTCAAACGGGGAAAAAGGCGGAAAAAAATATTCCGGGATAAATTTTACATCGCGCTCGGCGGTCGCGAGAGATTATGTTGGCAACGGGTGACTTATACATTAGCTGCATCTCCCTCGCGATTGGTCAAGCAACATCTCGACACTGAGCAACGTTATCTCACGCGATCGCCGATCTGGATGTAAAATTTTATGACATCCGAATCACAAAGCTATGCTCTCATAATAAAACTTTCAATTAAGCATAAAGATACTTCCCTTTCCAATAGTGTTTTGCCATGCAATTGCCATTACGATCAGTCGATGTTTCAAGTGATTAGTGTTTATTATTATTATTATTATTATTATTACAACGTCGGGCTCGGGTAGGTGGATGGGTGGACGTAAATTGACCAGTGTGAGTTGTAAAAAGTAATGTCACATTCACAGAACAATGGGAAGAACTTAAATTCATAAAAATATATGTTGACAACAGAAATAATACCTATGATTTTATTGTTAACCCTGTCTTCGTTGTGGTTTATCCTGTTTTTCTTTTTTTTTTTTTAATTTTCGTTAGTAGTGCCATCTGTTACCTGTTGAGACGTACTATTTGCTTCGTCAGAAAGCGTAGTTACGTCATAGTTAACTAACGGTCGTTGAAATCAGCTACGGGAAAGCCAAAGGAAGTTATCTGGCATGTTAAATTATAACATGACGGTAGCTAACGGCACGGTAACTGTAGTTTTCCAGAAACCGGGCATAAGTTCACCATAAAAATACGGTGTAAAGTTTTATTTGGCCGTCAGTAACATTTATTGTTGTTTCCGCAATTGCAGTATTAAACTATGACTTTCCACATAACAGATCGCCACTCATAACATCACTTTGACCAACCGGTATTTGTTTAATGAACCGACGTGAATACAACTTAACGTGACGGTGCCGTGACATTATGTGGCGTTGAAATGACGGACAATGTCAATTGGCCTACCTCCCGTTCGCTATACGAAAAATTACAGCTATATACAATTCATGAATGGACCATTATGTCAAATCTGTAAAGACAGCGTAGTTACGTGGGTTCATTCGTATTTTACGAATGTTTTCTGCAAATACACATACAACTGCCCCCAAATTTGTAGTATACAAATATGGCGGCGAGACATCAGTGACAGCAATGTTACAGTATACGGCATTTCCAGTCTAGTAATATGTCTATGGGGAAATCCACAGCAAGGAAATGTCCTTGATCCATAGACATGCCACTATCGGTATGCTTGTGACTCAAGCGTTAATATCAGTGATTACTCATTGAAATATATGCCACAGCAAATATGTATATAAAAAACATTGATCACTGGCAGTGAGCTGACACACATGGACCACAAAGGATAAAATAGACTGCGCATGTCGTCATTATACTCAAATGCTCAAACCAACATGTAACTTACGTGACTTGGGCAGGAACCCGGTTTTGTCATTACTAGCCGGCCGCGGTGGCCGAGGGGACTAAGGCGCTCCAGTCACGGTCTGCACGACCACTACGGTCGGGGGTTCGAATCCCCCCTCGGGCATGGATATTTGTGCCGTCCTTAGTCTTAGTTAGTTCATAAGTAGTTTGTAAGTTTAGGGACTGATGACCCCGTAGTTAGGTCCCATAAGCTATACAAACATTTGAACATTTTTGTCATTACTTGCAATGTGAAGTGGACGTAGTTTCTCTACTTATAACAGAAATAAAGCATCGATTCTAACAATAAAATGTCAGTTCAGTAGTACAGTTAACGTTATTTCTCCGGAATATTAATATTGATGCGATGCTTAAAGTTTTTAGATGTGCCTAGGTAATTCTTTTTCCAGACTACAGAATTGCACTTATTAAGGTAATAGTTATTTTTATTGTTCGACAAGTCTCTTACTTTGCAGCCGCCACGAGACTAACATATACAGCGATGCTAATACGTAATCAAGCAAATTATTTGATATTTAAATTAGTATAACTGATGTGGAAACATTAATTCTAAAACTAGTGTTACAGGTATACTGAATGTTCTATATTCATCTTTAGCTGTGTATAACGACATTAGAAGCAGATCTGTACTAGAAATGACTTAATTGGTGAAATATAAATTTAGTCATGACCAGCTTGAATAGTCCTCCAGCCGTTAATTACATTCATGAGTAAAAATGTCATAGTGAAGCACAAACACTAACTGTAATTCTGTTTCTTGTAAAAATAACTGTGAATATGTGTCACCTAGTCACACATAAAATCTATCATCGATTTAATATTAGTGTAATTGTGCAGAAATTACGTCTGAGAGTCATACAAAAGTTGTTATTGTTAAAATCAGTGACTGATTTCAGCTGTAAACGAGAAAACTGTTCCTTATAATGAAGAAAACTCAGTCAAATGACTCTGGGCGATTTTAGAGGTTGGTTTCAAACAACAACACTGCGGCGGTAGGCTCACGTGTATCCTATGTTATCTTTTTTTTGTGGATGACATTGACGGCGCATGTCACTATTTCAGGTGAGTTACGGTTTGAAAACAACGCCTAATGTTTCTACCCCGAGTAATTTGACTGAGATAGCATGATTCTGAGCAACAGTCTTTCTCGTTGACAGCTGAACTCATCCATTTATGTTAACAATGAAAACTCTCCCGTATTCCTGTTAGAGTAAAAGTAATTTTTCCAACAATGCTAAATTAGCGTGTTGCTTGTCGATTTTGCCCAGGTTTTAGAAGAAATAGGATTACAGATCCTTACTGTTTGTATGGTACTACGAATCTTTTACTTTTTCAATTGATTAATAAGATTATTCCCGTGAAAACTATTGCAGCTGCCATTGACTGAGTTTACATGTCACCAATAACATTTATGGTGTAAATCTCTTAATAGCGCTGTAAATTGCTTAAGATAAATGCAAGCTATTCATTATACTCGCAAAACCAGTCATACTTCTATTGGCTTCAATGTACTAGGGAAAAGCGCCTGCATTCTTTTAAAATTGGACATAATGGATAAAAATAATTATATTTACATAAAGGCATAACAAAACATATTAACGTGTTTCCGAAGAAACGTACATAAGAAAACCAATGCTGTTTCTCCAACTGATATTTCGTTTTCTTCTCCTGACGCTAAATAAATAACTCGCTGTTATACAAAACCAAGTATTCAGTTAAGAACTGCGAGTTTTTGCTCTTAAATTGGAGCTTTCTACACGTTTCATCAACACACATACAAAAGCTCTGTACTGTTAGGTTTGATGCTTGATTTTAGTTATAAATGAAAAAAAAAAAAAAAATACTGCAACTGTCAGCTTAACTTCACATTTCTCGTAATGAAATCTGCTACAAACAGTGATATAAAACACAGACTAAAAAAAACATTGACTTCACTTGACGTTATTGGAAACAAATTTCTAAGTCACACGTCTCGAACAGATAGCCGTTTTCGTCATTAAGGTCAATGTGAAGAGTAGCTGTTGGAATTTTCCTCATTTATAGCTGAAAAGAAGTGCAGATTTTAAAAATAACACATCAAATCGAAAACGTGTTTTAGTTATCTTATCATTTAGTATCTTACGTCTTTTCTTCGCAATTCGTAATATTACAGTGATGGTTGCAGTTTTTACATCTGCCTAGGTGAAACGGACTGACAGCTGTTTTCACTAGTAACAGAATTGCAGTTCTTATTACTTTAGTTACACCGTGAATCCTTTACTTTGCAGCTTTCACAGAAAGAAAAGATGAAACATTAGTTTGGTAAGCAATATCAGTTTTCCTACGATTCCTCAGCAATACGTGTTAAATCTGTTCGTATTCATAACGTCCGACATTTACAAAACACAATAGTTAATTTTTATGGATTTGGCACATACACTGGTGCCAATCTCTAAAATAAGCCAAATATTTGCTATTTACATTAAAGTAATGTAATGAGGAAATATTAACGGTGCACTTGTCAATTAGAGCTCGTTTTGTAGGCACAATGAATAAAATGTATTCATTTTGAGATACGTATAATTTTATTACCTGGAGATCTGCTACAGAAATTACCCATTTAGATATAAAATTAATCAAAATCAGTAATAATTCAGACGATAATTATCGACGTCTTCTGTGGATGGATAGGGACATGTGGTGATCTCTATAACAAGGCGAATGTAAAACTCTGGTATCTGAGCACTGAACTGCACATTTGTGTATTTTGCACGCGATTTCGATCATACAGTCTATCATTTACAACAGTAGTGTACCCTTTTCAGTCCCCATCCCTAAGGTAGTTTACATACCTTACACCGCGGATGGCCTTTGATCCAAAACTGTTTATAACTCCTTTGGTTTCCGTGATTCCGATTGCGCCATCAAAGTTCTTTACATAAACATCCATCCATCAAATGCTGCTACGATGTCTGTATTCTCTGCCAAGGACACTGCTTCTTCTGCTGCTGTTTCTGTTTAACATGCATTACATCATATATAGCAGTATGTATCACTTTATTGTATCTGTCAAATATCAGTGGATCTGGAGGCAAATTTATCATTGCACAAAAAAGTATGTGCAGCTCCTTCCCTTGTGACTCACTGCATTGAATAAGCAAGCTACATATTTATACTGTATGTCGACTATTAGGTACCGGTAATGTCATAGTATTTTTGTGCATATTAGATACGTTACAGGAAGTCACTAACCTACTTCAAAGACGTTTTCTTCCAGAAATATCCTAAGAAACGTCTGTAGTATTTCACAATTGCAGTACATGCATTGTACAGCACTTTTCAAAACTCCTGAAAGCATACTTATATTCGCAATAACATTTCCGTTATATTGTCATTCACAACGATACATTTCTTTATTTACCACAGGAAAACACACAAACACACATACACACACACACACGCACACACACACACAGAGAGAGAGAGAGAGAGAGAGAGAGAGAGAGAGAGAGAGAGAGAGAGAGAGAGAGAGAGAGAGAGAGAGAGAGAGAGAGAGAGAGCCGTGGTGGAGTAGCCGAGCGGTCTAAAGCGATTCACTGCGGAGCGAGCGGTTGCTCGACGTTGGAGGTTCGAGTCCTCCCTGGGGCATGGGTTTGTGTGTTGTCCTTAGGTTAGTTTATTTTAGTTTAGGTAGTTTGTAAGATACCGATTGATGACCATGCAGTTTGGTCCGATAGATTTACAAACAAACATTTGAGAGGGAGAGACAAAACAACTGCCGTACGAAATTCCGAAAACAAGGGGTAAACCAAGGAGGTTAGAATCCTTGGGGTAAGCATATACTCCCACACTTTTGTTTGCTTCTCAATCAGAGCCTTCTAAACATGCCTGTTCTTTGATTTCGGCAGTCAGTGCCTTCTAGAATACATAACAAAGATCCCAAGTCATATCGATCTATCTCCTTGATA
This sequence comes from Locusta migratoria, assembly GCA_026315105.1. Taxonomy (NCBI): domain Eukaryota; kingdom Metazoa; phylum Arthropoda; class Insecta; order Orthoptera; family Acrididae; genus Locusta; species Locusta migratoria. The sequence continues at coordinate 308,277,154 of CM048744.1, forward strand.
AACAATCTGGCTAAGGTCCATTACAGGCGCACAGGGAACTCCATGGTCTCAGCCAGATGCAGTTTGGCTTCCGCCGAGGAAAGGCAGTAGACGATGCACTAAATGCGGAGCTAGAGATAGTGTGGAACATAACAATCAAGCATGCAGTAGCCATTCTTGTAGACATTGCCGGTGCCTTTGAAAATCTTTGGTGGCAGGCAATATTTGCAAGACTAAGGGAACTACGGGTACCTAAGGCCCTCTACAATAGCCTCTTGGGCACCCAGAAAGTGATTAAAAGAATAACCAAAGGCTACCCGCAGGGATCGATCTGTGGCCCCGTCTTCTGGGACATCGCCTTCGAGCCGCTCCTGCATTTTTTAGTTGCGGATGCGCTAGTTGAGGGGGATGTGGCCTATGCAGACGATCTTCTTGTCATGGTTGCTGCTGACTCAAAAACACAACTCTAACACAAAGCTACACAAACCCTGGCCAAAATTGATCACTGGTGCAAATCTAACAAACTTCAAATGGCCACACACAAAACAGTTTACATACTACTCAAAGGAAGAATAAACAGTAACCCTACTATAAAACTACATAATACAAGCATACGCAGACAGCGGACAACACGGTATCTTGGTGTCCTACTTGACGAGCGACTGGCGTTCTACGATCACACTAAACTGGCGATAAAAAGGGCAACCAAGATGACACAGGCACTAGCTAGGCTAAACACTACATAATACAGACTCTCAATACAAACACTCAGAAGGTATCACGCAGTCCTATTTGAGTCAAAAGCACTGCAAGGGCTCACTGCTTACAGCTCGAGACATATAAAAAAGAGGTCAGACAAGCGCAAAGAAGCGCTCTCCTTAGGCTGTTCGGGGTTTTCCCAAGAACGCAAGGATTAGCACTGAGCGTGGTGCTTAGAATCCCACCAATAGATCTAACCATCAGGGTAAGGGCTTAAGACGGGGAGACCTGATAAGGTTCTGGAGATAACAGGCCAAAACATCACTGAGAGGAACCAACTCTTCAAATGGAGAATGGACACATGGCAAAGGGTATGGGATGTATCTGTAAAGGGACGCAGACTGTATAATTTCTTCCCAGACATCAGGGAACGTCTGAGACTGGGCCATATCAATCCTAGCCGGAGTATGGTCCACTTTCTGACGGGTCATGGTCCCTACCCCATGTACTTGAACTACATGGGGCTCAACGACACTGTAGCCTGTACATGCGGGGTGTTTGGCTCCCCCGAACACACAGTCTTACACTGTACAATATACAGAACACCAACTCACGCAACACTGCCAGACGACCAAGACATACAGACGATCATCAGGGACAAAGACACATGGGAGATACTAAATCGGTTAGTCGATGAGGTATCCACCCTCAAACAGCATGAATACAATAATACACGTACTCAACACCTGCCTCGGTACGTACACGGAACACGACATGGCACAGCAGCAGCAATGAAGGCACAGACACTGATGAGGTCTCCAGTATAGACTACAACTTACACATGAATTAGTCCAAATAATTAAGCCAGAATGCATACAAATTTATCAAAGGCTAAATAACTAAACGAGAATAGTTTAGGAACAACTAAATTATACATTAGACTGGCGAATGCTGCTGGGCTCGATGTTAATTCCGAGGCCTCCGCCCCTGACCTGTCATCGAGAATAGGTTTCTCTCCCCCACATACCACTATGCTGTCATCTTTTCACCTCTTCTTCAAATTATAGAATAGATTTAACTAACTAACACCACCCCACTTTTCCTATTTCCAAATTAGTTTTATTTTAATTAGAAACATTTTCCCTAAGTGATAATTAAATTCAATATAAATATAACAAACTTTTAGAATACACTTGTATTTCCGTTCCGCAATAACGACGGGAAAAGCTAATAGCAAAATAATGCATCACGTATTCTGATGCACTTCAAACTGGCAGATGGGCGTGTCCTCTGTTCGTCATTACGTTCAAACTAAATTTTAGAACGAAAGGGAAAGTGGAAATGCCCATAACTGCACATTTTTGAAATCATCTTGAAATGGTCTTTCCTTCAGATGAAAAATTCTTTATTTCCATATTTTGTTTTCATGAGCATGTCCCTTCAACGGGCCCTGCAGAAATTAGCTATTCGTTTGCGCCAAATCATCGCCACGGAGGGTAGCCATATCTGAAATGTCATATCCTACATCCGAATATCTATAATGAGATTTACATGTTGAATAGAGTGTGTGCGTGACGTAATTCGTAACTAATAATTTATATTTTCTGTCATATAGTTCAATAATTGTCACACTGCATCTACTGCCTGCCTGTTGAGGAATTGGGTTTTATGTACGATTCTTATTTATAGGGACATTTTCGGTATCCTGATATTTTATAATACATGGGTATATTACAAATTCGAGAATTTCTCAGCGATACATCACTTCGACAAGCGACGACCTTCGTCGAAAACTAGAAAGATGTGTGCATTTATTCCGTTATTAGGAACCAACAGTTTAAATTTCATAGAGTGGCTGAGACATAGACCCCTGTATTGGGAGAGTAGCGTCAACCTTTTACGTGTGGCTAGCCGTCAACCGCAGGCTACTACTGGTCAGCTGAGCGCGGGTAGGGCACGTCTGCCATGTTAAGCCTAAGTATGCATCAAAGTAAGTGGCATATTTCACATAACTAGCTGTTACTTTAGCATTTAGAGGTGTTGGAAATCTGTAGACTAATTGTGTATTAAATTAAGAGCTTCACATAGCATATTCCACTTTTAAATGGTGAAGAATTCCGCAGTGTTATGCAGTGAATTGTTATATTATGCCATTCGGAGGTAGCAAGCTTTTCCGCATTCGACAGGGAGAAAGGAATGCGAAAAGACGCGAATCGCACCTTCATCGCACTGGAAGAAAGTTGCATTTCCATATGAGAATGCAAAATTGTGTGAAGTAAGTAAATTTGTATTGAAATATCGAGTAAAATACGTTTAACTGTTCATATAGAGTAATCATATTAAAAACACACGACTACACCTACAACTTCCTTTTTAAAAAGAGTAAGAAACAACATAAAATCTAAAATGACTGACTCTATACCAACAAGTGGAGATGCCAAATTTAATCTCGTTTTAAAGAGTTAAACTTTTTGCCCATACTGTTAGTTGCTTGCGAACAATGTCGGCCGGACAAACATGTAAAAGAAAAGATTTCTTTCAAAGATATAAATACATGAAAATCTAACAATGTGCCGTATTTGACGACTTTCGTATTTATACTTACATATTACGAAAGTTTGGACGGTAAATGAAAGCGCGCATTAAATATATCTCCAAAAATTGAATTTTACGTAAGGTTTATTTTACTAAAGTACCCTGCAGTGCGATAACAACCCTTCCCAAAATGTTGGCTTGATTAGTGTCATGTGATATCACATGTAGGTTAGCACACAACACCTATCGATATTAGGCACTAGAATAATGGACAGCAAAATGTATTAATTACATATACTTTGATAAAAACCAATATTTTAGACATAAAAACATCATTTCTTAGCTGTCCCCGAATCTCTCAGTTTCAAAATAATATTGCGGCTTATTGCTGTGTCATAGCATTGCTATCGACATGGAGGTTATCAGACAGAAGATGCTGAATTTTTTGTCGATTATTTTGAACACAGACGTACAGACGAAGAAGGAACAAACGAGGCAGTCACGCTTGCAAGTGCAAACGTAAATGTAAGCGACGTAGAAAAAATAACTCCTGAGGACGAACAGTCTCTGCATTATCTAGCAGGAAGAAATATAAAGCAAATAAAGCAGAAATATTTGCTATTTGAGGTGTGTCTAAGATCACTTTCATCAAGAGAACACTCTGAATGTGAAGACGTACGTAGACTAACCGAACTAAAATATTACACAACTGAAGACAGTTTGTAATGTGTATCCGAGGAGCTATCTGACATTATTCAGACGACAGAAAAAGTATTTCGTGCGAATAAAAAACTGTTCCTGGAATGCAAAATGTCGCTACAAGCACTGGAGGAAGTTTCACATAAATCAAGAAATGAACTTCTTCAAAATATTGTCACAGTGTTGTGGAAAAAGTTGTGCGCGTATTTTGAACCACTAGAATATAATTATATTCTTCTGAGAAAATACAACCACCAGACAGAGAAGGATGCCACAGCAAAATGCGGTAGTAAAAGTATTCACATGAGAAATGCAGCGAAGGTATTTTAAGACGCCGTTACTATGTTGATGAATTACAAATTTCAAATTTTTTAGACAAATTGATATAATTTGTAATTTTTTATTCTTTTCCTTAAATGCGTAAATAACAAATAAAAAAAATAATAAAGAAGCTAACATGTAATTGACAGTATGCAAAGGTATTAAGTACCAGTACTTTAAATCATATATGTTAACTCAAACGACTTGAAGTCTCTCATCATTACAGCCCATATTACTTTTGACGAAAATTAGCACGAAACAATTTTACTACTAGTTCGCTTCAAAACGATTAAAAACTTTATTTGATTGTTTACATAACCCTCTGGCTACAATTGTGTACATAACTTTTACAGTGTCTAAGATGAATGAGAAACATTTTTTCTCAATTGCAACAACATGTATATGACTATGAGTGTTCAATCTTTTCACCGTGCACACTTACTGTCCACTGCAGAAGATCAGTATAAAAAATACCAAGTAGTCAGTGTTGCACTGCGCAGCAGCTTGTGAACTCGAAAGTTCACGCAAGTTGTAGGTTACATGTATTCCACTGTACAACTGGAAAGTAGTAGTAATTATTTTGCATGGCAACTATTGAATGATTAGTTTATTTAGTACCAAAGTTAGTGCTACAAAATTAATTATTTTAATCCATAAAAAGAAGCCTTGCTCTTCAGCATATGCAATTGTGTAGTATGCAAATGAATGTACACAAAAGCGTAAATCTTGCTTCTAAAATCATTAAAAACGCAACTTAATAGAAATGCAGCAAAATAATAATAATAATAATTTTCTTCCTCCAGAAAAAAATCGAGTCTGAAAGGGTTAACATACTGTCATACCATGTCGATGTACAGACCGATTCCCTTAATCATAAATGGTAACAGCGCCGCCCATAGACCTATTGGCGGTACTCTCCCAATACAGGACTCTACAAAGACACGGTTTACAGCGCTCCTTGAGGCAACCAACAGTGACTTGGCTGCCATATTTTTCTTATTCAAAACAACGCGAAAGAATGTCTGCTGTTTGTGTGCGGAGCGTTATTTGTCTGTGATATTATTGCCATATTAAATATTTCTGAATATTAGTGTGACAAATTATAGAGCAGACATGCCTGCAGTTTGTTCAGAGTTCAACTGCAGTAATCGGAGCGATAAAAAAATATTTCGTATTATAAGTAAGTAAAACTGAAACACGACACACGTTTGTTAAAGCGTGAGGAGTTGCAGTGCGAAATTTAATCTTGTTAAAGTTAAATGCAGGAAAGTAATTTGGTTTTCGACACTAGCAGGTATCTTTTAAAAGACAAGGAACTTACAAACATATGGGTTGTAAATATGAAGCGAGGGACATGGTTTCCTACTACAGCTAGTTAACTGTGTTCAGCTCCTTAATTTTCGCAGAGAAATATATGTATCAGACAAACAACCATAGGCGCCTTTTGTCGAAAGCAGTACCATGAAATGAATAAATTATTTATTTATTTATTGAAAATTCATTATTATTCAAGCATCAGATAATTTCCTAAAACGCTCGGGAATCGAAGCCACAACGACATATATCGTTCTGTACCGGTGTTAATTACTTATAAAATGTCTTTTTATGCAATTATCCTCGTTTGTATTGAACTGGTTTTTGAGGCTAATTGTACTCTGAAATATATAATTTCATCAGCAGTTACAGTTTGTTTACTTCTTTGTGTTCAGGTGTCACCTGTTAAATGGCGTTAATTTACGTCCAATTTGCGAGTAACAACTTATCATGAAAGTAAGGTCATTGTTTTGAGTACTCTTCGAATGTTGCCTTCTACGAAAGTTTATCCATATTTCGACTAAGATGGTGCTTGCTGCTGTCAGTGTACACGTAAATTAGCGATATCTACTGTTGTTTTTTTTTTTTTTTTTTTTTTTTCACACATGTCGTATCAATAGCCACTCTATGAAATTTAAACTCGTTGTTAGGAACGCTTCGCACCTCTTTGGACCAGTGTCACCAACCGTAGCGCTGTTTCGGCTACGCGTAGCGGAATTTTTTCTCTCTGTCGGCTTAGCGGTGGAATTTAAAAAATGTTATAAATGTTGTGGAATTTAAATTCCTTTGCTCAACACTGTAAATGTAAATTCCTGACTTAAAAAAAATATCGAATTAAGTAATACGTTACTCATAAAAGTAGAAATTTATAGACTAATACAATTTTAAAGTGTACCATACATATTGTATACAGTTTAATCCGAATGTTTCATATTATTTCTAATATTAATGATCTGATGACATATGAGACGCTTAAAGTTTAATATATCACGTATGCTGAAGTAAACTGCAATTTATTGCGAGATGATTACAGTTTAGCTACTATTAAATCAAATCAGTACAGCAAGTATTGTGAATTAGTGATTTGCGAAGAGTTACGTCCAATGTAAGACGCTAGAAATGACAGCTCAGTGCCAAAGAAAAGAAATGCGTTTAGTATTTCAGCCTTTTGTGTGTGTCATCTTCTGTACAATCCAGTATCGTATCGATCCGTTTATTCCTGTCAAGTCGGCACATAGAACTTCGTTTTAACGAACCACACGTGCCCTGCATATACTAATTTCGCGTTCATTACATTTTTACGTATGTTAGGTTTTGAATTCGTTTAAATTTATAGTGAATCATTCCATGCTTTCATAGTATTCTTCCCGTTACGTAATTTATGGGAAATAGGTCATATGTACGATTGACTTTATAATGGTAAGAATTAGTTATAGAAACCAGGTTCTAAAATGTAAGACGTATCCAGGGCAGATACAGACTCTGACCATAACTTATTGGTTATGAACTGCAGATTAAAACTTAAGAGACTGCAGAAAGGTAGAAAAGTTAGGAGATGGAACCTGGACAAATTGAAGGAACCAGAGGTGGTTGAGAGTTTCAGAGGGAGCATTAGGCAAGGATTGGCTGAAACGGGAAAAAGTAATACAGTAGAAGAAGAATGGGTAGTTCTGAGAGTTAGGGTAGAGAAGGCTGCACAGGATCATATAGGCAGAAGGACAAGGCCTAATAGAAATTCCTGGATGACACATGATATACTGAACTTAATTGATGAGAGGAGAAAATATAAAAATTCACCAAGTGAAACAGGAAGAAGGGAGTACAAACGTCTGAAAAATGAGATTGACAGAAAGTGCAGACAAGCTAAGCAGGAGTGGCTAGATGACAAATGCAGGGCCGTAGAAAAATCCATAACTAGGGGAAAAATAGATACTGCCTACAGGAAAATAAAAGAGATATTTGGAGACAAGAAAAGCAGCTGTATGAACATCAAGAACTCAGATGGAAAACCAGTACTAAGTAAAGACGGGAGAGCTGAACTGTGGAAGGATTATATAGAGGGCCAATACAAAGGAAAATCTTGAAGGCAGTATTCTAGAAATGGAAGACGAAGTGGAGGAAGATGATATAGGAGATATGATACTGCGAGAAGAATTTGACAGAGCGCTGAAGGGTTTGAGTCGAAACAAGGCCCCTGGAGTAGATGATGCGACAGCTTGCAGAAAGCTTCCAAGGATAAGTCAAAACCATTTCACGCAGAATGTTGCTGTCCTGCGTCCCTAAGATGCACAAACTCACTATTCATTAGATGCTCACTGTGTTTCCGCACATCATGGTGTGTAATAAATATTTTGGAATCTTTGGGTCATTGGGTAACAATAAGATGGCCATTGTAAATGTTGACAAATTTAATGTTAATTAGGAGTATGCATTGATTGTCTTAATAGCAAATGAGCATTTATTAATAACCAGCACGAAAAATGATTCTGTAACAGAAGAACAAAATGGTTATGAATCCCTATATAATATCTTTATTGCCATATATCGCTTATTGATATTACATGATGACTAGTTTCGACTCGTTAAAGAGTCATTATCAAATCTTAATTGCCCAGGCATGGTACAAATATACTTCAGATGAACCAACATCATAGTGGCAAGTTATAAATGATGTGCATATCATTTATAATTTGCCACTATGATGTTGGTTCATCTGAAGTATACTTGTTACCATGCCTGGGCAATTAAGATTTGACAATGACTCTTTAACAAGTCTAAACTAGTCATCATGTAAAATCAATAAGCTTTCTATGGCAATAAAGATCTCATACAGGGATTCATAACCATTACATTAAAGATCGCCTCCTATAAAACAACCTGAATGAGATGTCAGGTAATTAGAAGAAGAACAAAAGGCGAATACGTTCTAGCCAGAGTCAAAGATTCAAATAAGGAGAACAAACTTCACGACGTATTTGGCAGCTACAAAGAGTAAAAAAAAAAAAAAAAAAAAAAAAAAAAAAAAAAAAAAAAAAAAAAAAATCTTGATGCACTAGAGCAGTGAGCCCTGGGAGGGGTGCTTCTGTAATAGGAAGTACTTCTGAGTAGCGATGCAAGCATCCTAAACCTCAGTGACGTGAGGAACGTGGTTTGCTGTGTGATGCCGTACATGATGTCATGTATCACATTACATTACTTGACACAGTACCCATACAATACTACTACTATTACTTCTCCTACTTTCAACCTTGTAACTCTCGCTAGAACATGTTCGTCTTTTGTAGTAGTACAAAAATTTTTATCTCGTTGACTTTACCACAGTTGAGGATTTGTCGTAATCGTTAGCGGTTGGAATCACATCAGCTTCAAATTTTCTCCACAAAATAAATATATAAACGGCATCTTTACTATTATTTAACAATTTTTTTCTGAAAGTTTACTGCAATGAAAGAATAGACAACGAAACGGTAACTACTTGAACGTCCAACGGGTCTTAGCGTCTTCTAAATTTAGTGACACCTCATACCTTCCTATCTCGACAACGGATAATGATTATTGTAGTAAATAAATGGTTTTGACTTCATCTATCCTCCAACCTTCCTGCAAAATTCTAGCCGATTGTTACATTAGTAAAGCGTGGAAATAGTGTTCTTCAAAACACTCCAGGAAATAATTTGTTTCTTTGCATGTAAGATCCGAACGGTACACAAAAAAGTCGTGTGAGTAGATGACGATAATGTGTGGCCCAGCTGACATGTTTCCCAAAAAGAATTCATGGATTCGAATAAGTTGAATTTGCCTGAGCGCCAGCTCTGGTTTATTATTCAAACTATGCTTGTATGCTGTAAAGTATGTACAATAAGACAGCTCTTCTGATAGCGGCAGTAGAAGGTGCTGGTCTATTCTGAAACAAATATCCTGCACCTCGCATGTCTTCCTCAAATAATAGGAACCAAATACTAAGACAACCTGACTTTACTACGCACCTTACCCCCCATCCACGCCTCCGAAACTGCGGGCGGACATTCTATAAGTATTTGTTCTCTTTTTGGAGAACCTACTATCAAGAAGGCACCTGTGTAATGCTAACAGAACATAAAACGTCTCCACTGTGAATTAATATTTACTGTATTTCTTTCGGTAACCAAAGCTTACAAGCTTGTACACTACTTAAGTAATAGAGCCCAGTATGTTGTAATCGATTAGGAGTGTTCACCAGGGACTAGAGTATCATCAGAAGTGCCTCAGGGATAGGACAGTTCTTACTTTCTATCTATATAAATGATACAACGGACTGAGTGAGTTTCAGTCTGCGGCTGTTTGCTGATGATGCCATGGTGTACAGGTAGATGTCGTTATTGAATGACTGTAGCAGGATGCTGGATAATTTGGACCTATTTTACTAGGTGGTGTGAGAAATGACAGCTAGCTCTAAATGTAGAGGAATGTAAAGTAGCGCAAATGAGTAGGAGAAACAAACCAATACAGCATTAGTGGTGTGCTGCTTGACAGAGTCGCGCCAGTTAAATATCTATGCGTAATGCACAGCGATATGAAATGGAATAAGCATATAACGACAGTCGTGCGACGGCGAATGGTCGACTTCTGTTTAGTGGGAGAAGTGATTCAACTGTAAAGGAGACCGCAGATAAAACACTTGTGCGACACCGTCTTGAGTACTACGTAAGTGTTTGGGATTCCTGGGATCCCCACCAGATCGGTTTAAAGGAAGACATGGAAGCAATTCAGAGACGAGCGGCTAAGTTTGTTGCTGGTAGGTTAGATAAATAAGCGATATTCATTGAGACTGAAATGGGAATCGCTGGACGGAAGGCGACGTTCTTTCCCCGAAACACTATTGAAAAAATTTACAGGGCCGGAATTTGAAGCGGAATTCTCGAAAGATTCTACCGACGGCAAACTACATTTCACGTTAAGACCGAGTAGATAAGACAACATAGATTAGGGCTCCTACAGATGAATATAAGTATGGAGGGGGTGGAACAGGAAATAAAGTAACTTGTAATGGCAATAGGTACCTACCGACACGCACCTTTGGGTGGAATGCGGAGTATAGGCCAGTCAAATCGTTCAAAAACAGGGGCTAAAAACGGAAATCGTGATGTAGTTCTAATTTTTTGATATGTTGTTAGGACCAGTTAGAGTAGTATGAAACCAAGTTTGCAGCTTCGAAAACCCTGTGCTTCCCAAGTAATAAGTGAAAAACTCCGAAATTTTCGGACTTTTTTTTTAGATTTTGCCTTCTGACGCATAAACTATGAGTTTTACGATGTTAGTAGTTATTACCCTTTCCAAAGTACATAGAATATGTAACAATTTACGCCTAACCGCAGCGTTATGCGTCCAATAGTTTTCTAGGTATGAAGCGTCAAAACGGGCTTATTTTTACCAAAAATGAAAATTTTAAGTTTTGCTCTGATTTCGAGCTGAGTATTGGCATAACCGCTCATCCTGCGAGAATAGACATGGGAATTGAAGTTGTAGCAAATTTTTTTAGCTTTAAAATAAGCACAAGATGAAGTGTCTGGAGCGAGAAGTTCTCTTCAACTTGTCAAAAAGCGGAAAGTCAGGAAACTGAAATTTTTGAAGAAATGAGCCTAAACACTAATGACAAATTGTGGGCATTCAGCGAAAGGTTCGATTGTATGTTTACATGAAACTCGAGTTTATAAAAATTGTAACGACCTGTGGTGCAGTATTATCGAATGACTGTACTTATTAAGAGAATCATTCAGGCAGAGAGGATGGGGGATTAGGAGCTACACTTGGATACAATAAGCAAAATGCTTCCTTTCTTTCACTCAGCGGGCCATTTTTTACGCCAAAAGTGCTCGTCTATATTTACAGGATATGAGTGACCTACAACACCGAATAGGCCCAGAGGAATTTACTGTTTTCAGTAGAGGAGACTTCACGATTCGCAGATCTCATACATTTTGGTCAGGGCTGTGCACAAATTTAACTATCGAACAGGTTATAATGAGATCAGTGCAGAGCCAGGGAGGATTAACTCACGGCCGTGGTATATCCGGCAGTGTGCTTTCGCGGTGGACAGGAGGAATGGTGTACATGTTAAACCTGTGCGAAGAGCTGGAACGTTTTTGGGACATTTCTTCTGTAACATCAGAACAACACGTTGACATGAGGTCAGCACAGATGATACGAGACACTGCTGACTTGGAAAAACTTAATAAATTGTTCAGTATCCATCATCCATTTCCATCTACAGACAGAATACTATCCATCAGCAGCGGAATCGTGGGAGGTGCTGAAATAAATTGCCACCTAGCTCAGGAAAAAGGCATTGAAGGGGTCAAGAAAATAACTGGCAGCTCGTTTGGCAAAGTACTTTCAAAAGAAAAGACAAAGTTGTAACTTTGTCGACAATCACGAACTCCATTAAAGTACACAAGAAGCGTGTCGATGTTAATCCACTCACCATTTTTCAAAGGATGTGTATCACAAAGTCGGACAGTGACCTGAAAGAGCATTTTAAGTTCGAACTGGCCCCTTATCCACTGTCATTGTTCAAGAGGGGATGCGTAAGGGAGCGAAGTCAACTTTTTATGCCGCTTTCGCACCACTTTCACAAAACATTTCTCTTGGAACCAGGACATTTGTAGTTGTCGATGGGGGATACCTTCTCCACAAGGCTATCTGGCAGAGAAACGACTCGATGAAGGCTATAGTTGCTACCTACATTACCTACACTTTAAACAACTTTGGTAGGAACGTAGCAGTGGTGTTTGATGGATATCCTGAAGATGGAGCCGTCAGGAGTACTAAAACTGCAGAACGATTGCGCCGCTGCGCTGCCCTTTCTTGCAATGAGATCGTATTTGACTCTTCAACCATCATCGAAATGCCACAGGAGAACGTGTTAGCCAACAACTCAAACAAAAGACGTCTCATTGACCAACTGTGCTCTGCGTTTGAACTCGAGGGCATTGAAACTAAGAGAGCAGCAGAAGACGCAGACCGCGACATTATCTGCACTGCCCTCGATAAAAGCGTATCCTACGAGAACATGATCGTGGTTGGGAAGGACGGGGACTTATTCGTTCTCCTTTGCGGCTTGGACTCTACCGTCCGAAATGTTTATTTCCAGAAAAACAATAGAGGCGAGTCAAGTGGTACTCAGTTTTCCACTACTTCTTTCTTTCGAGGAGAAATAGAATTGCCCTCCGAATTTGAACTCTTCCTACATGCATTTAGCGGATGTGACACAACTTCCGCTCTTTTCTGGCAAGGAAAAACAAAATTATGGAGTGTTCTTCGAAGGTATAAGTACCTGATTGACCTGGCCGCTGTGTTTCTGTTGCTAGATACTAGTCATGAAACTATAGCTGATGTTGGAGTAAAGTGCCTTATCGCTCTGTATGGAGGGGACACATCCTTCGACAACCTACATGGCCTTCGATTCCGCCTGTTCGTCAAGTCAGCAGCCAATGCGAAGGTGAACCTAGGACGTTTGCCCCCGACCAAAGAAGCTGCTGTCTTCCATTCCTTCCGCACAAATCACCAAGTGCAAACATGGTTGGGAGTGGCGAAGGATATCACACAGTGGGGTTGGTCGAAGAGCTCGGTTGGTCTATTACCAGTAACAACATTATGTGAACTAGGCCCACCTAAACGTCTCAGATTGCTCTCATGTAAGTGCAAGAAGGGATGCATGGGAGCCGGGCTTCTGTGCTCAGCTTTGTGCACTCACTGCTCTGGTACCACCTGCTGCAACGTTACTACGAGTCTGATCAACGAGGATGAAGACGATTACGATGATATCCCGCCTTCGGACGAACAGCCAGGAATGGATGCAGCACCGCAGGAGCCTCCTTATGCCCTAGAACACGACTGTGAGCAACCAGGACCTTCTAAGAAACCATAACAGTGAGAGTTTTCAGTTATTGAAATATATGTTTGTTATTACACAATTCCATTTCTTTAAAGATAGTGGTATACATTTTTATTTCTTTGTATCCCCAAAATTTGTCATTAGTGTTTAGGCTCATTTCTTCAAAAATTTCAGTTTCCTGACTTTCCGTTTCTTTTACAATTTGAAGAGAACTACTTGCTCTAGAGAGTTCATCTTGTGCTTATTTTAAAGCTAATATAATTTACTACAAAATCAATTCACATGTCTATTCTCGCAGGATGAGCGGTTATGCCAATATTCAGCTCGAAATCAGAGCAAAACTTAAAATTTTCATTTTTGGTAAAAATAAGCCCATTTTTGACGCTTCATATCTAGAAAACTATTGGACGTATAACGCTGTGGTTGGGCTTAAATTGTTACATATTCTCTGTACTTTGGAAATGGTAAGAACTACTAACATCGTAAAACTAATAGTTTATGCGTCAGAAGGCAAAATCTAAAAAAAGTCCGAAAATTTCGGAGCTTTTCACTTATAACTTGGGAAGCACAGGGTTTTCGAAGCTGCAAACTTGGTTTCATACTACTCTAACTGGTTCTAACAACATATCAAAAAATTAGAACTACATCACGATTTGCGTTTTCAATGTCTAATTTGACTGGCCTAGTAAGTATGTTGGTAAAGATATGGAAGCGGTGTCTTTGGTGCTGTGGTGAAGATTATGCTTGCATTATTGATCTGGCAGTGTTATCTATCAATAAAATAACGTCCCAAATAATAGAATACCTCATAGAAACGTCTGTGTTGCGCATGAAATATATGACATAAAAAACAATAGTTCGATCAAAAGTTTTAAAACGCACATTTTTATGTTTAGTGCACTGTATGAAAACAGAAAACACTGAGTTTTAATTCTGCCGAATCTGAATTCATAATATGGTACTGAAAGGGTTAAATTGTTGTATAAGCATTCCAAAAAATTATGTTTAACCTTGTATTGGGTGTTTCTCGTCAATTGTCAGGCTTGAGGCTAGATTACTGAAAACAGGTTTGTCCTGAGACAACGGATCCAACGTATTCCATATTTCTCATGCCACTCTGCACTAAGTCTGTTCCATAAAAACATTTTGCTTACAATTTTTAGAATATATAATTTGTGAGTCATAGTTGACTCCCTAATACAAAACGCAAGAAAAACTTTTTCCTGGTAGACAACACAGCCCCGTATCGTTGAACAAAGTTGCTGCGGACAGATTATAGTAGAATATGGCAGATGTACCATCGAAAATCGGAACTATACCCTACTTAGAAGTTTTTTTGTGGATTTCTGAAAACTGCAATTCTACTTCTTGACTCTACCTCTTCATTTGTAATACGTTTCATTCTACCTCTTGATTCGTAATACGTTTCATTCAACCACCTTTAACATTTACCGACGCACATTCTCGTATGTGATGTAACCTCATAGTCTGGCAGAAACATTACAACGAGGTTTTTGTTACGATGAGAAACACATTAGGGTCTAGCTACAGCGAACAATTAACTGCCCACACAAAGTTATTCTGCTAACTTATAACAAACGACACTCTGTATCGTGGCTGGGAGTTTTTAATTAACGAGTAAGACCCACCACGTAATTATTAAATCAGCGATATCTTCAGGATCAGAAATTACATGATGCAGAGAAGTTGAAACATGGCGGTACAGCCCCGACTGCGCGCGTAATTAAAATTTAAGACAGACCGTTGCGCAGTTGTATTAGGTTTCATTCCGTCAAAGCTTTGGAAATTTAATTAGAGAACTGAATAGCTGGGGAATAAAGTGTCGTTTCTGCGGCGGGCTCGGCTGAAAGCGATACGGTGCGCGGCCGTAGCCGAACCTGCGGAAGATCCCCGCTGTGGCGGGGGCAATGGTGGGTTGTGAGGTGGGGGTTGGGAGTGGGGGGGGGGGGGAGGGGGTGGAAACTCGAGCACATCCGAAGTAGGCGCGAACCAGAGTTTCACCGAGTAATTGTGCTGCTAACCGGCCCGGCTCCGAACGGAAACTGGCTGGAGTTTCAGAGCATCATACCTCTGTTTCGAAGTAATCTGAGTAGGTAGCATATGACTCGGGCGACAAGAGAATTAAAAGGTGGTAGGGTGCAAAATTTTTTTGCCAATTTAGTTCAATGGCTGCGTAAATGTTACCGAGAACAATTCTTCCAAGTCGTACACATTCAAAGACTCTGAGTCCTACTATGCACGCCAATTAAAAATCGCTCTGGCGTGTTGTACAGCCTACTTTAGTTTTTCCTGTAGATAAGGTGAAGCATTGAATTAAAGATTAGATTAGATTAGCATTTCTTCCATACATCATATATACGACTTTTCGTAATGATGTGGAACGTGTCAGTCAATGTTGTCTACACTTGACAATCAATATTTTAAGGATTTTTTATTTCATTTTTTGTTGTTTTTTTTTTGTATTTTTTTGTTTTTACTTTTTTAAGTTTTATCTAAAAATTCATCTACATTGTAGAAGGAGTTGCCATTCAGAAATTTCTTTTTAAATACTAGTTGGCTATCTGTCAGACTTTGGATGCTACTTGGTAAGTGACCAAAGACTTTTGTAGCAGCATAATTCACCCCTTTCTGAGCCATAGATTTAACCTTGAATAGTGAATATCATCCTTTCTCCTAGTGTTGCAGCTATTCACACTGCTATTACTTTTGAATAGGGTCGGATTGTTAATAACAAATTTCATGAGTATAGTGTATATAGTACATATGTATAGTGAAGCTACAGTGAAGATCCCTAGATCCCTAAATAAATGTCTGCAAGATGCTCTTGGGTGGGCTCCATCAATTATTCTAATTACACGCTTTCGTGCAATGAATACTTTTTTACTCAATGTTGAATTCCCCAGAATATGATCCCATATGAAAGCAATGAATTAAAATAAGCGTGGTAAGCTAATTTACTGAAATGTGTATCACCAAATTATGCAATGACTCTGATAGCATAAGTAGCTTAACTCCAACGTTTCAGGAGATCTTCAATATGTTCCTTCCAATTCAGTCCCTCGTCAATGCAAACACCTAATAATTTTGAATATTCTACCTTAAAATTTGTGCTGCGGCCGAGCAAAAATTTCAATTCAATGCTTCACCTTTAATGTCTTGGCCATTTTCGAGGCGCAAAACAGACTCTGGGTATGTAAATTTATAATTACCATGATATTTGTATCACCCTGAGGTAAGAGGCAGGAATGTTCCGATATGTCCATTGCCGAGGTGCTATACCAATGCATGGACAGCCTTGGTAGTTGTGGCATTATTTCTTGGAACACAGAAGCTGAATTAGAGTTTGTGACGTGGAGGTAAGACGTACTGAGACTATTCCGAAGCGCCTTAATAGCTAGTGTTGCGGTGGTCTAGTGCAGCGGGGCCCTGTGGCTCAGCACGCCCAGTCAGAGGGCTGAACGCGATCAGTATTGAAAAAACCTGAGCCACGAACGCATCGAACAACAACAAACACGATCAGAAAAAAAAGGGGGAAGAAGAAGATGCCCGAGTAGTAAGCATGGAGGTCCGGGTTCGATTCCCGGCCGCAGCGCCAATTTTAATTCAATCCTTCACCTTTAACGTTAATGTCTTTGACATTTTCGAGACACAAATCAGTCTCTGGACATAAAAATGTATAATGATATTTTCGTGTAGTGTTAAGGGCTTTTGGTAAATTATAAAAATATGACTACATAAAATTTAATATGTAAATTGTAATAATATAATATGCAATATTGAATAAAATAATCCAAAATTTAAAATCCAAAAATAACATTACATTACACACTACCCTCCATAAGTTTTGAAACACCTAGTAATTATAGACAATGGAAAGGAAATAAAGTATAAAATGCATTTTGTTGTTTTCCAAATGTTCATTAAGCTCAAATACTACACAGGAAAATGCAAAAATTAAATTCTCGATTGCTCAAAATAGGCACCCTCGCCTTTCATAACTTTCTTGCACACCCTCAGCATGTTGTGCGTCAGTTTTGCCCAGGATTCAGTGGGAATTAATCTCCATTCTTGCTGCAGGATCTCTGTTTTCGGATCCTCCTTTCCAATTCTTTCCATAGCAACTCGATTGTGTTACAATCAGAGGATTGGAGTGGCCATTCCCGTTTTTCAGTGTTTTGCGAACGTCTAGAGACTTCACATCTGACACAAACGACGCGTTTCGGGTCGTTGTCTTGCTGTAAGTGAAACCCTTTCCACATCAAAAGCAAACCACATGTCTTAGAATATCGCTGGCGAATGGCATGATAATCCTTTTCGTTAATTTTTCTATCTGTTTCTACCAAATCTCCGACATTATTCCCTCCAAAGGATCCCCATACAATCCCGGAACACCCTCCTTGCAAAATGCAATCTAGATGTCTTAGCATATCGCTGGCGAATGGCATGATAATCCTTTTGGTCAATTTTTCTATCTGTTTTCACCAAATCTCCGACTTTATTCGCTCCAAAGGACCCCGTGCAATCCCGGAAGCCCCTCCATGATTTGAAATTGGAATTACGCACTGAGAATACAAGCATACATGGGGTAAACGGTATACAAATTGACGGCGTTTACTACCGCATATTTCAAACTTGGATTCATCAGTGAATAAGATTCTTTAGCAATCCACCGCTGTGCAATGTTGGTGTGTCTTAACCCATTGAAGGCTTTTCTTCTTCTTAACAGGCTGTGACAGTGGTTTCCTTGTTGTTACATAACCTAGGAAGTTGTTGTCTGCCAGGCGTCGTCTCACTATTGACTCCTCACTGGCGTATCCCTGGTTGCGTTTACTTACTCAGTCAATTCAAGAACAGTTTTTTATCTGTTACGTTTACTGGTCACTACCAAATACTTTTCCCGGCGTTCTGATATTTTCCTGGGTGCTCCAGAACGAGGACGATCTTAATAGCAGTATCTCGATACCGAAGTATGGATTTGAAAACTCCGCTAATGGAAATCTTCACTTTCTTTGCTATTTGCCAGACGCTATTGCTTTCTTGGTGCAAAGTGATTACCACTACCAGTGATCTATAAGGAGTCTGGCACTTTGGGGCCATTTTTAGTTACTTTCGCGGCGTGTTATACCTTTATGCAAGCGCAACGAAGTGAACAGAACTGTAAACAACGTACCTTTACATAGTCATGCGGTATACTCGCGCACCTGGCGTGTTTAGTAGCACTGCTTCGACAGATTAAGTCGGTTTACATAAAACGGAGCAATACACTAGTTCCAATATACATGTACATGTATAGTAATGAAGTGTACAGTACTGTGTCATTATTAACCGTTCTTTGAGCTTACTATTCCGTATTCTAACCAATAACTCACATAGACAATTTCCCTCTTGGTCCGTTGCAATACACAGCGTGGTGTTTCCAAACTTATGGAGGGCAGTGTATAAAATTTTTGCATATTTTATTTCTTCTTTATATTATTTATATATTAATTTTTTGTCTAAAATACTTGGAAAACTCAACCGTAAAGCCGGCCAGAGAACGTTTATTTCTACAATTACCTTTATTTTTCAGCATTTTGGAAAACCTTTTCAAAGAAATACAATTAAGGCAAATTATCATATATTCGGTGGGGGGGGGGGGAGATCTCTCTCTCTCTCTCTCTCTCTCTCTCTCTCTCTCTCTATATATATATATATATATATATATATATATATATATATATATATATTGCTGTTCGTTTGTCTCGCTAAAACTCGAGAACGGCTCAGCCGATTAGGCTAATTTTAGTCTTGAAATATTCGTGTAAGTCCAGGGAAGGTTTAAACGGTGATAAAATATGGAAATGTTGTCCGGAAAAGAGAAAAATCGGGAAAAACTAAAACAGCATTTCCAGTCAGCTATCAATACCGTTCGTCCAATTGCGATAAAATTTTGTACATTTCATGTTGAAAGCAAGAGGAAGATTCGCATCAAATAAAAATTTGGAAACGTCACCCGATTTTTTTGTGCAACTAGGACCGGTGCTTCTGTTGTTCTGCTGTTCCATCCACTTTTGCAAAAGGGATACGGTATTTTTAAAGTTAATTATAACTTCTGAAAAATATTTAAGAAGTCAGAGTAAAAATAGCTTTTCCAGAAATTATTGTTTAATATTTCGCTGTATATACTTCAAATCAAAAAATATTTTAAATTACACACTTTCTAAAGTATCTTATCCGCTACTTCAGCGCTCAAGCTATCTCCACACCATATTTCATCTCAATAGATTCAGTGGTTTATAAAATCGGTTCAGCCGTTCTCGAGTCTTTGCGGAACTAACGAACAGCAATTCATTATATCGTTGACAGTTCATATACGGGTTCAGATAATGTAAAATAAACTTTACTCTTTCGAAGTACAGCAACCAAGTTATTATTTTACATAAGGAGGTTAGAATTATTTTAACCTCCTTGATTTTACATGTTTTAAATCAAAATTCTCCTCGCAATTTTTTGCATATTTCATCACCATTTAAACCTTCTCTGAAGTTCCATGAATGTGACATGAACATTATACTGGACAGGTGTTCGTGATTTGCCAACACTTTCCGTCCACTATCGAGCCGATACTAAGACTAAGACTATCTCATGATGCCTTTATAAAGCTTAAAATCTGTTTGTGTGTTGTGGATGTTGAACCTATCGTTAAATCAGACAGCAAATTATTCATTAACACAGCAATTTGGTTTAATTATGGCCCTGATACTGTTAAACAAGAAACAATGCATTTAACTGATTATGTGCGCAACGGATATTTTGGACACAAAACAACTGGGACAAGTCACCATTTGAAACAGACACTGACTATACTCAAAAATTTTGACTGCGAGAAAGATGTTAAAAAAAAAACACAGATCACTTTCTTAATGCTTGACTGTGAGAATTTTATGCAGATCAGTTTCTGATTATTGAAATTTAATATCATAGTCAATTAACTATCATTTACTATGGCACCAATAACGAAATCTGTTCAACAATATTATTAAAATCAATACTGCACTTTAAATCCACTAATAACTAATTATTAAATGAAGGAAGTAGGTTAATTTTCTAACTACGTAAATGAAACAGGAAAGAAAGGTCAAGTTACTTATTATTAATAATCAGCATTACATTACCTACATAATACAACTTCTGACTTGCTGGCAAAGCAGCCTCTGCTCTACATCGGAGCCATACACACAACTCAACCGCTCTCTAAGCGAGCTGAACCACAAGTGCTACTCTCTCTCAGTGCGAGCTACAATGCTATGTGATACATGATCTTTGCCAGAGATGAAACTTTCAGACTTAAGTAAACATATCGATACACACAGTGGAAGCGATATTATACATTTTCTTGCAAGCAAGTTACTCGATACAAAACAGGAGGCACAATATTGGACATTTTCTTACAAAAATAATTTTTTATGGACACGTTTCATCACCCCCCTCCTACCTATTAAAATTTTGTAGGGTGGGTGATGCCAATGGCATTGCCTAGCCAGCAAAATTACTGAATTTCAAGTCCAAAATCCATAAATGACACCCAAAATATAACATGAAAAATATAAAAACCTGATAATCAGTTTTATACAAGATATTCAAGTTCAAAACATCAGATGGAGTTCATAGAAAATTTTAAAAAAATGTGACAGTCATAAATACATGCAATTTTACAGAACAGTACCATCAAAAGTCATGCATGGAGTGGTACAGGATGTGACAGACATAAGCAAATGTCAAAATTTACAGAACATCAGCAATAAATGGAATATATGACAAATATACATAATGGTAAATATAAGTATATATAGAGTTTCAGAGAACATAGTTTGACAAATAATATAGTGGAGAAAATGAGATAGCTAGAAGTAATACACAAATGGAAAAATTACAATAATAAACATGAACATATAAAAGTTTTACAAAAGATAGTTTAACTAATGTCATCATTGTTTTGTTTTTTCGAGAAAATAAGGTAATTACAAGTAATACACAGTAGTGTAAGTCCCATGCGTCTAAATTTTGTTACAGAGATCAGTATTTTTTTTTTAACATAAAATGAACATTCGTATCTTGTGCACAATGTAGTCTTTGTAAATTTTTAGTGCACTTATTATAAGATAAAGTGTCAGTTTTGTATTCTGTGATGCATTTAATATGGCATACTTTCATGGATGCTAGAACATACATGTAAAATTTTTGACTACATAGGTTTCTGATCATGTACAAAATAATGTCACTGCTTCGGCACGATAGGATTTCAATATAACGTTTGTCAATCGAATAGGCACAATGACATTTCAGACTAAAGGGTATTGACTCATTATAGTTCTGAAAGCATATGTATCTATAAAGAGCACAATTTTATTTTGGTCACTGAATGTAAAAGAACCATGAAATGTACCTAAATACTGGTAATGAACCTGTGGACAACGTTTGCAATGGGAGGCACTGAATAGTATAAGCACACGAATAGCACATTAGCTCCTAACATTCATTTTAGGTCTGCACACGATTAGCCAATTATCCCCTAACATTCATTTTAGGTCTGTACACGAACACAAAACACTGTAAGATTACACCACACTGTAGGCGAGCTGGCTGGTTGCATTGAAGCTGAAGTCATGGGGAAAAGGTTCTGATGTATTCCTCCATGCAATTCGACAACCAAGTGTGCTCCAACCAACGGAGCTATTTAGCAGACTGCATCAGCATAGCCAAAATTAGAGCAAAATGGTGGTGGTTGACCAAGGCTGCAATGGACAGTACTATGTGGCCAAAAATCATCCAACAAACATCTTCATTAAAAGGCCCAAAATCAGTGGTGTATAATAACACGTCCATTGTTCTGTGTGCATTATGGAATCTCGTGTGCGAAATCGCCAGTTCCCATGCGTGTCCAAAGTACATGAAATAAAGCATTTTACACACAAATTAGTAACATAGTCATGATATTTCAGCTTACACTGAAAGAAAAGTCATTGATTAGTACATGTCTATACTTTGCCCCAAATTCAAGTGGTACAGATGGGGTCATGGTATTAAACCATATTTTTACATTACAAGTAGGGTCTTGAAGACGGATACATTTGAATACTAATGAGTAATTTAATTCTTATACTAGAGTATCTAAAAAATTAGTGTCATTTCATATAGACATAAGGCTTTACATACTATGTACATATTACTTTACAAACACATAATCGTATGAAATACATTCAGGGTGCTTGTCATCAATTTGGCATTAGGTCATGTAAAGTAAATTTGTTGTCATAATTAGAGCGATTAACGTGAAGCCACTTCAAATAACTTAACATTCAAATTACCACTAGTCAATTCAATTGACATACATCACTATGGTGGGGATTGCATTATCACCAAATTATAACAATTAAATTACATATGTTGCCATGGCCAGGCTTTTAATTTAGCTATACATTTCATTGCCTTAAGGTATAACACATCAGGGAAAATTCATGAGAATATCAAAAGAGGTTCAAGTCATCAGGTCATGTCTGTGTCTGAGTCAACAGTAGGGTCAAACAAAACAATTAAGGCAAATTTTGGCACAGTAATAGATGTACATCACAGTAAATCATCCGATAACATAAACACAGACGTAACAATTTGTTAGGCATAGCTGCAGATTTTCTCAAGTTTTTCATTTAATTTCTGAGATTGTTTCTCAAGTTTTTCACCTTGTTTCTCAAGTTTTTCACCTAATTTCTGAGATTCCTGAGATTGTAATTGACTATTCTCATTTAATTTAGAGAGCTGTGACAATACAATTTGCATGAAATCATTTGGTAATACGTTTTCCATAGCCGTCGCACAAGTATTTTTTGTAGCAGAGCTAGGCGGAACCGATGCATTATTTTCCGCAACCACGTTACAAGAATCGGAATTCTGTATTGTCGAATCCTGTACGGTATCATTATCCATATTGTCTATTCCTGAACTAATCTGTTCCGCGTTTTCGGACATGGTATTTACTGTCGTATTTGTATCAGTGCAGTGAGGAGACTCTTGTAAAAATTCAGCTTCTCTCCTTGCATCATTCAAGGTCTCATTTTCGGAAGCAGATTTAGCATCAGCGCGGACTCTCCTATTCTTCGACATTGTTAACAGAATTTTGCAGTAAAGTGACCAATAATATTTATTTTCACCTACTGCAAATTTTTTGAAAATTACACACAGTAATTATGAGAGAACAATAGGCTGAATCGGGCTAGTGCAACATACAGTCACAATCGAAATTACGCGAACTGTTAATTATCACACGAGTTCCGCGGTACTAGGACTTTCATCAAAGACAATATAACATTAGACAATATAAAAGAGAGACTTGTTCAGTAGTAATGCAATTATTTGTATATTCAATTAATCTACTATAAACAATGCTACACACTATCAAGAATGGTAAGTAACAAACTACAGAAACAATAACTATGCTACTGTTGCTGTAACAAAGGATGGTGCTACAAAAATTAAATTAAGAGCCAAAATATAAGTTGGTTAGTGGAAAAGACAAACCAACTTAAATAAGGCTACGTATCTAACTACATCACAATCCTGTTTGTGAACTATCCTGGCAGAAAGGGCGCCAGATAAAAGCTGTGCGTGCGTTGTGGATGTTGAACCTATCGTTAAATCAGACAGCAAATTGTTCATTAACACAGCAATTTGGTTTAATTATGGCCCTGATACTGTTAAACAAGAAACAATGCATTTAACTGATTATGTGCGCAACGGATATTTTGGACACAAAACAACTGGGACAAGTCACCATTTGAAACAGACACTGACTATACTCAAAAATTTTGACTGCGAGAAAGATATTAAAAAAAAAAAAAAACACAGATCACTTTCTTAATGCTTGACTGTGAGAATTTTATGCAGATCAGTTTCTGATTATTGAAATTTAATATCATAGTCAATTAACTATCATTTACTATGGCACCAATAACGAAATCTGTTCAACAATATTATTAAAATCAATACTGCACTTTAAATCCACTAATAACTAATTATTAAATGAAGGAAGTAGGTTAATTTTCTAACTACGTAAATGAAACAGGAAAGAAAGGTCAAGTTACTTATTATTAATAATCAGCATTACATTACCTACATAATACAACTTCTGACTTGCTGGCAAAGCAGCCTCTGCTCTACATCGGAGCCATACACACAACTCAACCGCTCTCTAAGCGAGCTGAACCACAAGTGCTACTCTCTCTCTCAGTGCGAGCTACAATGCTATGCGATACATGATCTTTGCCAGAGATGAAACTTTACAGACTTAAGTAAACATATCGATACACACAGTAGAAGCGATATTATACATTTTCTTGCAAGCAAGTCACTCGATACAAAACAGGAGGCACAATATTGGACATTTTCTTACAAAAATAATTTTTTATGGACACGTTTCAAGCTACTGGGTCTAAAAAACATTTTATTTAAATTAATATGGTTTATATTAAAAGTTAAATGATACGAATTTCACTGGGTCATCTAGTTCAGAAATATACGAACAAAGACCAATAATCAGGTATCGTTAGCATTGTTAATGATTAATGATTCTTCATAAAATGTATTTTGATACGATAGTTCATAGGTATGTACATGAAATATCAGTCTCAAACCGTTTTCGAACTTCCATTAAATGACTCACATCATAAGAATATGCCGATAGCGCCACACGAACAATTATATTTTTAGAAGTGTGTACCAGCTTTCTCAGTCTAAATATCGAAAAAATTTCAAACAAAAATTACTCCTTCTGAACAACTTTTCCTTGAAAATTCTTTCAACACGACGCATAATCTCCGAGGTAGGCGTAGTGTCGCCCTCTAGTGGCGTCTGGTTTTGACGGCAGAGGAGGGTTCTGTCGCTGGCGGCAAAGTGACGGACAATTTCTTTTTTTCCCCTTTTTAACACCCTTGGCCTCTCGTTCTGGGACAACCAAATCTCGAAAGCTTTTTTTTTAGACTGTCCCCTGCCTCTCGTCCTGGGGTGCATCCAAATCTCAAAAATTATTTTCTTATAGTGAAAGGCAGGCGTCGTTTTGTTTTGCGCCGCCCTGGGCTTCTACAGCGTTAGACCTTCACGGCGGCATACATATATTCTGTAAAATTTGGCTTCCTAAAAACAGGAAAGCATATTGAAAGACACACAGACGGATTCAATTCTGTGTTATCATTAAAAAGGTACGGTGGGAGATATGGAAAGAGGGAACACAGTTGTAGATATTTTTTCTCATATTGTATGTTCTCGTTAAGAATTTTCGGCTCATATGATTAAAATAACATTTTCTGCATTGAAAGAGAAGTACAACTATAAGAGTGAGCATGAATCTGCGTATTTAAGTAAAGTAAAATTGCAATTGTACTGACTAAATCAGGAACTGAAACCGCTGCGTTTTAGCCGCCATATTTACTGCACTAGAAAATCCGCTTCTGGCTATAGCATGTAAACACGATAGCGGAAAACGGTTAACGAAATTCGCTTTTCGTCTTCCAGAAGATGTGTTGCATGTAAACGTAGTGAACATTTTCTTCAACTTCTTCTTCTTCTAACAACTGGTTAATGCTCTCAGGATGGAGTATGATCATCTCACCCAGAAATATTGACCCGATAACGACGGGTCATTCTGAGAATGATGTCGCCGCGGTGGCGTAGCCGAGCGGTCTAAAGCGTGTCGCTGCGGAGCGCGCGGTTGCTCGCCGTGGAGGTTCGAGTCCTTCCTGGGGCATGGGTGTGTGTGTTTGTCCTTAGATTAGTTTACCTAGGTTTAAGTAGTTTGTAAGCTACGGACTGATGACCACACAGTTTGGTTCGATAGATCTACAAACATTTGAACATTTTTTGAGAATGATGTCAACAATCTAACGTTGAGAAAATGCCCATTCTACCTCGAGAGCTGTTCGGAAGTTTTGGAGACTGATTGGTAGGAGCTGACATGGTGCTGTCCTTCTCCAAATTGCTTCTTAATCATACCCTATGGGATTCATATCAAAAGAGCGCGGGCCACATACTACATGCGACCGTTTCCAAGCTAGCGTCCACCACCCGTGCTCTATGAAGTCGATCATCATTGTCCATCAGCATGACGTCAGGACCCGCAGCATCTCCCATGAACAGCACATGAAGCTCCAAAATCTTGTTACGATACTGACAGCGGCTAAACCTTGTCGACCCTGCCGTGAAATTTCATGAAGAGGTCTTTGGGTCGTCTACAAAGTATAAGGAATAGGTCTCTTTCCAATGTGTGTCGATCTCGAGTCGTGTTCCTCGTTTCCTCCAGATGTGAATCCATCTAGAATCATTCTCCAAACGCATCGGCACTCAAATGTAACAAGAAAAATTGCTCTCTGTTAGATCGTCAAGGTAGCATGTTGATCACTTGAAACATTCATTTCTCTGAAGAGGCATCAAGAATGAGAGGTACAGCTACAGAAGATCATCGACATTTTATTTATTTATTTTTCGTACGACATACGTCGGTAAAACTCATAACTTTATAAAGTATTTAATTACAAAAAAGACATTGAATATAATCATTTGCCTCCCTTGCTGCAGCTAGAAAATAGGTGAAGGATCCCTTGTAGGGTCGGACTGGACACTAATCCACTATGTTCTGGATCGTTTGCCTTTCACTACCGCAGTCTCAATTTGGCGTTGGCATCTTTCGCCATTTGTTGAGGGCGTCAGCGCTTCTTCCATGGCCAGTACGTAGCCGGACGCGGTGGCCGAGGGGGCGTTGTTTACATCCTCGCTGCGGCCGGTCGCGTGCTATTCGTGTGTGGTGAGTTGGACGCTCTTGCGGCGAAGTAATAGCTGTAGGTAGAAATGAATAGAACATAAAATGACGGAACCCCTTAGACGAGATACTTTGAAGTTCACATTCGATGAACGCTTTGCGAGACCCAAAGCCTTTGAAGTAGAAGCCTTTCTAAGAGACGTTGTGAAGCTGAGCTTTAACGAAATAATAGGAATACATCTGTCGATCGTCAGTAGTACAGTTTATGTTAAAATGATTAGTACCGCATGCCGTGCTAAAGTAATTGAACAATGTGGAGGAACTCTAAAATTTAACCATTCTGACGGTAATGTCGGTGAAGTGAGAGTCGATCATGCAGGATTCGCCACTAAAACAGTTCGAATCTTTGAACTTCCCTTCGAAATTACCGCGGAAGAGATAAATTCAGTCCTTAGACCTTACGGACGAATTATCAGTAATGTTGCAGAAAAATGGACGATATTTCAAACTTTCCCCGTCCTCAATGGCGTAAGACGAGTAAAGATAGAACTTCGAAAGCACATCCCCTCGTATATCTATGTATGCGGATATAGAGAGATCGTAATATACGACGGTCAGCCACGTACATGCTCAGGCTGTGGACAGACTGGACATGTACGAACCGAATGTATACAACGAAGGGTGACGCAGCTGCCGGCGAGTGAGCCGGTCGCCCCTATGACGATGACGTCACTGCCAGTGACGTACTCCTCAGCCGTCCGCGGAACCACAACCCAGACATTGAGCGACGCAACGAACAAACCAGATGAGACAAACGATGACAACCAATGCCTACCAATGGAGGTCAGTGATACTAAAGGAACGTCTGTTCCTTCTAACACAACGGGAACAGTCGAAGATCTTGGAACAAAGCCTGACGGGGACACAGAACAAAATGTGCGGAGAGAAGAGGAGGGCAGTGCCACTCAAGATCCGAGTACCAATTCTGAAGATGAAGAGCGTCCGAAATCTGGATCCTCCCCTAAAAAACACAAGAAACGGCGGTTAGCACCCCCTGACGCAGACCACAAAGCACAGACGCTACGCGAAAAAGCGCAGGAAATTGGTAAAAAATTAAGCGGAAAAAAATCAGTAACATCTCAACGGAACCAACCAACGAAAAACAAAGAAGACTCACGTGATACCGAAATTCATCACCCACAGGGCGATGAAATAGACAATAGCACACGCAAAAAGTATCACAACAAAACTACGACTTAGCAATGCCCTGAGAACAAGTCGCCCCGCCAAACTGATGGAGGTACCTGGCCGGATGAAATTTTAGAATTTCCTCAAGACGAGGAAATGAAAGAAGTTACAAATACAATAACTGCCTCGTCTTCCGGACGGAGAGACGACAAATCAAAAGACAAGTCATCGCCGCGTTCGATGCAATAAGAGCAGGAGGTATCGACTAATATGAGCGGCAAAATTCAGCACATATAGGAAGTCAATATTGCTATGCAAGCCTACAGGGTCGGGACAGTAAATATAAACAAAATCCGCAGCCATCTGAAAATTAAGGCCCTGCAAGACATGCTGTACGCCACCGATCTCGACATCGTCTTGCTTCAAGAGGTGACAGACGTTAATATAGAACACATAACAGGTTTTAACGCAATCATGAATCCAGGAAACGACTAACAACTTGGAACAGCGATACTCACAAAAGAAGGCATAATCGTGAAAGACGTGGAAAAGTTATCAAACGCCAGAGGTATCGCAGCTACCATCCATAACACGAGACTGATCAATTCTTCAAAGACGAAATAGTGTCTCTCTTCCGGGGGAGATATGAATACATAATTTTAGGAGGTGACTATAATTGTGTCTTATTTGATAAAGATCAGATACCAAATTTTAATTATTGTGCAGAACTCAACGCTATAGTCACAGACGTCAAGCTGATCGACACCTGGGAGCACAAGAACGGAGAACGGCCTGGCTTCACGCACTTCACCAGCCACTCAGCAAGCCGCATTGGCAGGATCTACGTGTCCTAGAATCTGAAGACGCGCATTCTGCAAACCGAATTATGGCCCACAATCTTTTCGGTCCACACAGCTTACATCTGTACCATAAATTTACAAAAGCAAGAAACCTACAGGGGACGTGGTCTGTGGAAACTGAATGTAACCAATCTAAAAGATCCAGCATGTCATGAGGCATTTAATGAAGTATGGACAGAGTGCGGCACTCACATGGTGGATGAAATGCGCGAAACCTATGATCAAAAGAGCGATGATAAATTACTCTCGTGAGAAAACAGCCTGGCACAAACAGACAGTTTAATTCTACTTCAAAGTTCTCCGAGATTTATACGCGTCCAATGCGTCTGTAATTGACAACCAAGCAGAGATAAAAAGAGTTCAAGCCAAACTCCTTGCATTAAAACGCAAACAGCTCGAAGGTTATAAAATAAGAGCAAGGCTTCAAAATGAAGTGCAGGGCGAACACACATCAATTTATCATGTCATAAACGAAAGAAAAGCACAGCACAGAAAAATAATAACTACGATCGACAGATGGTAGCTCACTGACCCTGCAACATGAAATCAAGACAGAAATTCACAATTATTTCACCAACTTATTACGTAATACATCGATGGACATAACCGCTCAAAATGACCTTACAACAGGAATGACACGACAACTTGACCAGGAAGAAGCAGACAGCCTTTTAGTTGAAATAATGGAAGAGGAAGTTGAAGACGCGATAATGCGGAGCCCGAAAAATAAATCTCCTGGGCCCGATGGAATTCCGGCAGAGCTTTATCAGACATTCAAACTACAGATGTTACCCAAGCTCATGTGCATATGCAAAGAACTAATGAACCCCAACACCAACATCCCGAATGATTTCAGAGAAGGAGTAGTCGTGCTAATCCCAAAAAACCATACAGCACAATCAGTAGAAAATCTAAGACCTATTACCTTACTGAATAGCGATTACAAAATATTTGCACGCATCATGAATGAAAGACTGAAATCAGTAATGAACGCCGTCATCGGTTCATATCAGTCGAGCGTAGGAAAAAAACAGATCAATTCACCATACACTCTGCGATTACAGGGACATAATTTCAATCGCAGCCACTTGTAAACTAAAGAGCGCTCTGGTCTCATTAGATTTTGAAAAAGCATTCGACAGAGTCAACCATGAGTACCTCTTCCACGTAATGTGTATAATGAACTTCCCGCAAAGTTACATCAGGATCATGAAGAACTTACTAAATAATGCAACATCTATAATAATGGTAAATGGTCAACCCAACAGACCTATAACGGTAAAAAGTTCAAATGCCATAGCTATTGAACCCTTGCTTTTTCGAATCAGTGAAAATTTGGAAGGCATATTACTACGCGGGCAAAATATTGTCTGTAAAGCTTATGCCGACGACGTCACGGTCCTGGTCAAAGACAATAATGAGATCGCCCAGTTATTGGATATCATACATATGTATGAACTTGCGTCTGGCGCCAAACTGAACAGACGAAAATCCGCAATAATGGATATCGGACGAGGATCAGGAGATCCAATCCAAGGGGAAATAAAAAAGACTGCCACTTTGAAGTGCCTTGGAATTGAATACACGCCCCATATCCAGCAAACAAATGCACGAAATTACAGAAGAATACTTAATAGCATGCGTGCCAGTACATACCAAAATCTACTCAGGACACTCGATGAAATACAAAGAGTGGAACTGGTGAATACCTACCTAACACCTAAAATAAATTATGTGGCGCAAGTCTTGCCAATTCCGAGGACCGTGGCAGAAAGGATCTTAGCTGCCTTTGGCCACTTCGTCAGCCGCGGCCATATTTTTAAAGTCAAATACGAAACTTTAACACTATCGGTCGACAACGGTGGCCTTAACCTAATAGATGTATATAATAAATCACAAGCTCTGTACCTTAGCAAAATCTACAAACTGTGGACAAAAATGCCGAACTCCATAGCGACATTTCTATTAAATGAAATAGCGCCGCCCAACTGTGCTGCTCCAACCGATGTTAGCCACATTCCCACTGAATTGTATCATTTAAACACTTTTTAATAGAATATAGCTATATTAGTATGAGAATATCAGAGAAGGACATGTATAAAGTCAAAGCAAACTTTCTGCAGTTTCATACCAAGAACGTCATTGAAAAGAAGTATAAAGACTTCAATTGGGAAATAATCGGGAGAAACATTTACATTCCCCACTTACCAACCAACGTGAGGGCGCTGTGGTATTATGCTGTCAACCGAAAAGTCCCAACAAACCATAGACTCCACGAAATACACCTAGCAAATTCTCCCTTGTGCCCAACCTGTAAACTGAATGACACAGACGAACATCAGTTTGTCTGCAAAAACGTCCACAATATTTGGCAGTCCCTCAGGTACAAACTTGCAATTATGCAACGAACTTCGCCCCACACCATAACACCCGCGAGCGTCCTACATCCAGACGAAGAACTTTACCCACAAACGAAGCAAAATGCAGTGAACTGGTTAAAGGGACACGCGGTGTTTTACATACTTACAAACACGGAGAAGAGCGAAGGAGATTTTTGGACGTACATTAAAATACAGCACCACAAACTAATGCAAATAAAGGATTATCGAAAACAATACGCAAACTTTCTCAATAGAGCCATCATGTGAATTACAACTACAACGTTATACCTGATTGTGCATACAAAACAAAAAGGTGAAAATATATAAACAAAATTAGGAATATAAGACAAAACAAATATAACGGTCAACTATGGAACGATTATTGCCGAAGAGAATCATTTTTTTTTTTAAGACTAAGATTTCATCTCATCACGTTTTGGCTCTAGAAGAGAGACGTTTTAATTTTATCTTATTTTAGTTACTCCTCATATTATACATAAATATCATTCCTTACGGATAAATCGTTACATCACCAAGATTTTATTTTCTGTTGTATCACTAAAGAAAGCGGCATTCTATCCCGCTGACGGATTTCTGAGTTAGAGAA
The DNA here is from genome assembly GCA_026315105.1 of Locusta migratoria. Taxonomy (NCBI): domain Eukaryota; kingdom Metazoa; phylum Arthropoda; class Insecta; order Orthoptera; family Acrididae; genus Locusta; species Locusta migratoria. The sequence goes on from CM048744.1 coordinate 308,309,414, forward strand.
GGTAAACAAAGTGAGAAAATGAAGAAGAACCTGATAAAGTACACGGAAACGCATGGAAACTAAATCTTTTAACCTCGCGAAGACGAATTTTGAAATTGTCAGTAGAGAGAAAGAAACCGAAATAAAAAGTACTTTATTCTACTTTTCAGAAATTGTCAGTAGTTATGTTTCAGATCGCAGAATGGAATCATACCTCAGAGGAGAAATATTAAAAATCATTATTATTTCCTTTTTTTTCTCCAGTTGCATTCTTAAATTATAAAACGCTTAAAGGACTGTTTTGTCTCTACCTTTAAAGAAACGAAGGAGGCAATTTTAGTTCATTCAACAAATTAAGACAAGAATTTAATTTACGAAGAAAGAAAACAAAACAAAAAAAAAGAAAAAAAAAGAAAAAAAATGAGCGGCTGAGGCGCTTCAGTCACGGTCTGCACAGCCACTACGGGCGGGGGTTCGAATCCCCCCTCGGGCATGGATATTTGTGCCGTCCTTAGTCTTAGCTAGTTCATAAGTAGTTTGTAAGCTTAGGGACTGATGATCCCGTAGTTAAGTCCCATAAGTTCTACAAACATTTGAACATTTGAAGCCAGTACGTATGTGGTTCAGTGTTGCCCACATTTTGCGTGGTTTGTCGAAGCCAGGCGGTTTCTAAATGGTAAAGAAGTTTTATAATTTGGTGGGCAGTGTCTTTGCCAATGTTGTTTCCAGAGACTATGGACATCATAGTTGGAGTTAGTCAGTTCTTTAGCGGAGAGTAATGCTGGTCTCCTCAATCCGAGTCTCCTGTGTTCCGGGTCAGCTACATCGTTGTGGGGGCTGTTAGTTAGTTTATTGTAATCTCTGAAAAGTGCATTTTTTCGCTGTGTCTCTGGTGCTGAAATGTGGCTCATGGTTGGCAGCCATACAGCAGGTGTGGATTTAATTATGCAGCTGATAGTAGCATGGTATCATTTAGCACCACATCAAGCTTGTTTGTATATGGACTGTTAATCCACACAGGAGCCACCGAGTATACTAGCCCAACTGCTATTGTGCGAAGTGTGTTTGCTGTAGAGCCCCAAGTTGTGCTACACAATTTATGGGGAGTTTTTGTCAGACGATCCTTGTCAGACAGCGTTCTGTCCAGTGTAACTGCTACATATTTGGTGTAGTTGTTATGATTAAAGTTTTTCCTTGAAAGATAACATTAAGCTCTCTCCTTGATGAGTGGTTGCAGAGGTTGAAGCGAGATACTTCGTTTTCGGTTGGATTCGACTGTGTGAGAAGTCGCAAGTACTGGTCGTGTGCCACGAGATGTTGCCCTCGGCTTACTACTATGGGGCAAGTAATGATAGTTTGGAAAAGATTTTTAGGTCCTTACTACCTCACCTTTACGATCTTTCACCTTGTAATATATCTTGATGATAGTTTACCCATATCAACGATCAGTGTGCCATGAAAGTAATGAATCTTATTAATAAATTTTCCTCTCACTGGTTTGCCCGGGTCGCGCTAAGGAACAGTCACTATGAGGCAGGCAAACATTCATCGATCTTGATCGTTGATCTCCTCGCTAACTATAAGTAGCATACACCGATCGATAGTAAATGTCACTCTCCAGAAACAGTCTCTACATTTTTTGTTTGCAAAAACTCATCCAGTGGATGATACGAGGTCAAACGCTCATCTGCTTCTGAAGTCAAACATTGTCGGCACAGTTTCAGTCGGCATAAACTGTCACCATATCATAAAACAGCAGTACGATTTATGTTATGCTACTGGGCCACATCGCTTTGAGACTGTCCTGTTTCTATAATTCTTACGACGCTCCAGCACAGAGAGTCTGATACCTGTCTCCATACAGTAAAGCACCGTGTATGTGTACTCAGCTGCTGTGGACGTGGGACTATTCAGAAAACCCTACCGCATTTAATTATTGCTCCTATGCTGACATGCATGAACGTTGGCGCGGAGAACACAATCCTATGGTTATTTCTTGACAATTTCTATGATAATATCGTGAATTTGGGCAGGGAAACAATGGTTTTTGAACACCAATATAGTAGCAAAAATATTACCCGTTTTAGATATTTTAATTTCATATACTTGCAACTAATGTGAAATTTGATATTACCTTATTCTAAGTTCGAAATTTCGCAGCTTACAGAGATAGGTGGAAGTCAGTCACGTTCAAGTCCTCATCCAATTTGCCGCACATTTGTGCGGTGTTCAACAAGTAACCATGCCGTTCATAACTGCCTATATCAAAGTCATGGAAATTATAAGAGAGGCTAGAAGTGATTCCCTTAAACGTGAAGACGCAGTTGCACACGTTTCTGCATGTTTTGGAAGATCTTGTGCAGAACATCTGTAGTGCTGTGACGAATGTGACGTGTCAGTACTAGCACACCACAAGATCACACTGCGTAGTTACTTTTTGAACACTCCGGCCGCGGCGGAGCGGCCGAGCGCATTGAGGAGCTTTGCTGCTTTGCGCGAGGCCGTTTCCCGTCGGGGATTCGAATGTCCCCCCCCCCCTCGGGCATGGATGTTTGTGTCTTTAGTTCGTCTTTAGTTAGTTCATAAGTAGTTTGTAAGTTTAGGGACTGATGAGCCCGCAGTAAAGTCTCATAAGCTTGACAAACATTTTGAACTGAACACTCGGTCCTGCGTTAATGATATGGTTATTTATAAGCCTTACTACATTCACATTAAACAAACATTGCGTTATAATGTGAGAAATCTCGCATGCATATCCGAATCTTTAGTGTATATATGGAAAAAATGTTGTCTTTTCAAGAACTAATTAATAATTTTTATAGCATTTCGGAAATTCTTTTAACAAAAAGAAAATATATAATCATGTGAAACTTCGTCTTGTAAACATCTGCTATTAATTTTACAAATGAAATGTGTTTCGTATAATTGTGATAAATTTACTATTTATTAATAATTTCTGTCTGTCTTTATTGCGACTTGAGCGATTTCTTTTGATTTTTGTAGCATGGTATGAAGTATAGTGTTTTCAGTACATATTCGAAGCTTTAGTTTAGCTACACATAGCAGCTGGTGCGGGATTTCTGAAAAGGTAGATGGGAAGTTGTACCTGATGGCTCATCTACTAAGGAAGACCTGCATTATTGTGCTGTAGCTGCTCTGAAATACATTAAAATATGGAATACTTAAATGCGGTATTGGTGTCGGTGTTTACTTATAACACCGAGCAAGTGCAAGCATGAATGCATGTCTGAAGGAACGGACATTGCGGCGAGCACTCATAATGTGTGGCATATAGAAGTCTGGTTCTATCTGGGAGGCGTGCGCTCTTAGAGTAATGGTTTACAAGAGCGCTGGCGAAAAGCGGGAAATACGTGCAGGTTTTCATATGTCACCATGAAATGATAAACTTTCACGGCCAGCGTTAATTTCATTTAAAATTTCCTGGATCGATTTGTAAAACATGCCCCAAACGTTTCATCTTAAGCTGCGAAAGACATCCTCAGTGGCAAACAGCTTAAGGGAAATATTTACAGATAAACCACGGCCTTTGAGCCCAAATATATTAAATGGAGCATACAGCTGACTTTGACTAATATTCGAAATATATTTATTGTAATTAATTTGACAGACTGTTCTGAATGTCAGAAGGGCGTAATCCGACTGTGACGAGATGCCTTTGTCGACCTTCAATTCAGCTCCCTCTCGCTCTCTAATACACATCTTTCCCATGTGTGAAAAGACGCATAAAGAGTAAAGAAGTCCAAAAGGGATTACGATTACCTGAGTAACCGTTAGGTTATGTTTTCTCGATGCAAATTGCGTTATTTATTTCAGAGACAAAAAGCTGATTCAGAACTACGATTCATGTGGAAAATCAAGGGAGCTTACAGGAAACTTAATAGTACTTGCATACTATTCATTTGGCAAGATAAAATATTTATATGCTGACATCCCGTTTGTAAAGCGGCAATGGGTTGTATTTTTATACCTTACTAGCTGAAAACCAGGCGTTGCCCGGGTATTTATCCATTTATTCCTGCTATTTTTCAGGCATATATTCATTTTTATAAGGGCTGTATGTCTGTATAATCTCTTGGGAAAACAATTAGTAGTAAAGAAGTAACAGATTGAAACTTGGTCCGTGATGGGGCGGTTTTCCATGAACGTTAATGTTTACGTGCTCATATCTCATGAACTATGTGTCGTACTGTGATACAATTTAGAAGCTACATTCAATTATATATTTGTATACTGTCTGTAAAATTTCTTGTCGCTACAATTTGTAGTGTTCGAATTATAAATTGTAACGTCATACCGAGAGCCGTAGTTTTACTCCATAAATAGCGGAAAAGTAGTAAGAGAGAAACTTGCTTCCTTTCATCATTTTACTATGGTTTCCGGCGAGAAAAATTTTAATAAAGGTTTTAAATTATGTTTAAAGTTTGTTGCAAGTCGCTAAGTACTGTCATTCTTATACAGCGTATTTCGAAAGTCGCGCCGCATTATATGACATTTTTTGGGATTTCTATTGGTTATGACGTAATATCTTTTGAAACATATGCCGTAATTGATTCTTAACAATGCACTCTTAAGGAGTGTGTGTACCAAATTTGGTTGAAATCGATCCAGTGGTTTAGGAGAAAATGAGCAGCATTGTCGAAAAATGCAGCAGTTTTTAGCTCATCGCATTGTTTATGACGTCATATCTCGTCAACTATGAATCGTATGTGATTCTTACACTTACGGCGACCGTTCTCATGGATTGAAGCTGACGTGTACAAAATTTCATAAAGATTTGAAGAAAACTGTAGATTTGTATGCAACACGTACAAACATACGGACACACTGCTTTATACAGGGTGTCCCAGCTATCTTGTCCACCCGAAATATCTCTGGAACAATAACAGCTATTGGAAAACGACTTTCAACGGTATCAATGTACGGCTGGAGCCCATGAAAGTACATATTTGTAAACATTCTAAAACGAAAGCAAATGTGTTTTTTAACACAAACTTAGGTTTTTTTTAATGGACATCCTATATTTTTTCTTCAGCAATCCACAGCATGACAAATCACATAAACAATGGCGTTGATTGCATCGCAATATTCCAATTACGTGCGCTAGCCACGCGTTTCGCGTATTTCAAGCGTCAACTTCGCGTCGCAATATCTCGGATGTAATTGGAATATTGCGATGCAATCAACGCCATTGTTTATGTCATTTGTCATGCTATGGATTGCTGAAGAAAAAATATAGGGTGTCCATTTAAAAAAAACATAAGTTCGTGTTAAAAACGACACTTTCTTTCGTTTTAGAATGTTTCCAAATATGTACGTTCTCATGGGCTCCAGCCATACATTGATACCGGTGAAAGTCGTTTTCCAATAGCTGTTATTGTTCCAGAGATATTTTGGGTAGACAAGATAGCTGGGACACCCTGCATATTAGATTCTCTGGCTGCAGTATTTTCACTCCTTACTTTCCACCTCGCACGTCAGTCCGCCACCTTTAAACCGTTAAAAGGCAGCGACCCAGTGGAGCGCAGTTCCAGCCACTGGAATCTGAGGCGGCGAGTACTCCGGAAGACTGCCACGCAGCTTGATAGCATTACGCGGGCGCCACTGCCTCGTTGTGGCGAAATTTCCGCGCAGCCGGGAGTTTCTTTCTGCGAATTAAGTCCTCGGCGGCGGCGGCGGCGGCGGCGGCGGCGGCGGCGGCCTTTCCGCAGCTCCGGTGCCACTCCCGAAAATTGCTGTCGCGCCTCTTTTCCGGGCGCCGTACGTTATTCAGCTTTTATTGCCGGCAGAGTTTCCCCTCGACCCGGAGCGGAGCAACTCAAAGCGCAGGTTGAAACTTAACAGGCGGGCTCGCCCCCCACAATGGAGGCTATCGCAGCGCAGCGCAGAGCCGGCAGAAACTTGGCACTCGTCCCGGCGGGAGGGCGTCGCAGATATTGTGTTACTGGGGGCGTGACCCGCCTGCCCGCCACCCATGTTGCCGCCCGCGCTTTACCTTTTCAGGAGCCTACGGAAGACATTTGCTAAATCCATACGCAAAGAACTTTGTGTGACGGGCAACCACAGCTAAAATATTTATACATATTATAGAAACAGGGGGAAATAAAACAGTAGAACAGGAATGGGTAGCATTGAGAGATGAACTAGTGAAGGCAGCAGAGGACAAAATAGGTAGAAAGGCAACACCTACAAAAAATCATTGGATATCACAGGAAATACTAAATTTAATTGATGAAAGGAGAAAATATAAAAATGCAGTAAATGAAACAGGCAAAATGGAGTACACACGACTTAAAAATTAGATTGACAGGAAGTGCAAAATGGCTAAGCAGGAGTGGCTAGAAGCCAAATGCAAATCTGTAGAAGAATGTATAAGAAGGGGAAAAGTAGATACCGCCTACAGGAAAATCAAAGAGACATTTGGGGATAAGAAAAGCAACTCTACGAATATCAAGAACTCAGATGGGAAACCAGTTCTCAGCAAAGAAGGGAAAGCTGAAAGGTGGAAAGAGTACATAGAGCAACTCTACAAAGGAAATGTACTTAGAGACGATGTTGTAGGAAGGGAAGAGGAAGTAGATCAAGATGAAATAGGAGATACTATACTGAGAGATGAATTTGACAGAGCCCTGAAAGACCTAGGTCGGAACTAGGCCCCAGGAGTAGATGACATACCCTCAGAGCTACTAAAGTCTCTGGGAGAGCCAGCAATGACAAAACTATTTGAACTGGTGTGTACACACGCCGAGGTGACTGAGGCGCTCCAGTCACGGTCAGCACGGCCACTACGGTCGGGGGTTCGAATCCCCCCTCGGGCATGGATATTTGTGCCGTCCTAGTTCGTAAGTAGTTCATAAGTAGTTTGTAAGTTTAGGGACTGATGACCCCGTAGTTAAGTCCCATAAGCTTAACAAACATTTGAACATTTAAGCAAGGTGTACACATCGGTCACAGAGGTTTTATTTTTGTTACAGGAGTAATGCAACCTCTGAAAAAGTTCGGTGAATATTCTTGTAATATTTGTATATATTCATTACGAACTACAGTTTCGTTACTGTGCTTAGAAGCCGCGGTGGAATAGCCGAACGCTCTAAGGCGCCTTTTTACAGAGTGCGCAGTTGCTCCCCGTCGGAGGTTCGAGTCCTTCCACTTGCATGAGTGTGTGTATGTGTGTGTGGGGGGGGGGGTAAGTGGGTGGGTTTTCCATAGGTTAAAGTAGTTTGTAAGGATAAGTGCTGGTAATCCTAGTACTTAAGTCCCATAGATTTACAAACATTTGTACATCTTTCCGTACTTTGAAAGAATCAACTTCCATAATTATGCACCGCTGATCACTGCGATACATGTCCTGGAAGCTGTGCGAAGTCTTCGTTTGCCATGATTTTCAAAAACCATGTCAGGTTTCGATGGATGGCAGGAATCTCGTCAAAAATCTTTCCTTTCAAAGCGAGTTTGAATCGAAAGAATAGGAAGAAGTATGGACGATTGATATCCGGCGAGCATGTCGGATTTTCTAATTTCACCACCCACTTTTCTGACCTCATCGAGAAATGTCAAACCACTAGTACACAGACTTCACAGTGTAGTGGGACGAATGAACACATGTCTTTAATTGGGTTAAAGGCTGCCTGAAAAACTGTTAATTCCGTTTTTACTTTTTTTGAGAAATTAAGGTTCTTTTTTATAACAGCTTAGAAGTTGTTTATGACAGGCCTACAAACTTCGTTTAACAGTGGATACACTTCGTTTCCGATGTACTGACCACTAACACACGAAAAATATTGTTAAGTTCTTCTTCTCTAAGAAGTTCTCACGTTTAAAGAGGATTTTAGTTTCATTTAAGACTTAGGTCCATGTGTACAAGAGCCAGGAGTCACAAATAATTTCATAAAGTTTTTACCTTCAAGAGATTCCACCAAGTAAAATTCACGTAAGTTATTGCAAAAGTTTCTAAAGTTGGTTACCCATCTAATTAAATAACCAACGATGGCATCTAATAAAACTTTCATATCTTCGCCGTTCACAAAAACCCACAGTCCCATTAAAGTTTGTCAATATTCGAGAAAATTTGTAAAATGTACTCTTCATAGAAATAACTGTGGTAACTAATATTCATTTCCATTTAAACATTTTACACACTTCAATAAGATTCATTCTTCGTAATACTTTTTAAGAATCTTTCACGTTTATTAATATAACAATATCTATACAGCTTGACATGACAATCGGAACTAACTCATTTTTCAAAGAAATTTTTTTCCATAACTTTTTACAAAGAGAAAACCTAGTATTTTTTTTAGTAAATATCTTCTTCGATCACGACACAACAACGGGCTACATTTTCTTCGTACGCCGCATGACCGTCGACTCACGACGGTTGGTGGTCAGCAATCACATCATCGGTTCCGGCGTGGAGGACTCTACTGACCGCGTTGTGACGCTCTCGAAGAGACATGAAACAGAAAAACAGATACAAACTTTTAAGTACACACTATATAAAAATTAATAACATGATCACAAACATTTAATGAACAAATTATCAATTTTTAACGCTTACCTGACCAACTGAGCTTATAGAGTGCCTTGTGACGGGGATGCAGCTCCTTGTCCCACTACAACGGACAGTGCTTGAACTCCATAAACTCGTATCAGCATCGCATGCAATTCTTTATGTGTGTTGTCAAGCTTAAAACAAAACCTTAAATTGATGCTTTGCTCGTTCAACGTACTACGGAAGCTCTTCGTCCTGCAGGTCTTAGCACAGAACAAACACGGCGCTCAACTGAACTACATTGGGGATACGTTGTTAACACCGGCCGCTGCCCAAGCGCTACGTTGTCATTTGCCTGTATTGTCAGATCGACCATTCTGACATCATTAACCGAATATTATTATCAGAGGTTGTATTTTAGGTGGTAAATGTTGATAATTGCTCATTTTGTATGTGAATTCCGCCCAGGACCATGCTTTCTTTTAAACTACTGCAGTAGCATATGAAAAACAAATTATGCTCAGTAGTACTATATAAAAGTTGCTTCTTGAGATCTACCGATTTGGGATCATTTCACGGTACTTTTTGATTTAAAAAATTGTTTCTAATTTTTAGTCCCGGTTCGGTAGTTTTCCTTACGATGATAAAATTAATCCAAGCGCAACGGATGTAGCTAAATATAGCAAGCGACATATAATGCAGTTCTATTCAGCCTTGGCACATAACTACAAGGCCACTGTTTGCATCAAATATGCAATGTAATATATTGTTTACTGTATTTAATTCGTCAATAAATAGGGTTTGTATTGATTGTTAGTTCTATTACCAGACTAATATAGAACAGTCTAGAAAATTGGTGCAGATTAGTTTGGACAACATTGTCCTAGGAGTAAACAGCGATCTTCCTGTTACCAACATGCAGCTAGAGAGCAGCACGGCAGCCCTGCAGAGGTCAGCACCGGCAACATGAGGTGTATCATTACTTCTGAGGATAACCTATAACAGGTCGAAACAGGTCAAACAATAATAATAATAATAATAATAATAATAATAATAAAAGATATACCTTCTGCGATCCAAACAGTTAGTTCAAAATAAACAGGTGCAGCTCCAAGAATTATTTTATGACTATAGAACTCTTAACTCCCACCCCCACATCCCTCGAGGGCCCAACGTGTCAACCTCCACCAGCGCACCTCACTCGCAGCCATTCTTTCTGTTTTACAGACCGGAGCCGCTACTTCTCAATCAAGAAGCTTCTAAATTAGCCTCACAAGGTTTGAGTGCACTCCGCTTGCCAATAGCGCTCCGCAGACCAGGATGGTTGTCCATCCAAGTGCTAGCCAAGACAGACAATACTTAAATTCGGGGATTAACAGAAACTGTTGTACTCACTACGGCACAGGAGTTCTTATATCCCAGGCAAAAATTTCTTTCCCTCCAATGAAATTCGCTGTTACATTAGCCAGTAAACAACGACTTTTGAAAGTGACGTGAAAACAATATTCACTTGTTCCTTCCATCTCACAGACGCCATCTTCATTTGCCGTATATCTCACAGTTTTGGTTTTATGACTCACAGTAAACAGTTTCAGCGCTACAGCGAATTGAAGATGAATTACAAAATCATATCTGGAACAATTTATTATAACTAAATATAATTAAAATCATATTAACATTGACAACCAAACATGTGGGAACTGGTATACAAATCATTAAGGCCCAAATGGTGTCGAGTTGCTGTAGCGTAATGGGTAGAGTGCTGGATTACCGAGGAAGAGGTGCTGTGTTCAAAGCTCCTCCTTATAAAAATATGTTTTTTTAAATCTTATCGTTTGCAAAACATTGTAGCAGTTATTTATCCACAACACTTTGTTCGATTTTCTTATTCACATAACAGTATTACGTTATTCAGTAGTCTTATGTGCTTCTCAGGAGTTAGTAACTTCGATTTGGTGACTTATGTGTTACTGAACAATGTAGAATGAAATTACTGCTGCAAGTGGTACGATCAGTAATGAAATTTGTGTTCTTCCTTCTCACAAATATTTGACTTTCTTTCAAAAAATGCTTCGGTTTTCCAGAACATTGTTGGAGACAAAACAATGCGAACGTTTAAATTGTTGGTACAGTAAGTGAAATGAGAATAAATGTCATTTAGGCCTACACTATTCGCTAGTCAGAAAGATTGGGCTATTTATTTCCGAATATCTCGTGATTTCCGAGAGTATGGAAAGGCTGATATTTCTTGTTTTTCCTCAATATTTTGCTGCTTAGTTTCGAATATGTCGCGACTTGCGAGAGTTTCCGATATTCCTTATTTGTCATTAATATTTGGTAGTTTGTTTCTGAATATGTCACGATTACCGTGTGTGAGGTTAACTAAGATCCTATCAGGATAAATTTAATTTCTGTTTCAAGTGTATACAAAATTTTCAGAAAATCGTCGTCTGCTGACATCTCTACATCCGTACTGCATGACCGTTTCAGATCTTTGCCTAATGCCAACAGGTAGTATCTCTGGGAAATATTGTTTTCGGCCGAGATATAAGCGCACGTCTACGGCACGGCCGAAGGCTTTTTGTGACAATACTACTGGGTTTTGGCTCTTTTGACAAAAGAGTTGACGACAGCTATTTACACGAAACGCAAAGGTATGCATTGCCATCATTGAACTACTCGTGGAAGACCTCCTAATAATCCGTGTTTATCTGACAATGTGTGCGCTTCAGAACCCACGTTTCTTGGACTAGTTTCCTTGTTTCGATGAGTGCTACCAACTCTACAAAATACTCTCCACTTTCTTTTTTCTTTTTCTACATGAATTACCTTTAATTTCGGATAGAGTTGCGGTGTATTTCCGCTTTGTTAGGTTTTACGACACACTTTGCAGCTCAGTGGCACGGAGCAGCACGCGGTTGGCAGCCGCCCATCTGTGAGCCAGCCGGCACAAGGACCCCGCCTACACGCTCGAGGGGCCGTTGTCTTCTGGACGCCAATAAAACGAGATTTATGGGCCGGGGCCTGCTCAATATTTCAGCGCGGGAACGCGAGCCACGCGGGCCCGACCTATTTTTGAAGGAACTCGGCGACGGTATTTTTATTCGCGATCCATACTTTATCTCGCCGGAGGGGCACGCGTTCGATCACCAGCGAGGGTCGCGAGACGAGCGCGACGCGCAACATGTCTCGGACGTGGGACGCCCAGCAACAGACAAGAGGACGCGACCCGTGGGAGGAAGGGGTGGGGGGCGCCGTGGGACGGCAGCTATCGAGAGCGCTGCTGAAATATAGCCACCATTAGTCACGTGCTGAGCGCCGCTTACTACCCGCAGTATCGAGCACCATTCACGAGTCGGCAACTCCCTCAGAATCAATAGCATGACTCTTGACGAGTGCCCATTTCACGTTGAAAACGGCGTATAATTCCAACTATGCTTATGTGACAAATCTTCAGAGCCTGGGTACGATTACCATAGGGATCAATTTTCGGTCCACTGCTACTCGTTATTTTTTATGAAAAAACTTATTTGGAAGAATTAAGACATTCTTTAGATGATTAAAGCATTACAATGAATCCTGTTGTAAAGGATTTTTAAAAAAGGAGAATAATTCCAACTATGCTTATGTGAGCACTCTTCAGAGCCTGGGTACGATTGCCATAGGGATCAATTTTCGATCCACTGCTACTGACTATTTTCTATGAAAAAACTTATTCTGAAGAATTAAGACATTCTTTAAATGATTAAAGCATTACAATGAATTCTGTTGTAAAGGATTTTAAAAAAAGCAGAATAATTCCAACTATGCTTATGTGAGAAATCTTCAGAGCCTGGGTACGATCACCATAGGGATCAATTTTCTGTCCACTGGTACTCATTATTTTTTTAATGAAAAAACGTATTCTGAAAAATTAAGACATTATTTAGATGATTAAAGCATTACAATGAATCCAGTTGTAAGGGATTAAAAAAGTTCATTGAACAACAGATAAACACAGTAGTTCATAAAGTGGCGGAACTAGAGTCACTAAATACGGCAGAATATTGCAAATGCTACTGCACATGTTCCAATAAAGTCAAAAAACTAACATAAAGAACCACATTGGCGTCTTTTATGGTGCACTTTATTTTTTCCTGTATTTTTTTTACATATTTTGGAAGAAAATGATAAAAATATAAATAATAAGAAATTGTGGACTATTCCATCGTTGCTCTACTACTGTGACGACATCTATGCAATCAACACGTAGTATTCTTTCTGGCCTTGAGTTTAGCTTTGACAAACGACTGTCTTTTTTGAACTTTAACCTATTTTAACTATTATCTTAATATTTCTCTTATATTTTAATTATCTTTTTCTGATATAAATATGATCACCTGTGTTACTATAGTAGTTTGTCCCCTGTTTCAAATTTATATTCTTTGCGTGTAATCGTTACTACCGTAACCTTAAGTGCGCCATAGTGGTATACATATATGATTTAACGTCAACAATAAGAAATCTGAATCATACTAAAGGAAAAGGGGCTTCAACGTAAATTATCATCTGAATATGAGCAGAGAAACTAATACAAAATATCACGGGCAGCCTACTTGAAAGAGCTTACTTTATATTTACATTAATCTCTCCGCCCCCCCCACCCCCCGCGATCTTTGCCTAATTTAAAGGCCGATACTGACGACCCTGACTAAGTCAAAGATGAAATAAAAAAATTGCACTTTAAGTAAAAAAAGCAAATATAGATAAAACATAAAACAAAAATTAGAAAGAACCAAAATCAAATAATAAAGTATAGTAAAGATTACAATGTCCGATAATTCAATGATAATCAAGAGTATATTCATTTTTAAATTTATGTTCTATTCATTGTCTAATCTTGTATTCGGTAATGTAACTTTATTTTAATAATTTTGGAGTTCCATCAATTCTGTATTGTCTGCTCTCTTGTTTGTACATGGTGGTCTTGAAGCCCAGTGATATCACAGTGATTAACAGAGAAGTGAAAAAGCATGCACAAAATTAATGGAAACAATAAACAATGCTTTTAAACATGGTAATGAAGACAGAGTGGGAAACAAACGGATGAGGCAAGTTGAAAACTGACGGTAGATGTATACAAACAACCGTAGTAAAAATTGTACATTGAGGAGATAAAACACTGAAGCACAGATAAACAAAAGATGCAGGTGTCACTATGGTACTGTCTCGTTTGGTGGGCGCAACAATTTCAAAAGACACTTGTGCAGTTAATGTGCACACTAAACACTAATGAACACTGTCGCTAAAAACACTGAATGTAAAGGTGAGGTCCTACATGTGTAAGGAGTCAAATTTTCCTCAGTGTCATTTCCTACATATTCCGACCTTAGAATCACAGCCGGCCGCGGTGGCCGAGGAGACTGAGGCGCTCCAGTCACGGTCTGCACAGTCACTACGGTCGGGGGTTCGAATCCCCCCTCGGGCATGGATATTTGTGCCGTCCTTAGTTGTAAGTAGTTCATAAGTAGTTTGTAAGTTTAGGGACTGATGACCCCGTAGTTAAGTCCCATAGAAAAAAAAATCACATTTTAATCGTCAAGACTAATCGTTTGAATATAAAATCGAAAAGAAATTTCTGAAACAGATGCAGGCAGGCCACAGGAAAGATGGGAAACTTTAGAAGCAGTTAGAGCTAAAGAAAACTATATCGTTATCACAATATTCAGGGAAATAATGTGCATCATTATAGTTGATGCGTAGACGGCTTGGTGACGAGTCAGGAGAATTTGATTCTGAAGATGAGCAATTGGAATATGTAGAACCAATCTTTTTTTTATTTTTATTTTTTTATTTTACATACATTTTACGTTAGGCTAAGTAATGCTCATTAAGTAGTCTACTTATTTGTTGTTTTGGTAATACTATTTACAAACTTGTCATCTGCAAACATAACAAACAGTTTAAAGTATCTCACTTTCTAAATTTTGGTTCGAGAAAAATGCGTCATTTCTGTTTAGTACTTACGATTATTTTGCTTCTCTATAGAATCTGGTTGAAGCTGTTAATTTTCTAATGTGGATATCACTTGTTTTACACGTTTTGTTCGTGGTATGCATTACGCCAGTGGTAACATTCGGCGTATGAATACAGCTGAAAGCTGTTCATTTGTTCTCTGGGTGTTTTGTTTTGAAGAGTTGCGCGCGAAATACGAGTGTTTACTGTTAGTGTCGCGTTATATTCCTCTGTTGATGGGGTGGACCAATATTGTGGATGCTTTTTCTTCTTATTTACATTTCGTATATGCATCTACTCTGCCTGTGTGTGTGTGTGTTTTTTTATGTGTGTGTTGTTTTTTTCCTGTGTGTGTGTGTATGTTGCGAAAATAGTAGGTGTTTGTTGGTATTTAGGTTTTTCTTACGTTTCTGAGATGGTTGTAGTGTGTGTTAGTGGAGGATTTATGTGGACATTTTGTGTGTGTGTCGGACAGGGGGAGAAAGTTAGGGATAGGAGTGAGTGATTAGGATACTAGTATGAAGACTATCTGCATCTCTCCTCTATTGTGGTAAATAGTGTTTTGTTGCAGAGTGAAGTGTATTCATTTAGTACAGTTTTTCCTAGTGCTATTGCGTTTCGAATGTGATAGTTCTCTTGTATTGTCAATCTATGGTATAAGCTATTGCTGATCTTAAGAACTTTTAGGTCTTTTTCTATGTTTGTACGTTGGTGATCTTCTGATATTAGAGGGTCTGGAAAGGTTGAGTGGGAACTATTACTTTGCAGTGCTCTTAAACGCTCAGTGTATCTGCTCCTAAAGTTCCTGCATGTTTGTCTTAGTGAATCACCAGTGGACAGTACTAAGTACTGCAAAGGTTGAGTGGGAACTGTTACTTTTCAGTGCCCTTAAATGCTCAGTGTATCTGGTCCTGAAGTTTCTGAATGTTTGTCTTAGTGAATCACCATTGGAGAGTACTAAGGATTACACGCTGTTCATAGTGTTGACCGAGATACTTAATATCTGGTGTGAACATAGACAGAGTGCATCAGGTAACGCCGTATTTTTGAGTGGCAACACAGTGGGTTATTCTGAGACTGACGTACCACGCTAATATATAGCTAGACAGGCCGTTCTTGACTTCATAAAGGCGCAGGGAAAGTGCGATCGGCAGTAGTCGATCAAGAGAGAAAAGATTTAGTTTCGATTTCAGCAAAGATGCAGCTAGCAGCCGTCGGCGCAGTTAATCGTATTTTTTGAGACTGCTTTAGGCGAACTCCACCCTTCCCCAACATTTCCCTTCCGTAACATTTCTGACATCGCGACAGCCTCGATCATAAACGGACGCAATTTAATTAAATTTTTACTCAGGTAGGAGTGGTTCGTCAATCATTCTACCAACTTTATTTTATTTTGAAATTGTTTTTTACGTTTTCTCTATCTTGTCATCATATCCGGAACTTGGAAATATAAAGTTAATTTATTTCTTTATCAATTTGAGTCTTCTTGAAAGTTAATAAATACAAAATTCATAATCTTGTTTTTATTTCAGTAACTAGCAACATCACTTTAATAACCGAACTGATCCTGACTAGTTACACTTAGTTAATTTTAAGACTTTTCTTATGGTAGAGGTCAGCTACGTCTATCTTTGATAAGTGATAGAGTTTCACTGTTTGTAGGTAGACATTCTGGGTGACGTGATATCTTTCTTACAGGAGCCATGGGTACTTTAAAAGGTGAGGTTCGTCACTTGCGCACTAGTTGAAAGAGTTGTATCAAAATTACAGCAGCATAGTTTTCATAATAGACGTGTAGGGGACAAGAGGGGAAGGATAGAGCACGGAGAAAAGAGAAGAGGGGAGGGGGTAGGGTGTGCGTGGCTCTTGGTAGGGGATGTAGGTGGTCGGCTCCTGCAGCTATACAAGAGGAGAGGGGGGTTAGAACGAGGATTGCTATGGTGGATAAATTCAAAACGGATGGCATCATCCAGAGAGGGGGAGGTGATAGAAGTTTTTCTGGGAAAGGATGTGGAGGATGAGTAGTGAGTAGGTGAAGATCGGAAGGGATGGGATACAGTGGTAGAGGCGTGGCAGAGGTCTGGGTTCTGTAAGAATGGGGAAACCAGGAATTTGTGGGAATCTAATTTGCGTTTGATATATGAGGATCCCAGAGGTCAAGGCGTCTAAGCGACGAAATCATAGATTCGAGAAAACTGAAGACAAAGTTTTCCTAAGAGGGAAAATGGGTATTTCACCATTTAGAAAATTTCAGACGAGTACTCAGGTCCTTAGCTTTTTATTACCAATGATAATAATTAAGTATAACATTCGGTTTATAGTTTATATGTATAAAAATGTACAATCCGCACTTAGACCCCTTTACCTCTTACTGAAAATAGATTAAAATGCTAACGCTCAGAGTACATAATCAATACAACAAACATTAATTGTTATAACAGGATACAGTATTGCAGCAATAGTGTACTGATTGATTTACAAAATGAAAAATTTATCAACATGCATCAAAATCATCATCTGTGTCACAATTGTGGCCACCCAGGTCAGTAGCGACATCGTAATCATCATCCACATGAGAACTAGGAGAAAATTGTGCACCAGCCTTTGTTTCATGGGATAAACTTTTATAAAATTGGTGGTGTATCGATGGCAGAAAATGCAGAAGTTCCACCAGGTCTTCATATTTTTTTGTATTTTAGCTTTGGCTTCACAGCAATGGATTGAACCGTAGGAAGTTGTTTAGCCATTCTTCCCGATTGTTGTTATTTCATTGTCAGTTTCTGATAAGGCAAAATACCTTCAGCTTATGATGTCTTATAAATATGGTATTTGGGTTCGACTTTTCACAATGAAGTACCTGCATTACTCTTATCGCTGGCACAGTGTTCCTAAAGTACCGATTTAGTAGTTGAAGATCAATGAAGTCTTCATTCGCCATTTAAGTAATAACAAATGTTCGACTTGATGTCGCAGCCAGATTCAGCCAGTCTTCCGGTATATAAATGTAATGATTCTTGTTTCTTTTAAATACAATGATTCCGAAGTCCTGTTCAATGTATGAATGTCCAGAAACGGGTAAATAGTGAACACTAGTTTCATCATCATCATCACAAGGACTCCAGTCACAGTCTTTATCAGAATCATGACCATTTCCAAACAGTGGTGCAGCACTGCTACTACTAATATGACTGTCATTGTCGGTATCGTCATGACTATTTCTATTATCTGCCTTGGGTATATGATCTGGAACAACTACTCAAAAAAAAAAAAAAAAAAAAAAAAAAAAAAAAAAAATTCAAACACAATTTCATTGTGTGTTGCTACACTGATGAGAGGCCTAAATTTTCTGTAATTCCTAGTTCTATATAAATAAATTGTTACTCAGGTATAAATACGTAAACAAGTAGAAAAAATAGTATTGTAACAAAACGTACCAATCATTTGTAGCTTATATTGAACCTATTTCTCATTCTCATACATTTTACACGAGTGATGTATTTACAAATACTTTTTATGAAACGCCCAAATTTTACTAAACACAACAACAAAAGTTCACTTGTCAGGCAGTCTTGTAATGTGGCGACACGCTTTTACAATAGCAATGATATCTGCTTCAACGCGGGTAATCTATCGCACTGTTTGGTGGTAAAGGGGTACCTAGTGATTTTGGACCCCTCGTGTGCCAAAGCGCTACTACAAACTACCAAGTAGTCAAGGGGCACCACACTGGATGGCATATACTGTCAATAAAATCACTAGTGTCTTTTTACCAGCGAATAGATTAGTAGCACCACGTCCCATTTGTGTTCTTAACTCATATTTCTCAAAATTGTCGCTTAGACACCTTGACCTCTGGAGTCCTCATATACAGTGCAGAGACATTCGAGAAACAGGTATGGGAAGGGGATGAATTCATGAAGGATCCACGTGGGAGACAGGAGTCTGATACAGTAGGCGAGGCATAGTGCGTAGCACTCAAGGATCTGGAGGAATTTGTACAAGGAAGAGGGAGCAAAGGCTTTGAAGAGGATAGGACGCATCAGGAAGTCGATGACTGGTGAATCTAATAATAAAAAAACCAATTAATAAGAGCCTCTGAAACCTTTTTAGGAAAAAAAAAATTTGCTAATGGTGGGTTCCGAACCACTGACTTTCAGCGTCACAGTCCAACGCATTGCCCACTACGCTACAGATAACAATTAAAATTTGCGTTCTTTTATCTCGTACTATTGATACCAGTTGTTAATTGATGCTAATATGGCATTTGTAGACACTACATTATCATGTATCGTACGAAGAACGACGTGTTTTGTTAACTCTTCAGTGCGCCATTGCTTTGAAATGACAACGTGTAAGTTACAATAAGAAAATCATAAATTACGCAACGCAAGATGGCGTATGCCATAGTTCTGGGGGAGGAATGTCACGTGACATCTGCGAACGGCTGGTTTTCTTTAATCGATGGAGGGTGTCAGAACTCCGTAATTTTTGTAAATATCTCTCAACCGAAGCGAGATATGAAAAGAAAAAAAAAAACGTAAGAGAACAAAGTTGTAGAGAATGTTCTCCTCTACAAATTCGGTTATTCAATTTTTGCGTCAGATGAACGGTTTATTTGCAATTAAAATTATATTACAAAAAGTTTTTTTTTTTTTTTTTTTTTTTTTTTTTTTTTTTTTTTTTTTTTGTATTACTAACGTATTTCCTGTCCGAAATATTTGAAAAAGCGAGATTCTCGTCTCTGGTAGTCAACAATTATGTCTGTAAAATTTGGTGCCGATCGGTTGAACGGTTCGACCTAAAAAGTGGGAACACATTACAGCCAGACAGACGTCGTCAAACCGCCGTTATTTTTGCAAATATCTTTGCAATGATGCCACATATGAAAAAAGAAAACATAATAGAGCGAAGTTGTCGAGAATTTTCCCCTCTACCAATTAGCTTATTCAATTTTCGTGTCAGATGAACGGTTCGTGTGTAATTATAATTCTATTAGAAACGGCTTTTTTGTTATTACTACCATATATTTGTTCGAAAAATTTGAAAAAGGGATGTTGTGGTCTCTGGCGGCCTACAATCATGTCTGTAAAATTTGGTGCTGATCGGTTGAACGGTTCGTCTTAAAAACAGGGAACACATTATGGACAGACAGACAGAATCCCAAAATCGCTGTTATTTTTGCAAATATCTCTGAAACGATAGGAGATATGAAAACAACATAAGAGAACAAAGTTGTACAGAATTTGCTCCTCTACAAATTCGGTTATTCAATTTTTGAGTCAGATGAATGGTTAAGCCGTTATTTCCATTTAGATTTCGAGCTGTCAAAAGACGATCGCAAAGGCCCACATTTAGTGTTACTACCGTAACCTAAAGTGGGCCTGTGGTGTCGCACAAGTATGAGGTGCGCGCCACGTACTTTCGCAGCGCATCGCCATGCAGGCACGGCGCTGCATTCTTGCGATGTCGGCCACGAGCGCCTTCTGCTGCAACTCCGCTCGTGGCCACCACTGAACTGCATCGGCTGTTGGGAATCAGATAGGCACCAGTTAAGACTTGGCTATCGGATAGGCACTAGGAATAATCAGTAGGCAGGCCTCTATATAAACTATGTATCAGTATTCTGCAGTCAAGAACTATGTAAAAGTTAAGTATTACGAAGACTCCACGAAATATATATCTTGCTCTAATTTAGCCTACTGTTTCCAGTTTCTGCTGTCCCACTGGCTGGTCACCCCGTACCTGCACACGCGTGCATCCTTTATTCCTGTGTCGGTCTCTTTCTACTCGGCCACCGACACCTACGACAGCCGGCGGAATCGAGACACAAAAGGGCCAAAACACTATTTACTTATTTTTGTAATCTAATTACAAATTAAAGTTTCAGGATTTTTTTTCTTTCAGTTGTAATCTGAAACCTGTTATTCTTCCCTAATTTTGTAAGAATTACTGTTGTACCCTCTGATTCCAGCGTCTTAGAAAAATTTAAAGTACTGCAGACGTTACTGTTGTTGTTTGTTGTTGTGGTCTTTACTACGTGACATAAATTTCAACATTGTGTGTCAGCCCGTTACTGTAAAACACGTCAAGTCTCGGGTAATTTTAATAGGACATTTATTGTCTTCCAGCGCATGTCACAGCGGCAAGCAGAGACTCAGACCGCGAGGGTCTCCAGGGTGTGAGACGAGCGGCAGTGAGAGTGCGGTTTAAGAGGTGGCAGGCAGGGGAGGGCCTTCAGCCCATTATGCCGGCTGCGACATGACAGATGCTGGGCAGGAGGGCGGCCGCTGTACTCATAAATCGGGCGTCGCGACAGCGGGGCAGGAATTCCCATTAAGAGGCCGCGGGGCCCAGCCCAGCCCAGCGCAGCCCAGTGCTAAATTATCGTGGCAATTAGCGCCTCCAGCCTGCAGCAGCCGGCGGCAGGGGTGTCTTCCGCTCGCTGAAGGAAGCGCGCCACGCACTTTCCCTCTTCTGCCCTCTTCCGCTGACGGGCCACCGCAGCTGGCGCGAGCCACGCGCGGCGCGCCGACTCAGTGCAGGCATATCCAAGCACAGTAGTTTCCAGCCGGCGTGAATTACTGCCTCCTGAACAGTAAATTTGGTACAATCGGCAGAAATAAAATTATTACGATAAAATTATTACGAAATATTAGTAGTTGGGATATGCTAGTGGTTGGGGGCTCCGCCGCCGACAACTTCTACTCCCCCCCCCCTTTTTTTTTTTTTTTTTTTTTTTTTTTTTTTTTTTTTTTTTTTTTTTTACGCCACTCTGGCGTCTTCATTGTCGATGATGTTGAGGATAAGCACACTATACGGTCACCTTCTGGGAGTCGAACCAGGACAAATTACATTTTGGTCAGTGATGGTGTCACTTGAAAGTTATCCATAAAAAAGGGGCTGTTTCTCTTCATTAATGAATGCGTATACAATGGTATACAAATCTGTTAAGTGAAAGCTGTTCATAAAATAATTTATAATCAGTAATTGGTATTGTTCGTCTGCACTTGTATCATTACACGGTAATCTGATAGAACAATTATCAAAATAAATAAAGACGACTTTGAGCAACAACAAAATAAATCTATATCTATAAATGTCAATGTCTGGTCGGTGTACGTTTATCACATCTGAACCACAAGACATAAAGAGCTAAAAATTTGTACAGTTACTAATGTCTACCCGGGGAAGGTTTTAGTCACGGTTTTATGGCAATCGGAAAGCTATTTATCTATATATATAATGTGAATGTCTTTCGTTGTACGCTTATCACGTCCGAACGACAAGACGCAGAGACTTAAATACTTGTACGGTTACTCATTTATACCTGCGGAAGGTTTTAGGCACGCTGTTATAGCGATCTGATGGATATTTAGTAATTTGAAGAATATAACGCGAAATCCGGAACAATAATTACTCTTTGAAAATGGTTTTATTGGTTCCATTGTTGCTTGAAGGTTGATAATGAAAAAAGGGTGGAGTTTATTAGGATGGAAAGTTATATGTGTATATAAAATTCTACGCGTGTGTGTGTGTATGTTAATATTTCGCTCTGCAGCGAAAACTACAAAACGCAGACGAATGGTCCGTGTGTAATTGTTGCCCAAAGTCCCCCATTGTACACCATAGCAGTTCCATGCCGATAACTATAAGGGGGTGGAAGATATGGTGGTTGAAAGTCGTCAAATTATAAACAAAAATCGGACTGAAGGCCAGCGATGACGATTGCGACTCTGTAGCAAGAAGCTTACATACAGCGAAATGTGATGCCACAGATCATATCTTTCGTCTAAGCCTGCTACAATGTATTCAGCTATTTATCTGTCAGGATAAGCGTACGAATAAGGAAATATAAGAATAAATAAATAAAAAAGTAAAAAAAGACAGTTATTTTAATACACCTCTTTAAAAAAATCGATTTGACGTTTCACGTATTATCTATCATAATCAACCAACACGCGAGCGGAGCCGCGGGTTTAAGCTATTACAAAATAAAACAAATCCTGTTAGTGTAACTTTGTTAATAGAATATGCAACTTGACCTCTGGTATGGAAACAACTGTATCATTACATAAGACTTTGAACAGTACGATGCAAGCGAGGTGCTGAAGAGACAGATTGGCAATTAAATCAGAATGTGACACTTCCTCTTGAAATGTTTGTTTCAAGGGTGAACACTGTATGTCTTTCTGGCCTACCTGTGCGTAAGGAAACAGCGTGTGCTACTGCACTCAACTCTATTGCCACAAGCATGCTGCTGAATTCGCTACTGAATTCGCGAAGGTGCTATGCGAATTCACTTACTGCAATAAAAACAAATTTCAACCATGTTTGTAGAAAAACAGTTAATGGGGTTTTATGGGTATAAGGATAACTTGAAGTAGATATGAAATGCATTTAAGTTGAAATCCTCTATACTGAACAAGACTCTAAACAATGTTGTACAAAAACTGTAAGACAGTTACAAGGTAGTTACAAGGGAATGCCAGACTTAAGGGTTTTTTTTTTTTTTTTTTTTTTTTTTTCCCCTTAAGCTTATGGGACTTAACTACGGGGTCATCAGTCCCTAAACTTACAAACTACTTATCAACTACCTTATACTAAGGACAGCACAAATATCCATGCCCGACAGGGGATTCGAACCCCCGACCGTAGTGGCTGTGCAGACCGTGACTAGAGCGCCTCAGTCCCCTCGACCACCGCGGCCGGCAGACTTTAGTTCCTTCACTTTCTGCACTCTCTAAAAGAGCATACAAAATTCCTGCAGTACGAACATGGATCATATCTACGCAATGCGGACAATAATAGCTGCATAATGCTTCTTACCTCTAATCTTCATACTGCCATACTGTACATATCAGATTCAATTATTTTCTTAACATCTTTATACATAGAAAAATTCATTATGAAATGTGCCAAGTTCATGCTGCGATATACAACTTCATTCTTAGACTGCCTGCAACACTCACCCTGCTCACACTTCATAGTCCGGACAACAACCACCACTGCACTGCTACTGCTCAAACGCGGGAACGAGCACCGACCAAAGATGCTCCCCGCGGAGCAAAGATATGAATCGCAGACTTCAACCTTACATAGCAACCTTTCACACTTTTTCCTGGTACATCAATTGTTATTGATATCATGTCTCTTCTTTACAGACATGTCCGAAAGAACAGACACCATTAGTTGACAGTAACGCTCGTAAATTTGCGAAATCGAAGTACTGTAAAATAATGACCATTTCGGGGCGTTGAAAATTTGTACTAGATCGGGATTCGAACCCGCATTTCCCGCTTCGGGCTAGCAGTCGCCTTAACCAATTAGGCTATGTGGGCACACTTTCCTTCCAATCCAAAGTCTCAACTTCTAGTCCCCTGGCCATTCTCTTGCTCGCAGCCTCAGACATTAAATCAATAATTATAACAGGTGCGATGTGGAATCCGATCTCGGGGAAGATCAGTTTGGATTTAGGAGAACTGTAGAAACACGGGAGGCAATACATTACGTCTTATCTTAGAAGATAGGCTAAGTAAATGGAAACCTACGTTTTTAGGGTTTGTCGATTTGGAGAAAGCTTTTGACAGTGTCGACTGGAATACACTCTTCCAACTTCTGAAGGTAGCAGGGGTAAAATATAGGGAGCGAATCTCTACAAAAACCAGACAGCGGTTATTAGAGTCAAAGGGCAAGAAAGGGGCGCCGAGGTTGGGAAGGTAGTAAGACAGGGTTGTAGCCTTTCCCCAATGTTGTTCAATCTGTACATTGAGCAGGCAGTGAAGGAATTCAAGGAGAAATATAGAGAGGGCATTAAAGTGCAGGGAGAAGAAATAAAAAACATCGCGGTTTGCTGATGACATAGTAATTCTCTCAGAGACCGCAAAAGATCTGGAAGAGCAATTGAATAGAATGGACAGTATCTTGAAAGGAAAATATAAGATGAACATTAACAAGAGTAAAACGAAGGTAATGGAATGCAATGTCAGAAAATCAGGCGATGCTGAAGGATTTGGTTAGGTAATGAGACAATAAAACTAGTAGATGAATTTTATTATTTGGGTGGCAAGATAACTTCTGATGGCCGAATTAAAGTGGATATAAAATGCATAATGGCTATGGGAAAAAATCGTTTCTAAAGAATCGAAACTTGTTAACAACCAATATTAATTTAAATGTTAGAAAGTCCTTTCTGAAAGCATTTGTCTGGAGTGTAGCATAGTATGGGAGTGAAACGTGGACGATAAAGAGTTTAAACAAAAAGATGATATAAGCTTTTGAAATGTGGTGCTACAGACGAATGGTGAAAATTAAATGGGTAGATCACGTAACTAATGAGGAGGTGCTTAACCGTATCGGGGAGAAGGTATAGATTGGTTGGACACATTCTAAGACATCAAGGAATTGTCAACTTGGCATTAGAAGGAAGCGTATGGGGTAAAAATCGTAGAGGGAGACCGAGGGACGAATATAGTAAGCAGGTTCAAAAGGATGTAGGTCGCCGAACTTATTTTCAGATGAAGAGACTTGCGCAGGACAGGGCAGCGTGGAGAGCTGCATCAAACCAGTCTGCGGACTGAAGACCACCACCACAACAACAACAGCAACAACAACAACAACAAGTGCCTATCTGTAACAGCAATGACAATATCAATGCGGACGCATTCAAACGCCCGATCCCTTGCGGAAGTGAAGTATAGACTGCGAGCAATAGGAATCAATGGGCAGGAGACTAGAAGTTGAGATTTGGGTTGGAAGTGAAGCGTTCCTTGGTAGACGACCGCTGGCCAGAAGCGAGAAATCCGCGTTCGAATCTCCATCCAGCACAAATTCTCAAATTCGTCGTTCAGTTTACTTCAATCCCGAAAAACGGTCGAAATGTTTCAATATTTCAGGTGCTCGATCGTTTCCTTTTATTATTATTATTATTATTATTTCAGGATCGTTTTTATCCGATGGGTTATGAGCTCACTGAAGCGGTGATACAAGGCATAGAGAGGATCCAACGGAGAGCAACACGCTTTGTAGCACAACATTTAGTGAGCATAAAAGTGTCTCAGAAAACATTAGGAAAGTACAGTGACAGACGCTGCTGGAGAGACGTGCTGTAGTGCGGTACGCTTCTCAAAGAGTTAATCAGTCTATTGCTTCCTCCTACTTATATCTCGCGAGAATACCATAAGAATAAAAGCAGAGAGATTGGAACTAACAGCGACGCTTACCAGCAACCTATTTTCCCTCAAACCGTAAACAAATGGAAGAGCCTTTGTTGACTTTATAGACATCAGTGTAGAAGTGCAGCAAGTGTAAATGTCCTGGTACCAGTGTGGAAGGTGTCAGGAGAGGATGAGACGGGATGCTGGGCCTAAGGTCCTTCTGGCACAGTAAAACAGCGCTTCAGTGAATGCTTTTGTTGATTTCTGATATGTGTCGTCGGTCTCGTGCCCAACGATGCGGTACTCAGCGAGTCAGTGATGGCCTCACTGCAGCAGCACTAGGCGGCCCAGACATGACCCGCTGACGTTGACTGCCACAGAACCTCAGTCCAGCTTGGCAGAGTCTCGTAACATGTCCCGGCACACACTTGACGCAGCAGAGGCAGAGGCGAGGCGCAGGGCCTCTGCAGGTCAGCGCGCACTTCACGCAGCACAGGCACAGGAGGGCAGCGCGGCTTGCAACTGCACGTGCTGCGTGTCCACTGCAAACCTCTCGATGCGATTACATTTAATTTCTGAATCTCCTTCCAAAGTCAATCAATATATATAGGGTGTTTCACTAAGTGTGTTTGCCTCTGTAACCTATAAAATAATAGGTAATGGGAAATGTTAATGCGGTAGGTCAACACAAGAAATGTTACACTTTCTGTGGAGCTAGAACATAGTTTATTGAATCATTTTCCAGAGATACAAAATTTTAAATGGAGCAATAGTTTTTTCTGTCGTGCATTAGATCCGTTGAAACCAGCTGCGTCCAAATCAATTTACACTACATTCCTATCACTGTTAGTTTGGGAGCTACAACACTTCAAAGTTTAGGGGGCGGAGGCTACGTTAGCTTAGCTGACTGGCTGGTGGTCATGAGACAGTGGGCCGCGCCCCAGGGGATAGCCACTTGCCCAGTCAGCTACGCTATAGCAGCCTCCATCCCCGGAAATTTGAAGGGTTGTAGCTCCCAAACTAAGAGTGATAGGGATGTAGTTTAAATTGATTTGGACGCAGGTGGTTTAAACGAATGCAATACACGATAGAAAAAAACTATAGTGGCATTCAAAAAATTATACCTTTGTGCTGTAACTCTTTGGAAAATGATACAATAAACTATGTTCATAGCTCCGAAGAAAGTGTAACATTTCTTGTGTTGACCTACCGCATTAAAATTTCCCGTCACCTATTATTTTATAAGTTACAGAGGCAAACAAACTTAGTGTGTGTGTGTGTGTGTGTGTGTGTGTGTGTGTGTGTCAGTGTAATGAAAAAGTGAGTATAAGAACAGTAAAAGGCCTGTTGAGCAACAGGCAAAAGTGACGAATATATGACGAACTTTTATGGTCTATGGAAGTTCATTAGAAGCTCTTGAGCTATTCCGACTAAACGGGCGACAGTTCAAAGACAGTCACATGATGAGTAAGAAAGACTTAACAGAGAACAAAAATAGGGTGTGACATGTCATACTCACTAAAGAAAAATTAGGGATATGTTTTAGAAATTTAATTAAAATCAAATTTATTTTTCTCTCATTTTTCTGTAATTGAGAGAAACAGGTGTCACTGCAAATTCAATAATTGAAAGAATCTTTGTATAACTGACATATTTAATCTTGATTGTGGTGCAGTATATACGATCAGAAACACGTTTCTTCTCGGTGACACCCGGTATGCTTTTCATATGTCTCAGACTGTAAGATATATCGATATGAAAAATCTTTGCAAATTATAGTTTCCTTGTTTAACTTCATTTGCACACAAAGTGTTTCCTTACTTAGGTCTTTATTCATAGCTCTTACATGCTCCTGAGTACTAAGATACTGACGTCTGCTTTTTTGTTCTTCTTTGACGGCAGCTGTGCTTGTACGTTCAGTATTTTATAACAATGGTTTCCTATTTTGTCTCTGTCATTATTTCTAATGATACAGAAATTACCATCAGCAGCCATTTGTTAGTAGTTACTGAAGCTATGATAGTACTTTTGCAATTGTTGAATTTCTGAAAGTAGTATAGAATTCAGGCTGAGAAATGCTGACGAGAGACGTTTCTAGTATCAACTATGGTTTAGCAGTGAGCTGAAGCTCCACGAAGGGCTGGACCTTGTGTTTCAAGAAATTGAAGAAGGTCCATGATGGTTAAATAAAAATCATTGCACTTGCCTTCTGGCTTCGCCGAACTTATTATTCAGTAGTAACGGGAAATTTAGTTTACATTGTGCTGTCAAGCTTGCCACAATGTTTACTAAAAACAGAGACTATAGACCGTAAAAATACACAATCAGCATCTTCGGTTTATGAATCGCGGTGTCTTTCTATTTCAGTAAGTTGTTCGTTTCCAGCTTGGGTTTGTATCGGCAGCATACGAAGAAGAAAGACACGAGGCAGCTCCGCACTTCGCACAGCAGGCGGCAACAGCCGCGTAGCAGCCGACCGCGTCGCGTCAAACATATATCACGTATTTTATCGAGAATGGAAAGAGATATGGCTCTCCTTCCACCATTAAAAACAATTTCAATATGTTAGCTACATTTCGTACGCAGTAATGTATGGTGTAAAACGCACCAAACGCAAACTGGCCAGCGACTACAGTTTTCACTGCAAACTCTTCATAATGTACGCGGCGTTGTACTTTATTTTTTATTATGACAATAAATATGTACAATAACGAAAAGTAAACCTGTCTAAGATCAGGCGATGGCTTTTGGCTATAAGGTATAGAAAAACAATTTTGTTTCTGACGAATAGTTTCTGCAAGATCGATTGAGGAAACTGAGTTAAACTGCCGAAACCGGTAATGTTAATAAAGAATAAATAGCGATGTTCGCTCTTGTCTTCAATAAAATGATTAAAAGAACGCTCCCAATCATGACAAACCATTATGTACTAAATGTATCGACAAATTTGTACAAATAGGTAATTTGTCAGCATTAGTAACAAAAAATTTGTAAGATATTTTGCTGTTGGAATAATTATTAATTATGGTGTTTAATAATTATTCTTCCTACTAGAAAAAAGGTGAGAAATACAAAAACAGAAAAAAGTACTTGTTTAAGTCTGATATGAAAATATTTTATGTTGGGTCACAATGACCCCTTTCCCCGTTTTAGGAATGTCAAAAACTCCGCCGTTATACTATTATATGGTAGGTTCTCTGTCTGCACTGTCATCATCTCAGAAGTATGCCTAACGGTCTACTGTAGTCTCGCGCTGGGTTACAGCTAACAAATGACGACTGTGGCCAGTCGGATTGTCTGCGGTGGTGATTTCGCTGTCGGCCGCCTACTGGGACGGGCGCTGATGTCGGCGGTATCGCGCCAGGAAAGTGATACGAAGTTGATTGTAGACCACATACGAGAGTAATATGAACCAAGTATACTAAATGTATTTATTGAATTTAAGAGCCAAGGGCGCTTTTCATTTTTTATTAATTAGGGTGTTTAATAATTATTGACACTAATAGAAAAAAAAGGTGTGGAAAAAGAAAAACAGAGAAAAGTACTTGTTTAAGTCTGATATGAACATATTTTGTGTTGGGTCACAATGACCCCTTTTCCCATTTTGGGGAATGTTAGAAACTCCGCCGTTATACTGTTATGTAGTAGGTCCTCTTCTCTGCACTGCTATCATCTCAAAGGTATGCCCAACGGTCTACTGTAGTCTCGCGCAGGTTTACAGCTAAGCCTGCAGTGTGCGACTGACGATTATGAACAAATGACGACTGTGGCGAGTGGGATTACCTGCGGTGGTGGCGCACAGCACCGGCGAGCTGATTCCGCTGTCGGCCGCCTGCTGGGACGGGCGCTGCTGTCGGCGGTATCGCGCCACGCAGACCGCGACCGCCGCGGTACGAATGGCGCCCTCTGCTGCAGGCGCTCCTAATAGAGATTTACCGCGGCGGGGATCAGCGGAGAGCGCATGCGAAACACCGCGACACGAGGCCGCGCCGTGCCGGGTTTACACACTATTTGCCGTCCGGCCCGCAATAAACCCCCCTGATGAATGGCGTCATATATCTGGGCCGCCACAGCGACGAGGGCCCTCAGCGGCAGACGGCGCGCGCGCTGAGCGCTGAGGGACACTTCGCCCCACCTGCTGGCGATCAGCGCGGGCAGCACAGGTGGACGCGTTGGCAACGCCCTGGCGACACACCGACAGGTCGGGAACGGCTGGCCATGTGGAAGGCTTCATGTCGTGCGAGACTGGAAGGACGCTCACTACTTAATTACGTATCCAGGAATCACGCACATTTTGTGACTTGCGGCTGGGGGGAGAATAAAACTGTTTTATGTGCTTCACATTCTTCATGGCTACGGGGCGATCTAAATTGTCATATAAATTAATGAAATGCGGCCAGTTGCTTGTGGTTATTTATTTATTTTAACTTTAACGACCGGTTTCGGGCGCTTGAGTGCCCTTCTTCTGGTCTCTATACAGACAGACAAGTGCATTGGTATACAATAAGGCTATAGAACGTATAAAAGTCGATTACAGAAATTTGAAGCAGTTTCGAAACAAATAGATTGTAATAAAGATAAGTTCATATAATGGGATAAAATTAACACTTACATTTTTGTACTGTTGCTTAATAAATATACATGCTAGTGGTGGAATCAACGCTAAGTGCAAAGATTATGGAATGAATAACAATCAGCTGCTAACAAAGTGTCTATGGATGAGGCTTATAGTAAAAGAGTAACGATAAATAAGGGAGAAAAAAAGGCTATGGGAAAACAGTAATACTCAAAGTAGTTGAAGAAAAGCATAAAGAGAGGAGCAGGTGACTGACAAATCAGTCGCTTAGCAGATTAAAGTTCAGTAGTCTAGAAGTACAATGATAAGTGGCGCCATAGGCGGAAAATTTCAGAACTACCTGCTGACACAGTGGTAGGATGCTTAGAATGTCACTGTCAGGGCATCTGTCAATTTAAATAATTTGTCATTGTGTCTATGGCTTCAAAATTTAATGGGGATAGATTGATGAAGTGATTATCATACAACAAATAAGTTTAGGATGTGGGTTGTAAGTTTTAAGATGCGTGAACTAATATGCAAAGAAATGTGAATGGTTATAGTAATATTAACCTAGTGTTACAATTGGTACATCTAGTCAGACAACTGGAGAGAGTTAAACAGTCAACTTGTTAGGAGTATACCAAAGAGGATAATCATGTAGAACAGATCATGGTGCTTTAAGATACAATAAGAGTAAGTGGTGGCTGGTTTTTTAAAAATAAAATAAACAAGTCACTATCAATTGGTAGTGGCTATTACAAAGTGCAGTTTAACAAGGTGGAGGCATAAAATAACCTATCTTTAATATGAGGTGGGGGGAGGGGGGAGAGGAGGGAATAGTTACCAAAAGTTACAACTGGCATGTGTGTCCAAATATTTATGGGGTGGGAGGGGGTTAGAGTGGTAGAAAGTAGTTGATGACTGAGTGAGGTGGTGATAGGAAAGGGGGGGGGGAGGGATTAAGGTAAGGAACCGGCACAAAGAGGAAGTAACCATGGAAAGTTTGAGGAACCGCGCATATACATTAGCATGTAAGGCCAGGGGTGGGAGTGAGATGTCAGTGGTGATATACTACATAACTACATTGTGTACTTAAGTAGAACAGAGTAGGGTTACATAAAGAAATGGGAGTAGGGTTGCAAAAATAGGAAACTGAGATAATTTTAATGTAGTTGTACCACAGAGGAAGAAGAGTATTATGAGAGTGACTTAATTTAGTATGTGACGGAGGGGGAATATATTAAATTTATAAGTAAATGGCAGGTAGCAGGTGTAGAGTGTTGTGTGTGTATGTGTGTGTGTGTGTAATTGGTGAATAGGATGGTGTGACTGTGGAGATAAGGTATGTAAGGTATGAGTGTGGGTGTGCGCAAAGTTTATGGTTATCTGTTAGGGATAGTTTTATAGATGAAGGGGAATAGCTGATAATTGTATGGAATGGGGGGATGGAGTGTAGCAGAAATTGTGCAAAGACAGATCCATATGCAATGCCCCACAAGTGTATGCTCTGTGAATATGTCATATGTCGTGAATTATATATGCGAAGCTGCCGTTCAATGATTTAATAGAATCGTTCGGTGGAGGAAGGAACTAAGTAACTTTTTGGCGATTCCCACCCTTTTACAGAAATGTAGTAAACAGACCAAAACACACACCTTACTGTGATGAAAGGAACTATGTTCGGCTTCTTCCTGCGGGAACAACATGAGGTCGATTTTATAAGTGCTGAGGGGAAAGGAATCAAGTCAGTGACTTAGTTCCTTTCTCTGCCGCACGTCGTGTCCCACCAGCAGATTTTATTGTCGGCGAGCTTGTACTACACCAACTACATGCTAGATGGCGTTGGTCTGCAGCATGCAGGTGTAGAAAGCGCAACAAAACAGTAATTTGGCGCCAGCTTCGTCAGGTGTCGCGGTTATTGTTGAGTGTTGTAAGTGATTGAATACCGTCTTTCTGAATGTCAAGAGGACATGCGTGGAAGAAATCCATGCATATCCAAAATTTCCGGAAAATGTAATAAATCTGATAGATATCCACATCACACCTTTTCCAATCAAAGAAACTCTCTCTGCTGGGAAGGAAATGAAATGCCTAGATACACGCTTGGACCTGAAAATTATGCACGAAATGTTCCTTAATAAATAACCAGATGTAAATGTGAAATATGACTTCTATAGGAAACATTTTCGTGAAATTTACAGTTTTCTTTTCGGACGTCCGCAAATTCATGTATGTGGCAAATGTGAAGAACTTCATACTAGGTTAAAAAGTCCACATATCTCTCACAGTAAGAAGCGAGCTGCACAACTTGAGTTGGATATTCATAGGAAGTTTTATAAATCCATTAAAATAACTGAGCAAGAATCTATGAGCAGGGATGGCATTGTTGGACTAGCTTTCGACTTTATGCAGAACTTTCCCCTGCCAAGTGCAAGAAACATTATATTTATTTCATAAACAGCTGTGTTAGTCACATCTTTAATCTGGCAAAAACTGAACTAGCTTAATTTGAAACTGGATTGAAAAGACTACCTGATGGGAAGAAAAATGTGAATCAACATAAAGAAAATTGAGGATATTTTTGGAAACTGATGAAATACATCCATGGAGAAGACGCTCAGATTTTTTATGAGGAGATTTTGAAACGGGCAACTTCAAGTGACAACTCACTGGATATGAACTATTCCGATCTTTGAATTCTGTTAAATAGTTGTTTTCATGTCGAGTTGAAGATAATGTATCAATAAATTTGAGCTTGAATGTGTTATACTCACGAAAAGAACTAATTCCTTCGCTGACTGGAGAAATGAACTATGTTACAAATTTTAATTTTTTTGCAGAAGATACTGTTTGGAACATATAAAAATTATTTTCATTCACAGTATGTATGTTTAGAGTGCAGCAAATGCCGAAAATTTCAATGCAATTCGTTAAATAGTTTAACAATAAAACAGTTTTTCTTCTCTCCTGAAAAATACGAAAAAGTGACATAGTTCCTTTCTCCACCGACCGATTCTACTAAGGTTACCGGTTTCGGGAAAACGTTTTTCTCATCTAATGATCTGCAACTATTAATCAATATTTTTGTACTCTATTGTGCAACGGTGTTGTACAGTGCATCAACGGCCGTGCCGAGGTGGACACATCGCTTTATTAATTTTTATAACTTGACACTGCTGCAACAACAACAGAAATGTTTTGAGTTCCACACATTTAGGGACTTTTAGCTATATTAAACATGGTGAGTCACTAACTATGGCTCTACGAATAACTCTGAAAGTATGATAGGAGCTGAAGAGTTTATGGAACAAGTTACATGGGACAGCGGGTTCCAGAATAAGACATTGGGTTTTATTACTAGGGGGGGTCGCTTCAGAGATATGAACAACTTTTTTAACGGAATACTATAGTTTGGTACTTATTTTCTTATGGCGCTATCGAGACTGAACCAATGATGTGTAACAGTAAAGTCTTTGAAGGGCAACGGAGGTAAAAAAAAAAAAAAAAAAAAAAAAAAAAAAAAAGAAGAAGAAGAAAGGTGGCCTTAGCGTCCATTTACAGAAGGTGTTCGAAGTTAGGACCATTGGCATCGATGCAGTACTGCAATCTTCTTATCATGGATTGAGTGGCATTCCGTATCACTTATCGAAGCACTTGTTCTAAGAGTTCTCTATCGTGTATCTTTAGGTGTATATGAAATTTCTCTCTAAACAACGTTTTTTTAAGAATCACCACAAGAAAAAATTCAGCGGCATCAAGTCTGGCGAACGAGCCGGCCACGATACATATCCTCCACGTCAAATCCAATGATTTGGGAATCATCATGCAAATCATTTTAGCCAGCAGTGAATAATGTGTTGATACCATGTTCTGTTCCTTGTTCCTAAAGGTATTTCTCCAATAACAGACCTAAAGTTTCTTGTGGGAATCTAGTGCACATGCTAGCATTAAGATTTCCTTCGATGAAAAAGGGCCCTATAATTCTGCCCTCCAGAGCCCCACACCATACATTCACCGACCACGGTCTTTGGTGTGCAACTTGCCGCAGCCTGCATGGATTTTCAGTTGTCCAATAATGCATGTTATGGAAATAAACAGCTCCATGCTTCGTGAATGCAGCCCCTCCAGTAAGACTAGTACGCATGGAGGTCCGGGTTCGATTCCGTTCGCAACCCAAATTTTAATTCAATGCTTCAGATTTTTCATTAACGAGATATTCGAGACGAAAATCAGTCTCAGTGATTATATACTTATATTTAAATTGATAAATGTTTCATCCCACTGAATCAGACGTTGAGTCCATCGGCAGAATTCCATGCGAACCATACAAGCCGTACCAGCTAATTTTGGTGGAGACTGATAAGGTAAGGAGGATATTTATGGCGATGAAGAACACAAACAACATTACTCTAGCTCATGCCAGATTCCCTCGCAATTTGAAGCGAACCAACACAACGATTTCTAAGGACAGTGCAAGAGTACAAATTACAACTTCCTCATTAGTAACTTTCCTATGACGGATATGTTTACGATGCGTTAAAAATCCAGTTGCTCTCAATTTATGAAACAAATATTCAGAGTGTAGGGTGACTACGTTGAGGATATCTTTCAGCGTTTAAGTCTGTAGCTCTGACTGATATTCGTTGGCATTCTCTGTAAATGGCCAGGATATCGACTTATTCTTCTAATCCTACCTGGTCTCCCAAATCCTTCCCTTAATTTCTCTTCTCTTACATATTGGGTAGAATGAATCTTGGCGTCTCGGGAGGGGGGGGGGGAGGAACACTGATCGTACAGACGCATATCCTGTCTCATTCTCGTTGTCACGCTGCATTTTCTTCCAGTACAAATTCACCATATTAGTCAAACAATCAAGCAGACGAAAACATTGAACTCTGAATGATCTTTAACCAAGTATCATTTCTCATCACTGATAATCATAACTATTGACTTTAAGTAAGCTCACTATTAATCGTAAAGAACTTTATTCCATGTGCACGTGGAGTATAGATGGGCACCCACATTCTACACAATGTCAAGTTCATCATTTTCAAATAATCAAAAAATAAAATCATAGTCTTTAAAGTACTACAAATTTTTGCTATTTCTAACGTGAAAACACCGTGGATAAAACACGTTTATTTCATATTCTATCATTTTAATGAATTGGCGCCAACTTTCGCTAAACACAATGCACACAAAAGAAATCCACTCATGTTTACATAATCCTCATCATATTTACAGAATACACTCAGCAACGTTCGTTTATAACATGATCCCTTTGGTTTCCCACTTAACGTTTTCATAAAAAGACCTAGACAAGAAGGTACTTTGTCTCGTGGCTGGCTCCAAATCCAAACACCAATCCCCACATTATTCATATAAAATTGCTCATGTTTCCGCGGAATTCATTGCTAACCAGTAGCAATTGATTAGCTATTACAATCCGTTCAATAAATACAAAGTTTAACATAAGTTTCACCCATTCTTAAAATTTTACTCAGAGTTAGTTATACTTACAACCTTCTTCCGTCAACGTTCAGACTAATTCTGCCAAACATGGCCGATCCCATGCTTAACGGTCTTTCTCCTTCAACTTCCCTGCTAACCGCCCTTTCGTGGCCACCGCCAACTCTGGCCACCTACCAACTTGTTCACTCCCCTGCGACTGCCTGCTATCGACATAGACCTTCCAAACTCAAAGGAACTTCCCTGCAGATCCTAGCAAAAACAAGAAGTTGCCAGACCTTCCCCAGATGCATGCACTAACTATCCCTGAACAGCCGACACTAACGCACTCATGCCACCACGAATCTCTCCACATGTACACACACACAAGGACACGAAAATGGGTTCTGTGGAGCATGGCTAGTTGTTTTTCTAGTTATTACACAGACAGCTTGCAACAAGCATTCCAGTCTCACATAACTGGCGTAATGAACTTGAAGATTGTAAATAAATAAAATAAACTGCGTAAATCTGATTACAAACAGTACTGTAATTAAATAATATCATCGAAAAAATCTATTGTTAACTGTAAAAAGCAGCAAAGGTTACTAACAGTGCCGTTTAATCACCCTCTGCCAGTGGAAACCAAAGTGTCTTGTCAGCTGTCTTTCTCATAGAAAGGCTGACTCATTTATGTTTGACAATATAACGGAAGAAATAGGACGGACACCACGAAGTTCCCCATTACTGATATATGACTTTCTTTCATAATTACTTCCGACATTAAACTCAACAAAATATCTCAACATTAACAGGAAGACCACACAAAATCAAAAATCAACACATGGCGAAATATTCATGTCTACACAAGACCTGATTATGCAGATTACTAGATTAGCCAATGACACAATAATACTTCTCAATGACTCACATTTATGTACACTTTTAATGATAAAAGCAATAAAATCGACTGTTATAAACTAACCAAATATCCTATGATTTTCTTTCTAACAGTTGTTACCTGTATTTACTGTTATAAACATGTTCACTAAAGGAGGAGACTGAACTTCATCGTAAATTACTGTTGTATTCTGATCGTAGCTTCTAATATCAGCTGTCTATGGTAACTTTTTACTAATATTTTGAGGCAACTAGAAACTGTAAGCTAACTGATAAATCCATTTTACTTTCCATTATTAAGTCAAATATTGACTGTAGCAAGACAAACAATGTTTCCTTACACACACCACACTTAGCAAATTTCTATAACATAATGAAAATAATGTCGTTTTCCGACATATTGTTTCAATCAATACAAGAAAAATCGTTGTGTAGTCGACCGCTAAGTCAAAAATACACATTTAGTAAAGCACTCTAGTTACACAAGACCTACTGTGAATTCCACAACAAAAACACCTATTCATACAATAACATACTATTCCATCACAGACAGTATATACATACACGATCAAATATACACTAATCACATAAGAAAACAAGGCATAAAACAAATCAATGGATGCGACAAGAGATACACACACAATAAAATATGCACTAATCACATAAGTTAATAAAACAAGTCATTGGATAAGACAATAGACAAGAGATACACTGAAAAACATACAGACATGTCATTTCTTTAATAATTAACATTGGACATTATTCAAGACACACTCTGGTGCAACTGCGCATATTGATGTGTCGTATACGCCCAGAAGACCACATCTCAACACTGACTCTTGGCCTTTCAAGGCATTCAGCATTTTGCTGACACTTCACATTAACACAAACTTTTCAAAACTCATGAGTTACACAAATCTATGGGGTAACCGGGGGGGGGGGGGGGGGACATTCTTCCAAAGATACGTGGATGATAACTCCTACTTCGACACTGAAGTTCTAAGACGAATTCTCGAAACCGCCTCCTGGAGGGACCGCGCTCATTGTTTCTCATGGCTGCCCTCATTTCATTACAATCTCCCTGACACCATTGACATGGGTCATTGCAATAAAAAACTAGTCCAAGCAGAAATTTTCCCATACTAACGAGTAAGACCAGCCAACTGTAATGATGGTTCACAAATTGACTAGTGAGTTCATCATGACCACCTTCTCCCTCCTATCTATTGTAAGGCGGCAGAAAATTCACCATCTTACATGCTGTGTTTATGTATTATTAATTAATAATGTACATTTATTTATAATGTAATTACTTGTATCACTTTGATTCTGGATAAACAGAAAGCAAAAATAAGTAGGAAGCGTGGGAATATTAATGTTGACTAAGTAACTGAGAAAACTGGTTGATGATGGTAGGCAACATTTAATATTAAAAATATTCGCATGCAGTACTTTTCCTTGTTGGAAACGAAAACGCAGTCAAATCAGCGAGAACGGTCAGCAAGTGGAGGAGGGTGAACCTAATGGTACCACAAGGGCGCGGCGCGTTGACCAGCGGGTGAGAGGTTACTGGCCGTCTCTCTTCGCACCGAAACTCGCGGGCGGCGATAAGATTGGGAGATAATTTCAACCGCCAAATGGTCAAAACATTCTAGAAGCCTCTAGAAACTTCTTTTTTGCGGGAAAGACATTTGGAAGGAAGTAATTGTGGGGGAGAGAGATTTAAAGCTATAGCTTTGATTGGCTCTTGATAAAACGGTCTGGAGATACTTTTGGCTTTGCTGCAAATGGAGTCATGGATTCGGCTAGCTGCACCCGTGGTGCGAGGATGCACGTGGGCAGTTGCTGGTAAAGTGTCCAATGACTTAGCTCACAATAAGTTGCTAGTGCAGATTGCGTTGCTTGAAATATTCGTAATTGTTTCTCTGTGAGGAAAGGAACAAAATTATTACTTCAGTGCATTATATTTGCATTTCGAAGCACCCATTTACAGGCTCACAATTCAACTACTCTTCTGCTTCTGGCCAGTGAGGCAAGCAGGTTGCGATAACCTCTTGTTCGACTTTGGATACTTGAATGAATTAGGAGATTTTTTGAACGAAGTAGTTCGTTCACTGTGTAGCCGTCGTCGCACAGATTGAGCTTCACGTCAGGCCTCCTCATCCATGGTGGCCTTATCATAACAGTACTGGGAATTGGTGATATACGCACTTTGCATTTGCTGTACCGCAGATTAAGATAAATGTACCTTCCATTAGTTGACTGTATTCTTGAGCTTCTGGTTGTATTCTGTATCAAGTTGGATAGCGATTTTTAATTTCTTTGAAAACAATTAACACGTCCTCAGTATCAACCATTTTTCATAATAGGTAGAGGTTGTGACATCCTTGTTAGAGATTCATTACTTTTGTATCATAATTCATTCCTGAATTTGTGCACCGTCCTATTTTATAATTAAATTACTATATAGAAAATTAGATCATCCGATTTCTTATTTATTAGGATTAGGAATCCCAGCTATCCCTAGTGATAAGAAATTGCCTAAGATTAACACCGAGTTTCTTCGTATTAATAATTGTCTAATTCAAAGGAATGATTCAAATTAATTTTCGCAATGATACCGTAAGGCTGGTGAACCACATGCTAATTAGCGATAAGGTCATTCATTCAATCTCACCAACTGCGAGTGAATCATTACACCATTACATAATCACTTAGTATACTAAGACTGCACATGATGGACAGGAACTGCATCGCCATCATGACAGGCAAGACAAAACAGATGTTTCGTCTCCTGCAGCGAAGTTCATAATTCTCCATAATGGCAATGACGGTTTCTCTCATTATTCAACGTGACTCCGAGTATCAGTTCTTCTTCAGGACTGTCCCTTGCTCCATGGAGCATGGTATCAAAAAATTGCACATTTCCTGACACATGTACCTTATTTCAATTTCAGCAGAGACCAAGCAGTGGAGTGCTACTATGGTGAGTGTCTCTGTTAGTTTTTCTAGGCTGCAAAACCGCTTATCACTTAGTAATGTCCTTTTGTGCATTTCTTGCACTATTGCGCTCACCTTTTCTATCTTAGTCGTGGACATGTCAAGCACATCCAGCTGGGTTGTTGACATCAGGGGTTTCTGACGCCATCCACCTTCTAATGGCCTTCCGCCGTCCAGCTGAGGAGACATTTACTGAGTTCAAGGTGATGGTTAGGGAGGGAATTGACCTGCCACTGCCCAATGGGCTGACCTTGAATTGCTGCTGAACGATCCCGGCGTGATTGTCGCTCACCGCGTCCGCACTATGTGCCACACAGTTGTCATTTTCCTGCGGACATGAAGCCCAGACCCTCGGAAACTGCTGGCACAGTACTGAAGTCTGGGCTCCGCACTGGCCAGTAGGTTGTTCAGCTGGGCTGCTCACCTTTTACGTACAAATCTACCATTAATTCACAAGTATTTATAAAGTTACAATAAAACGGACTATCATTCCCTCTCAAGCCAATCCTCAACCACAAAACATGAAACAATTCTTGCAACTCTTATACAGTCTTCATAAACTTTTCTATTATAGTCTTCATCTTACAAGGAACATAACTACAAAAATTCCCTAAAAGGGTGTCTCTACAAATGGGAGCAGCAAGTAACTAAATCAGACTTTAAGAAACATAAGATATCGCATGGTATTGAAATTCCCTCCCAAGCATAACTTTAGAAAAAATTTACTTAAATTTAATAACTCAACTACTACTTCTATTTACACAAGTACAGAAATGTGGTAAAATCACACGACAATTTCAGTCTTTAATCAGAACAGAATCATAGATTAGTAAAAATAAATGCTGATGTCATAAAGACTAATTTCTATCTCACTTCCAAGTAAACGATTGCAGGGATCTACAATAAAAATAACTCACATCATGCACACAGAGAGCAAACCTCTGTTATCCTCTCACAACAGTTATTATTCCACAAGACACCAACTAATTTTCAACAACATTTATGTACTGCCCACTTATTCACCCCATTAGTTATGTCATTCAGATTAGAAATCTATGTTACTAAATCCAATATCATCTTCACAAAGCAATAAACAGAACACAAATCATTGTGGCTCCATACTTTGCTCATACTCCAGCTGTACTCTTTCCTGTTAATACCTCTACATATTTTCATTAACATCAAGGCATAAATTCATTTCGTAATTACCTGACATACATTTATCCGACATCTGTCCTTAGGTATTACCTATTGGCTCCTTCTCTCATAATTTCTCATTGAACAAATTAAGCATTGTATTACAGTTCTCCCGTTAACAATTAAGTGAACATTAGCACACACACAATTCACACATTAAATTAAGGCCGTTACTAATTCACAATATTTTACAAAGTAAAGATACCGGATGTTCTCACGGCGTCTTATTTACCACCACCTTAATTGCTTTACTCTCCTCTCTATCACTGTTTAGTTGTCACATTACCTCTTTATCGCTTCATGGATTGTTCCAATGTGGTTACACGATGAATTCTGAGCTGTATTACTTCTGAAATAAACAAAATCTCAAGCCTGTGGGTTTACTCTTTTACTGATTCTTTCTCTCTTACATGGGACCACACGTCCCAAAGCCAAATTTTTTCATAGGCTCGCCACCAGTCTTCTATCATTTCACATTACTCTTTCAACAATCTTACATTACAAATGTGATACAAACCTCTAGAAATCCTTCCTTTAATCGTTTCTACTTCAACACAATTTGCATGTACATTTCAGCGAACGCGAAATGGACCAACATAGATATTGAGAAACTTAATAGCTAGGAACCTATACTTTTTGGACAAACATTGACCCTGATGTTTCATTCTTTCTCTCTCTCTCTTTTAATTTTTGCCTCTGCTGTCTTCCTTATTTCTCTAGTTATGACTAGTTTCGTACGCCTCGCTTTTCCTCTCAGTGGGATATCCACCAATTCCCGGACCCTATAAATAGGAGGACAATTATTTAAAATTATTTAATACGCTAACAGGACTCCAGTGGCACCAATGGCTACTTCATTAATGACATCTTGAAATTCTTTTAAAAATACATCCCAACTACGCTGCTGTCTATTACAGAAGATTCGTCAGAGCTTCCTCACATGATTAATTACTTTCTCTGCAGTTTTCGTGGCAGAGATTAGATTTTCAGCATATTGTGGTTTATTAGCTTCATCACAATAAAGTACTAAGAGAAGAAAAAATTATGTACAAAAATATCAACAAAGAAATACATTTCGTTACTTACAAGTAAATAAAAATGTTATCGGATTTGCTGTAGCCAGTACCACGCAGGAAAACATAGTCTCTCGTCACGCCTTTTGAGAAGAATGCTAACGCCAACATGTTGTCCTTTGCACAATAATGGCAGTTTGAAGTGAATCAATGACATAAAACAAGACTCGCTGTATTTCAGATGTCCAGGAAATTACAGAAAATACGCTGTTTATTTACGTGGTGTGTTAACACTTGATTGCACATATGCAAAGTTTTGAGACACAGTCTTTCGGCGCAGACAATCCATTGAGCAGCAGGAGTAAGAAATAAGGCGATTTTTTTTATTTTCTCAGAAACTTGATAATTTTGTAACCCCAATGGGGCTGATAGCCCTCTGCTACGCCACAACTAAGTTCTTAAGCAAATATCCTATTTCGTCCTGTGTCAGTTCCATTGTTAAAGATTCTACCACTTTCCCACGGAAATGAAAGCTTCCTCTCACTACAATGTTTACTGACTGACTGAGGTTGACTGCCCCTCCTCTACACATTCAATGACAACAATCGCTCAACAATTATCATCAACTGTGGCAACAATCATTGGAATAAAAGTTAGGTATGTATTGAATAAAATACTCCACAATACATGAGTTGTGGCCCGAAAGTATCATTAGCGTCAGCTACTGTCCCTTTTCCGCCCCCCTCCTCCACTCCAATTGTTAACAACTCTCAGAAGGGTAGGACATAAAACGTGTCGAAATAGAAAAGGGTATTTTAATTTCCACGGTCTATGCTTTTACAAATAAATTCATAAAACCTTGTTAGCATAACCAGTAAGGATTCAGGATCCACACACGGCAGTTGAAGCTAAAAATAAATAAAATAAAAAATAAATAAAAAATTATAAATAAAGAATGAAAAACAAACAAAGTAAAAATTAAATTGTGATAATAATAATAATAATATATTTTTTCAGCTAAAATTTCTTTATTTCTTCACCAACTATTGACTACATTTGTTGCCAAAGGTTGAAATATTTCTCCACAATTGTAAAAAAAAAAAAAAAAAAAAAATTAATAAAAATATTTTATTTAAATGTGGAAAAGAAAGTGATGGTTTGATGTAATTGATGTAATATTAAAAAAAGTTGCGACTGACAAAATAATGTTCGGCGAAAAGGAAGTTAACACCAAAAGAAAATAAATGTTGAAATCGATGGTAATTTTTGAAATTAAAAGAATCTCGCGTTTCAAATCACAGTTATTCAAAATTGTGCCTGAAAAAATCTTCTGTAACTGAATAAAGTTGGAAAGTGGCACAAAAATATTAAATTTTAGTAACGTGCCTGTCTGATTTTGTAGAAAAACAGCTCGCCACAAATAAACTGTACAGACATTAACTGTTGGAATGCACTCGTAAAACACAAATTTATCATAAATCCACGGCTAGCAAAGAAATTGAAAATAATTAAATTTCGATAAATTAGTATCGCGGAACAAAAGATTCTCAAATATTTATGGAGTATTGTGCATCGTTCCAACATTTAACATCGCACACTGCAAAGAAAATGGCGGCTGGTGGCAATTCATGCACTATTAATATATTGTACAGTAAGGAATAATAAGATGGCTTTTAAGTAAAAAAACAATGAGAAATGCAAATTTTCATTAAATGAAATTAGCTGTCTTATATTCTGAAAAACAGGACACACACTTACAATAATTTCCAATATCCATTCTGTGCTCGAAAAGAAATTACAATTCAAATAAATTAAACTGAGAACAACGCGCTATTGCGTTCGAAACCTATGAATGCTGGATCAAGAAGAAAAAAGAATGGAGATTGCTGCTCCTTCCTATTGAGTAAAACATACGATAAACGAAAATATACAGGTAATAATTAGCTTGTTAGCGTTATACTTTAATCACTCAAATTATTTCTTTGATGGTTGTGTAGTAATAAACACAAAATAATCGTAACAAATACAAGAGATTAATTATGAAGAATAAATAAATATTGAAATAAAATCCGGGCGGCCCATGAAACGTTATATGGCCCTCAATGAGGTCTGGATGTAACTCATAGATTAACAAACATTTTTTAATCCTTCCTGGTAGTCATGCTAACGAAGTTTTTTTAAATTTATTTGTTAAAGTATAGACAGTTGAAATTTAAATGTCTTGTTTGCCTCTCTTTTTCTAAGTCGGCCCATTAGACGTCGTATCCCACGCCCCCCTTACGTAATGCCCCCTGCCCACAGCCATCCAATAATCCTGTATCTAGACAACTCTTCGGTGGTTATGCATGCCGGAGGAAAGTGAATAATAATGTATTAATTTTCCAATTACGTTTATTAAATCTCAATTAACTACGCTAATTTATCATTATTACTATAATTAGAATCATAATTAAGTATACTGTGTTAATCCGTGATTGGAAATATGATTAGTATGTAATTAAACATCCTTTCTTTCTCCGTGAGTGGACTGTACGTCTACTGTACCTTGTCCACGTTTATGTGATATGTCGAAGATATGTCTCAGGTTTACACTCAAAAAAATAATTTCTTAAAACAGTTACATGCCGTATTAGATCTGCTTGCCGGAGACAGAGTCGACATCAAAACTTTACCCCCGCAATCAATGGTTCAGAATCCCAGGATACAGCTCTAATGCGCAGCACAATTTTTATGTGCAAGGAAGTTTCAGAAGCGCCTTTGAAAACTGAACGATTCCTTCTGGATTTCTTAAATT
The DNA here is from genome assembly GCA_026315105.1 of Locusta migratoria. Lineage (NCBI taxonomy): Eukaryota > Metazoa > Arthropoda > Insecta > Orthoptera > Acrididae > Locusta > Locusta migratoria. The sequence continues at coordinate 308,353,959 of CM048744.1, forward strand.
GGTATTTTTCACAGTTTCTTTTCACCACGCATACCAGTTTATAAAGACTCCCTGAAGCAGAACTAAAGCAGCCTTTGTCATCTAGTAAATACTTTCTGCATGTAGTTTATAACCTTCCATGCTTGTCTTAGATCACAAACTTTATTACATCTGATGCTTCTGTCTACGTTCTCTGAATGACGTTACACTTCTAAGCTTGTCCTTCCAGCTTTATGGTAAATTAAAACTATGTGTCGCATTTCGAATCCATATATTGCCTTTTACAGACTATTTCTTTGTTTCTTTGAGACAGAAGGACGGAACTGCTAACGTCATCAGTGCCCCGGTGGTGAGGGAAAGGAGTGAGGATAGGAAAGGAGTGGAAAGGAAATGCAGTCCAGGGAGGAAAGAGGGAAGAAAGACTGCATTAGCTCGGGGCCCCAAGCTCGCCACACACGTATTCCCGAAAGAACCGTGAGCCCCTTGGGGAACCGACTGGAACAGTCAGACACTACTCGTAACTTGTATGCACACCCTTTCTTCTGTTCTTTATTCGAATTTTTACAATTCCTATCTTGCTAGCCTTTTATTCCCAGAAAAAAAACTATAATCCCCAAACACTTGGTCTTCTAAATAGTCCATCATTTCTTGCACCACCTCCGACGATCACATGATCTACTTTCATTTATACCAGCCAATGTACCGAAGCACATTTTTGCGAAGCGAATTCTGGATGGGTTGCTAAGACGAAAGTCATTACTGGCGCAAACTGACTTCATTTTTCACAACTACTCGTTTCTACTATAGCCAGAATCAGAATTCCTGTGAAAAATAAAGTATTTCGTAGCCAATAATGACTTTTACTGCAGCGACCTATCCAACATTACGCAGACGTTACTTACTTTTCAACTCGGTCGCGTGCCTCTTCCGTGACTTTATGTCACAACTAAGTGTATTAATATCAATATTTGTGGGAAGTACGCCATAGATGACTCACTTCAGAATTTACCATATTGAAATAATTGACCTGAGTTTTCCAACAAATATTTTTTTTGTTAGTATTCAGAAAACTTGCCTACACACACACCTCGCATAGGTTATAACTTGTAGCACAAAATTTAGTGAATAAAGCTGAATTAAAAGTAACTAAGTAACATAGCTACGTCTATGGAAACACCTTTCAATGAATTGCTGTGATCTGTGAATTTTCTATTTGTGCTAATAAAGTAAATTTGCTTCTTCAAGCACTAAGATGTGTGTTGGGCGTTATCACACATTTTACATTGGCTACTGCATCAAAGTTTCACCAAATGAAAATCAAAGATTCAGAAAATAATATAGCCCAGAGAGAGAGATTCCAACATACACGTGAAAACATAAAATTCAAAAGTCTATACAATTCCAACAAAACAACAGCATCACGTGCCAAATAGCTGGATTTTTAACTAACTTTCAGGCTACCTTTGTCTCCTATGTGGCCGACCGTTCACTCTCTGCATTCACGCCCAAACAACACAAACCAGTCTTACAAGTTACCCTATTTGCCGGCGTATAAGACGCACTTTTTTTTCCTACAAAAATTGCTCCAAAAACTGGTTGCTTCTTATACGCCGGTTGCCATTAAAGTACATACTTACAAGTTCGATTTATTGTAAAGGATTTTAAAAAATGGTGTTAAATACTGGAAGTAATGTTTTAAGCGGAAAAATTTGCTTTAATTTTTCCTTACATTTTCGTAGTTTTTATTTCATATAAGTACTTAATATGCACCGAAATACCTGTCAGGAGCTTTATTATGTAGTAAAGGCCTTCTGAATTTTGTATTGTTTTTCGCACCAAGCGTAACTGAAACTGGTATGTTAATAGGAAGTATGAACTTTCGACGTAATTTCATTCATCATAATCGATTTTTCGTCAATCCTGTAACGGTGTCGTTCATTATTTGAATAATGAAACGCTGCTCACGTATTTGTCCATGTCTCGCCTGACGATATTTGAGAATTTACTCTGATTCTCAAGTGCAAATAGGTACACAAATATTTTTTGTGATCTTTGGAAAGCTTCTGCGTCTCACAATTGTATTTTTGAGGTTACAACATGTTGTACCCATACAGTGCGCCGACCAGTACGCAGACGCAAACCATGCATCATTCTCACAGTTTATGGAACATCACAAAAATACTTACATAAATATTTGCGCTTCACAATAAAATCTCATTTTGAATATGAAAACCCACTAGTAGTTGTGCGAAGTTCCCGATCTGATACTCGGCCACGATGTCTAATCGGAACAAAGCAGAGCCACCTAGGTGTCAATGTTGTAAGCCTTTAGACGCTCTCGTTAACCATCACGCCGTATAGCGACGCGCACTGTAAACAGCGATAGGCGAAATATCCACTTGAATAAGCGCAAACTGTCAAGAGATTCGACTGCATAAAGTTTATGAATACTTCTTGAAGGCACTGCCTTAGATATTTGATGTACCTGAAAAAATGTATTATAATTGTGTTGCAATTGACGTATTATGAGTGATTTATTTGTTTCCTAAAAAAATAGTCTTAAAAGTGGGGTGCGTCTTTTACGCATGTGCATCTTATATGCCGGCAAATACGGTATATACATGCAGGTAGGGTGGAATATAGATAGTTTACACAATCACAGAAGGCATAAATATTAGTTTCAGCTCACCGAAAACGCAAGTGTACTAGTTACTCGGCTCAAAGGAAAAAAAAAGTGTGGAATTCAGACAAGAAGTCGATATACAACTCAATATACGATTTAAAATGAGTGGTCACAGTTGCTGATTGCTGTAATCGGTAACAAGCAAACGTTCACAGTTCGCTGTGGTAAATGTGTTAACTCACATCCCAGCAAAAAAAAAAAAATAAAAAAAAAAAAAAAAATAAAAAAAAAAAAAAAAAATCCACCGATAACGTTTCTAAGTGCGAAGTCGTATCCGAAAAACTGACACTTGAATAAAAATTTCCTTTACACAACTCAAGAAGACTTACACGTCTCACATCGTGAGACAAGCAGTCCTACTATCATGACGATTCCATACAGACTGATCCCCAATCCAAGACGACTGTCACTATATTATAACTTCGGCTGAGCTGACTAAATACATAAAAGTCATAAATTTGTTTCGATTTACACATATTTTATATAAATTTTGAACACAATTTGTAATCATATTTGCAGTACAGAACACAATTTGCTTTTAAAATATACATTTTGCTTGAAAGAGTGTTTTGTTACAACATGGTAAATACATATGAAAAATATGTTTCCTTTTCGTTTTTAGACACCTACTTATCAATATAGATACGTGTTACCGTTAATTTGATTATTTAAATAAACGTTATAGGAAAAATTAGCAACTGTAGTAACGAAAACAGTTTCTGTATTTCATAAGCAAATTTTGCGCAAGTCATAGTTATTATGGATTTATAGTTCCAGGAATCTCTGTTAGTCACATCCACTGCCACTTTGTTTACTAAAATCGGTCCAGTGGATATTTTATTACACATTTTTAAAGTGTGAACAGTTAAAAATAGTTTGATGTTGAATAACTAAAAATCTAATCTGGACATTGCATGTGCATTCAAAGTGGGCCACTGTACGGAATAAAAGCTTAATTCTGGTAGGATTTACCCATGTAAGAGTTTACTGTTACATAAAGAGCTTAATTTTAGCAGCAAAATTAGCAGAAGGTCCGCGTGAACCACCGGCTACTCCCTGCTGCTAAACCTTGTTCCCTGGCCCAAATTGAGAAGTGACTTGGCTCAAAATACTCTAATAACAGTAAGTTAACGATACAGTGGCCAATATGCATAGCAGCTCACACGAAATTACACACAGACATTAATGAGCAAGTCATCACAATCAAAGTTATTTCATAAAGGTGGCTAAGAAAAGTATTTAGGTGCAATAGAACTTAAACATATCTGAGCTTGTTCTCAGCACTCATGAAAAACAATATTAAATAAAAGGGGAAAGGTGCTCGAAAACTACAATTTATAGGCAAGTCAAAATTACCTGAATTTAACTCGTTTATTCAGATCGAATACAAGCAAAAATGGGGAACCAATTTTCTTAATACAATAAAAATGCATCTCATTTACATATTCCAATACTGACGATGCCCAGCATTGAATTTAACATAAATTACACAGAACTTAACGCTATTTGGGGGTGGGATTTACAAAGAACACTCACTCGCTCACACACACGCAATGTAACAGCAAAACGTACCAAAATCAGCGTGCTGAAACGAGGCAGAAGCAGGTGCTGCTATCGTAGGCGAAATTCAACAAACCCGGTGGTACCACCCAACAGAATATACAATAATACTGGGAAGATGGCTGTGGTCTGTCGTGTCTGATTTGAGATGGTGCGTGAGTATAGCAAAGTTAAGTTGCATTTAGATTAGACCGCGAGCAAACACGCTAACGGCGACACACGGCTACGTTACATGATCGCACTCCACTGAAGGTGAAGTGGTTAAAAATCGGATTCATTACTGAAAATCACGGCGGACTCTTAAGTTGCAATCTGAGAGTAAACTAATCTAGGCACTGGTTTTATGAGAAGTGGCGTGAATTCAGGTGACTAGCTACAAACCACTGAGGTCGGAGTTCGGGCCCACGTGATTCCGAAAACCGATGAAAATGTATAAATTCAATTTCCGAAATACAAAGAAAAGTATCTACGGCATGCAACCCCTAGAACTGCGTAGAATTTCATAAGGAAGCTACTACAATGCAGCAACATGCAATTGAGAGCGTTCACAGAGACGGAAGAAGCCGTGTCTCAAAACCCGGAAAAATGAAGTAATTACAAAATCAGAAAAATAAAAACTACGGGATGCAACCCATAGAGATGTTTAGAATTACATAAGAAAGTGAATGAAATACAGCTACACGCGATAGGGAGCGATTACAGAGACGGATGATGTCCAGTCTTAAAAAACCCAAAAAGTGAAATAATTACAAAGACGGCAAAGTGAGAATAAAAACGACGGCATGCAACCCTTAGAAATACATAGAATTTCATAAGGAAGCTATTGAAGGAGGTTGTACAAGGCTCAGAGAGAATTACTGATCAAGGCTGATTGCATACTACAATTAAAATAGGGGGGAGAGAAGATCGCGAAATGCTAGTGGAAATCAGAATGATAAATGCATAGTTACTTGCCTGATAGGTGTGGAACAATCAATAGTGGAGGCTAAAGGCTTCGTTGTAAGAACCAACCACGTGGAACAAATATCACTCACATAAGGAAATGATAAGAAAGATTTTACATGCACATGAACATATCGTCTGTTAGAAATCGGGCCCCACAAACTAAAAAGAATTTACACAGAGATAGTAAACCGCCACATAATCACAAAAGCTTTTAACATACCAGGCCAATATGAAACTGCAACTAGTAATACATACACTGCGTTTATCTGTTGGAAATCACTGGATTGAAAAACCTAGAACACATTCGCACGATCCAAAAAAACATTCTGAAAAATGAGTCTAAGTTCAAGGGTCTAAGTTAAACATGCTAGACAACGAATCGCTACCACGGACACAAGAACAGAAACAACCTTACTTCACCACAATCCCAGCACAAAGTGATGATCGAGTGCCCAGGAGGCGCGAAAACTACCAGTAACTGGGCAACACCCATGAGAACAGCGGTGGTTGAGAGAGAAGGTTGCGAGACTCGCCCTGGGTAGGGGTCGTCCACTGGCTTGTAACCAAAGAGTGTAGAAACCTCTTTGGTAGCACCAGCAGCAGGGGTTGATAACGGCTAACTATCGACTCTGAGCCAGAGAGAACCATGCTAAGCGAGCTATTACTACCCACATTCATAGAGCCATTAGATTCTCACACATCCACTTAAAAGTAAAACACGTACACATTGCTATAGGTACAGTGGCGTAGCGGAGAAGCCGTGCTTATAGCCAGATTCATAAATACAATAATACATTATTAAAATAACAAAATCCTAGTAATATTAACTAATATTTCAGAAACTAATATTTTAAAACATGAATTAAAATGCTATTCCTCATGTCTTGAAAAGATTGTGGTTCTAGTTTTAATAAAATGCTAATCTAAGGACATCAAATAAATTACAATTTTATAAAAAATATATGGAATTGGACAGACGGTCGTCTTTCAGCATTTCCACTCTCTAACTAGCCCTAAATTTCTCTTCCGTTAGGTGGTACTGACGTACCAGTATCTTAATCAGTAACAATTCTCATGACACTTTACAGTACTGTTTCTATCTGTTGAAATGTTTTCTCTGCTTGCTTTTTATTCCTTCGAAAAAAATTAATTGATTAAAACGATATGAGAAAATTACTTTTTTTTTTTTGATAAATGTTTGGTCAAAAATAATGTACGCAGATGCAAGAATTTTAACATTAAGTAAGCAATTTCATTAATGTGAAAATCATAGAAACTTACATATTCCATCCATCCAATCTAATGGAGAGCAACAGTGAATACACTGCTGTTTGACAAAAGAATAATACATCTATATTGTCTTCTTTTTGTCCGAGATATCGTTCTGCAATGTCTTGGATAATTTTTAATTAACCTTTGAATACTGTTACAGAAGAAATTTATATTTTTATTGAGTTGTAAAACATTTAAAAGTAAAAATAAAAAAAATCGCGTTTACACCTCTGTAGCATTAGAATGTATACCCTACCATGATGGACCAGCCACCATGTTTTTGTTCATGAGCAACAAGTTGCACGTGGGATTCTCCTACCACGTGATCCCTGCAGACCCCTTGGGGCGACTAGGCGTGGGTAGGAGGCTTCTTAACGCTTCTTAAACGTTATTAAAGGGGCTATTTGATTGCTTCCGTTACTACAACTTGTTTATGGAATGTTTCGTTGGTATTTGGAGGAACAAAGCCATATGAGAACTAAAATACTCTACTGAATTCCACAATATGCTTATAATTTGTTATGGACTGGCATTCGATTTACATTCTATCTCCAAACACCTTAAGACCTAGAAAGCGGAAGTCGGTCTGTAACGCAGTATGAAATAAATATTGTAGAAATGAAAACTTTGTAGTTTAAACATTCTTACTTAATCTAGGTGCCATGTTTCTTGTTCTGTAACCGTTATAAAGTCATTGATTCTTTGTTAGACTTCGATGCATATGTTCTGTTCAAGAACCTCTGCACCCTTCCTTGGTTTATATTTACATCCGATTACGTTGTTTAGATGAGTTCCATTTGTCTAGTGTATTCCTTGACTATCGAGTTAGATTTCTTCCTCCTTCCTCGTATTGAACACTGCTCCTCATGCTTTGCTGTGGAAGTAACAGTTACGTGTTTCTCATTCCGTTCATTGCTTTCAGAACAAGGGTGATTTCAGTATTGGGTATCTTATTACTTACGTGGTACTTTCTGCGATGGAACGTTTCTTTATCTGTTATGTTAGTACTTTTGAAAACAATGGGATACCTTTCTACACCATGTGTGCTTCACGGAGATTTCATCTATTTTGAGTGTCCATCAATGTGCTCTGCTTTCACAGCAGTGTTCTTCATTATAATAGACTTAACAGTTCCCCAGAATTCCATATTTTCTAATAATACTACTTCTTTAGTTACTATTAGAAAATTATGGCTCCTATTGATATTTTACCTACGAAGATTAGATATCCTTTCATCTTATCCCCGACCACACATATGCATTTCTTTCTTTTGAATGGAATATGCGCAGTATGAGATTTTGAAAAAATAACATAGATCTGAGGCTATACAGGGGAGGTGAGTACAAACCTCCCGAAAAATTGTTTATTACACCTATGTGCGCAGTAAAATTAGTTGCATATTTGATGCAAGTAGGAGGTACATCCAGTGGAAAGTGACAGTAGCAAATGTGATTAAAACTTTACTCACGCTTTAATACAATAATTAACGAATAATTACACATATTTTAGCATGATTGATACTAATCAGATTGAAGTTTCAGTTGTAACTCTCCGAACTATCCAAACTATATGAAACACCTTCCGAAGATTTATATATCTCCTGGACAAAAGAAATGCTGAAATAGGTACCTCTTTACTCCGCTTGCACTAAACCGTTAAATTTTGTCGTTAAACACAATCCTTATTTTGCATATTTTAGATACAATTAAATTAACTAGTTATTTAAAACTCTTTCACTTAGTAGCTTACGCAATATAAATGATATTTGCCGGGGATTTTCACGAAACGTAGAAACATGGATATAAAAAATTGGTTTTAACAACATCTGCGTCGGGGGTGGGCATGGATGTGTTAGTTGTCCTTAGGTTAGTTTAACTTAGTTTAAGTAGTTTGTAAGTCTAGGGACTGATGACCAAAGTAGTTAAGTCCCATATAATTACAAACATTTGGACATTTTTTGAAAATTCAGTAAAAAATTAGAATTAAATTCGAGGACTGCTTCAGTTACTTCATTTATGAGCAGGAAAACGTGAAATAGAAGGTACAATAGTAGAACGTAATCTAATTAAAGTAACAAACTATTTGAAAATATTGGGATCGAAATTATTCTGAACTCTGGTCTATATTGAGTTATTATGAAATTAAACACAGATGCACAGTAAAAACGTTTCAGTCATTTGGAGATATAACCCGTGTTATAGAGAGTAGCATATTTGCACAGTATCACTGTCCAGTCACACAAACATAATAACCAAGTGAGCACTGATAATATTTCAGTATCGTCAGACTACAGCAGCTGTTGTTAGGTCGTGGCAATATATTAACATGCAGTGCTCCGAAATGGTAGGAAGGCTGCAGACGCCTTTCCCCCCGCTTGCTATAAACGGGAGAGTGCTGAGACACTTCCTCCCACCGTACGTTTTGGACGCCCACAACAGCGTGGTGCGGCAGAGTTGCGTAGTCAGCGCCTCCTGAAGCACCGCTGCCCGCAGCACACACAGCGGCCCGCGCTACTCGTAAACAAGACGTGTGGACGCGGCGCCTGCTCCACATACTGCAGCAACACACCGCCAGCTCTCTCTCACGCACGCGCGCGCACACACACACACACACACACACACACATACACACACACACTTCTGCAGACATATAATCCTTCACGGTTACACACACAAATACAAACACACACACAGTGAGAGCGAGAGAGAGTCAGAAACTGGAAGAGAGTAAGCACCTGATGTTCGGGTATTTCGACAAAAATTCTGGAGCCTGTATCATATGAAACACTATGACGAGCTAGTACACTTTTCTCTCTCTGTCTCTCTCTCTCTCTCTCTCTCTCTCTCTCTCTCTCTCTCTCTCACACACACACACACACACACACACACACATACACATACACACACAAAAACACACACACACACACACACAAACACACACACACACACACACACACACACACAAAGAGATGGAGAGAGAGAGACAGAGACAGAGAGAGAGAGACAGTAAAAAACAGATAGGAAGTGGGAGGGGGGGTAAAAAAGAGAGAGAGAGAGACTATGGCGGAGTGTGGGTATTTCGTCAAATGTGCTTGAAGACGAATCACACAACACGGTATAAAATGTTGCTATAATTGTGCAAATAATTCTAGATATAATGTAAAACTGATTTGAACAGCTCTCTGTGTTTTACGGCATACTTTAAATTTGTAGTTTTCAAGTTTTTGCATACATTTTGGACCAAAATAATACTCTAAATTATAAAAAAAAGAAATAATAAGAGTGTCTGAAGCCCTTTTAGAGAGAAATTTTTAGGTACTGCCGGGTTTCGAACCTCTGACCATCAGCGTCACACTACGCTGCAGCTGTTGGGAGTTGTGTTCTTTCATCTCATACTATTGATGGCCTTTGTTAACTGATGCTAATATGGTATATGTAGACACTATATTATCATTTACCGTACAAAGAACGACGTCTTTTTGTTAATTCTTCAGTGCGCCATTGCTTTGAAATGACAACGTGTAAGTTACAATAAGAAAATCATCAAATACGCAACCCAAGATCGCGTATGCCACAGAGAATTCTGAGCGAGTAATGTATCGTGACATCTGCGAACCGATAGTTTTCGTTAATTCAATGGAGGGTGTCAAAACTCAGATATTTTTCCAAATATCTATCAAACGATACGAGATATGAAAAAAAAACATAAGGAAACAAAGTTGTAGATAATTTTGTCCTCTGCAAATTCGTTTATTCAATTTTCGCGTCAAACGAACGTTTTATTTACAATTAAAATTACATTACAAACGGCTTTTTTTCGTATTACTAATGTATTTCTTGACCGAAATATTTGAAAAAGCGAGGTTCTGGTCTCTGGTAGCCAACAATTATGTCCGTTGGTGCCGAACGGTTGAACGGTTCGATCTAAAAAGTGGGAACACTTTACAGCCAGACATACATCGTCAAATCGCCGTTATGTTTGCAAAAATCTCTGCAACGCGGCAAGATATGAAAAAAAAACAAAATAGAGCGAAGTTGTAGATAATTTTCCCCTCTACAAATTAGGCTATTCAATTTTCGTTTCAGATGAACGGTTCGCTTGCAATTACAATTATATTACAAGCAGCTTTTTTATTACTACCGTATTTTTGTCCGAAAAATTTGAAAAAGGGAGGTTCTGGTCTCTGTCGGCCTACAATTAAGTCTGTAAAATTTAGTGCTGATCGGTTGAACGGTTCGTCTTAAAAACAGGGAACACTTTACGGACAGACAGACAGGCATCCAAAAATCGCCGTTATTTTTGCGAATATCTCTGAAACGATAAGAGATATGAAAAAAAAAAAACATAACAGAGCAAAGTTGTGTAGAATTTTCTCCTCTACAAATTCGGTTATTCAATTTTCGAGTCAGATGAATGGTTAAGGCGTTATTTTCATTTAAATTTCGAGCTGTCAAAAGACGATCGCAAAGTCCCACTTTTAGTGTTACTGCCGTAACCTAAAGTGGGCCAATATCGTAAGGCTCTTAGATGATATCGTGGCACACTGCAGCTGTCACTTTACCTTCTGTAGACATATGATCATTTTTAGGGCTCCATATATCCCTCTGTATAAAAAAATTACGAGCTGATGCGATTTACGGCCCACCTTAGATTTCCTTGTAGTTTTATGACATTTTGCAAATATTTCGGACTAAAATAATGAAAATGTAAATAACAGAAGAATATGGGCGATACGACGACTTTACTGTTGTGATAATATCTATGCACCAAAGATGTAATATTATTTGATATTTGAGTTTAACTTTGACAGACTTTCTCTTTTTAAACTTTTACTACTTTAAACTATTATTTTAATATCTCTCCCACTTTTTCGTTATATTTTTCCTTTAAAATATTATCATCTGTGTTGCCTTGCTAGTTTGTTCAAAGGTTATTTTCTTTGCCTACACTGGTTACAAATGACTATAGTCTGGAAGGAACGTAGTGTATATTTGGCATTAGGAAATCACTCACCTGACATCCAGCGCCCGAAACTCTCTTTTGAAGACACCATCTTGCTTTCTGTATTTGAGGAGGAACAAATCAAAACTTATAATGTCCGTTGATTCCAATTTTTCAGGAGAAGCAAAATACTGATATCTGCTAAACTACTCAATAAAATTTTTAACTGTTTTCACAGTTAGATCCATTTTGAGGTACGGAACTAGAGTATACCTTGCAAGAGATCAATTTTTTTTAGTTAGTAAATCTATTTATATTTCGGACAATATACGTTTTGATCCGTCATATAGGACATTACACGTTTTTAAGCGTTTTTAGTAACATACCTTCATTACTTCATATTATCTTTTACATTTAAAAACGTTATATTAGACATTCCCACTTCGCATGAGTTGTATCATTTATAATAAAATAAAATTAATGTTTACGTCAAAGAATGCTACAAAGCATTACATTACTGTGAAAACTGTTACAGGCAGAATGTTATAGGGTACAGTAAATTTACCACATTTTTTCCATTCCACCTTCTTCATGTAAGCAATCAAACTCAATATGTTCAGGAGTGAAGCTGCTGTATGCAACTTCTAAAGCCGACACGATATTTTTATTTTTTTATTTTTTTTCCAATGTGTGCCAGTTTCCGTTTCTCGTTTTGATTTCTTCTTCATTCTTTTTCTTGTCCCACGATCTGTACCATCCTTCCCAACAACCACACACCCTTTCTAAATCTATTGGGAGCAACACACACAAACTACAACACTATACTGCCGCAGTGGAGTAGCCGAGCGGTCTAAGGCGTCTCGCTGCGGAGTGCGCAGTTGCTCGCCGTGGAGGTTCGAGTCCTCCCTGGGACATGGGTGTGTGTGTTTGTCCTTAGGTTAGTTTACCTAGGGTTAAGTAGTTTGTAAGCTACACGGACTGATGACCACGTAGTTTGGTCCGATAGATTTACAGACATTTGAGCATTTGAAAAAAAAAAAAAAAAAAAAAAAATCTGCCGCTGCGCACTGCTAACAATAACGATTTGGCTCAAGTAGTGTCAAACAATGCCAGAAGGCGACAATGCCGTATAATGCTTTGAAGTACTGTAAGCCCTGACACTTGTTAAACTCGACAGTATTGCCAAATTAGAGGAAAGAGAAGCAAAATGAAAAGTAAATGGTGGACGTTATTCGTTCTGATTCATTCAGTGATGTGGACAATATACGATTGGTTTTAACGATTCATTTTCAACATACTATTTCAGAGTTAAAATATACAAATAGATTAAATCTGAATGTAGGAGCGTGTAGAGCACATAAAATACCTCCGAAAAAACATATCAAACTCAATTTTGTCCAGAAGTGGACAATATGCGTTTTGATTAGTTGCTCCTCATTTGATGATTTTCTTATTATAAGTCAAGCGTTGTCATTTCAAAGCAATGGCGCAGTGAAAATCATCAAAAACACGTCGTTGTTAGGACAATGAATTACAGTCTAATGTCTAATAATGCCAAGTTAGCAAATAACACCTAGCATCGATGGTACGAGAATTACTCTGGCAGCTGTTCGCGTAGCGTAGTGGACAGTGAATTAGTTTGTGATATATAAACTACTTAGACGGAAGTTCTAAACTAGCCAGGCGCGGTGACTAAGAGCGCTCGGTCAGAGGGTTGCCGGAGTTGTAGCTCAGCGTGCTCGGTCAGAGTGCTCGACGCCTTCTGAAACGAAAAAGTGAAATAAACGACGACACGATAAAAATTAAACAATATAAATCAACTTCAACAAAGAACCGATCAAACCGAAGAACCAAAGAAAAAAGAAGAAAAATAAAAGAAAATTGAGTAATATTATCAACGAAAAACCCAGAACAAACATGAACAAACGACCGAAAAGCATCGATCTACCTGAAGAACAAAAAAATATAAGGAAAGAAAAATGTAAAAAAATCAAAATCCATCACTGGCATTTTTTTCATTTTTTTCCTAAGAGGTTTTCGAAAATGCTTGTTCCTTGAACACAACTATATCCTGCAAGATTCTGAGTTGTTCATAGGTAACAGCGCTTTCTCTGAAAAGTGAATTTGTTCTATTTTGTGAACATATGATGAAATACATACCAACAAATTGTAAACATAGACTTCTTTATCATATGTACACAAACATGTACAATGACTGTTGTAAATGACGTTATGATAATAGTAACGTTGTGGAATTTGCTATTACACTTATTCTGTTTGTTATTTTAGCAGTAAAAGAAAACGTAGTCATTGTTTGAAACAGAGCAAAGTAATATAAACAAAGACATATCTGAACTACACAAAAGGTGATACAAAAGACGTTCAAAGCGTCCATAGCAACCGTGGCAAAAACAAACATTTTAGTAGACGCAGTAGCTCTACTGCTCAACATAATACATTAATAATGAATAACTGCTTTGGAAAAAAATAACAGGCAAATTGTTGCAATGTGTGCACTTTCCTTCTATTTAATTAAGGAACGATAGTTGCCACAGAAATCTAGGACTCCATTTATATGTGAAATTACCAGTATCTGCACGTTATTTAGAATATCCATTATTACAGTATCCTCTCCATTGTTGTGCAAATGCTTCAGAAGGCCAGTGTTCAATTCGTTGTTACGTATTTCACGGCATGTTCGCGAAATAGAACAAACACACGTTTTAGAGGGAGCCCTTTAAATCTGCATAACTATAAATTTTGCAGAAAATAGCACTATGTAATTAATAAGAGTGCCGGAAATCCTGTTAGGAGCCAACGTTAAACAACTACTACATCGTTTATTAATTCTCGTAGTATTGCTGGCAGTTGCTAACAGCAAAAAATGACTTTTTAGACACCAGATTATAATTTATCATACTATGAACGACGTGATTTTGTTAATTCTTCAGTGCGCCACTGCTTTGAAATGACAACGCGTAAATTATAATAACAAAATCATGAATTATTCTACATCCACTGTCGAACTGTATATAAAATTGAATTTAATAATGTACATGAAACATTCTGTACATTTATCTACCTCTACATCTACATAGATACTCTGCAAATCACATTTAAGTGCCTGGCAGAGGGTTCATTAACCACTTTAATAACTTTTCTCTACCGTCCCATTTTCTAACAGCGCGCGGGAAGAAAGAACAACTAAATCGTTCCGTTTTCGATCTGATTTCTCTTATTTTATTGGGATGGTCATGTCTCCTTAAGTAGGTGGGTGCTAGCAAAATATTTTCACATTCAGAAGTAAAAGTTAGTGATTGAAACTTCGCAAAGAGATCACGCCGCAATGAATAACGTCTTTCTTGTAATGATTTCCACGCCAATTCGTGCACCGTTTCCGTGACGCTTTCCCCCCGTAACGTGATAAAACAAAACGAGCTGCCCTTCTCTGAACCTTCTCAATGTCTTCCGTCAGTCCCACCTGGTGAGGGTCTCACAAGGGGCAACAGTACTCCAGGAGAGGACGCACAAGTGTGATGTAGGCAGTCTCTTTGGTGGAGCTGGTGCATCTTCGAAGCGTTCTGCCAATGAAACGTAACCTTTGGTTCGCCTTCCCCACAATATTTTCTTTGTGTTCTCTCCAGTCAAAGTTGTTCGTAAATCAACTCCTAGGTATTTGGTAGAATTTACGACCTTTAGGTTTGACTGATATATCGTGTAATTAAAGTTCAGCGGATTTCTTTTAGTGGTCATGTGTATTACTTCACACTTTTCTTTACTTAGTGTCAATTGCCAATTTTCGCACCATGTAGAAATTTTGTCTATGTCGCTTTACAGTTGCTTTTGATCCTCTGTTGACTTCACTAACCGATAAACGACAGCATCGTCCGCGACCAGTCAGATATCACTTCTGTTTTACTCGATGACTTACCGTCAATTACAACGAACTGTGTCCTTTCTGATAGGAAATCGTGAATCCAATCGCACAGTTGGGGAGATATTCAATAGGCACGGAATTTCATTAGAAGCCGCTTGTGAGGTACAGTGTCAAAAGCCTTCAGGAAATCCAGAAATATGGAATCGGTTTGAGATCCCTTGTAGATGGCAGTTAACACTTCATCTGAATAAAGGCCAAGCTGTATTTCGCAAGAGCGATACTTTCTGAATCCGTGTTGACTATTGGTTAATAGGTCGTTTCCTTCGAGGTAGTTCATAATATTCGAACAAAGTATATGTTCCAAAATCCTACTGCAAATCGACGTCAATGAGATTGGCCTGTAATTTTGGGGATCATTCCTATTGCCTTTCTTGAATATTGGAGTAACTTGGGCAACTTTCCAGTCTTTGGGTACGAATCTTTCGCTGAGTGATCGGTTGGAAAATACAGCTAACTACGTAACTATTGCATCAGCATACTCTGAGAGGAATCTAGTTTGTATACAATCTGTCCCGGAAGATTTGTTTTTGTTTAGTGACTTAAGTTGTTTTACTACTCCAGGAACATCTACGTAAGTTTCGCATGCTGGCAGCTGTTCTTGGATTGAATACTGGAATGTTCACTTCGTCGTATTTGGTGAAAGAATTTCGAAAAGCTGTGTTTAGTAATTCTGTCTTAGCAGTCCTGCCATGGGTAGTATTACCAATGCTATCGCGTAGTGAAGCTATTGTTTGTGTTTTGCCGCTAGTGAACTTCACATATAACCAGAATTTCTTTGGATTTTCTGCAAAATTACGAGACAGGATTTCGTTGTGGTAACTACTCTAGACTTCTCGCATTAATGTCCGCGCTAGGTTGCGAGTTTCAGTAAAAGATTGCCAGTCTTGTTGATTCTGTGTCTTTTTTAATTTTGCATGCGTTTTTCGTTGTTTCTGCAACAGTGACCTGTTTTGTGTACCACGGGGGGTCAGCCCCCTGTTTTATTAATTTATTGGGTATAAATCTCTCGATTGCTACTGATATTATGTCTTTGAAAGTAAGCCACAACTGATCTACACTGGCAATTTTAGTTTTGAAAGACTGGAGACTATCACTCAGGAAAACGTGAAGCGAATTTCTATCTGCTGTATTGAATAGATATATTTATCGTTTATTTTTGGTGCATTTGGGAATTTCGACATTCAGTCTCGCTACGACAACTCGATGTTTGCGAATTCCTGTATCTGTTTTGATGCTCTTTACTAGCTCAGGATTATTTGTTACTAGGAGATCAAGGGTATTTTCGGAACCACTCACTATTCCAGTGGGTTCATGAACTGACTGTTCGAAGTAGTTTACAAAAAATCATTCAAAACTAGTTCGGACGATGTTTTATATTTGCCGCCGGTTTTGAATACGTAATTTTGACAACATATCGAGGGTAAATTAAAGTCGCCACCGATTATAACAGTATGCTTCGGATACCTGTTTGATATGTGATTCAAGCTTTCTTTGAACGATTCGGCAACCGCATCGTGTGAGGCAGGGGGCCGATAAAAAGATCCAATTATTAATTTATTACGGTTCTCAGGTATAACCTCTACCCAGACCAACTCACAGGAAGTATCTGCCTCAATTTCGCTGCCTGGATAAACCGTTTCTAACAGCAATATACACGCCATCCCCTTTTTTATTTATTCTATCCCTCCTGAAGACCATTTGGCCCTTTGAAAAAATTATGGCCGAACTTATCTCAGGCGTCAGCCAGCTTTCAGAACCTATAACGATTTGTGCCTCAGTACTTTCTATCAGCGCTTGGAGCTTTGGAACTTTCCCAATGCAGCTACGACAATTTGCAACTGTTATACCAATGGTTTCTGGATCTGATTTTTCCTGTGTCCCACCTGCCTCCTTTGAGATTAAAACCCATTTTGTGTATTCCCGAGGCTCTCTAACCTAAAGTCCACGCCATACAACCCCCACTACCCGTGTAGCCGCTTCCTGAGTATAGTGGACTCCTGACCTATTTAGCGGAACCCGAAAACCCACCCCTTTTGGCGCAAGTCGAGAAATCTGCTGCCCACATGAACTTAGAACCGTCTGAGCCTCTGATTCAGACCCTCCACTCGGCTCTGAACCAAAGGTCCGCAGTCAGTCCTGTCGACAATGCTGCAGATTGTGAGCTCCGCTTTCATCTTTCAAGCAAGACTGGCAGTCTTTACCACTTCTGATAGCCGCTCAAAACCAGAGAGGATCTCTTCCGATCCAAAGTGACACACATCATTGGTCCCTATATGAGCCACCACCTGCAGTTGGCTGCACCTTGCGCTCTTCGTGCCATCCGGAAGGACCCGTTCCACATCTGGAATGACTCCCCCTGGTATGCACACGGAGTGCTCACGGGACTTCCCCTCCCTAGGAGACATTTTCCAAGGGGCTCCATCACCCGCCTAACATTGGAGTTCCCAACTACTAACAAACCCACCCTCTGTGAGAGCCCGGCAGAGGGGCGAGTACAGGACAAGCGACACCATCTGCGTCAGGAACATCCTTTCCCACAGACAACGCCTCGAATCTGTTCGTAAGACTAACTGGAGAGGCCTCCACTTCGGTCCCCCAGGAAGTCTTACGCCGCCTGACACGCGCTGAGGAGACCTCCCAATCCACCCCGGGCAGTGAGCGGGCTGGCCACAGCCGCAGGCCGATCGGAGAGCACAACAGACGCACAGGGAGTCTGCTGTACCCCCGCGAGCGGCCCACAACAGCGGCGCCCACCCACCGCAGTCTCAAGCGTTGCAGCGAAGCCAACGCCGCCTGAAGCTGCGAGCGAAGAGTCACCAACTCTGCCTCCATCCGTTCACAGCAGTCACAGTTCCTAGCCATTCTAAAAACCTATGCATCTTCCAAGTGAGTACGTCTGAGGACACAAAAGTTTGATAAACAGCGAGCTTCGAAAAATATGAAATGTTTGTTAAGCTTATGGGACTTAACTACGGGGTCATCAGTCACTAAACTTACAAACTACTTATGGACTAGCTAATACTACGGATGGCACAAATACCCATGCCCGAGGGGGGATTCGAACCCCCGACCGTAGTGGCCGTGCAGACCTTGACTGCAGCGCCTCAGTCCCCTCGGCCACCGTGGCCGGCTCGAAAAATATGAACCTAACACTAAACTGTTTATTACCGGCGAATCTGAAAAATATATACGCGAGCTAACAAATCAAAATATCAACAACTGAACTGACAACTAACCGCGATTCTTAATGAATAAACACGCGAGCACACTAAAGTATAAAGAACTGCAAAAGAAAGCACACACGAATTGAAAATAGTTGCTTCTATTAAGAAACCGGTTACCGTAAAATATGGAGCTGCTGCTGGTCACGTGTAGTGCGGGAATGTTCTTTTATTTTATAAGATTTTATATATCAATAATTGAGAATAGGTCACAACTCATCGTAAAGAGGCTCGCTAAGCTGCTGACAGACAGGAAAATAGATAAACACATTCACACAACTTAAATTTTCGGTCATGGACTTCGTCAGAAAAAGAAACACATATATTCACGCAATCACTCATACAACTATACACACACAACTATCATGTCCGGCTACTCCAGCGACACATGCTAAACTGTGAGTGAGGTGGGAAATGGAGAGGGAAGGATGCTGGGTAAAAGTGGGGATGGAAAGTTCCGCATTGCTTGATAGATTTTAAAGTCTCTGATAGGCGGGAATTTGAACTGCGGCAATGAATACAGTGAAGGGAAGGGGGCGGAAATTATAAAAGGAAGGTGTAGAGGAGTGTGGGAGGGAGTGGGGGGATTTGAAATGATAAGAATAATTAGGAAAAATAAACATTGAAAAAAGATAAATAAATAAAGTTAGGGGAGAGGAAGAAATAAAGTTAGGAAAAATTAAAAAAATAAGTAAAAATAAAAGTAATAAATTAAGGGGATATTGTAGGTGGTGATACACAGTTGTAAGGATACAGGACAATGGGCGGGAAAGGAAGAAGGGGATGATGTTAGGCATAGGGCGCAGGGATGGATAGTTAAGTTGAGGCCAGGATGATTGCGGGACCGTAGAATTTGTTGAAGGGACAACTACCATCTACGCAGTTTAGAAGAGCTCGTGGAGGAGATGAGGATCCAGATGGCTCGGGTAGTGAAGCAGTCATTGAAATACAGAGTGCTGTGCTCAGCTGCATGAGTGCTGTGGTCAGCTGCATTCTGTGTCACAGGTGGTCTCTCTTGTTTTTTGCCACAATTTGGCGGTGGCCGGTCATTCTGACGGACAGCTGGTTTGTCGTCATACTGATATAAAACGCTGTGCAATGATTGCAGCAGAGTTGGTATATGACATGACTGCCTTCACAGGTGGCCCGACCTGTGATGGAATAGGATAAGCCTGTGACGGGACTGGAATAGGAAGTGATGAGTGGATGGATTGGGCACATTTTGCATCGAGGTCTTCCACACCCTCTGCCAGGCATTTAAATGTGATTTGCAGAGTATCCCATTCAGATGTAGATCCATGCAGTAAGGGGTGTGGGTTGGTAATAGCATAGGGGATGGACTAGAATGTTGTGGAGGATGTTGGGTAGGATTCTCTTATTTCAGGGCTTGATGACAGATGATCAAAGCCATGACGAAGGGTGTGATTAAATTGTTCCGGATGGGGTGGTATTGGACGACAAGGAGGACACTCCGTTGTGACTGGTTACTGGGGTTGGGGTTTACTTTAACTTACAAGGAAAGTACTTCGGCTCGAACAAATATAAATACACGAAAAGCGTGCGAGAGATAATGTGAATGTTCCTCATTCCACTAGTGATATTCCCTCATCTGCAAAGCTCTGCAGTCGACCATTAGAGGCCTCTGCGTGTGCCACGTCGCGCTGGACCTTGACCTGCCGGTACACCAGTAGTGACAGTGCAGTGTGCCTCTGAAGTTGCGTTTTGTGGCGTTATTTGTGTAGTGAAGCGTCGGATAGGTCGGCGATTGGTAAAAAATCCTGGTCATATAGTGTAACTGGTTGAGATGAAGTTACGAAGAAACCTTCTTCCTGAAGATATTCAAATGTCGAAATGTTTGTAAGGTAAACTAACATAAGGACAACACACACACATGCACCAAGGAGGACTCGAACCTCCACGGCGAGCAACCGCGCGCTCCGCAGCGAGACGCTTTAGACCGTTCGGCTACTCCACCGCGGCTCGTGAAGATGGAACTGGTGTAGAAGATGAATCATTTGCATGTTACCTGGTGTTTCTAATCTATGCTCATATTTCTGCACTATAACAGATACCAGAATACACGTCAATGATTCATCTTCTACACCAACATCGTAATCACGAGGACGGGCTCTTTGTAATTTCATCTCAACCAATCGCAATACATTATCAGGATTGGTTACCAATCGCCGACCCCTCTGACGCTTCACTACACAAATAACGCCACAAAACGCAACTTCAGAGGCACACTGCACTGTCCCTAGTGCTCCCGACTGGTCTACTGGCAGGTCAAACTGCAATGCGGCGTGGCTCACGCAGATGCCTGTAATGGGCGACTGCAATGCATGGTGTTGCCGTTGGCAACGCAAATTTTTATTACTTTTTCAGACATATTCTTATTGACAGACGGCAACACCATGCAAATCGTGTACATTTCAGTTTGTTCTAAGCATTTAACTGATCGTTTCCTCCATAGTAGGCAGCGCAGTCATGAACTGAGGAGAAATGCAACAAAGAGCGCTCCAGCGGATTTCACTCACTGTTGTGCATTAATGTAATTACAAACTGATACGACTTCTGCCAAGTTAAAAAACTTTTGTCATGTTACAGACTTCTAATCGTAGTAGAAAACATGTTAGATACCAATATTTTCCTGCAGATTGAGTTACGTCTAAATGAATGATGTTGACAATGTCAACAGGTAAATAATTTTATTTTGGCGAATTATATATATATTTCGCCAAAATAAAAATTCAGCCCGCCGCGGTGGCCGGGGGGACTGAGGCGCTTCACTCACGGTCTGCACGGCCACTACGTTCGGGGGTTCGAATCCCCCCTCGGGCATGGATATTTGTGCCGTCCTAGTTCGTAAGTAGTTGATAAGTAGTTTGTAAGTTTAGGGACTGATGACCCCGTAGTGAAGTCCCATAAGCTTAAGAAACATTTGAATATATATATATATATATATATATATATATATATATATATATATATATATATATATTTTATTTATTTATTTATTTATTTATTTTTTTTTTCATGCAGTGTAGGGTTAAGTAGTTTGTAAGCTAGCAGTTACGTTCCTTAGATTTACAAACATTTGAACATTCTGAGAAGTTTACGCAGGCCGTATGGTGGCTAGCAATATGGATGTAGATGTAGAGCGGAGTTTGTGAGAGCGTGCCAGCAGACGCAGCTGAGCGCGCGCTGTTGCCGTCCCGCCTGCGCTGTCCTCAGACCAGTGATGCGGGCGCCGCAAAGGACAAAGGCGCATCCTGGCCGCCGAGGCGCAGGCGGCGGTGGCGGACAAACGCCATCAGAGCTGACGACCTCCCCTCCCATAAAGCATTCCGTTTGTCGACCGGCCGCCAGCGCACGCGGATTGCCGATTAGCAATTCCATTACGCTCGCCTGGCCGAACCCCTGTTCCCCTTTCAATATTTATCGGTCTAATTATGCCGGATGGTCGCGCATTACTATACATTTCTGTGGCGCGCCTAGCAGCGTGCTGCAGCGTCCACGCGTGGCTCAGGAGAGCGGCGCTTGCGGTGTCCCTGGTGATGTTGCCTCTCGTTGGATTTCATCACAAGCTGAGCCTGTTATTAGTTGACTAGCTGCGTACTCGGCGTAGCGCAGGTATGGTTTACTTCCGATTTTGTCTTCTACATCCTCACGCCACAAACCACATAACGGTGTTGGACGTAGGGTACTATGCCTACCATTCTCATTTTCTCCTACTACAGTCCCGTATGGTTCACAGTTCGTATTCATCTATGCCTCTGTCTGGACCAGTGGCGTAACTAGGACTTGGATTTGGGGGGGGGGGGATAGATCTGCTTGACGAGAATAATTTTAGGCAGTTTCCAGACAGAATACTATCTACCACTCCCGTTGAAGAAACTAATTTACTCCCTTCCAATTGCTGTTATACGATTTCTTTTTTTCCCTCTCTCTCTCTCTCTCTCTCTCTCTCATTTTTTTATGGGGTGGGGGGTTCTATCCCCCTCATCCCCCCATAGTTACGACACTGGTGTGGGCCCTATAGTCTTATCCTCGTGGTTGCATAGCGAGTTATACACTATGTGATTTAAAGTACCTACACACCTATCAGAAAATGACGTTCAAATTCGTGGCGCCCTCCATTGATTTTGCTGGAATTCAGTATTGTGTCGGCCCACCCTTAACACTGATGACAGCTCCCACTGTCGCAGACATCATTATATAAATACGCTAACACGAAAATTGTGGTACAGATTACTAATTTATTTGTACAAGAAGGCCAATGAAAGTTACATAATTGGGAAGATTGTTTGTCGTAGATTTCACGAATGTAAATATTATGTGTGCATTTAGCCATTAAAGGTAGTAAAAGGAAGTAGAAATTTTCCTATCTACAGCTTAGATCAAGTTCTACATTCTCGAACAATCAGCTCACTGATTAGCTATTCGCCTCGACCAAAGAAACTGTAATGCAGCGCATCTGCAGTATTAAAATGACGTATTAAAATAATTGAATATCGAAACATGGAGTTCTCCCAACTCACTTTCTTGGGCCGTTCAAGTGCTTCGTTTTCGCAGTGATTAAGACTGGTTAAAGAAAATGGATGTTTTCATATGAATGACAAAATAAAGGATGATGCGCCGGGAGGGGCATCTAGCCGTGCTCGGTTGGAACTACGAAGTCGAGAATGCCGATATAAATGATGATGCGCCGGGAGAGGCATGTAGCGGTGCACGGGTGGAACTACGAATTCGACATGTTGTCAGATCTGGAATTCTGAATATCGCAGTATCGAAATAACATTATTTCTTGGCGCTGTATAAATATACGAACACCGAAATTGTAGTTCCATTTAAAATATTAGGCTAATGAAAGTTATATAATTAAAAATGGCATGAGAAGTATATACTTCCATTTTTATTTTTAGTTATTGTGTCAGGCATTTTCCTTAACAGGTAAAAGACACCGTTTCATACCTCCCAGTGCCGGTTAAATTTTACCAAATATCCCAGCGGCCTCCTATGATAATGTTGGCAACAGATGCTGAATAGTGAGAATCCTGAGAGTCTTCATTTTAGCCAATCGCTTGACAACGCTGATGTTTTCTCATGGAATCTTCGCTTTACGAGGGCAATTATTTTTACTGAGCGGACGAGGGTACATACAAGAAACTGTCAACCATAAAGCAGGAACAGCTTTATTTGTTTACTTCATGGTCTGTACGATACACTAATCGAGTCATTCTATGTGGTTCGAACAAACAGGCAAAGATTTTCTATCGTGTTGTTGATGTTGTCAACATAATCACGCGAGGCCGCCGCCATGATACGTAAAATTTTACCCCCAGTGACCATTGTAGACACAGTTGGTCGATTTTCGACCACAGGCAGTACTAGTACGTTTAATTAGCTTTCGGGACATTTCTTAAGGAATGGCAGCCAATTGTTCATGGAGTGCTGTACTGAGGGTTGATATCGATGTAGCTCGGTGAGGCCTGGTACGAAGTCGACGTTCGAAAACTTCCCAAAGATGTTCTATAAGATTCAAAACTCTGTGCAGACCAACCCATCGCATGGATGTTATTGTCGTCGCCACAGGCCGTGCATGGAGAATAGGTGCTCGATCGAGATAAAAGATGCAATCCCCGAATTGCTCTTCAACAGTGGGAACCAATCATCAATGTAGTCCTGCGCTGTCATAATGCCTCACAAAACAACAAGTGGTATAAGCCCCCTGCATGTAAAACACAACCACACCATTAACACCACGGTCTCCGAATTTTACTGATGGCACTAAACACGCTGGCAGACGACGTTCACCGGGCATTAGCCGTACCCACATCCTGCCATCGGATGGCTACAATGTGTATCGCGATTCGACACAACACAAAACGTTGTTACACTGTTGAATCGTCTCATGTTGACGCTCCTAACACCAAGCGAAGCCTCGTTTGGTATTGAGCTGCTTTATGTGTGCCTTATGGGCAGTCGCTAGACCTCCCACATATCTGTCATAGTGTTTGTAGTGGTTCATGATGCAGTTTGAAATTCATGTGTGATGGTTTAGATACATGCCTGACCATTATGCTGTACCGTACTCTTCAACTGTCGGCGGTCTCTGTCAGTCAGCAGACGAGGTCCGCCTGTACGCTTTCGTGGTTTACGTGTACCTTTACGTTTTCACTTCACTATCACATCAGAAACAGTGGACCTTGGAATTTTTGGGAGTGTGGAAATCTCTAGTACAGATGTCTGACACAAATAACACCCTATCACCTGACCACGTACGATAGTGGGAGCACAATGCATCTAATACGAAAAATGAAGTGTTTTGGGCAGGGGCGTCCAGATAATTTTGATCACATAGTTTAAGATGGAAGAAGATATATACTGCTTGACTCGTCATGAAACGTGCGCTCTCTGCACTAAGACAGAAGTCCGTGTCGTGATACAGAACGCCTCTCTTGCAGAGTCTGCCAAAAGAGTTTCCTAATCATTTACGTGACGCTTTCGCGCTGATTAAATGAGCCCGTAGTGAATCTTGCTGCTCTCCGTTGGATCTTCTCTATGTTTTGAATTAACCCTACCTGGTACTGAACCCATACTTATGAGCAAAAGCGCTGGCCGAGCAAGAGTTTTGTAACCTAGTTCCTTTGTTGACGCACTGCACTTCCTGACGTTTCTTCCAGTGAATCTCAGCCTTGCACCTGCATTACCCAAGATCTTATATTGTCGTTCCATTCAAAATCACCCCTCATGTCTATTCCCAGATATTTTATAGAAGTAACCGCTTGCTGCTATGTAGTTATATAATAAAGGATATTTCTTTGTATGTAAAGGCAGAAACCTCGTTGACTTGAGGCTGTATTGCTATTCCCTCCACCAAGTGTCAATACTGTGCAGATCCTCCTGCATTTCGGTACCTTTTCCAGTGTTTCTACTTCTCGATAAACTACAACATCATCCGCTAAAAGCCTCATTAAACATCCGACATTATCCACGAAGTCATTTACAAACTGTGTAAAGCAAAGTCCTATAACAAACCCCTGGGGCTCGCCTGAAATCACTTAAGCGTGTAAAGACAAATATCCGTTCAGAATGACGTGTAGCTCTCTGTTAGCTATGAACGTGTTAATCCAGCCACAAAGTTGGTCTGATATTCCATAAGTTCGCACTTTGTTCATCAGACGACGGCGAGGAACGAACGCCTTGCGGGTTCTCATCCTGCTCCCTCGTTATGTTATTTTCCTCGCGACTACGGTCCACCACGTTGGCACCCACACACTAACCCACACCCTAACAAGATCTTAGAAAGAGTTTTTCAGCCTCGTCTTGTAGCTCATGTTCACTTACAAGCTATTTCCGTAAGAGTGCGCAAAAATGAAACAGAACAATATGAACTAGGGAACCTGGGATCGGAGACGCCAGATTAAGGGGGGAAAAAGAAAAAAAAAAAAAAAAAGAAAAAAAAAAGAAAGAAAAAAGAAAAAAAAAGAAAAAAGAAAAACGTCACAGTGTACTTTCTTCATTATGTACAGTTACTGCAAGTACCATTTCCGTCGCAATAAAAGTAGCATTTTAACGAAATGTGCTAAAACTAACGGCTAAGGACCTCAATGCGAACATTAGACCGGGGAATAAGTTTCTGACGCAAAATGACACATACTCCTTGTGTGCTTCGAATCACAAGCAGCTGCAATTCTGGGAACTAATTCCATCACCGAGTGCACTAGGGTCTCTTGCACAAGTGACTTTACATATCCCCATAGAGAATAATCAAGAGTGCTCTGATGAGGTGGCCTCACTTTCCATAGAATAGTTCATACCCTGCCGCGGTAGAGTGGCCGAGTGTTCCAAGTCGCCTAGCTGCAGAGCGCCCCGCTGCTCACCGTCGGAGGTTCGAGTCCTACATAACTTCTGATAATGAGCTTTAATCATGAATTTCATAAGTCATTTATTACTGTAGTCTTGTTTCTTCAGTCAATTTATAAGGGGAATGACATATTTATTGAAATATTTCCCGATGATTAATCGTTTACATTGCTTGTTACAAATGTATCATAAACACCAAAAGAATCTAGGGGGAGTTTCCACTATGACTTGGGCACCTAAATCTGTTTCTATAATTATCCTCAATTGTCGAGTTAGTGCTAGTGAATAACTCAGAGTCGCCAGGCACAAACTGCTTACTATGTCTAAACATTTTCTACAAATTGTGCCATATTGCAACGTAATTATGGACCCAGATGTCCAAAGGTAAAAAAAGCGCTTCAGGCGTGCTTTTAACAACAGAAAATAGTGTCCCCTACTCATCAAAATCGCCAAGTGTCAACGTAATTGAAAACTTATGCTGAATTTTAGAGCAGTGGGTGTGTGTGGACCAAATTTCGAGCACCTACAAGTAATAGGAGAATGTGTTCGTATAAGAACAGATAATATGCTGTTGGAAACAATAGACACTTTACGATCTGTACCTCTAAGAGTTAGAGGTGTTCTCAATACTGAAATGGCTTGTACTGCTTGTATTTCGTACAAATGTACACTGTTATTCCGATGCTGAAGAAATTTCCACTTTTCACCTGCAAACGAAAGTATAGTGGGCGGTACTTTACTTACAGACTTCGACACATGTTCAAAGTTTTAATCCCATCTTGAAGAAATTCTGCAAACTTGAGCATCGAAACGCCGGCCGCAGTGGTCGAGGGGACTACGGCGCGTCAGTCACGGTCTGCACGGCCATTACGGTCGGTGGTTCGAATCCCCTCTAGGGGCATGGATATTTGTGCCGTCCTTAGTGTTAGCTAGTTCATAAGTAGTTTGTAAGTTTAGGGAGTGATGACCCCGTAATTAAGTCCCATAAGTTATACAAACATTTGAACATTTGAGCATCGAAACAAGAAAGTACCTTACAGCAGACCTTGACATTGTTAAATTATTATAAATTTCTCTCGTGTTTGAATGTTTTCATAGAGAAAATTTTTTCAAACCGCGAGTCAGCAAATGGTTCAACCTTAGGAGAAAAAAGGGGCTCACTGCTATTACTCCGATGCTTCATAACATTAAAACAACACAAAAATAGAAATATCGATTTTTAATCTTACGTTGCGTGTTTTTTGGCTTGCAATTCAATCTAATGTACAGTTTTATTCCGATATCCATTAACTTCGTCACACTTACATTGAGAAAAAGAGGACATTTGCAATGTGCGGGCCGTGTTGGTCGCGTGCAATGGTATGAAAACGCAAATTAAATAATTTTTGAACTTAAAAATTAACACAGCAGATTACATAGATGTGAACGAGACTTCCCAGACAATTCGCTGCGCTAAGCACTACCTTGATCAATAATTAATTACTAAGTGTTTTTAAAATTAGCGGGAAAGGGGGGAAACAAATCTACCGAACTGAAAATGGTTCCTTTTAAATATTTAATACCACAAGAAAGAAGGAGGTAAAACATTTACTACGCGACATGGCACATAAGTGTCGTAAATTACACTAAGAGCATTAGTTGACACATAAATAAAAAACCGAAGATAGATTTCCGCGGTGGCAGTACGTCTAACCCGCGACAAAGAAACTTCATGGTAAACGATTCAGATTTGCGTCAGCCGTGAATGTGCACTCTCTTAATTAGACAGAGGAGGCAAAAAGCAAGTTTAACATGCAGTTGATTTCAACTAACACAACAAGGGAAGGGACAGAGCAGAAGCGTGCTTTTTACGTTCCCTATTTACAGTCGCGGCTACGCATTACCATGCCAGTAACTAAGGCAGCGGGTGTAATAGTAGCATGGTCAGTCAGAGGTTAGAAACAAGCGTGTTCATCATAGAAGTTATGATTTCAGTCTGCCCTACACTGAAATACGAATACCGAGAAACACTATTCAAAGAAATTTAAATTAACCCAGATAACGCTGACGTCCTTTCAGAGGGACGAAATGGTGGCTTAGGTTTCCATACTTGTAGCTACAAATTGTTGCACAATGTCATGTTTAATTTCACTGAATCTCCTCCTTCCATTTTAGATAAATTTTAATTTGTAGTGTTGATTGTAAAGTGGTAGATACGGCTGCAAAGATGACGTTCATACACATGATACTGAAGATTTCCTCTACATCTACATACATACTCCGCAATCCACGGTAAGGTGCGTGGTGGAGGGTACACTGTATCACTACTAGGCATTTCCCTTCCTATTCCACTCCCAAATAGAACGAGGAAAAAAAGAATGCCTATATGCCTCCGTACGAGCCCTTGTCATTGTAATCACCACGCGAAATGTAAGAAGGCGACAGGAAGATCGTACTACACTGAGCTGAGCTCAACAGTTATTCACGATAAGAATGTCGTCTTTCCTCCAGCAATCTCTAATTGAGTTGCCGGAGCATTTCCATGACACTCGCACATTAGTCGAACCTGCCAGTAACAAACCCAGCTGCTTGCCTCTGAATTGCTTCTATGTCTTCCTTTAAACTGATCTGCTGCGGGTCCCAAACACTTGAGCAATAATCAGGACGTGGACGTACAAGCGTTCTATACGCGGTCTCCTTTACAGATGAAATACATTTTCCCAAAATTCTCCCAATAAAGCGAAGTCGGCTGTCCACCTTACTCACAATTGTTCTTAAATGTTCGTTCCATTTCATATCGCTCTGCAATGTTAAGCATATATATTTGAACGACGCGACTGCATCAAGAAGCTCACTACTAATGCTGTATTCGAATATTATGGGATTATCAAGAATCACATTATGGGATTGTTTTTCATACTGATACGCATCACCTTACATTTTTCTACATTGAGATCTAGCTGCCATTCTTCGCACGAACTACAAATTTTGTCTAAGTCATCCTGTATGCTATTACAGTCAGTTAAAGACGACACCCTCCCATACACCACAGCATCATCAGCAAACAGCCGCAAATTACAGGCTAATCTGTCCATCAGATCATTTATGTAGATAGAAAATAATAGCGGCCCTATCACACTCCCCTGGAACACGCCTGACGATACACTCGTCTGTGATGAACATTAGCCGTCGAGAACAACGTACGTACTGCGTTCTATTACTTAGGAAGTCTTCCAGCCAGTCACAAATCTGTGAACCTATTCCATAAGCTCGTATCTTCGTTAGCAGTTTGCACTGTGGCACCACGTCAAACGCCTTTTTGAAGTCGAGAAAAACACAATCCTCTTATTCCCCTCCATGCATGGCTCGCAAGATGTCTTGTGAGAAAAGGGCAAGCTGAATTTCACATGAACGATGTTTCCTGAACCCGTGCTGGTTCGTAGAAAGAAGCTTTTCCGTCGCAAGGAAATTTAGTATATTCGAACTCTACAGGAAACTGATGTGAACGATATTGGCCTATAATTCGTTAGGTTCATATTTTTTAACATTCTTGAGTTTTTGCGACATTTATAAGAATATATTGCATTTTAAATGGTGTTTTAATAATAATGATACCTCAGATGAAAATTCTAAAACATTTATTTTGACGTCTTTCCAGAAAGATGGGCAGTATTCCAAAACTAATGGTGTGGTGAAAAAGGAAATTATGTTTTGTGAAGTAAAATGAAGTAAACAAAAAGTAATTCCACTGGTTTAACAAAGGACGACAAAGTGCGTCCATGGCAAGCAAAAACAATCTGTTAATCCATTTCATTGACTGCTAGGAAATTTTCTAAAGTTAACTTTAACAACTTTGATCTGCATTATCAAAAGTAAGGATTATAATTTAGCTGCGCAGTGAGATAAGGTCCGTGTTTTTGGATCGAAAAAATTTATCCCTGCACCTGGTCGATCAAATTGTAATATATTTGATCTAGAGATAAATACGCATTTCTGTCTCAGAAAATTGGAGTGAAATCAGACTTAACCTGGTGCCCATGGGAAGTGCGCTGGGGAGAAAAAGCACTCTCCTTTCTCCAGTGCACAGTGCGGGACCGCAACTGCCAATCTTAGTACTCATCATTTCCAACAGTTTATATACTAGGTGTGTTTTTTAATTAAGTTCCGTTTGAACGTAAGTACACAACGAAAGGTTATTAAAAAAAATATTTTCAGGAAGTACCTAGTTGCCAAGTTTGTTCACTTATCATGCCTCTCAACCAATTTTAAAATACCCTCTTCATGAAATGTTTCCACCTGCTCCAATAACGAAGAGTTCACTGCCGTTTTCACGTCGTCGTCAATATTGTAACGGTTGCTACTGAGGTGTTGTTGGGGGTGGTGGTGTAATGCCTGTTCTCACGAATCCTCGCTTCAACTGAAGCCACCAAGTCGTCTGTATTCCAATAAGGGCGACCCGAGCGGTCCTGATCATGGATATTGTCACGGCCATCTTTGAATTCTCGTACCCACTTACGCACTTTGCTTTCACTCATAAGAGTATCACATCCACTTCTCAAATCTATCGATGAATTTCTGCAGCAGACCGATTCGTTGCAGAAACAAAACTCTATCACTCAGGGAACCACACACGCGGCGGGCGAGTTGATAGTCTGAAACATTTTGGAAGCACAGAACAGACCCGTACAGATTAGCTACACAGCTGACTCTGAGCACAGTTGTTTCCGAGGGCCGGCCGCGCTGGCCGAGGAGACTGAAGCGCCTCAGTCACGGTCTGCACGGCCACTACGGTCGGGGGTTCGAATCCCCCCTCGGGCATGGATATTTGTGTCGTCCTAGTTCGTAAGTAGTTCATAAGTAGTTTGTAAGTTTAGGGACTGATGACCCCGTAGTTAAGTCGCATAAGCTGTACCAACATTTGAACATTTGTTTAAGAGGCAAGCCGGTACACGACGCACGCGCTCGTTGCGGTATGCGGGCGAACTACTAGCGTCTAAACAAAACGGAAGTTACTTAAAAAACACGTGTCGTATTTCACGTTTGTATTCTGAGGTGGCCAATGGCCTACTTTAAACAAATTGTGAACGGTGGCGGAAATATCGCTCTGCCCCCTGTGATGACACAGATGTGGTGCCAATAAGAAAAATACTGCCGCGGTGGAGTAGCCGAGCGGTCTAAAGCGCGTCGCTGCAGAGCGGGCGGTTATTCGCCGCCGGAGGTTCGAGTACTCCCTGGGGCGTATTTGTGTCTGCTGTCGTTAGGTTAGTTTACCTTAGTTTAAGTTGTTTGTAAGCTACGGACTGATGACCACGCAGTTTGGTCCGACAGATTTGAACATTTTGAAGAAAAATATTCTTCGCGCACTTTTGAGGAGGTTCTCTGACCCGAAACGATGGGGAGGCGGGAGGCATGGGAAGTTCCCAACGAACTGGTGGTGCAAAACTCTGTATTCCTCGTTCACTGACAGCCGATTCTGAAAAACCACTCCTCGCATTGACGCCTCGTTGTGCCTGTGGCAAGCCACATTGCCGAACTATTTATTTATACTTATTTATTTATTTATTTATTTTTGTGTATTTCACGCCCCTCTGGCGCCTGATTGGCGCTACGTCCTTGGTAGTACGCCTGTGCATTGAGTCAAACAGAGTTTGGACAAATGACCATGCAGCTTCAACACGATACCACAGTTCACCAAAAGTAGTGACTTGCGTATTGCGGCCAGCCAGTTGCTCGAACACCATTGACCAGACGTTTTTAATTGGTGAGAAATATGGAGAATGTGCTGGCCAGGGCAGCAGTCGAACATTTTCCGCATCCAGAAAGGCCCGTACAGGACCTGCAACATGCGGTCGAGCATTATCCCGCTGAAATGTACAGTTTCGCAGGGATCGAATGAAGGGTAGAGCCACGGGTCGTAACACATCTGAAATGGAACCGCCACTATTCAAAGTGCCTTCGATGCGAACAAGAGGTGACCGAGACGTGTAACCAATGGCACCCCATACCATCACGCCGGCATATAGCGATGACGAATACACGACTCAAATGTGCGTTACCGTGATGTGGCCAAACGGATGCGAAAATCATGATGCTGTAAACAGAACCTGGATTCATCCAAAAAAATGACGTTTTGCCAATGGTCCACCCCAGGTTCGACGTTGCGTACAGCATCGCAGGCGCTCCTGTCTGTGATGCAGCGTCAAGGGTAACCGCAGCCATGGTCACCGAGGTGATAGTCTATGCTGCTGCAAACGTCGTCGAACTGTTTGTGCAGATGGTTGTTGTCTTGCAAACGTCCCCATCTGTTGTCTCAGGGATTGCACCGTGGCTGCACGATCCGTTGCAGCCACTCAGATAAGGTGCCTGTCATCTCGACTGCTAGTAATACGAAGCCGTTGTGATCCAGCACGGCATTCCGTGTTGCCCTCCTGAATCCAACGATTCCATATTCTGTTAACAGTCATTGGATCGCGACCAACGCGAGCAGCAATGTCGCGATACGATAAGCCGCAATCGCGATACGCTACAATCCGACCTTTATCAAAGTCGGAAACGTGATGGTACACATTTTTCCTCCTTACACGAGGCATCACAACAACATTTCACCAGACAACGCCGGTCAGTTGCTGTTTGTGAATGAGTAATCTGTTGGAAACTTTCCTCATGTCAGCACTTGTAGGCGTCACAACCGGCGCCAAGCTTGTGTGAATGCTCTGAAAAGCTAATCATTAGCATATCACAGCATCTTCTTCCTGTCGGTTAAATTTCGCGTCTGTAGCATGTCATCTAAAGGGGTGTAGCAATTTTAATGGCCAGGAGTGTATATATTGCGTCTTTGGATGGTGTTGAAGTTATTTTGCACAGCTCTGTATTTCCTAATCAGGGCTGGCGCAAGGCACGTGCGAAACGTGCGGCCGCACGGGGCGGCACTTTCCGAGGGGCGGCAAAACTGACGCCACCCCCTTTTTTTTTTTTTTTTTTTTTTTTTTTTTTTTTTTTTTTTTTTTTTTTTAGGACAAACTCAACATTCATCCCCAAGATGGGATTCGAAACCAAGCCTCGGAGGGAGCGGCTTCGTGAACTGTGGCATGGCGCCTCGCCTACCTGCCGACCGCCCTGTTGAACAAGGGGAGGGAGGAGGACTCGTCACTGTGGCAGCACCGTCGTGTTTACGTCGGAGGAACAGAGCGGGGGAAGCAGTCTGGCGTTACACGTCAGTATGCTTATGAGTGGTGCGCTCACGTTGCGGATCGCGCGGTCTCCCGCGTCGGAGGTTCGAATCCTCCATCGGGCATGAAGTTTGTGTTGTGTTTAGTATAAGTTAGTTCACAATTAGTTTGTAAGTTTAGGGACTGATGACCCCGCAGTTAAGTCCCATAAGATTGACAAAGTGTGTGTGTGTGTGTGTGTGTGTGTGTGTGTGTGTGTGTGTGTGTGTGTGTTCGTGTGTGTGTGAGTGAGTGGCGCGCTGCCAGCCTGTTACGCGTCGTGCGTTTACTCAGAACTAAGTTTGCAAAAGACGAAATCTGATTTGGAAATTCGAATGCAATGTTCGATACTGCGGTTACATGTTAAGCCTGAATCAATTTTGCTAAGCCCTTCAATGGCAGTTTCCGAGTGTTTTATTCTTCTCGCGTTAGGAAAAAACAAAAAAAAGATTAAACATTACTACAGTGAAACTTGTCCAACAACTACAATGGCTAGTAGTATTCCAAATGGGTAAATACGCTGCGAGTAATTACAAGGAATAAAGACGTTGGTAGTAAGCCTGGTGAAAGTTGGATTTCGATGTATTTTTGAAAATTTGTGCTATCACTTTCTGTGTGATAGTCGGACGTTTTCGTTTCTGAGCCATGAAACACCCGTCTCCGCCTGCATGAACAACAATTAAAGTCTGACCGGCACTTTTGTTTGACAATACTACTCGCACACTATCACTTTTCCAGCATTTATTTGCTGTATAATGCATAAAAATCCATGTTTCATATAAGTAAACCACTGGTCGCTTTGATTCTGATGAAAAACTGAGATAGTATGTATGATCTTTTAGCATCAATGCCCTCTCGTCCGCACAAAACAAAACGTTCATTTTGACACATTCTAAAACGAAAATCCATAGACAGAACATTGCTTTTAAGGGTTTCCTTGCTAGCTTTGAAGCTCATTTCTGTATGACAAAAGTTATGCAGTTTTTGCAAAATTCCTATTTCTTTCTATTGTTCGTAATGCCATAGAAATTGCTGCCTGATAGTACATTTATCCATATCATTGGTCACATACATATTGTGAGCTTCTTGCTGCTTCTTCTTCGCCTTTCCAGGAAATAGGTATTGCTGCGTTCTCAACAACGAAAACTACAGAATTCGTTTAGGTAGTTGGCCGAGGGAGTCAAGATTGGATAGAAGCACTTTCATTGCGTTTCGTAAGAACAGAAGAATTGGTACGTCCGAATTTCTTGCAACTTTTCATATAACGTACAATTAGTATTGCGCATGCACATTACTTATAAGTTAGAACTTTTCTCCTTCAAGATTGCAGAATAGCAAATTTTATTTTTGTTGTGATTTGTTAATTCAAAAATTGGCAAGTCGGCAAATAAGCTCTAGTCGTCTCAATAGCTAGAATGAAAATAAAACGAAGAAGAGTGAAGAGGTACGGTGATGACTAATTTTTTACCCCTTATTTCATAATCAGACACGAAAGAAGTGATACATGCACATAACGACAGATGTCGAGTGTCATTTCTTTGAAATGAACAACTGCAGTGCAGTGAGTTAATATATTTCGACTAGCATTAGTACCCGTCGATGCCCGGGCACGTATTTACTGCATTATTATGTTACTCCATCTCCTTATTCTTCCTCTGTCCATTGTATTCCGCCACACTCTGTGACGGTTTCACCTGCGTCTGTAGTGAAATTCGGCCTGAAATTCAATTTCACGCGGCTCTATTCTTACGACTTCATCTCGCGAATAGTGTATCCTACAGCGATTTTGCTAGATCATAAGCCAAGTGACATTGATGCACTGGAGTTGAGGGAAGAACTGAAAGTGTTTTCAACATTGTTGAAACGTGGAATAGGTCCAAAAGAGACTCTTAAGTTTATATGAAGACAAAACTTTTGCTCCAATCTTAACATTGCTCTGATAATTCTCCTGACACTCCCACTGACAGTTGCGATTGGAGAGAGGAGTTTTCGAATACTGAAATTGATAAAGACAAATCTCCAATCAACGATGAGCCAAACTCGTTTGAATGATCCTGCAACAATATAGATTGAGCACGAGCTTGCAGAGGACTTAAATTACACAGATCGTATGAAAGAGTTTGCACAAGGAAAAACCAGAAAGGTTCGACACTGAATAGTTATTGTAAATATTATTGTTCAAAGCAAATTATTGTTAAATTCTAAATTGATTTTGTTTTCCGTTGCCGCGCATTGAGGCGCTATGCTGCGATGCGCGAGGCCATTTCCCGTCGGGGTTCGAATCCCCCCTCGGGCATGGAAGTTTGTGTCGTCTTTAGTATAAGGTAGTTCATAAGTAGTTTGTAAGTTTAGGGACTGATGATCCCGCAGTTAAGTCCCTTAAGCTTAACAAACATTTGAATATTATGTTTTCCGTTGAATGCATTATCTGTTCACAACCATTGAAAAATGTTTATTTACGTTAATTGTATGTTCATGCCGCGCGGGATTAGCTAAGGGGTTTAAGGCGCTGCAGTCATGGACCGTGCGGCTGTGTGTGTGTGTTTGTTTGTCCTTAGGATGATTTAGGTTAAGTAGTGTGTAAGCTTAGGTACTGATGACCTTAGCAGTTAAATCCCATAAGATTTCACACACGTTTGAACATTTTCGTAAATACACAAGGTCAGGTTTGACTCCATTTTTGAGGTGGTGGCCAGCAACTGTTTTGTACCAATCTGTAGAGAACGTCACCAATCAGTCACAATTTTTTATGTTATTTTTTATTTTTATTTTTCAGATCTAAATAGTTTTCTGATACAGTGTTGCTTTTTCAATATTTTGATTTATGTTTACATCTATACCGTCATGCAGAACGTAGCTGTTAACATAACGGTTTAGATTTAAGCAAGTATGAAAAGCTTTGAAACTGGCCACTCAGTGGCCGAAACCTAGGTAGACCTGAAAAGTAGAAATAAAAATTGCGATTGATTGCTTACCTTTCCTACAGATTTGTTTAAATAAAATACCACCGTTTTGTAAAACAAAAAAAGGGGGGCGGCAATATAGCAGCTCGCACGGGGCGGCGCTTGGGCTTGCGCCGGCCCTGGATTCCTAATTGTTCTCATTGTCCTTTAATTCTGCAAGGCTTTCCCGTCAGTGCATCCTCTCGGAACCACGTTGATAAAACCTGCCACCCTGAGTGCTGGCACGATTCGCCCTTCCCTCTCTAGCTGCGGCCGCGGCTGTTGCCGGTCGCCTCTAGCACAGTCTAATATATACAGTCACGACAATTCAGCAGATTTTTGTTGTACACTGCGGCAGTAGCGCTCCAAGCGGCCGGAAAGCTACATTTCTGAATACGACATTGGAACAGTGCGAATAGTATCGTTTATATTGATTTTAAAAATACTTTTTACATTAGGAAACGTATGTAATAACTTAAAATAGGTAATAACTTAAAAATAGCTCTACATTTGTCTTAATTAAGTTTCCTAAGGTCCTTGGCAAGGTAAAAAACGGTACATTACAGGATAGTTTATTTATCGCTATCTTGTAACCTACAGGCTTCTGCTAAATAATTTAATCTTCCACTAAAAATGAAAAATGGCTAGGAAATACCAGAAGACCTTTCCTTTGGTAGAAATACGTCGCTTTTCTACTAACCAACGTTAAGGTTTCTTCACTATAATTCCAGTCGAATCAGTGAGTTTGAACGTAGCAAATGTATATAAAATGCAATAACTACAGTATATAATGTACCAAATCAGCTACAACAGTTGTAGCTGAAGGAAACACATCACAAACGTGGCAATAAAACGGCAAAACAATGAAACTGTTTTCCAACAGAGTCGAAGGCAATTCCACGATATTGTTGCTACAGCTGATCCAGAAATGGCAAGAATGATCAAAACTTTGCCTTTTTAAGCTAAAGTAATTACATTGAACATATTATGCGCTTTTAAGGAAGACGTACGAGTTGTAAGAATGTGCGAATCATTAGACTCCACAACGAATTTATACACGTCAAAAAAAAAAAAAAAAAAAAAAAAAAAAATATATATATATATATATATATATTACTGCCTGTCATAGTAAGAATAGACCATAATAGAAATTTATTATTCTCTTATTTTTATAGTCTACTTACTTTCAGCGGAGTAAGATTGAAATACATATTCGTAAGTATTTGTTCAAGACGAAGTTGTTTTTTATACCACTGAATCAGTTTTATTGACTGTTTTTACATTAATTTACGTCTCTTGATATTTTACTAATGCTTGTAATGCAAAAATTATACTAACTATTTCGTTAATTACGTACAAAAGAAATTACAAACAACCATCATAACTGTGGTGGCTCCCCCACCGCTAGGAGCGCTAGTGTCGTTGCAGCTGTCAGTTGGTAACACTTTTACAGCAGTGAGTGTCGCGACTGTGTATGTTAGACTGTGCCTCTAGTCTGGCCGGTGCGCAGCTTTTATCCGCGCAGGTCCGCCGGCACTGTCTGGCGCGCTGGTCGCTGTTGCCTTGGCGTCAGCTGTCAGGCTGTGCAGGCAGGGCTGTGCAGGGCGGCAGAAATCCCCGGCCGTCGTTTATTTGGGCGCTGACGGATGGCGGCGGGCGGCGGCCGTGACGGCCGTGATCCTCCATCAGCGGCGCAGTCGATCTCGTTAAACTTTGACCGCCGCAGCGGGCCGCGCCGCAGCAGGCCGCGTAGCTCCGCTTTCACTCCGCGGCGCGCCCGTCACGCGGCCAAATCCCTCCGCGCTGCCGTAATTATCTTTGCAATCGATAGCGCGCCGCGGGGATGAATCGATCTTTGTCTCTAAGTGAAATAAATGGAAGGAGACGCGCTCGTAGGTTGCGGCGTTTGTGCAGCGCTGGCGATTTTTTTGTACTTTAAGTTACCTCGAGATAAAGGTTGAGCTCGTTGCTGGAAAAAAATCCCCTGCTGTTAGCAGGAGAATGTACGGATCTGGTTTCAACAGATTTCAAGCGGTAGATGAAAAGAAGAAACCAAAAATATTTTCCATTAAGGAAGATTGTGGCTTTGTGAACCTTGCTGTTTTCGTAACTGATATAAAGATATACCACTCCTAGAAGAACCCATCACAGTTACCGAAGTAAATTGAGCATTGTGAGTTACGATAAGTACGACATTGGTCCTAGAAACATCCTTTGGGTTGGGTTGGATTGTTTGTTTGGGATAGGGGGACTAAACTACTGAGGTTATCAGTCCCCCGGCGGGGAGGGGAAGGAGTGAGGATAGGAAAGGAGGGGTGGGGAAAAGGAAATACAGTCCGGAATGTAAAGAAGGAATGAAGACTGGCCGGCCGCGATGGCCGAGTTGAATGAGGCGCTCCAGTCACGGTCAGCACGGCCACTATGGTCGGGGGTTCGAATTCCCTCTAGGGCATGGATGTTTAAGCCGTCTTTAGTCTTAGCTAGTTCATAAGTAATTTGTAAGCTTAGGGGATTATGACCCCGTAGTTAAGTCCCATAAGTTGTACAAACTTTTGATTTGAATGAAGACTGCCTTAGCTTGGGGCCCCGTGCTCGCCATGCTCGTACACACGAAAGAGCCATCAGCCCCCTGGGGGGGGGGGGGGGGACATCATTTATCCCAAGATATATACAACCTCTAACAATAAAGTTTGGTGTATAGTCCTCAAATATGACAAGGTTGATGGACTATGAACTGCTGTTACCTTATTGTGCTTCGAAATAGCCACCTCCCATAACTGTTCACTGCTGATCTCTGTCATACATGTTTTGGAAACTGTGCACGAAGTCTTACACTGGGATGGTGTTCAAAACCCTCGTCACATTTCGTTTTATGTCAGAAACATTGTCGAATCACTTTCCTTCCAAAGCGAATTTTTTAGTAAGGAGTCTGGGGCACTGAGATCCGGTGAGTACGGCGGATGTCCAAGTTGTATGACAACGCTCGCCCACACACATACAATACCGTGAAACAGTTCCTGGAAAAAAGGGGTGGTGTAACTCTAACATCCACCATTACCGCCAGATCTGAATCCTCCAAAACTCTTCCTATTCCCTCCATTCAAACTTAACATTTATTATGTTGATGTGGTGTGTATTATTTCTCTCGTGTCCGAAAGAACAGACACCACACCAGTACATGCAAAAACGGCTTTAGCTTCACTTACTTCACCGCAGAAGCGGTGATACATTCGACGTCGTACTGGAATCCGTAATGGCGAGTGTAAGAGCACATGGAAAGCAGGAAAGCCACAGCCACAGCATGCAACTTCTGAAAGTTTGAGACGAATGGGAGGCGAACACGGGTAGCCAAGCGGTTAAGGCACGTGCTGGCCCGAAGCGGAAGACCTGGGTTCGATTCCCGGCCCGGCTCATGTTTTCACTTCTCGCCATTGTTTAATTTCAATGCCCTAATGCAGCCACTGTCAATCCTTTCCTTCGTAATTCTTCCTTCCCCTCCTTTTTTCAATAATTAGGAAATGAAAGAGATTAGATGCTATTCCTGATATCCAACGAAACGTGAAGAGGCCTTAGAAAAGTCAGAGAAGAATTTGTGTAAAGCTCCCAGAGCTCAGCGGTGAATAGTTACAGAAGATGACCATTTCGAAGGACAAAGAACAAAACTTTTCTAGCTTGAAGGAGGAAAGCAGATGGCGCTATGTTTTGCCCGCTAGATGGTGGCAAATTTATGAAGTGATACTATTGAAGGAGAAGTCGAAGTTAATAAAAACGTAACGGATTAATAAAGACAGCAAATTAGTGCATCTGATACCTGTATGTGTCAAGCTTACGTATGAAAAGTTACAGGTATATACTATACATGATTTTTCCATTACTTCAAAACCCTAAAGACAGCGTAGTTACGTCAGTTCATCCGTATTTTTATAACTGTTTTTTGTATTTGCACACATGACTGCTCACACTTTTACAGGGTAGAAATATGGCGACCAGATATCAGTGACACTGGTGATATATGTCTACGGTATCTATTTCCCGCTGTCTCAAATATTATTCTGTTATTAATATTTGCTATCTATGATTCCCGCATACGATACGCTATAATAGGTTACAAGGTTCGGCCCGATGAAAATTGAGGATATCTATAAAATTAATCGTCCATTATCCATTATGCAACTAATTACCCCCAGCAATCTGATGTCAGAACCTAACGAGAGAAACGTCGTCTCGTGGGTAGGGAGTATTTTTCCGGGTCCTCAATTATTTATCGACATTAATTAATTATGCCATAAGTGTCCTTCCAAGTTTTTTCGAACTAGCTGAAAACCCGGTGTCGCCCGGGTACCTATTTATTTCAGTCATAAATTAGCCCTCCTCTCCTTCCCTTTCCTCTCTGTGGCCACGTTCTCTAGCCAGCTCCTATTTTCCCTTATCTCTGTTCACCTGATCCTCCCCCGTCCCTTCCTGCCCCTTTCTCTGTCCATTTCCTCCTCCCCCTGCTTCTGCTCCTTTCACCTGTCACCATCCCCCCTCTCTCATTCTCCTCCTCTATCTCTCTCTCCGTCTCCTCCTCTCACCTCTGTCCGCCTCCTTCTGCCCCTCCCCAACACCACCTACTCCTCCACTTCCTACATATGAAAACATACATATATCCGTCAAGTTACATAGTGACTTCGTGAGGTACCCCCCGCCATGCTAAATTCACTGGCTTGCAGATTATAAAAATCTCTTTCATGATAACATACATTTATGTGCTGACTTTCATGGTGACCATTCAAACTATTTCGATGTGTTTTTGTAACGTACCCTAAGGAGGAATTTGAAAGTAGGCTTTCGTGAGTTAGTTCATGTATTAATTCGGAGTATAAGCAATCTTCATACCACATTTCGTTGAATTCCGCTTAGAGGTTCCAACGTGAAGTGTAAGAAACGTGTTAACCCACTGTACCCTCCGCCATGCACCGTAAGAAGTTAACTTTAATATGCCTGTAACCTTCGCGCGAGTGCAAGCAATGATTTGACAAAGTTATATCACAATCGGATGTACAGTATGCCCGTGCATAAAATACTAACAAAAGAACAAACAAACAAACATTAACTTTTATATATTATGTATTTGTTTTCAGATTTGCATTAAAACCATGCGTTGTTAACGACAAATTCCTTCTGCTCTTGGTTTTCACCCCAATGATTCTGTACGCATGGTATGCATCAAAGCTGACAGAAAAACACCGTAATTTAAAAACCTGAACGAAGTATGCTATCCACTGAAGCAAATTAAAAAAAAAAAAAAAAAAAAAAAAAAAAAAAAAAAAAAAAAAAAAAAAAAAAAAAATTCTTATTATATTAATACTGCACTGATAAACTGAATTGTTCAATTATATTTAAAAATTTCATCAGGAACGTTATAAAACATGAACTATTACCTCTAAGTCAATTGTTACCTCATAGAACGAATATGTGTACCACATTGGGTTGAAATCGGTACAGTGGTTTAGAAGCAGACGTCGCATGTCGCAGCAGTTTTTCCGCTCATTTCGTTGTTTATTACGTCATATCTCCTGAACTGTTTGTCGTACAGTCATTTAATGGTGCCTATGACCATCGCGAAAGTGCAAGCAATATGTTGACAAAGTTTCATCACAATCGGTTGAACGGCACGGCTGCAC
This sequence comes from Locusta migratoria, assembly GCA_026315105.1. NCBI lineage: Eukaryota > Metazoa > Arthropoda > Insecta > Orthoptera > Acrididae > Locusta > Locusta migratoria. Next base: position 308,396,161 of record CM048744.1, read on the forward strand.
ATAAAATACGAACACACAAACATTCATTTTTATATATAAGACTGGACAGGGCTTCTTCATAGCAGAGGGATACAAACTTACTCCAGCTATTTGCTATCTCTTCACGGCAGTAACCTAAGAAGCGCGAACCAGACCACACAGGCCGGAAATAATGTTAAACGTTCAAACGTTTGTAAATCTGTTGGACCAAACTGTTATGGTCATCTGTTCCTGTACTTACAAATTACTTAAACTAACTTACACTAAGTACAAAACACACACACACACACACACACACACACACACACACACAGACACGTCCCCGAGAGAGGATTCGAACATCCGGTAGGGACGGCTTAGACCAGGCGGAAACAGTTACCTGTGGAGAAGTTGGCGGAAGCGTACTGCGGTTAAAGGCACGCATATCAAACCAATGAGAGAGAGGCTTTCTCATTTGGTAGCTAGTCTTGAAGAGTATCTGTCAACGAACTACCCTTGTGCAGAAGTTGACTCAACTTTAGTGGATCTTGGTGCTGATTTAATGTAGTAGCCTTGCACCACACTGTTCAAAAATGTTTGTTAAGCTTAAGGGACTTAACTGGGGGATCATCAGTCCCTACACTTACCAACTACTTATGAACTACCTTATATTAAAGAGGACACAAACATCCACGCCAGAGAGGGGATTCTGACCCCCGAGGGGAAACGGCATCGCGCATCGTAGTATAGCGCCTCAATGTGCTCGGCCGCTCCGCCGCGGCACCTCACTGTTTATAAATGTTCAAATGTTAGTTAAGCTTATGAGACTTAACTGGGGGACATCAGTCCATAAACTTAAAAACTACTTATGAACTAACATTTACTAAAGACAGTACAAACATCCATGCCCGAGGGAGAATTCGAACCCCGACGGGAAACGGCTTGGAGAATCGGAGCCTCAATGCGTCGAGGCAAGATTACATGTTAATCGGCGAGCAGAAATTACTACATACTTTACTTTAATTTACGCGATCAGGCTCAGTGGACCGCGCGATGATATAATCAAGGCTCTCCATTCATTTCGATTCGTCGCTGTCTGTTCCCAGTTTTTCCAGGCTTCAAGTTTTTGCAGGTCTTCTCTTATCCCGTCCATCCACGTCTTTCTTGGTCTACCCCTGTTGGTACCACCTCCATGGCCACCCTAGGCCATCGCTTCTCACTCATACGTACCACATGCCCTGCCCATTCTAATCTTCTGCTTCTCATCAAGCCCACAATGCTCGGTTGACTACAGAGTTGTTCTAATTCTATATTGTGTCTTCTCCTCCATTCTCCTGTTATGTTGTCTTCAACCGGCCCAAATATTTTCCTCAAGCATCTCCTTTCGAAATCTTCGAGCCTGTTTAATTTCTGTTTTCTAGTGCTCCAGCATGACAGGAAAAAAATTTATACAACCTCAGTTTGAGGGCTCGTGATATGCTCCGGGAAGTCAAAATGTTTTGTATTGAGTGCAAGCATCTACTACTCGCTTGAATTCTTGACTTCCCATACCAGACTATGAATTTTCTGAAATTATGCATCCAAGATGTTTAAAATCCTTTGCTCTTTTGTAGGTGTTATTCTCCACAGTTAATTCCTGGATTTCTGGTTGTAGGGCTCTTCCAACTATCATGTACGAGGGTAAGTCAATTATTATCCGCAATTTAGTTATATTTTTGTTTATGTTGGTAGTACTGTCGTTTTACGTTGGTGACGCGTGCTTTGTTTATTTGTTGATATATCTTTGCAATTTTCAAGTTGCAACGCTAATTTCGTTGTCACTGCCGTACTGTTAATCATGGCTGCTCCGCTGTCTATTTGCAGCAAAGAAGAGCAACGTTCAGTGATACGTTTTTTGAGCACGGAAGGTGTATCCGGGGCCGAAATTCATAGAAGACTTTTAGTACAATACGGGAGCAGTGTTTTACTACAACGATGTGTGTACGAGTGGATTGAAAAATTCCGAAATGGTCACACGTTTGTTAAGCACGATGAAGGAGCTGGACGACCGTTTACCGCCACCAATGAAGAAACCACTGAGCTATCACGTGAAATGATTCTCTTAGACAGACGATTAACTATTGATGAAGTGCCTCATCGTCTTCAAATTAGTCATGGTTCTGCCTACGAAATTATTCGCAACAGACTTGGGTTTCGTATAGTGTGTGCAAGATGGGTCCCAAAACAACTCATACAGTTGCATTAGCAAACGCGCCTCAACATCAGCAAAAACATTTGGATAGATATGGTAACGAACAACTCCTGAGACAGAATCATTACTGGTGACGAAACATGTATCCATCATTACGAGGAGAGTAATCGGCAGAGTATGGAATGTAAACATCCAAATTCGCCGTGCAAGAATACGTTCAAGACTCAACCGTCCGCAGGAAAACTGATGCTTACGTTTTTTGGGATGCACGAGATCCTGTACTGGAACATTATGGTGAAAGGGGCACAATAATAAACAGTGTACGTTACAGTGAGATGCTTACTGACAGGCTGAAGCCTGTAATTCGAAGCAAAACGCCGATGATTGCTGTTAGAAGGTGTTGTGTTGTTGCAGGATAATATCCATCCGCATACGCTGTCCACACTGCTGAAACGCTACAGAAACTCAAATTCAAAGTACTGGATCATCATACATATAGTCAAGATCTTTCCCCTTCTGACTATCAAGTGTTTGGTCCACTCAAATAGGCATTAAGGGGCCGTCGATTTGACTCGGACGAAGCAGTGAAGGAAGCGGTGCATTCCTGGCTCGCAGCTCAACCGAAAACCTTCTTTTATGAGGGCATAAGGAAGCTTGTAGAGCAATGGATGAAGTGCACTGAAAAGCAAGGAGACTATGTCGAAAAATGTTGTTCTTGTAAGTTTCGTATTTTATTACAATAAAATTTTATAACTACTTTACGGATAGTAATCGACTTACCGTTTTTTTTTTTCCTGTTCACTTTCAGTCCAAATAGTTTGCGAGCTATGCTTTCCATGGTCATCATTAGCATCTTCACAAATTTTCTTTTCTGTGTGTCATTGAGACTATATCATCTGCGTATGCTAGATGGGTGATGCTTCTATTTACTACCTGGATATCGTGATGGTTGAAACTATTAGGCAGGCTTATTAATTTTGCCAACATTTCATATTTGTTGTGTCTTAATGAATAATGAAAACCACAACAGCTACAACACTTAAAAGTAGTGTGTGTTTGTTTGAAAGAATGCTAAAGGTAGTAAGTGTCTGGGGCTTCGTGTCACTGTTTGTGTTAAGAGACCGTCCAAGCTAAAATACACAAATAAATGTTATGTTTTGGTTTTGGTTACAAAATAATTTGATTAAGCAATGAGACTTAGTACCTTCCTTTGACCTGTTACATTAAATTGCAACTGACATGGAATACAATGATCTTACGTAGATGTGGTTTTGTTTGATGTGCAACGGATAAAACTTTAAATTGTACAGTAGTTAATAAATTGACAGTAATTAAAACTCGTAATTTCGTCTACACATTAATCTCGGGTGTGAGAGACAATGTAAGCAAACGAAAAGTTCCGATCTGTTAGCGTGCACTATATACCAGTAGCCCGACCACATATGCACAATTCGACTGCGAAACCCAAAAAAAGAACGTACTACTATAGTAATAATTTTCTTACTCGAATAAACAGGATGTCAAACAAAGATATTTGATATAAATTAGATATCAAAAATCACTACACTTGATAATGTGCCTATCTGAACAACAATTACCATGCTGATTCAACGTAATAAAAAAATTTCCTACAAATGTGGTAATGGCTTCAAGTCTCACTCACTGCAAATATTTCTCATTTCTTTACGTGATATACTTCTCTTCTGATCAGACAAATCACATTAACTGTTACTAACATTAACTGACTTAATAATTTGAACTTTCATAAGACTGAGAAAATCTCTAACTATGAACTTTACTGTATTTATGAGCAAACTATTTCCTGCTCTCATTAATAGACCAGTTGTCATGACAACATCCTTACATTGAACTGTTCTAATTAGCACATGAATTTACAAACACAATAATTATGCAACACTACCATAACACACAATGATCAGAACGGATAGAAATTCAAATTGGTGAAAGGAACGATGAACTGGTAGAATGACTCAGGGTTAAATGATAAATGCAAGTTGCACTAAACAGAATTCACCAACTACAATAGTTCAAATACAGGCTACCATACATAACAATAGAAAAGTACAAGTTTACCTTATTTGAGACAGATTAATTTCCATACAAAAATTACATTCTGCAGACTTGGTTGCGTTTCTTCAAAACTGTCTGAATTTTTACTCTTCGAGTCTAACACACACAGACAGACTAACCCGACAGTTTCACGACTACTACTCATCGACTCGACTCTACCATAATCAGGCATCGACTCTCCTGCACGAAGGTCACACACCGACACTTTAAACGCAACACCTGCGAGTGCAAGACACACTCCAAAGATAAAACAAAGTCTTTGGTTTACAGCAAAGATATGAAATTAAGTACAGTATGTTACATCGATAAATGAAATGGTACAAAATATTACATAAATTTGTTTTCTACAGAATAATAGCTTAGGTTTTTTGTAACAAAACATGCTCAAGGCTGTATGACACGCAAAAGTTAAGTGAAAATTATTTTGCGTACTATTTTATTTATTTTTTTATTTGGTTTTTTTTCTGTTCCATTGGACCCAGTTGAGAAGTGAGACTCCATGGTCATGGAACAAGTCAATACATTGTTACACAAGAATGGTACTGTGGTGTCGCACAAGTACAAAGTGCGCGCCACCTACTTTCGCCGCGCGCCGCCATGCACGCACGGCGCGGCGATCTCACGACGACAGCCACGAGCGCCCTCTGGGACAACTCCGCTCTTGGCCACCGCTTGAACGACATCGTCCACTTGGGACTGAGTTAGCAACCAGTTAGGACCTTCGTAATCAGATAGGCACCAGTGAAGACTTTGCTATCGTACAGGCACTAGGCAGGCCTCTAACAACTATGTATCAACATTCTGCAGTACTATGTAAAAGTTAAGTATTGTTACATTCTGTGCAATATATATCTCTTTCTAATTTACTCTAGTGTTTATAGTTTCTGGCTGCTCCCCTCCGTACCTGCACCAGCGGGCTATCCTTATTCCTGTGTCGGTCTTATTCCACTCGGCCACCGACACCTACGATGAGGCTGGGACACAAAAGCGGCGACGAAGTTGGGACACAAAAGTGGCGATGAGGATGGGATACAAAAGTGGCGACGAGGAGTGATAGAACCTTGCACCAGCCCGCTTGCAGCAGCCAGACAGCAGCAGTCGGAGCACGCAAAAATTGCTCCCGCCCACCCACCCTTATTATAAGATTTTTGGGGGAACATATTCTGTTACGTATTTTGTGGACTTTTTTGTTGCAGAGCGAGTCCTCTTTCATATTGCATTTGTGTTTTGTTATAAGTTACTTGTATACGCGGCGCCTATTCGGTCAGCATGGCCACTACCCCGAACCCAAACTTAATGGAAATTATTCAGTTACAGACGGCGCAAATAACACAACTTCTCCAGGCGGTGGCGCAGTTGACAACTCAACAACAGCCGTCGCATCAGCAGCCCACACCTGCCGCCGCACCGCTTCCGACGTTCCGCCAGTACAACGAACGTGAGGAAGAATGGAGCGACTATTTCGCACAGTTTCAAGAACTCGTCGCGGCTCATCAAATTACAGGTCAGAGAGTGAAGAACCTTTTCTTATCGATTGTGGGCCCCCAGACCTTCGTACTATTGCAAAAACTTTTCCCTCTCGCATCTCCTCGTGATGTAGACTTTGAACAAATTGTAGATGCACTGAATGCTCATTATGAGAGAAAAGTTCTTGTAGCCGCTGCACGGTACCGATTTTTCAGACTTAAAAAATTACCGCAGCAGTCACACCAAGAGTGGATTACGGAATTGAAGGGCTTAACCCGCCAATGGAAATTTACTTGCTCTTGTGGACTTTCGTATAGTGACGTGATGTTGAGGGATGCGATTACGCAGAATATTCAGGACCCCAGAATTAGAGCAGCAATTCTGAAAGAGTCTGACCCCTCATTAGACAGTGTACTGCAGCTTATAGAAGCGCATGATACTTTTGACTTAGCAGATGTAGAAATGCAAAGCCACAGTGTAAATTCAGTGCGCCGCAACGGACGCTTTCCTAGCCGTAGTTCTCAGTATAGCACTAGTGATTCTTATTTTTCTACCGGCCGTGCTGAACAGACAGTGAACAGTAGCCAGAGTAAAAGTGCGACGCAAAGGTCGCCCCGTAGTGTTAGACACAGTAATTTGCATAACGGGCGCCAACGCTCATTTCAGAAAAATGTTCGTAAGTCTTGCCCCCAGTGTGTGTCTCGCCACAAGCGTGCTCATTGCCCTAGTCGCAACGCAACCTGTTATCAATGTGGCAAATCGGGGCATATACAAACAGTGTGTATGCAAAAAGTAAATTCAAAGAACGGTGCCGTTAGAAACAGTACTTCACACAGTGCACGAACAATTCATTCAGTAAATGTTCTAGACGTTGTGGAATTGAGCAGTGCTTTAGTTGGTTCTCAATTACAAAACAGTTACTCTGCGCCTACGGCAAAACTATATAGTGCACCACGTAGCAAGCGCCGACGAGCGCGTAAAAATGTGCAACGGAAAAGGGTTCGGGACAAGCAAAGTGACAATGTACAGTGCAAACCTGTAGTGAACCTAGTGCCTTCTGCATCTTCTTATTGTAAAAGTGCCCAGTACTGTGTAGCTAGTAACAGTAGACTTGGTGTAGCTACTGAAAAGTGTAGTGCAGTAGTTAGTAAATCTGGAGTAGCTTCACATGCTTGCGCGGACGCCGATCCGGCGGTAGTGCCATTTAGTGACAGTGATATTAATCTATGTGCCGAGTCTGCGCCGCTTCCTTCACTACGCGGCCCGCGCATATGCAGCAAACAAACCGTAGCAGACGTTGCCCACATTCGCGCACCTGTCGTGCGCCAGAAGCACAAACTTTTTGTAAATCTCTCCATAGAAAATAAGACTGTGCAATTTCAGCTTGATACTGGTTCCGCTGTTACATTAATTAATAAAGACACTTATGAACTTCTGGGTTCGCCAAAATTGTCGCCGTCACAGCAAGTGTTAACAGCTTATACAGGTCAAAATATTCCCGTGCTAGGAACGTGTAGCCTGCCTGCCTCTTTTCAAGGTGTAACGAAAACAGTTTCTTTTGTAGTTCTTCAGGCCAAATCGACACAGAACATTTTTGGACTAGATGCTTTTGACTTGTTTGGTTTATCAATTCAAAGAGATGTGCTTCAAATTTCGTCAATAGTGCCTCAGGATAAAATCAATGCATTGTGTGACAAATATAGTGACTTGTTTTCGCCGGAACTGGGTTGTGCAAAAGACTTCGTGGCACATGTAACTTTAAAAGAATCTGCAGTTCCAAAATTTCGTAAAGCTAGACCAGTGCCTATCGCAATGCGGGATACAGTTGCCGAAGAACTTAAACGTTGGCAAGATAGTGGGGTGATTTCTCCTGTTTCTGCGAGTCAGTGGGCCTCGCCTATAGTAATTATACCCAAGGCGTCAGGAAAACTTCGTCTCTGTGCGGACTTCAAATCAACAGTGAACAGTCAAACAATTGTAGACACTTATCCCTTGCCCAGACCTGACGAACTAATGGACAAATTAGGACAGTCTCGTTTCTTTTCCAAGATTGATTTAGCAGAGGCATACTTACAGATTCCACTTGATGACGAGTCAAAACAGTTTTTCGTCATTAATACTCACATGGGCCTTTTTGAATTTCAACGCCTACCCTTTGGCAGTCGTTCCGCTCCCGCTATTTTTCAGCGTTTTTTGGAACAGCTGACAGTTTCTGTACCGTGTTGTTCGAACTATTTAGATGATATTGTGGTATCCGGACGTACAGTTGAAGAACATTTAGCAAACCTGGAGTGCCTTTTCAAAGTTTTGACTGCAGCAGGTCTACGTTGCAATAAAGCAAAGTGTTCGTTTTTTCAAACTGAAATAGAGTACCTAGGCCATGTGATTAATGCCCAAGGAATCCATCCCTTCCAGTCACATCTTCGAGCAATCAAAGACTTGCCTCCTCCTAAGAATGTGCAAGAATTGCAAGCAGTATTGGGAAAGCTTAACTATTATTTCAGATTTATTCCCAATGCCTCTCAGATTGCAGCTCCACTGCATCGTTTACGTAGGAAGAATGTTCCTTTTGTATGGTCTAAAGATTGCCAAGTTGCCTTTGACAAACTAAAGTCTGCACTACTCAGTGATGCATGTTTGATTCCCTTTGAACTCTCGTCGGGTTGCACAGGAAACAGCTGCGGATGCAGACCTAAGTGTGGTAGCACGTTTTGTTCGCTCAGGGTAGCCTGCCAGAGCCAAAGACATTGAACGACGTCTGGTTCGACGTTAATTTGCTCAACGTCATGCATTATTTTTAAGTCAGGGTGTACTGTTGTTGCATACCGACAACGACCAAGCAAGAGTGATTGTTCCCCGTTCCCTGCAACGAGAAGTGTTATGCCTCCTGCATCAAGGACATTGGGGTATTGTTAGGACAAAGCAACTGGCCAGACGTCATTGTACCTGGGTTGGTATGGACGCTCAGATAGAGAACATGACGTCACAGTGTACTGTTTGTGCGGAGCATCAGGCGGCTCCTCCTCAACGTTTCTCAGACTGGCCACGCCCCAAGGGACCATGGCAACGTTTACATATTGACTTTGCCGGACCTTTCTGGAATACGCGCTGGTTAATCGTTGTAGACGCTTTCAGCAAGTTTCCTTTTGTGATTGCCATGAACTCAACGACAGCTTCTAGTACAATCAGTGCCTTAACATCAGTGTTTTGCATCGAAGGCTTGCCTGAAACTATCGTCAGTGACAATGGACCTCAGTTTGTTAGTGCGGAATTTCAACAGTTTTGTCGCGTGAATGGCATTCAGCATATTACCACTGCACCTTTTCACCCTCAGTCCAATGGTGAAGCAGAACGTTTCGTTCGAACATTCAAGTCTCACATGGAGAAGATGAAAGGTCAGCACTCCAGGCAGCAAGCTCTTCAAATTTTCCTGTCTACGTATCGGTGCATGCCACGTGACGGCCCGTCTCCTGCCGAGCTGCTACACGGCCGCCGTCACCGCACTCTCCTTCACCTGCTGCAGCCTCCCACGCACCGAGTCGGTTCGTATGGCGCTACGCGTTTTCAGGTTTCCACGCCGGTGCTGTACAGGGTGTTTGCTGGAAACAAGAAGAACCTATGGATGCCGGGCATCATTCAGCGCGTGCTCGGTCGCAATATGTATGTTGTACGTTCTTCCACAGGGTCGGAGCTGCGGCGCCACGCAAACCAATTGCGTCTGCATAGGCCGCGCGATCCTGTCTCCAGTTTCTTGATTCCAGACCCAGTTCACCGCCAGGGAGCACAACCACATCGTTCGTCCCCGGACTACGAGATCGTCCCGATGGAGATCGACGCGACGCCGCCGCTGTCGCTGCCGCAGATGACAGCGTCACCGAGAGGGACTCCGGGACCGTGCGTGCCGCCGCCGCCTGGGCCACGCACCTCAGAAGAAGATGACCTGCTCCCTCTGGGCGGGGGCGGGCGCCCTTCCCCAGGTTTCGGTGGGTTCCCTGGAGGATCGCAAGGCGGATGCCGGGGCGCGGACGGCGTCTCGATCCCAGCCTCAGCTACGACGCCCGTCCCACCAGTAACGCCCCCGCCCAGGCCCTCCTCCCAGTGCCGTCGCCGTGGCCCTCAGCCCTACGCCACGACGGCGCGGCGGTTTGGGGGGGAAGGGTGTGGTGTCGCACAAGTACAAAGTGCGCGCCACCTACTTTCGCCGCGCGCCGCCATGCACGCACGGCGCGGCGATCTCACGACGACAGCCACGAGCGCCCTCTGGGACAACTCCGCTCTTGGCTACCGCTTGAACGACATCGTCCACTTGGGACTGAGTTAGCAACCAGTTAGGACCTTCGTAATCAGTTAGGCACCAGTGAAGTCTTTGCTATCGTACAGGCACTAGGCAGGCCTCTAACAACTATGTATCAACATTCTGCAGTACTATGTAAAAGTTAAGTATTGTTACATTCTGTGCAATATATATCTCTTTCTAATTTACTCTAGTGTTTATAGTTTCTGGCTGCTCCCCTCCGTACCTGCACCAGCGGGCTATCCTTATTCCTGTGTCGGTCTTATTCCACTCGGCCACCGACACCTACGACGAGGCTGGGACACAAAAGCGGCGACGAAGTTGGGACACAAAAGTGGCGACGAGGATGGGATACAAAAGGTACTAGAAAATTTTTAAGAAGTCCTTTGCACACGACAATCTTAAGATAAAGTGAAAAGTATCAATAAAGAAAAAAATGTATTAGTTTAATTGTTTAACTTTTCTAGGAATTCCTCGACAGAATAAAAGGAGTGAGCCATGAGGTAACTCTTCAATTTAGATTTGAAAGCGTGTGGATTAGTGGTAAGATTCTTTAGTTCTTGTGGCAGCTTATTTAAAATGGATGCCGCAGATTACTGTACACCTTTCTGCACAAGTGTTAAGGTGGTGTGATGCAAATGTAGATTCGACTTCTGTCTAGTATTCACCGAGTGAAAGTTACTAATTCGTGGGAATAAGCTGATATTATTAACAACAAACGACAGTAAAGAAAAAACGTATTGTGACGCCAGAGTCAAAATTCCCAGACTACTGAAAAGCGGTCGACATAACGTTCGCGAACTTACACCAGATATTGCTAGAACCGTCCGTTTTTGAGCCAGAAATATCCTTTTTGCATCAGGCGAATTACCCCAAAAACAATGCCGTACGCCATAAGTGAGTGAAAGTAAGCGTAATAGACTACTTGTCATGTTGAAAAATCACAGATATTGTTCTAATGGTAAATATAGCAGAATTTAGTTTTGGAACAAGATCCTGAACAAGGGCTTTCCATGACAGCTTACTGTCTATATGAACACCTAGAAATTTGAACTGTCCAGTCTCACTTATCACATGTCCATTATGTGTAATCCGAATGTCAGCTCTCGTCAAATTATGTGTTAGAAATTGTAAAAACTGAGTTTTACTGTGATTTAACATGAACTTGTTATCTACAATCCATGAACTTATCTCTTGAACTGCATTATTTGATACTGTGTTAATATTACGAGCAACATCCTTCATTACCAAGCTGGTATCATCAGCAAACAAAAATATTTTACAGTCACCTGTTATACTCGAAGGCATATCATTTATATAAATAAGAAACAGCAATGGTCCCAAAACAGACCCCTGGGGCACCCCATACTTAATTGTGCCCCATTGGGATTGCACGTCATAGCCATTTTCTACACTTGCGGAGAATTACCTTCTGTTGTCTATTATTAAAGTAAGAGGTGAACCAGTTGTGGGCTACTCCCCGTATTCCATAATGTTCCAACTTCTGCAACAATATTTTGTGATCAACACAATCAAACGCTTTTGTTAAATCAAAGAAGACACCTAATGTCCGTAGCCTCTTATTTAACCCATCAAGTGCCTCACAGAGAAACGAAAATATAGCATTTTCAGTCGTTAAACCACTTCTAAAACCAAACTGTACGTTTGACAATAAATTATGTGAACTGAAATGATCAATTAATCTTGAATATACAGCCTTTTCAATAACTTTAGAAAAGACCGAATGCACACTTTCTAACTTTTCGGTTGTAATAGTGTGCCCTTGTGATGAAAGTGGCGGCTGTTGTTTACAGATCGGCTGGCCAGTAGCAGACGCTCTCCTGAGCGGTGTCGGGGCTTGCGCTGTCCGGCCAGCTGGCGCAGCCCAGCTGAATAATGCGTCTGCCGCCCGACAGCGCGCAGCTCGCGGCCATCAGGTGTCCGGCTCTCCCCTCCCCTCTCCTCCTCCCCTCTTCCACGCAACTTTCTGGGCGAGAGTGCGGCCGCCTGCTACCTCCTCGCTGGCCCTTAACTTTCTTTCGCGAGAACACCAAACTGACAGCGACAGCGCCGACGCACAACTTTCCTGCGTCCGTCCTACAGAGAGCCGAGACACTGCTCCGGCTTCTTCGGTGCTGCGGTAATGATGCCACCTAGTGTCTCTGTGGTAAACACGACAAGAGTGCTCACTTCCAATCTCATCTGTTGCAGGAGACCCAGTTACTATTTCTTTTTTTCCCGTTCCTTCTATCGTCTCTCGATTCTTCTCATACACACTATACTGCCATTGATACCTGGCGTTTCCCGTTCATTTAGTAAAATAATGAAAAAATACATAGATAGCAATTTTTTTTTAAATTAATGTGAATGTCTGTTCGGTGTACGCCTATCACGTCCGAACGACTAGACGCAGAGACTTAAATATTTGTACAGTTACTAATTTATACCTGAGGAAGGCTTTAGGCACGGTTTTATAGCGATATGATGGATATTTCGTAATTTGAAGAATATAACGCGAAATGCGGGAAATTCGGAACAGTAATTACTCTTTGAAAATTATATTTACTCTTGAAAATGGTTATATTGGTTGCGTTGTTGCTTGAGTTCATAATGATAAAAGGGTGGAGCATATTGGGATGGAAAGTTATCTGTCTATATAAAATTCTACGTTTGTGTGTGTTAATATTTCGCTCTGCAGCGAGAACTAAAGAACGAAAACGAATTATCTGTGTGTAATTGTTGTCCGAAGTCTCCCGTTGTACACCATAGCAGTTCCATACCGATAGTTATAAGGGGGTGGAAGATATGGTGGTAGAAAGTCGTCAAATTATAAAAAAAATCGGACTAAAAGCCAGCGATGACGTTTCCGACTCTATAGCGAAATGTGATGCCACAGACCATATCTTTGGTCTATGCGTGCTACGATCTCTTCAGCTCTTTCTCTGTAAGGATTTATTTTAATACATCTCTTGAAAAACGATTTGGCATTGCGCGCGTTACATCAAGTGATCGATCTGTGATATAATTACAATCATTATTGTTGAATTTCGTGATATACATCGAAACCTCATTGAAGCAACGATTTTGTCAGGTTCATCATCCGGAATATATGTTTTTATACCTCGCATTCCTTTAATCCCTTCACATCTGCCGTTTCAGTTCAAAAGACTAAAGTTTCCAGTTCGTCTACCTTTTGCCATGACAATTAAACAAATCTGAAGGACAATCATTAAACGTCGCAGGAATCTATTTACAGCCCTCATGTTTTTCACATGGTCAATTATACGTCACTTGCTCAAGGGTAAGCAACCCAAAAAAATCTCTACATTTACGCTCCAAACAATACTACAAATAACGTAGTTTACCAGAATGCCCTAAAATAAAATTAAAATCAATTTGAACAATACTCTCACCATATGTGTTGAGATATTGCATCACAGCCTATAAGGAATAATGTATGTATTATTTATTGTAAATCATTAAGCACTTCAAATAGTTTTATTTTTTTATTTGATTGTTGATTATAAATGTTTGTTTCTAAAGAAGAGATTGTATTTCATTACATCCTTCAAAACCAGTCTCATAGCACACTACTGTAAGATAGCTTTTCTATCATAATCAACCAACAAGCGAGCGAAGCCACGGGTTTAAGCTAGTGTGACAATAAAAGCAGTAGATGAGTTTTGTTATTTAGGTAGCAAGATAAATTCTGATGGGCGAAGTAAAGCAGATATAAAATTCAGAATGTCTATGGGGAGAAAAGCGTTTCTAAGGAAGCGAAACTTGTTAACATCCAATATTAATTTAAATGTTAGGAAGTCCTTTCTAAAAGAATTTGTCTCGAGTGTAGCATTGTATGGGAGTGAATCGTGGACGATAAGGCGTTCAGATAAAAGGATGATAGAAGCTTTTGAAATGTGGTGCTACAGACGAGTGATGAATATTAGATGGGTAGGTCACGTAAGTAATGAGGAGGTGCTTAACCGAATCGGGGAGAAAAGAGAAGGAATAGATTGGTTGGACACATTCTGAGACATCAAGGAATTGTAAAATTAGCATTAGAAGGAAGCGTGTGGGGTAAAAATCGTAGAGGGAGACCGAGGGACGAATATAGTAAGCAGATTCAAAAGGATGTAGGTTGCCGAACGTATTCTTAGATGAAAAGACTTGAACAGGACAGGATAGCATGGAGAGCTGCATCAAACCAGTATGCGGACTGAAGACAACAACAACAACTTCTCCGTGGAAATGAACAGAATGAGTGGTTACATATAAGTAGAATTACTGTAGTTAGATAAAACCAATAAAATGTATTCTAATATCTGTGCGAATTCACTACTCTGGTTATCTGTCCCTGTTGTTGTGGTCTTGCCCGAAGAATGATTTTATGCAGCTCTACATCCTACCCTGTTCTATGCAAGCCTCTTCATCTGAGAATATCTACGGCAACCTACATCCTTTTGAATCTGCTTACTGTGTTCGACGCTCGGCTGCCATTTTTACCTCGTACACTTCCTTCTAACGCTAAGTTGACGATTCCTTTACGTCTCAGAATGTGTCCCACCAACCTATCCCTTCTTTTCGGATATGTCAGAAACTCCGCTTCACTCCATTTCTATTTAGCACCTTATCATTTGTTCATCCACCCATCTAACCTTCATCATTCCTCTGTATCACCACATTTCATCATTCATCTTTTTGTCTGAACTCCTTATAGTCCACGTTTCACTATCATACAATGCTACACTTCAGACAATTGCTTTCAGAAAGGAATTCCTAACATTTATACTAATATCGGATGTCAATAAATTTCGCTTCTGCAGAATCGCATTTTTTTCTTCCCATAGCCATTCTGAATTTTATGTCTTCTTTACTTCGGCCATCAGAAGTTATCATACTACCCAAATAACAAAACTCATCTACCAGTTTTATATACTACTAATCTAATTCCTTCAACAACGGCTGATTTTCCGACACTCCATTCCATTACCGTCGTATTACTCTTGTTAATGTTAATTTTATACCTTCCTTTCAAGACACTGACCATTCCTTTCCACTGCTCTTCCAGGTCCTTTGATCATAGAATCACTATGTCGTCAACAAACCGCAAGGTTTTTATTCCATCCCCCTGGACTTTAATTCCCTTTCCAAATTTCTCCTTGCATTCCTTCACAGCTTGCTCAATGTACCGATTGAACAACATTGGGGAAAGGCTACAACCTTATCTTACTCAACCACAGCGACCCTTTCATGCCCTTCGACTCTAATAATTGCGATCTGGTTTTTGTATTAGTTGAGTATAGCTCTTCGCTTCCTATATTTTATCCCTGCTACCTTCATAATCTGAAGAAGTGTATTCCAGTCAACATTGTCAAAAGCTTTCTTCACAAATTCCAAAAATGTAGGTTTCCCTTCCCTTAATCTGTTTTCTAAGATAAATCAGTCCTTAGGCTAACGAAATATTTAAACTAAGTAGAACTAACTTCAGGAGGGAGCCCTCGGAGCTCCGATGGCGAACAACAGCGTGCTCCACAAGCCGGCCACTCCACCGCGGCCATGATGGAATGGAGGTCACCATCTTTCAATGGCAGTTTCTATGGCCAAGCGCCATGTTTACTTGCACCTCAGATACAGCAAAAATAAATACATAAAAATAAAGTAAAAAATAATAATCAAGTTATATCCGTTATGTGTGACGGCAGTTCTGCCCAGAGTAAAACGAACGAACTCATTGATGACTTACGTGTACAGGTACCATATAAAAATATTTGCACTTATACCTGTTACACCTTCTATCTCTCCATACCCTCATCTTCGTCGTTTCCTCGCCACGCGCTCTGCCCTCCTCTCTTGTCACGCCGTTCATCACTTCCGCTTCTCTCATTCAATCTCCTCCCTCACCTGCACATTAAACGTTACTTATTTCTGTGATGGCTGGAAGTGTATTGGAGTTTATTGCAAGGTAACCTCCACTATTCACCATGTGATGGCTTTCAACAATAAAACTTTCTCGATGGGAACAGACCTTCGAGTACATGTGTCAACTTCCGGGGTGATCAGTCAAACGCTGTACAAGTGTACCGCAAGGTGCCCTCTGCCATTCACCACAGGGTTCTCCATCAAAACATACATTTATGGTAATCGGTGAAAGGACTCTGAGAGTCGTCTACGGCAATTATGTTTCACACAGCAATTGTCAGCATTCCACCGCGGTGTAATGGCCGAGCGCTCTAAGGTGCCTTGCTATGGAACGCGCGGTTGCACCCCGTCGAAAGTTAGAGTCCTACGTAAGGCAGGGTCCTTATGTTCATTTAAGTTTGTTTAAGTAGTCTTAGTCCAAGGGACTGGTAACCAGAATATTTAAGACCAACAGATTTGCAAGCATTTAAACATATGTCTGCATTCCTTACCCTTCGGCGCTAGACATCATTCAACTTGGTCGTTTTCTATTATGAGTTATTCATTACGCTAAAGTGTTTCTCCACCATTAATATTGTATATAATGATTCAACTGGTATGTTCGTATGCATGTGGAAGGTTGTTCTAAATATTGATTGACTGCCGTGCAATGGCTTACAGTCGCCGCTTCGCGCTTTAGGCCTCGTTTACTTAAGAACCATGACTTCGTATGTCGTCTGCATTGCCGTCTGCTGTGTACCCAGTGACACTCTTACATCGCAAGATGGCGAGGTGGTTTGTTCTTAGTGTAGTAAAAACATAATCATGGGCGAAGGAGGTGACAACCTCTTGAGCTCTAGTAGAGAGTATTATCTCCTTCAGGTAGCGAGGGCTGGTAGACATCGCTTTGGGCGTGTCCTACATGTGGTGCAGAGAGGGGAAGGCTTTTTGCATGGCCTAAGGCACCACTCTTGCCGCAACTGCCGAAGTGAGTATTCCGTCGAATCATGCTGAGGGAATGGCCTGCTGTTAGAACTTTACTTTGTTCGTGACCAGGCAGCCTTCGTTTATCAGTGATAGTTTTCTTGACTACTTCTTTCGCTATGCTAGGCGAAGTGTTTCTTAATTTACAGACCTCAAGTTCCATACTTAATTCAGTGTAAATTTAGTATTTGTGTTTCCAATCCGGTAATGATTTTTGTGTCTGGTCTTCTCAAGCGAGAATACTTGTGGCCTTCAGCCTTTGTGTAAACTCAGTATGTTTGAATTCCATGTTAATTTTTAACTAAGATTTTAGTATGGTTTCTGTTTGCACGAGCATGCTAAATTCTTTCTCAGAATTTCTGGTTTGGTTCTGTCTTTCCTATCTTGGTATGAGCTATTGCATGACATGCTTTCATAATGATCATTACTTCAGCCTTCAGCCATGCTTTTACTGATACTAGCTTTCTTCTATAAGAATTCTCACATGTACTTTACTTCCTTATTATAAATTAATTTCTTTTGGTAAATTCTATATAATTCGCCGTGGTCGCACACCAAGTTGTCCTTAAGGATAGTATGCTGCTGCCTTCCTGCACATGAGTGCGTTTGGTGCATAGTTTGATTTGTGCTTGAAGACACCCACCATCTCATCAAAACGCCACCGATACTTTGGTTTGCTGCTGCATAGTGTCGAAGCACTATGCGTGTGTCAGTGAGTGAATGAATGTGCTTTCCTTTTTCCACTGTATATTTGCAAATTTCCTCCCACATTACCTCCATATTCATGAAGGGCAGAAACAATTATTTTATTACTGGCCGTAACTTTATGATTTAATTCACTTTTGTACAAGGTGTGGTCTTTATTATGCTTAATTTGGTCTTCCCACATTTTCCTTGTTCATTTTATTGATTAGATAATAATTTAATCAAACCTCTGCTTTATATTTCAAGATCCCCAACCAATGTTTCATTATCTATTCCTTTTTTTAAACATTTATTTTGTGTTTGTTAAAACGTTGGCTGTTCGCTTAAGGAGTGAGCAGTTAGACAAATTTCCGTTGCGCAAATACTGTGGCCACTCACAAAGTAATTTAGAGCAGCAGTGAGCGTTTTAACCTGCATTTGCAGATCTCAACTGCCCGAGATCTTATATAGAAAATTTAACAAGGTAATTTCTCTTGGATTACCACTGCCATGATTCGTCCTTCTGGCATCTCCTGATTTCATTTTTAAATTTTGTTTGTTTCTCTAGATGCCCTCACGTCCTTTCAACGTGTGTGTGAATGTCAATGAGTAAAAATCGCAAGCGCTAGTGTACTTCCATTGTGATTTCAGTCATGCATTGCCAGTGCACTTGTTTTCAGTTTTAGCAGTGTTCAACGAGTGTATTTATTTGTATTTTGGGGGGAAATAATTGTCGAGTTTACACAGTATGAAACGCAGGTGCAATTACGACTGCGTTATGTGCGAAAATAATTTTGCGTGTGAAACTATTATAGAAGCACCATGTGTTTGGACCACGTGGGTAGCCAGGAACTTGTTTGGTATTTGTTTGTGAATATTTTAAAATGATTTTGAAAATGGATAGCGTTACAGTATCAGCAGTCAAAACACGTAGGCGCGCTGTTCTTAAGAAACAAGAAAGGGAAAAACGTGATAGAAAATGGAATCAGTTGTTACGTGTGAAAATCCGCACGTTGCCTTAAGTGACGCTGCGAACGCTTTTCAAGCAGAAAATAATATTTTAGTTACAAACCACGTCCAAAGCATAGGCGATGGGTCAATTAGAGTCGAAGCCGTGAGCCGGGCTCCCATTGCGTTATGGATTATGGGAATAACCCAGCTATGAGCCCTTGTCTGCAGGTAGCCGCATCACACGCAGTGCTTACCGCGCTTCTCAAGCAAATGACCGTGCAGATGAACGCTCAGTTCTGTGAAATGAAAGAGCAGTCGAAAGAGATTGTGAGATGGCAGCCCATCTCTCATCTTTATTATCGATGTTTATTGTTGATGTATTGTCGTAATGAGTCCTGTACATACAATTTTCTGTTGCCGTCTGGAATACGATGCAGGGAAGATTTTTGCTGAGATGCAGAGTTAAATGTTCAAATGTTTGTATAGCTTATGGGACTTAACTACGGGGTCATCAGTCCCTAAACTTACAAACTACTTATGAACTAACTAATACTAAAGATGAAACAAATATCCATGCCCGAGGGGGATTAGAACCCCCGACCGTAGTGGCCGTGAGACCGTGACTGGCGCGCCGCAGTCCCCTCGGCCACCGCGGCCGGCGCGCGTGATATCAGCCGCCACCAGCTTTCCGGCAGCTCAGAGGACGGGTATTCGAATCCACGTCCGGTCATTCAAATTTGGGAATTCGGTAGATTTACAAAATCATTCCAGACAAATGGAGTGATGATTCCTTTCAAAGGGCACGACCGATTTTCTTAACAGTTTCACCAAAACACTCTGTTTCCAGAAAATGAGACTCAGTTATAAGAATCCATTTACTTTTGACATAAGCTATGCAAATCTTATAATCTGAATTAATAAAAGGAAAATAATAGCATCTATAGGAAAGGATCCAGTTAGACTAAATATTGTGGTAGAAACAATATCATAAAACAAGTATTGACTTTTAAATATCTCGTTTGCGACAGTTTCATTTATGACAATGACATTGACCAGAAACTTAGTAAGTTTCAAGCCGTATGTGGGAAAATCCAAAGAACTGTTCAAAATAATGCCTAGAAAGACACGAAAATTTTTGGGTTTACCTATCCCGGATGACGACTCCAAAACAACTGAGCAAACTGCAGTCGACAGAAATAAATTTTTAAGGAGTGTAGAAAATTGTACAAGGATGAATACGATACGAAATGAGGATATTAGGAAGTAGATAAATATGGAATAAATAAATAAGGAACAGACATACCTGGAGAGATAAAAGAAAAACTCCATACTTCACGAAGTAGCGTTGCATTACATGCTGAGGGGACGAAGGAATCGAGACGCTAGAGACAACTGTGAAGCTGGAACGGGAAGGATTGCTCAGTCCAAGAAGTGAAGAAGAAGTTTTCTTCGCAATACTAAGCGTAACAGACTACCTCACTATTCAGTGTGTTTCAGCATATTGTGACAATTTGTTTGAACTAAACTGACTTCTGGTCTGTAGTGTTCCCCTCTTGCTATCAATTTCATTAATTAACTAACGAAACGGAAACCTCTGTTAGGAAGTTCGATGCTGGCAATACTCATAGCAGCAGGAGATTCTCAGGTAAGTCTATATGGTCACTGGGACAGAAGTTAGACAGATTTATTATTGCTGACACATTTCATCTTCGTTTGTGCTTTGTGTTCGGCCTCAAATGACCACGCTGTCGACGTACGTTAAACCCCAAGTTGCCGGCCGCGGTGGCCGAGGAGACTGAGGCGCTCCAGTCACGGTCTGCACGGCCACTACGGTCGGGGGTTCGAATCCCCCCTCGGGCATGGATATTTGAGACGTCCTTAGTCTTATTTAGTTCATAAGTAGTTTGTAAGTTTAGGGACTGATGACCCCGTAGTTAAGTCCCATAAGCTTAACAAACATTTGAAACATTTGATTTGAAACCCCAAGCTACACCTGAAAGCACGCTCCTGAGGACCTTCCATATGATGGTTCTCCAGTACGAAAATAATTCCAAATTACTCAGTCTACCTATTGTCGGCATACACTGCTCCCTCATCGACATCAAACAAGACAGATCAGTGGCGTGGCTCAATTCGCATGTAAACCCAGCGATGCTCGCCACTGGAATATATCGATACAGGAAGAGTCTGTAAAGTCACACCTGAACTGTTGAAATAACATTTACTACTGACGCCACTACAGTTGTGTGTAAATGGAGGTTTACACGTTGCCACTAAGTGGTTTCACGGAATGTCAAATAATTATTCTTTTACCACAGTGGTTATTAGATGTGCATAATGGACATACAGCAGGAGAGATTGTAATCCATACGTAACTTTTGATTTGGTCTCTTTGTAATAAGTCGTTGAACTGTTAGGGCCTAACACGTAATATATGTGGAACAGATAAGAAAGTTTGTTATTCAGCAGCCATTAATTTCAGGACTGTAAGAAAGATTGATTTTGTTTTATTATTTAAAAAAAAACAATGAAATAAAAATATTATGAATTTAATTCAAGTATTTGGAATTAATCCCAGATTTTGAGCATGTTCAGTATATTTAGTGCCGCTGTTTAAAATCCATTGTTGGCGGGATGCTGCAGTCTTTATTATGCGAACCAGCGGCGGACAAAACTAAACTGTTCTGACTATGATTACAGCTAAATAGGAGAAATGAGAAACAAAAACTGATATGAAAATTATTTTCTATAGCAATTTCAAATTATTACTGCATTGATCAGTTGCGTAAGTATTGGTGTGTTGTTAAGATCTCCAGTGAATAGTGAAATTGTCTATATGACAGAAAGTGTCTACATTTCAAAAGAAATCGCTTCTCACATTTATGACAGACCTTTTCTTGAAACTTTCTGTGGTGTTCGAACTAGTTGTGTGTAGGGTGTACAATTACTAAAGAGTCTCAGAGTACAGATTACATTATTTCAGAGCTAGCCAGTGAAAGGAAATAATCCAGATGTTTGTTACGTGAATTTAGTCTCCATATTCCACGAACAGTGTTTAAATTGAATTTTGGTGGTCAATTTTTAGTTACATGTCACAGTTAACTATCAGTGATCATTCGATGAACTGCTTTTAAGTCAAAATAGTTTAATGGAATATTGTAGACCTTTATGAATTTATGTTTGAGCGGTTACACGTCAAGTACAGTAATACTTCTACACCACTACAACAGTTTTGTTAAGACAGAGGTCTAAATTACTACTCCCCGTTATCCCACGGTATATTTGACATCTTCATCTTTACCATTTTCTTTGTTAGCTCCATATTTGTGTGGAGATATACTGGCGATGGTCAGTTCATAGAAGCAAATTCTAACGTGTGTAAATTCGCCTTTTTATTTATTTAGGCAACCGTTTTCTTTGTTCCACTGACACTATCCTTAACCCGCCCCCTGCACTACCACCACTCCCGAAATGCAGTAACCCTCCCATCTGTTAGGCTTCACAAATGAGAGACTTAGTGGAATCAGAAATCTGTAATTCTCATAGTATACCAGAGACCCATCCACACATGGACAGCTAAACATACAATTACTCTTTGCCTGCCAAACCCAGTCATAATTTATCGTTGTTCGTGTATTTGCAATTTTATATCTCTTGCTCATTTGTGTATTCTGTGTCCTCTTATAGCACAGGAAACATACGGTGCAGCGAAACTTGTGTCCAATCGACAGCAGCTTAGCAAAACGCATAACTTTAAGTTAGGTAAGTGTGCCAGTAATCGGCAATTTCCGAGTAATCGGCACATGAATTGTATATTTAAAATTATCATTTAATCGCTGTATAGATCCGTCATCTATAAGTAAAAATTTACACCCCAGTAGCGATAAATATTAGAGTTAAGTACCGATAACAGGGTCTCGGCAGATTGTGTACTGTCGATGACTGGTACGAAAGGTTCATAAATGCAATTATTTTATATTGAACTGATCGTTATTACAAAGAATTGCGCATATCCATACGAAACCAGGTAAATTTATATGGCATGTCACAATAGGTCACATGCAATATTGCATATGATATTTACACATGATATTATGTGAATCACCTTAAGATGACGATTACTTGTACACTTACCCTACGCAAGCGTCGTTATTTGTGAATTCGAAATGCAGAAATTAATTAATGGTTATAATGACGTAGACTGTTTCAAGTATGATGTTTCAGTTTTTCAGGGCTGCTGCACTAAGAGAAAATACAGAAAGACGACCAGGTGACAATATCATAGATTGGAAGCTAATAAAAACGAGGCTCATTTTTGGATGGGTATATTTATTTATTTAGGTATATTTATTTAGTATCTGCAAGTACAGGGAAATAGTATACACTTCCAAGACTGTTGTTGTTGTTGTGGTCTTCAGTCCGCAGACTGGTTTGATGCAGCTCTCTACGATATCCTGTCCTGTGCAAGTCTCTTTATCTGGGAATACGTTCGACAACCTCCATCCTTTTGAATCTGTTAACTATATTCGTCCCTCGGTCTCCCTCTACGATTTTTATCCCACACGCTTCCTTCCAATGCTAAGTTGACAATTCCTTGATGTCTCAGAATGTGTCCAACCAATGTATCCCTTCTCTTAGTAAGGATATACTAGAAACTCCGTTTCTCCCCAATTAGGTTAAGCACCTCCTCATTAGTTACGTGATCTACCCATCTAATTTCCATCATTGGTTTGTAGCACCGCATTTCAAAAGCTTCTATCATCATTTTATCTGAACTTCTTATCGTCCACGTTTCACTCCCACAAAATGCTACACTCCAGACAAATGCTTTCAGAAAGGACTTCCTAAAATTTAAATTCATAATGGATGTTAACAAGTTTCGCTTCTTTAGAAACGCTTTTCTTCCCATAGCCATTCTGCATTTTATATCTTCTTTACTTCGGCCATCAAAAGTTATCTTGCTACCCAAATAACAAAACTCATGTAGTACTTATATTGTCTCGTTACCTAATCGTTTTCCTTCAGCATCACCGATTTTCTGACATTACATTCCATTACCTTCGTTTTACTCTTGTCAATGTTCATCTTATATGTTCCTTTCAAGACACTGTCCATTCCATTCAATTGCTCTTCCAGATCCTTTGCGGTCTCAGACAATTACTAAGTCATCGGCAAACCGCAATGTTTTTTTATTTCTTCTCCCTGCACTTTAATGCCCTCTCCAAATTTCTCCTTCCATTCCTTCACTGCCTGCTCAGTGTACAAACAACATTGGGGAAAGGCTATAACCCTGTCTTACTCCCTTCCCAACCTCTGTGTCCCTTTCTTGCCCTTCGACTCTAATAACCGCTGTCTGGTTTTTGTGTAAGTTGAATATAACTCTTCGCTCCCTAAATTTTACCCCTGATACCTTCAGAATTTGGAAGAATGTACGCCAGTCGACATTGTCATAAGCGTTCTCCAAATCGACAAACGCTAAAAACGTAGGTTTTCCTTTCCTTAGCCTATCTTCTAAGATAAGTCGTAATCTGAGTCTCCTGAATCCAAACTGATCTTCCCCGAGGTCGGATTCCACAAGTTTTTCCATTCGTCTGGAACTAATTCGTGTTAGTATTTTATATCTTCTTTACTTCGGCCATCAGAAGTTATCTTGCTACCCAAATAACAAAATTCATCTACTACTTTTATTGTCTCATTACCTAATCTTATTCCTTCAGCATCGTAAATGTTTGTAAATCTATCGGACCAAACTGCGTGGTCATCAGTCCGTAGCTTACAAACTACTTAAACCTAGGTAAACTAACATAAGGACAAACACACACACCCATGTCCCAAGAGGACTCGAACCTCCACAGCGAGACGCTTTAGACCGCTCGGCTACTCCACCGCGGCCCTTCAGCATCGCCTGATTTCTGACATTGCATTCCATTACTTTCGTTTTATATCTTCCTTTCAAGACACTGTCCATCCCATTCAATTGCTCTTCCAGATCTTTTGCGGTCAAAGACAGAATTACTATGTCATCAACAAATCGCAATGTTTTTATTTCTGCTCCCTGCACTTCAATACCCTCTCCAAATTTCTCCTTCCATTCGGCCTGCTCAATGTACAGATTGAACAACATTGGGGAAAGGCTACAACCGTGTCTTACTCCCTTCCCAAACTCTGCATCCCTTTCTTGCCCTTCGACTGTAATAACCGCTGTCTGGTTTTTGTATAGGTTGAATATAACTCTTCGCTCCCTATATTTTACACCTGACACCTTCAGAATTTTGAAGAGTGTATTCCAATCGACATTGTCAAAAGCTTTCTCCAAATCGACAAACGCTAAAAACATAGGTTTCCCTTTTCTTAGCCTTTCTTCTAAGACAAGTCGTGATGTGAGTATTGCCTCCCGTGTTCCTACATTTCTCCTAAATCCAAACTGACCCGAGGTCGGATACCACAAGTTTTTCCATTCGTCTGTAAATAGTTTGTGTTAGTATTTTGCACCCATGACTTACTAAACTGATAGTTCTGTAATTTTCACACTTGTCTTCCAATACTAACGATTGTTAATGTCTTCTTACAAAAGAAGACCAGTTTTTAAGACGGTCCGAATGGATTTCAGAGATTGCTCTTTCAGTTGTGCTATCTGTTGTTGGCCTCTAGGAGGCGCGTGCGAGTACGTAGGGTTGGAAGCCTCCAAGTTCCCACCAGCACAGTGCTGTTGTGTTCGTCCGTATGAGCGTGTGTTACAGAACGCGCAGTAAAGTGTCGTGCTCAGCAGTGTGACTCAGTGGGAGCTATAGCGTGCGGCCCGGCCAGGGGCAAGTGTTCCGTGCTGTGCTCTGGCTGTGCGCGTGGCTGCTGAAGTACGCTGCGCCATTTGCAATTCATAGCCTCCTGCCTGCTGCCACGGCTGGCTTCTGTTATCGCGCTAGTACGCTGGTTCGCAAAGGAGGCACACCATAAATCTTATCACTGGAGAGCAACCTGGTTGATCTTCGAGGGACGATAAAGGAAAAACTTCGCTGCCTGAACCCTCGAATGCTGCGAAATATAATGGTCAAAATGATTTGAAAGGTCGCCTTACCTGGGATGTACAAATTTTTGCAGACCGCTTAGTTGTAATTATCTCTAATTAAGATGGTGGTTTCCCCCAAGCAGAGGGCGATACACAATTGAGGACCTATTTTGAATTGGACCATTGCACAGAGTGGGACATTGCCTACTGTCTTAATGTTTTTGTGGTTGTAATATATTGCCTGTTACCTAACAGAACTTATTCTGATCCGTTCCGTACCCGGACGGCTTCTTGTCAAACAGTTACGGATTTCTATGCTTGAAGTTCTTCATATATAAGATTTAATTTTGCCTTTTTACTGTAATTATGTATCTCTAATCCACAATTTAACCTATTTGGGTATCTACCCTTGCGCACTTATTGTTCAAGCTGGTACACTGCAGTGCGTTTTTTTTGTTTTTTTTTTTGTTTTTTTTTTTGTTTTTTGTTTTTTGTTTTTTTTTTTTTTTCGTCATAGCTTCTTGTGGGCAGTGTTCTATGCAAATTTAACGACTTAGTGTGTGAGCGGCAAATTGACAAATTTACGGGTTTAGTTTTTCATTTGTGTGACTGAAGAAAACCTTATTTATGTATACTGGCTAAGGTTTTGTGATTTTAGGAGAGACGTTACACTGAATTAGAGATTTATGTGCTTTTTAAGACTACTGCAGCGGCATGTTGAGTCATGTTGCTTCAGGACTTGCATTTCAAGTCAGCGTACAGTTTCAAGCTGAAACCTGTTCACATCACGCAACACAAACGTTTCTCTTGCAGTTTATGTTCAAAACAAAAATATTCTTCTGAAAATAAAATTCAGTATGTGTGTCGCAATTCGTATTCAAGGTTATGTAAAGGACATTGCAATACTTGAAAATCTTTCAAAGGTGTGTTTTGATCAAGTATTGATAAAGCCTGTTCAGATTCAAATTGATAGTTCGCAAACCGGTAAATTATATACATGTGTGAGTGTGTATTTGTTTACTTCCTTATTTTTTCCTAAGTTAAGTCCTTCCACTCCTGGGATTGGAATGACTCCTTTTCCACTTCCATAGAACCCATATCCTTCCCTTTCTTCTCTTCTTTCTTCCCCTTTCCCGAAGAAGCGACCAACGGTTGCGAAAGCTTATATGTGTGGCATTTTATTTGTGTCTGTCGACGAGCCTGTCCTTTGGGTAAATCATCCGTTTTCTATTATATATATATATATATATATATATATATATATATATATATATATATATATATATATATACGTGAAATTAAGAAAATTAGAAATATTAAGAAAATCATATATCAAAGGAAAGATTTTCTTAATTTCACGTAAACAATTTGTTTTAAAATTTTGTTTTAATTTTGAGAGATGTCTTCTCCCTGTATCTACAATATTTTACCCATTAATTAATTAAATTTAACGATACTACCAACCAGAACTCATCCGTTATGAAAGCATTAACTTGTTCACGTGATTTGCCTTACAACACGAGGCCATTCCCGCGAGGTACCATGGTAACTACTTACTCATAGTGAGTGTTGTGCTTTGTAATCTTCAAACGTGAAAAGCCAAGATCGCAAAATACCTATTTCTTTTATGACGACAGGTTTCAGTGGGTTGTGCCACCATCATCTGGTAATATCAAATTTTACAGGTTGGTCATCTTATTTAAAAAATAGAGATTAAATAGTTCGTGTAACATAGCACTTATTCCAAATATAAAATTACGTAAGTTAAAACGCCAACAGCTTTTAAGAGACTCTGTGCTATGCTATGCTGTGTTTCACGTACTATTTAATCTTATTTTTCTTTAAATAAAATGACCAATTTGATATGACCAGACGATGATGGCGTAGCCCACTGATAACGACCGTTATAAAATAAGTAATTATTTTGCGATCGTGGCTTTTCACTTTTGAAGATCATTAATCCGTCAGATCGCCTCGACAACATGCGATGTCAGGTAATGTTATACTTCGCATTGCGTAATTTAATGCACGCTGCAGTTGAAAGGAGTACGCAATATAATTTTCATTTAATTTTTTTGCCTGTCATACAGCCTTGAGCATGTTCTGTAATAAAAACCTAAGAAAATTCTGTAGACAACAAATTTATGTAATATTTTGTATCATTTCATTAATCGATATAACATACTGTACATATTTTCATATCTTTGCTGAAAACCAAAGACTTTGTTTTATCTTTGGAGTGTGTCTTGCACTCGCAGTTGTTGCGTTTAAAGGGTCGTTGTGTGACCTTCGTAGAGAGAGTGTCGAGTGTGACTGTCCTGGAGAGCAGTCGTTGTGAGATTATGGTAGATTTGAGTCGATGAGTAGTAGTCGTGAAACTGTCGGCTTAGTCTGTCCGTGTGTTAGACTCGAAGAGCAAAAATTCAGACAATTTTGAAGATTCGCAGCCATGTCTGCAGATTGTAATTTTTGTATGGAAATTAATCTGTCTCAAATAAGGTAGACTTGTACTTTTCTATTGTTATGTATTGTAGCCTGTATTTGAACTATTGTGGTTGCTGTTTGTCTTTTTTCTAATGAATCCTGTTTAGTGCAGCTTCCATGTATCATTTAACCCTTAGTCATTTTACCAGTTCCTCGATCCTTTCACCAATTTCAATTGCAATCCGTGTTGATTATTGTTACTTGTGATAGCGTTATATAATTATTGTGTTTGTAAATCTGTATGTTAATTAGGACAGTTCAGTGTAGGCATTTTGTCATGATCAATTGGTCTATTAATGAGAGCAGGAAGTAGTTTGTTCATAAATCCAATAAAGTTCATAGTTAGAGATTTTCACAGTCTTAATGAAAGTTTAGATTATTAAGTCAGTTAATATTAGTAATAGTTAATGTGATTTGTCTGATCAGAAGAGAACTATATCACGTAAAGAGATAAGAAATATTTTCAGTGAGTGATACTTGAAACCATTACCAGATTTGAAGGACATTTTTATTACGTTAATCAGTATGGTAATTGTTGTTCAGATAGGCACATTATCAACTGCTGTGATATTTGGTGTCTAATTACTACCAAATATCTTTGTTTGACAAATTAAGAGTTTCATTACTGTTAATTTATTAACCACTGTACAATTTACAATGTTATCCGTTGCGCATTAAACAAAACCACATTTACGTAAGATCATTGCATTCCATGTCAGTTGCAATTTATTCTAACAGGACAAAGGAAGGTACTAAGTCTCATTGCTTAGACAAATTATTTTGTAACCAAAACAGCAACAGAACATTTATTTGTGAATTTTAGCGGGGAAGATCTCTTGACACAAACAGTGACACGCTCGACCACTCACACACACTACTTTTATCATTCAAATAAACACACACCACTTTTACAGTAACCACTGTGCAGTTTTGTATGAATTTTGTCAACTGTTTCAGAATTGTAAAAAAATTTCAAGTGATGGCAAAAAGAACCATATCACAGAAATAGCGATGATCCTTCGGATCAAAAGAAAAGAAGTTGTTGATGAACAATACGAAAATGTTGACGGGTGTGCATTACAGGAGTGACAGTGACGACACTGTCCTCGCTGATCGCAGCGATGAGGTCGATTTTAGGGAAGTAAGACAGCCAGAATCCGACACCAGCATTTCAAATTAGCTGACAGAAGACTAGCTTAAGCAAAGCAGTGCTAGTGAGTCAGTTGACACTTTCCCTGTTGGTAATAGTGAAGAAAATAATGGCAGGAGTAAAAGCAAATCACAACATTTGAAGTGAACAAACTGAACCAGGAATGTCGAGAGTGCTGTCAGAAATACAGCAAGTAATGCCATCGGCGATTTGATAGTTTGCATTAGATAAAGATGGAAACTGGGCGCAAAAGAAATTTTATATGAACTCAAGCCAGGTTAATGGAAGATGATACACATGAAGTGATTCATTGTCTGAGGGAAAAAGCGAATGACACTAGCAATGTTAAAGCAACGTGACTCAGTAGAGACAAAAGAACTTAATTAACAATAAGGCCTGAGTTTCACTGACGTTGTAGAAACATGTTTTATTCGTATTACAGATTGTTGACTTTGATGAAGTGTCCGAAGTCTTACTCGGGCGGTCGCTACCTCAGGAGCCAGTACTAGCACCAAACAAGATCCAGCCAGGAGCATGCCTGTATTCTAGTGCTAAGAAATGCAAACACATATTCCTAAGAGAAGTGAAACTATTTTATATTAAAACTAGCTTAAACCTGCGGCTCCGCTCGCGTGTTGGTTGATTATGATAGATAACCTATCTTTCAGTTGTGTGCTATGAGACTGGTTTTGAAGGATGAAATGAAATACAATACCTTCTTTAGAAACAAACATTTTTAATCAACATTCAAATAAAAAAAATGTGAAGTGCTTAATGATTTACACATTACAATAAATAATACACACATTCCTTATAGCCTTTGTTGCAATATCTCAACACTTATGCTGAGAGTAATGTCCAAATTCATTTTAAATTTCATTTTAGGGCATTCTGGTAAACTACGTTATTTTTATTAAAAGAAATTTATTTTTTACTGCCTTATTTATTTATTCTTATATTTCCTTATTCGTATGCTTATCCTTACAGAGAAAGAGCTGAAGACATTGTAGCACGCACAGACTAAAGACATGGTCTGTGGCATCACCTTTCGCTGTATGTAACCTCCTTGCTATAGAGTCGCAAACGTTATCGCTGGCCTTCAGTCCGATTTTTTAAAATAATTTGTCGACTTTCAGCCACTATATCTTCCACCCCCTTATAGCTATAGGCATAGAACTACTATGGTGTACAACGGGCGACTTCGGACAACAATTACACAAAGACCATTCGTTTGCGTTCTGTAGTTTTCGTTGCAGAGTGAAATATTAATACACACACACACACGTAGAATTTTATATACACCGATAACTCTCCATCCCAATATACTCCACCCTTGTATCATTATCAACCCTCAAGCAACAATGCAACCAATAAAACCATTTTCAAAGAGTAAATATAATTTTTCAAAGAGTAATTATTGTTCCGCGTTTCGCGTTATATTCTTCAAATTACTAAATATCTATCAGATCGGTATAAAACCATCCTCGGGTATAAATTAGTAACTGTACAATTATTTAAGTCTTTGCGTCTTGTGGTTCAGACGTGATAAACGTACACCGAACAGATATTCACATTTATAGATATAGAAGAAGAAGTTTACGCGATTCCTTGCTGATCATTAGTTCATAATTGAATAATAAATACACCGAGTTAACATTGAATAAATAAAAGGCCTGAAAACTATTTACGAGGCGATAGCTGAATTTACCATACACAATAAGTCATTTTGAGGAATTCGATTCCTCACAAATTGACTGTATAGTGGGAATGGGACTTTCCTCAACGATCATAACCCGATTTTGAGCTTTACCTGCCATGCAGAACCTCGTTTTGCAACATATATTTTTCTGTCGTGATTCGATAACAGGATGATTTCCATTCAGGAAAATGGACTAAAATGTATCCTGTAAAGTACAATACTGCATTTTTTATAGTTTACTTTCACCACAAAATTGGATCAAAAGAAGAAAAATCCGTTGCATTTGAGAATACACACTCAGCAGTATTCCCATAGTAGAATGTCTTTGTATAAAAAAAAGCAATTGTGATTCATGTTAATATTAGGGATGTTTATGAATAAATATGGAAGAGTTCCGAAACAGTGAATGAAACTGTGAGCATTAGTGTTAGTAAATTCACAGGAATAAAACAAAAGTATATTCGTTGTGTGAACGGAACGAGAGAAAGTAGATGGTGCATCTACGCGTAATTTTACGGCATACAACGCTTACGTGGTGTCAACAGAGTGAAGTACACGGTCAGTGAACCTCATGCGCCAGTGAGAAGCCGTCATTACAATGCAGTGGACATGACAAATGCAATTACGGCGTGTTGCTTTCAGATTTAATGTGTTCAAATGAGAGCAGTCGTTAACAAAAGCACATACACTACCGTTAGTTTACATGTGAAACAAAAAGGTATGTCGAGTTAATGTGTAGCAGCGGATGATGTGGGAGCATTAACCTCAGTAGTAGCGCCCTCTGCTCTTCTCGGTATCTGGTCATTACGAGGTGCCTGAGTTAATTCATAATGTCATTTCATTTTCGTGTAGCACTGTTCTTTATAGTCATAGGGAAAAGACCTGTAGATACATGAAGATTCCAGCCAAATTACATCATGGTCTACATCTACATCCATATAAATACTATGCAAGTCACATTGCAGTGCATGGCAGAGGGTTCATCGAACCGCGTTTATGATATTTCTCTACTGTTCCATTCTCTCATAGCTTGCGGAGAAAGAAAAACCCAAATCTTTCAGTTTTCTATCTGAATTATTTCATTCAGATGATCATGTCTCCCTATGTCGGTGGGTGCTAATAAAATATGTTCCCATTCTGAAGAGAAATTGGTGAAATAATTACGCTAATAGATCAAGGCGCAACTAATAACGTCTTTCTATCAATGATTTCCATCCTAATTCGTGCATCATTTCCGTGACACTCTCTCCCATATATCGCGATGATACTAAACGAGCTACCCTTCTTTCAACCATCTCTAAATCGTCCATCAGTCGCATTAGGTGGGGATCCCACAATGCGCAGCAGTACTCCAAAATAAGATGCACAAGTGTGGTGCCGGCAGTTTCTTTAGTAGCATTGTTCCATCTTCTAAGTCTTCTACCAACGAAACGTAGTCTTTGGTTCCCTTCTATACGATATTTTCTACGTCTCCTTTCCAATTTAAGTAGTTCGTAATTGTTCCCCTAAGTTATTTAGTATAAATGAAGGTTAACGGATTTATTTTAGTGGTCATATGGATGACTTCACACTTATTATTGAGGGTCAGTTGCCAGTTTTTACACCATGCTTATATCTTACCTAAATCATTTTGCAGTTTCTTTTTATCTTCTGGTGACCTAACTAACCGATAAATGACAGAATCTTCTACTAACAGTCAGAGAGCTACTCAGATTGTGTCCTAAATCGTTTTTAAAAATAATATTTGACATACCTTGTCAATAGCACTCAACAAATCATGTGCTTTCCAAGAAAGATATTTTCTGATTCCTTGTTGACTATGGGTCAATAATTCGTTCTCATCGAGGTACTTCATAATATTTGAGGAAAGCATATGTTCTAAAATCTGCGGCAAATCTGCTGAAAACAGACTGTCAATGATATAGGACTGTAATTTTGCGGATCGCTCATATTGTCTTTCTTGTGTATGGGAGTGATCCAAGCAACTTTCCTGTCTTTGGGTAGGCCTACGGATCCTTAGATGAGCGAGCCGTTGTATATGATAACTAGGTATGGGACTATGGCATGAGCATACTGTGGAAGGAACGTAATCAAAATGTTCAAATGTTTGTAAAGTATATGGGACTTAACTACGGGGTCATCAGGCCCTAAACTTACAAACTACTTATGAACCAGCTAAGACTAAGAACGGCACAAATATCCATGCCCGAGGGGGGATTCGAACCCCCGACCCTATTGGCCGTGTAGACCGTGACTGGAGCGCCTTAGTCTCCTCGGCCACCGCGGCCGGCAGGAACGTAATCGGGTCCGGAAGACTTACTTTTATTGTGTGATTTAAGTTGCTTTAATCCTCCATTGGTATCTACTTCTTAATAACGCATGTTGCTAGCAGTTCTTGATACGAATTATGAAGTACTTGCTTCTTCCTCTGTTGTGGAGGAATATAGGAAAGCT
Source organism: Locusta migratoria (assembly GCA_026315105.1). Classification (NCBI taxonomy): domain Eukaryota; kingdom Metazoa; phylum Arthropoda; class Insecta; order Orthoptera; family Acrididae; genus Locusta; species Locusta migratoria. The sequence continues at coordinate 308,429,472 of CM048744.1, forward strand.
GTGCTATGCAATTCTGCTTTAGCAGAACCGTCATCATTGGCATCACTAGATATAGATTAATATTAAAGATATGGGATTGTAAAGTTTACCAAGGAGCAAATAATGATTAAGATTATAATTTAGTAAGTAGACTGAACTTGAAGGAAATCATCTGGAAGAGGACTGGCATAAATTGCGATTCTGACGTACTGAAAAACAGTGAGATACATTTGAATTTCTCTAAGGAGTAGTTTTTCACATAAAGTGGAAAAAATATATGAACGGAGATGCTAACTACGAAGAAACCTGGCACAGAAATAACTGTTATAAGTCAGGAAAATCAGCATTGCTCGTAAATTTTTTGATCTTTATTACCAGAAAATCAATTTCGCTCACACAGTTATCATCGTCAGTTCTGAAACTAGATAAAAACAGGAAAACACAAACTCAAAACAATATACAAACATTTGCGTCAGTTTCTAATCAGTTCACTGAATTTCTGCAGGGTTAAATACATACAATGAGTAATCCAAATGCACCTTGCGAATGTGTAATAAGAGACATCACCATTAACAGTGAAGAACCGTATTTGAAAATAACTGCATTTCATCTGAGCCATAGGCTTATATGTAACAACTAAGGCGTGGTGGAGTAGCCGAGCGGTCTAAGGCGCCTCGCTGCGGAGCGCGCGGTTGCTCGCCGTCGGAGGTTCGAGTCCTCCCTGGGGCATGGTTGTGTGTGTTGTCCTTAGCTTAGCTTACCTAGGCTTAACTAGTTTGTAAGCTACGGACCGATGACCATGCAAGTTCGTCCGATAGATACACAAACATCACTTTTACTTGTGAAAAACATATTTGCTGTCAGATATGATTCAAAGGGAACAAGCTGCTTCCACAACTCAGATTGGTTCCGTATCTGATAACTGATGCCACCAGCGCCATCCTAATCGCATCCGCCAATTTTTGAAAAGATAAGCCAATTGCCAAGGTACTGTCGAAACCACAGCTGTGACGACGGACCGTAAGGTATGCCGGTATAGCACCGTCGGGAGAGGCCGCGGCAGAATGGCCGTGCCCATTAAGGCGCCGTGCTGCGGTGCGTGCGGACGTTCCGTTCGCCGTCTGGGGTTCGAGTACTCCCTCGGGCATGGGAGTTTGTGTTGTCTTTGCTTCAGTCACGGTCTGCACGGCTACTACAGTCGGGGGTTCGAATTCCCCCTCGGGCATGGATATTTGTGCCGTCCTTAGTTGTAGCTAGTTCATAAGTAGTTTGTAAGTTTAGGGACTGATAACCCCGTAGTTAAGTCCCATAAGCTCTACAAACATTTGAACATTTTGGGTTGTCTTTAGCATTAAGTTAATGTACGTGGTTTTGTAAAACTAGGGACTGATAACCAACGTAGTTAAGTCCCTTAGTTTTACAAATATCTGAACATAATCTAGTCGGGAGAGCGCTTGCCCGCGAAATGCAGAGGTCATAGTTATAGCTGCGAGGAAGTGTCATTTCAGCGCACACTGCATTGCAGGTGAAATTATCATTCTAAACAGCAAACAATCTAGGACGAATGCTGGCGTTTTCCCCTGAGTATAACTATACCCACATACACCACAAAGAAATAATAAAAAATAGAAATTGCAGGACAACCTAGGCGAAATTCCTGCATGGTGTGGAGAGATCACAAAAGAAATGATAATCTGCAGTACTGACTCTGTGACTTCACGGAAGTAGCGTCAGGTAGAGTCGCGCAATTAGTATAAGTAATAGTATTCTTTGGAAAGATAAAGGGCCGAAAGTGGACCGTGGGAAGCGGCTGTCGAAGCTGCCAGATAGGCCAGGTATCTGGTTAAACCGAGCAGACCGCTTGGAATTTGTCCAAATTGACGGAATTCTGAGAAAGGCCCATGCTTTGTACTCAAACCTTATGCAAGCTGTACGCCGAGAATCTCGTAAGGGTGGCTGGAAGACATCTGTTGGTTCCAGACTCCATTAATTGAGAATAATATAAAATCAATATACATATATAAAAATGGAACGTGGCGCGAGTGTCCGTATATTTCACTTGGTAGAGTAGCCTTTAGGTTCGCGGTGGGCACTACGGTGTTTTGGTGACGGTGTATGGCGGTGAGTGAGTATGGCGAACAAAAATCCTTAAAATATGGAGCAATGCGACGATCAACAGACGCTCAAAGATAAAAAGACTCAAAGATAAAACACTGGGAAACACAGACATACACGAACTGAACATTAACTACACTGGCAATACAACAATGATCTCAATATAAACACTGGAAAGACAAGTGTAGTGCTTAGAATCAAAATACTGACAACTGGATTAGAGAGACAAATAGCTTATACGTCGAGCTCACGGTTTCATAATACATAGTACATCTCCACTCACTGCAATACATAGACTGTAGATATATGTTAATGTATGTCTGTGACGGAAAGTTTGTAAGTCATATATAAGTAGATGCTGCTCAAGTGGTAAATTTGTATTGCCAGTTCCAAAATTACCTCCTTGTGAATTCTTTGAATATATTTACGTAAGACTTCTTTGCAAGGAAAATCGAATTTATGTAGTTTCCTTTCTGATTTTGGTGTAGGCCTAGCCTCATTAGATTTTGAGTTCGTTATGTTTAGGAATGTGTAGAAAACGTCATAGTACAGGAAAGAACAAATTGACGAGATGTTAAATACATAGCACACCAAATAACTAACAGATGCCGATGCTTCATTTTTTCATTCTCATAACTGTGGTGTTATACACTACAACAAGGGGTACAATTTTACTTACGGCATCGGCGTACTGCGCTGATGTTGGTAACGGCCGTTTAATGCTGTTTGAAAAATCTGTCACATAGAATAGGGGGAATAATATTTTATGTTCACGATCAAATAAATAATTTATGTTATTTTGATGAGTAAATTAATAATCCTCCTAAAGCAAATAGTTCGTTGCCAACAATAGCAAACTAAACCGCTGCCACTGCAAGTAAAATATAACCCAGCTGTACCCCACAAGCCTTGCAATGTCATGGAAAGAAAAGACGTGCATCTTTCGACGGGTTTACTTTGAATTTAAGAAGTAACGACGTTCCTTTGCGTCTATTGATGTTTCCATCTAATAAGAATTCATTGCAAGGAAAATCGAATTTATGTAGTTTCCTTTCTGATTTCGGTGCGTGCTTATTAGATCTTGAGTCCCTTCTCTTCAGAAATGCCTAGTAAACGGTTTAGCGCAGTGAAGAACAAATAGAGGTCCTGTTAGTTACATAGTTCACCAAATAACTAATAGAAGGCAATGCTGCTTTTTTATGTTCATAACTATGGTGTAGTTCTCTACAGGTGATGGTATCCTTTCTTTAATATCCGTTGCGAAGCACGGGTGTACAGCTATCTTTTACAAATCTCTAATCTCCTAAAATACTTCACGGATTTACATGGGGCAACTTCGTTTCATAAAAGGCGGACCACGGATAAAAAAGATAGCCTATCGTAATTTAAAGTTTTGTATCTACGTCCGTTATGTCTGTCTGTCTCTTAGAACACGTTTATCTCCAAAAGTATTTAACAAATTTTTGTAGGATTTTCAGCCGTAGGTTAAGCATATCGTGCGGTTGGATACATGTTTCATTTCATCAAAATCGGATCCGAGAAAATAAAGATATCTTAGTTTAAACATTTGTCTAAAGGCAATCACTATTTATCTGCAAAGGCCAGTCTCCAGACGTACTACACGGGCTTTCATGGGGGCTAAAAAGTAAGGGATACATAGCGCAGTTATTATTATTACTGTTTCTCACCTCAACGATAGAAATCAATATACATATATAAAAATGGAACGTGGTGCGAGTGTCCGTATATTTCACTTGGTAGAGTAGCCTTTAGGTTCACGGTGGGCACTACGGTGTTTTGGTGACGGTATATGGCGGTGAGTGAGAATGGCGAACAAAAATCCTTAAAATATGGAGCAATGCGACGATCAACAGACGCTCAAAGATAAAAAGACTCAAAGATAAAACACTGGGAAACACAGACATACACTAACTGAGCATTAACTACACTGGCAATACAACAATGATCTCAATATAAACACTGGAAAGACAAGTGTAGTGTTTAGAATCAAAATACTGACAACTGGATTAGAGAGACAAATAGCTTATACGTCGAGCTCACGGTTTCATAATACATAGTACATCTCCACTCACTGCAATACATAGACTGTAGATATATATGTTAATGTATGTCTGTGACGGAAAGTTCGTAAGTCATATATAAGTAGATGCTGCTCAAGTGGTAAATTTGTATTGCAAGTTCCAAAATTACCTCCTTGTGAATTCTTTGAATATATTTACGTAAGACTTCTTTGCAAGGAAAATCGAATTTATGTAGTTTCCTTTCTGATTTTGGTGTAGGCCTAGCCTCATTAGATTTTGAGTTCGTTATGTTTAGGAATGTGTAGAAAACGTCATAGTACAGGAAAGAACAAATTGACGAGATGTTAAATACATAGCACACCAAATAACTAACAGAAGTTTTCAGAAGTTTACGTCAAACAGACATTTACACAGTGCAGTCTTAACTTTATGAACACAACCTAACATTGAATTTACATCGTTCCGTAGTACGGACTGAAATTAATTTCAAGTTTTGTATGAAAAATTTATGAACTTTCTTCATTTTCAACAATGACTTTTACTTAAATTTGACATCTTGGCTAGGAGAAATGAGTTCATTGACAGAGCGATCCAACAAGGATTCTGTTTTTGCTGACCTAAAAAAACATGATATACACAGGACCCTCTTTAACAACCGTTGTGGAGCACGGGCATGCAAGCTAGTAAACTATAAAATTATTTACCCTCAACCTTTAAGACATCTACGGTGACGGAACTGATGACGTAGTTGTTTGCTCCCTTCCTACCATTAACCAACCAACCATCTACGATGTCGGAATAATCATGCACATCCCATGATTCTAAAAGTAATTTCAAGTATCTCAAAACTTAGAATTTTTTATGACTACTACTGAGTCGTCCCGGCTCGGGTTGCTTCGATTCACCATGTCCTTAATCAAATTACTGGTGCAAGTACTAATCGATCTTTCTGTGCTACCACCGCTCGCGGCGCTGTTACATTCTATCGTGCGTCACTTGTCTTCTTACTCGTTTGTCGTTGCCTCTTGAGCTTGGCGTCGAGGCAGTTTAGGGGAGGTCGGTTACCGGGTCAGTCAGTGAGAGCCGTTGCGGGGAACATCTGAGTGTCAGTATCGTGCAGTGTTAAGGCTAGTTTACACGACGACACTACGTTTCATGAAACTGCGCTGCTGGCGCGGCAGGAGTTCACGCAACTAGTTGGCGAAACTAAACAGTTTCGGTGCCTTCCCACTTTTGCGAAACTGATTGCGCGTGTTTTTAGGTTAGGTTACAACCAATACAGAACAAAACACAACATAAAAGGGGGGAACGGAAGAAATAATGCGGTTTTTGAACATAATGCGATGAATAGGTGTTTCTGAGATTTTAAGCAGCGACGTGTTAGTGATTGTGAAGCAATTATTCGTGAATTAAATGTTGATAGATTGACGATTAGTGAACTGCAGACTAAAATACATTCAATTAAAAATACCTATACAAACGAACTATGGCAATTGTGGATTTGGGAACACGGTACAGGTACTGTAGAGACGAATATCTACTTGACAAGAAACGTAATGAAATTTGTAATTTCAGTTCTGGTAACAATGGTTCAAGCATAACAGTATCTTGTTTAAAAAAAAAAAAAAAAAAAAAAAAAAAAAAAATCAAATGTTTGTAAGTCTTATGGGACTTAACTACGGGGCCATCAGTCCCTAAACATACAAATTACTTATGAACTACTTACGAACTAGGACGGCACAAATATCCATGCCCGAGGGGGGATTCGAACCCCCGACCGTAGTGGCCGTGCAGACCGTGACTGAAGCGCCTCAGTCCCCTCGGCCACCGCGGCCGGCTATCTTGATTCTTTATTGCATTATTAACTCTATTTAAAAGGAACGTAAACTGCTCTGGTGACATTATAACTTGATTAAAATAGCTTCTAGGATCTTCAATTACGATTTCTTTCAGCACGATCGCTAAGCAACCGAGCTGACGTCTGTTTTTAATCCAGTCACAAACCCAAACATGTTTCTTATTCTTTTTATGTTTCGTGTTATGCAGTGACTTCACAGAGAGAAGCAATAGTCCCGCCACAACTCTTAGTGCTACCAAAACTTGCATTGTACGGCGAGTACGGCACTTAACAAAAAAAAAAAAAAAAAAAAAAAAAAAAAAAAAAAAAAAAGGAACTGAAGTGTGTAGTATTGTCGCCGTGTCTACAGACACACACGAAACCAGTTGAGCGCAATTCATTTCATGAAACGAGTGTCGCAACCTAGTGTCGTCGTGTAGACTAGCCTTTAATTTGATACACTGCGTGGCGTCGCTAGGGTCGAGTTATTTACATTAATTGGAGGGTTGTGGCCGGGCACGGCTCATGCGCCGAAATAGTTCCGCAGTGGCATTCTGTCAGTCTGTTGGAGGCATATATGCGACGATATGAACAGCTGAAGAGGTCTGGACACGGAATTGGGTCAAGTGCCACCATCAGCTCGGCAGGGCTGTTTACCTCATCTCCCCGGCTATGCGGTCGTGTTCCTAGCGGCCGTGCGATCCCACGTTGGTTCCTCGCCAAGCATCGGAGTAGTCAACAAGTTGTACTTTTCAGTCAGTCCCTGGCTGCGCCTCGCGTCGTTCCAGCAGCTTTCCGCCTGGGATCCATGAAATGCCTTCAGGGCGTTTGTTGATAATCGTCCTCCTACACCATCGTGAGGGTGGCTGCACTTATCTTGGAGTGAGGAAATTAAGTGACCTAACCATTCCTGCTGCGGAAAATTATGTAAGTGTGTGTGTGTGTGTGTGTGTGTGTGTGTGTGTGTGCGCGCATTTATTAGAATTGGTGGTCGTTACTTTTGTGTCCCAGCCTCGTCGCCGCTTTTGTGTCTCGTTTCCGTCGTAGGTGTCGGTGGCCGAGTAGACCGACACAGGAATAAAGGATGCATGCTTGTGCAGGCAGGAAGGTGAGCAGCCAGTGGGACAGCAGAAACTAGAAACACTAGAGTAAATTAGAACGAGATATATATATTTCTTAGAGACTTACTAATACTTAACTTTTTCATAGCTCAGTACTGGAGAATGCTGATACATAGTTGAGCTAGAGGCCTGCCTAGTGCCTATCCGATAGCCAAGTCTTCACTGGTGCCTATCTGATTCCGAAGTGTTAGCTGGTTCCTATCTCAGTCCCAAGTGAACGATGTCGTTCAGTAGTGGCGGAGCCGTAGCAGAGGGCGCTCGTGGCTGACGTCGTAAGAACGCCGCGCGTAAGAACTGGTGTGACACCACAGTTACCCAGAGTCCGTCGTTGCGTATGTCTACGTCTATTGATGTTTACTTATGTATTGTGCCGCACTTCTAGTTCGTCTCAATTCAATTATTCCCTCTTTTGCTCTGTGTAGCAGTTATTCAATTTTCACTAACTTGTGGAACGCCACTGCGGTATTCATCTGGTTTGTGGCTCTCTGCTCGCTCGCATCTGCACGGGCGGTAGTTGTATAGCTTTATTTTCTTATTTTATTTTTTATTCTTCTGCTTGTAGACCATTTCCCTCAGTGTGGCATCGCCAACCCACGGTTGTAATTTGACGCCCAGTTCCTTTTAGTACAAGTCCCTTCGTGTCACAGCTGTAGTTCTCCATCTGTCTGGAGTCAGTTCATCTCTTTTACATGTTGGAGTGTATATTAGGTTAACGAGTAGCCACTCCTGTTCTTAAAATAATTTTATATTACACTGGAAGTGTTATGGATTGTCTCGTGGCCTTATTTCATTGCTGTCTAAACATGTGTCTCGTGTTATGTCTGGGCCGAGTGCTTGTGTTTGTGCCTTGGTTTTAGGTAACCTTGCTTCAACTCTTATTATTCGGGAAAGTCAGATCTCTATTACTGTGATACATAATTTGTTTACTCGGCCTTCTGCTTTATAATATCATTCAGCCGGATTTGTTTTTCCTGCTTCCAGCGTATTGCTTGCTATTGTGTAAGTAAGATAAAGGATAGTGTCGGGCCTTCAGCTCTTTTACTAAATTATGTAATTTTCTTTCTTAAATCGGCCTTCAACCTGATTCAGCGGGTTTCATTTAAATGTTGGAGCCCCTCTTTGCTTACTTATTGTAAAAGGTTGGTTCGGAGCCTCAGCCCGTTGTTAGTCCATGTTAACAAAAATTTTTGGTTTGGCTTTCTGCCTCATAGCTTGAAGGAACTGCTTTTACTTAAATTTTAGAGCCCTCCTTTATTGTATTGTTTTCATTGCATGCTTTTTATTATAAAAGGTTGCTTCAGGCCGGGAATCCGTTATTACGTTATGTCGAAAAATGTTAATTTGGCCTCCAGCCTGGTAGTTTTCCTTAATTTTGCAGCCCTCCCGATTGTCTTATTTGCCATATTTAATTACTTTTATAAAGGGTTGATTCGGCCTTCTGCCTTGCATCATACTAGCTGAACAGTTTACCGTTTTTCTTAAAATTAAGAAAACAAAAATTATTGTTCCGGCCTTCAGCCTCTCGTTGTAAGAGGGATTTCGTTTTTTATATTTTGTTTAAAATACAATCTCTCAAAGGAACCTGAACTGAGTACCCTTGCCTAACCTTAGTAGTCAACTCCCCGCCGCTAGCCTTAACAAGTACATCAAAATATAGAAAAAGCAAGCTGAAAATAACCAACGTTTCAATACATTATGCAATTTTAACAAACTATGTTCCAGATGATAGCTTGTTGTCTCCAGCTATAACCTTGAATGCGTCACTATTGCACATATTTTATGACTGATTCGACTGATATAAATTGATAGTGAAAATATAAACAGATTATCCTATTCTCCACAGTATCAATGGATATGGAAGCAGCATGATTTAGCTACAGTATATTTCATTTAGTGTGTCCTTTTATTGTACAATTTGCCAGTAATTTGTGTATTCTGTGGAATTAGCGGTCAAGCTCATGAAATCTGGTTTGTTTATTTATTTCAAACCATGTATTAATAATTAATAGTATTTCAGTGTATTTAAATAATGTTACATTAATAAGGAAGATTTTTCAGATGGTCAGGGTTTACTGAAAGAAATATCTCATGTTGAGATGTATACGATTTCGGAAAGCATGATGATTGGCAAATACGGACGCAGCCAAGGAGCAGAACTGGTGGAGAGTGTGTTTCTATGGAAAGAGAGGAGGAGCGATGTATTCGAACTCCATGTATAGTCTTTGCAGAAAAAGGATCCTCATGGATGATGCGAGTGATTCGATTAGTGAGAGTGTTGAGACTTGCACAGCAAACGGTCGCTTCTCGAGGCTCTAAATTTGGCGAGATAAAGTGTACGCCAGTGCAACTGATACGTGTTTATTTTGATCCGTAAGAAATTACGAATGTAGAAATGGTGAGCGCGGAACTTGTACTGTTGACAATTTCGTCTTGAGTGCTCGCGAAATATTCCAAGCTTCTGTGTTTCTTAAAGTTATGATTAGTTAGTTGGGGGTAAGTGCTAACAGTTTCTTATCGCTGACAACGCAACTGTTTAACCATTTAATTCTATTTATGTTTGTTAATTCATCTGAACACTTCTAACAAGGAAACCATTTCACTAAATTAAATCTCTGATACCGCGGTGGAGTAGCCCAGCGGTCTAAGGCGCCTCGCTGTGGAGCGCGCGGTTGTTCGTCGTCGGGGGTTAGAGTTCTCCCTGGGGCATTGTGTGTGTGTGTGTGTGTTGTCCTTAGGTTATTTTACCTTAGTTTAAGTAGTTTGTAAGCCACAGACTGATGACCACGCAGTTTGGACCGATAGATATAAACAAACAAAGAAATCTCTGACTTTGCTTACATCATTTGCAAACGTTAGAAATACATCGTTTACTGCAATAATTCTTATTTATGTCCCAAACTTTAGCCTATGCATGTTTTTAACTACTGGATCACAGGAAAGATAATATCAGCAACAAAGGTAGTTGCCGGGGCGTTAAAGCAGACATGTACGGTTCGACGCAAGGATAACATCGAACTAAACTTCTAAATCAGAACCGTACATAGACCAATACGCAGGTTATTGAAACGTACAGTCAAACATGCTTTAATATTAGCTGTGATAAATACGGAGCATGGTAAAGCGTAAAGCCGCAACACACTGAAAAGTCGAAACGATCTTCGACCAAAGTGAAAACAATGTATGAAACATTAACAGTTCATCGGAAATTCCACTGCCAAACACAAAAGAGACCGAACAGATGGCATCTTTGCCGCAGTAGTACTGTCTAATGACACGATAGAATAACAAGTAGGAGTTCATATGATGATTCAGGGGATCCAGAATTAGGGTCTGAATTTAGAAGACCTCTGAAAGACTTGAAGTAATATGAGGTAGAGGGGCTAGATAAAATCCTACTGAAATATCTAAAATCATTGAGTAAATTAGCAGCCCGACTACTATTAAGTGGATAATCGTGTTCAGTTATCATTGAATTATGACTGGAATTGCCTTTTTCTGAATGAAGTCAAACTTTCCTTCTGATTTGCCCTATCTAAGTTACGTTCTCAGTTAAAACCTGTCCGCGTATCAGGTGAAAGTTCATGAAAGTCTGTTAAATAAGATCATACATCAAGTTTCTTACACTGAAATGCAAATGGAAATTAGTCATTTAAAAGTTTTAACTCAATAAATAAACATGCAATTTTAAATTCACTGCCGCTGGGATCTGGAGTGCAAAGCAAAGATATTCCTGAGACACTAATAACATTTGGTGAAATTGAGAACTTTTCTGGAATAAAATTGTGGTCATTTACACAGCGCTGCTGGTAAATGCCGCTTTACAAGCTTATGTATCCGTGGACGAAGTTTTGCAATATCACGGCAAGCCAGAGCTGAAATAATGTTCTGTATCGATATGGCTTTCCCAATTGTCGATAGTGTCTCAATCATACTATTTTCTTGTCCGTGTTAAAATGAAGTAAAGTTAGAATGAAAGGCATCGGATTATTAATCTAAAATGTAAAAATTTGCAGATTATCAACGTAACAATGACCTATCGCAGAAAAAAATTATCTGTCATGCCGGTAAACTGTATCGCGAACCACACCGATGTACAGGAATTTATACGTAGGAAATAATTACTGCAAGGAATAGCGATTTTCTGGGTGGGATAGCTGAATTAATGAATGCATTTCCGATTAATAAAATAATTATTGAAAAATAAACTTACATAGACATATGTTCACATATAACAACAAAGTCGAACTCTGTCCAGATAAGAATTACTATGGTATATATTACAGAGGTCATGGAATAGTTTAAATTACTGGAATAGTAAGATTTACATTACTCGTATCTACTTTTTTGTGGCTGGGCTTATATTTAGGCCTAAAGTCAGTTGCGCCACTAGGATAAAACGTAATAGACTACATATCAAGTTTCTTAAAACGCCTTGTGTTAATTAATTACTACAGTTCAGGAGAGGTACCACACTGCATTTCAGTTTAGTATGCAATAACAACCAGATTTTCGGAAATACTGTTCCGAAGATAAGTGTCAACAAAAATCACCCATTCAGTATAACAGCTCATACACCCAATGAGAGTAGTACAGAGAAGAGTGGTAATTATTACTAAGGATTTGTAGAAATTTTCAGCAATCAGTCGTATGTATTACTTATTTATTAGCAATATTGATTTCGACGAAATCTAAATCTGCTAATAAATAAATAATACTACTAGCAGATTAAAATTGTGTGTCGGAACCGGGACTCGAACCTGGGACCTTTGCCTTTCACGGGCAAGCGCACTACCGACTGTGCTATCCCGACACGACTCACGATGCCGACTCACAACTTTACTTCCGCCAGTACCTCGCCTCCTACTTTCCAAACTTCACAGAAGCTCTCCTGCGAACCATGCAAGACTAGCACACCTGGAAGAAAGGATATGGTGGAGACATGGCTTATCCACAGCCTAAGGGATGTTTCCAGAATGAAACATTTCACTCTGCAGCGGAATGTGCGCTGATATGAAACTTCCTGGCAGATTAAAATTGTGTCCTTCATTTAGCTTTAGGGAAGGTAAAGGCATCAGAGACGCATTTCTAAAGCTGCACATTGTCATTATGAGATGCTCATAGGCTCTGATGACCTAGATAAAAAGTTGAGACAATGTAAAGTGTTGCACGATATCCGAAATTATGAGGAGTTAGCACAAGGGAATGACAGTATATACAAAAACCAAGCGTCCTGGAAGACCAAAAATCAAGTGCTCGGCTATTATATGGTATAATATAACCTAATGATGTAAAGTATCTACTGTGACAACTTGAGAAATGTGACTTGTGGATGGTCATATATTTTTAAATATATATTCTTAAATAGGTTAGCTCAGTACTATAAAAGGTGATCATAGGGAAAAATACACATTTGACTTCACTAAGGAAACCATGACGGAGGTAAGTGAAAACGTAACAAATGCTAAATTTACCCATTTGCTCTGTGGGAATGAATTATCAGTACAACACTCTTTCTCACAGAACTAAATAACTACTTCAGTATATTGTTGCCTGTGTTAAAATAACTTGACAGAACTGCGAAGTAATCGTTAAAATGCAAGTAACAAAGAATTAATGGACAGTACGATTCCCCTACTGTTATCAAGAGTTGTTTTGAAATACTGACTCATATTCCATCAACATTTTACCGCTTTAGAGAGAAAGGCAGTTAAAACATATATTTTGGGGAACAACTGAAGCCAATTTATTGGAAAAAGAAACACTTTAACATGCTCGTAATTTTTATTGCATCCTCATCCAGTGAAATGTTTTCATTATACAGCATCATCACATCATAGTAAAGCTAGTGAAGCAGTTTAATTTACCATCGATTTTCTGTTACACTGAAGAGCAGGCGAAACTGCAGTAAATACGTGTCCAATAAACACAGATAAGTGCATAAATTATTCTCTAACCGATGTGGAATGCAGCATCGTTCATTAATACTCTGAATTTTGTTACTGTCAATTCCATCCATACGAAATAAATTTCAAATTCACCTGCTAAAATGTATTTTATTATTATGATTGTTACATCTGTTATCTGTCACGGATGTTTCCCATATGACTGACACGATTCAGCAGTATAACGGAGGCGGCAGCGTTATGTAGTGTCGGCCCCGTTGGAGGAAATGGACTTGTAAACAGGGGGCTTGGTACGTCTTCACCTGAGGGCTAAACGGTTCGCAAATGACTACCACGAAGAAATATAGCTCTTCACGTTTGAGTGTTACCTACTGAGAGGACCCAACAATTCCTCTGTTCATCTGGCAGTACTACCTCTTTTGCAATATCATGCATTATCCTGTTTCACTTAATAGTAACCGCGTGATCAAAGTCATCATGCTACGGACTGGGATGCCACTCCCGCCGGAGGTTCGAAGCCTCCCTCGGGCATGGGTGTGTGTGTGTGTTTGTGTGTTCTTCTTAGTTCAGTTTAAGTAGTATGTAAGCCTAGGAACTGATAACCACAGTAGTTACGGCTCATAAATTTACAAACATTTGAACATTTTATTTGATAAATATCGAGTAATACCGAGGTTATGAATCCACATTAAACTGTATGTCCGACTACGACTGACTGGATATGTCAGTTCGAAGGTCAGTCGGAAGGTGCAGTAAAGCACTGTTGGTGTACAAATCAATCTTCGAATTTTCTACTGCTTTACCTTTTAGGATGCAATACTAATAAAACGTCTGCGAAATGTTGTGCGAACGGAAGTGGTTAGAAACCGAAACCGTAACCGAAACTTTGGTAATTAATGAAAGTTCCGGATCACTGCTTATATTTTATTCAACAGCTACAGCTGTTTCAACATTTTGTCATTATCAGGAGCCTTCGTATATAAGAATCACATTAATTAATTAAAAATGAAATAACACGAAAATATACATGAAAATTTTGTTATAAATTTTCCTTATAACTTACGTCTACGATGTTTGGACGTTATATGCTGATATCTGGCGTAACTGTTGTATAAACTGTATTGAAATATTCACGTATTTCGTAGGTGGATACGGTTTTTAGCTGCCAGGTTCTATGCAGCTCGTTACGCTAAAACGTTAAATTAAAGTAAACTTTTATATTTTGCGTAATTAACAGCAGCTCTGCCAAAGATGTTTACATACATATAGTAATCGACTAAGTTATCAGAGACTTTTTAACGTTGACATTGGTCAGAGAGGCTTATTACTAGACTGGCAAAATAGCCTCTGTGACTGAAGCCTGACGCCGCCATCTTGCCTCACCTCTCGTCATAAAATTTATGTACGGTATTAGTATGAACTTCTCACACGATATGACGTTGTAAGCCACATTAGTTGGTTTGAGCAGGATTTGCATTTGAGCCAATACTTCCGCAATGAATTTAACAAATACATTGTCGAATCATGTTATGAGACGAACGTGTTACGTACGGTTAAATTTTACTTAACGCCCTGGCACCCTCGCGTGATTACGTTGTCAGTCATGTTACGTTGGCATTATCCTGTCGCGTGACAACGCAAATGTTTGTCAGGAAATCTTCGTTTTACCAGCGCAGTTTCTTTTACTTAGTGAACGAGGGTACAGTATATACAAGAACCTGTCAACCACAGAGCAGGAACAGCATTATTTATTTACTTCATCGTCTTTACGAAACACTAATCAAGTCACTCAATGCGGACTTCTGAGAATATTAACATCTTGGCAAAAACTTTCTTCCGTTTCGTTGATGTTGCCAACATAATCATGCGAGACCGCTGAAATGGCGGGTAAAATTTTACCGTTACATACAGTGAAAGCAGAAGTAGTTATCTGAATAACACCAAGAAGAACAAAGATATATGTTATCTGCGACAAACAGCACGTTTATCACGGTCATACTATTGAAAGACAAGCCGAAGTTGACCTAAACTGACAACCGATTAATAAAAACAGGAAACGTGACTCATTAGTGTATATATCAAAGCAGACTGTAGATTTCCTGAGAAGTCTCAAAAGAATTATACGAGTTATCCACAGTAAACAACACTTTTATAATTACCATACTACTGAAGAAAAATCCGAAATGCACTGAAATTAGTAAGAGATTAATAATAACAGCAAATCGATGCAATCGATTACTGTATGTGTCAATTTTACTCCAGCTGAAAAAAATACAGCCATATACAACATACCAATTTCCCATATATCAAAACTCCAAAGACAGTGTAGCATCCGTATTTTACTACTTTTTTTCTAATAACACACGCGACTGCTCTCTCGTTTATAGTATAGAAATATGGTGGCGAGACTTCACTGACACCAATGATACTGTACATTGCCAGTCTAGTAATATATGTCTGTGAGTAATCGACTAAGTTATCAGAGACTTTTTAACGACATCTGACATTGGTCAGAGAGGCTTATTTCGTTTTTTAGCTACCTCTGGTCATTTAGCATATCTTTGCTTCTCAGCCTTTTTCATCGATGAAGTCAATAACATTAACCAGATAATTTTTATGTTTGAAATCAGTGTATTCATTAAGTATTTAGTTCGGATAATTTTTTGTGTGAATATTTATTTCAAATTCCTCCAAAATATTCATTTCAATTCCTTTTGGTATTTTAAGTAATATCGTAAGTGCGTTTTCGATGTTAAGTGCTGAATGGTTTTCGTTTCTTAGATGTAAATAGAAACCATACTGGTTGTTTTTACTTATTCTTACGTGCGCACGATATCTTGTGAGGAAATTACGTCCGATCTGGCCAATGTAAAAGCTGTTACAGTTGGTGTACGCAACGACGAACCTGGGTTCATGAATGGCTAAACTTCATTTTTTTCCGGATGAATCCAGGTTCTTTTTACAGCATCATGATGGTTGCAACCTTGTTTGGAGACATCGGGGTGAACGCACATTGGAAGCGTGTATTTGTCATCGCCATACTGGCGTATCACTGGCGTGATAGTATGGGGTGCCTTTGGTTGCACGTCTCGGTCACCTCTTGTTCGCATCGATGGCACTTTGAACAGTGGTCGTTAAATTTCAGATGTGTTATGACCCATGACTCTACTCTTCATTCGATCCCTTCAAAACCCTACATTTCAGCAGGATAATGCACGACCGCATGTTGCAGGTCCTATACAGGCCTTTCTCGATACGGAGAATGTTCGACGGCTGCCCTGGCCAGTACATTCTCCAGATCTCTCACCAGTTGAAAACGTCTGGTCAATGGTGACCGAGCAACTGGCTCTTCACAATACGCCAGTCACTACTCTTGATGAACTGTGGTATCGTGCTGAAGCTGCATGGGCATCTGTACCTGTACACGCCATCCAAGCTATTTTTGACTCAATGCCCAGGCGTATAATGTCCGTTATTACGGCCAGAGGTGTTTGTCCCGGATACCGATTTCTCAGGATTTATGCTCCCAAATTGCGTGGAAATGTAATCACATGTCAGTGCTAGTATAATATATTTGTCCAATGAATACCCCTGTATCATCTGTATTTATTCTTGGTGTAGCTATTTTAATGGCCTGTAGTGTAGAAATTATGATCAAATTAGCTTCTTACGGACAGATTTCGTTAAGTATCCGTAGGATAATGCACGGTAAAAAAAGCATACAAATCGTTATTTTCTACTTATATGTATATATCTTTTGAGTACCTACAAGTTGCGGTATCGTCGGTTCACCATTGAAAAATGGCGGAGATTTGAAAATTCATGAATAGCACTTCACGTTATTACACAAAATAAATGTGTAGGTAGTTGTTAGATGATCAGGTAGCCAAATTATGCTGCAGCTGTGCCATAAATGCACACGACGGTGGATTGCAGTATGATAAAAGGTATCTACTTCTAGATTACGGGAAACTTCTTGGAAAATACTAACAAATGGAACATAAAAACTTCCTTCCACGTGATTTAATTCGTCATGGCATAAATGTTTCATTAAATTTACCACGTAAATAGTTCACTTACGTACAGCTTTGGGCATGCTTGAGTAATGAACGTGAGACTCGGCGAAGAACGTTATGATCTCCAAATATCTTCTTAAATTATGTCTGGAATTTTTCCCAGCTATCGACCTTGTCCTCGTTATTTTCAAATCACTGCTGGGCCGTCCCGTCCGCGTAAAAATATACGTTTGCCAAGCACACAACGTGATTCCTCAAACGAACGAGAAGTACCAGGTATGAGAACAGTGTCTAATTTAACATCGGACTTTGCGACCACAAACGAAACGAAGAAATTTCTGCTACATTGAATGTAAAACAACGGATAATGGACAAAGCAAGGAGGACTTAAGAAGTTGATTCTCCGAAGCAAGATGAGGTTACTGGCATTACTGTTTTTGTAAATGCACTCACGGTAGTGAATCAAGTACTATGTCAAAACTGGATCTGCAGAAATACTGTTTCAGAGGCTTTGTTGCCGAATAGACCAGAAATTTGGCGAACTGATAAAGAATTGCCAGATTTTCAGCAGAATCGGAGAAATAGAAACCAATGACAAAAGAAAGGGACAGGCTGCGTCAAGACATCTGATAATAAACTCAATATTACCAGAGGGAACTTTAGATGTTTAAAACTTTAGGTAGGACAAGGACTGGAAGACAGCCAGGTAATACATTTTAACGCTCTTATTACGACATCGCTTACATTTCAAATCGGTCATAACATCATGTTTTCTGTGGTGCGGCCATATTCCTCATAAGAAACATACTTCTCATCCTCGCTTAATGCATCAAATACAAATGCATTTTCCTCGTATAGAACGTCAGTTTCACCCTCAATTAGCGATGATAATTTCGAGGAATCGATGTATCCTTTATTGCGTTATGGCAAACTCGCATATTCCTCCCGCTCCCCCGTTCCGTCAACAACAGAAGTGGTATAAACAAGTCACCTCATAGTTAACTTAGCGCATTCATACTACCGGAGTGGTGACAATCAATTTAATCGTCAACATAATACGTGATTTCAGTTTCCCCAGCAATTTGTTACGAAGAGCATGCATTTAGAACAGCATACCCAGTAAATGAAAAGTTTATCGCCGGAAGAAACAGTGAAAGTGATTTTTGCAATCGAAATTGGAGCTAAAACGGTGGACGAATGTCGTAAATTTGGCCTCTTAAATTCCATAGTCCAATCGATTTGGAAAAACCTAGATAAAATTTGCTGCGTTTGAAGAAAATGTAAGCGATTACGAGATGCTGAAGGAAGGGACGTGGATGAAGCGCTGCTCAAGTGGTTTAAGCAGCTGAGAAGCATCAATATAATAATTTGTAGACCTCTCCTTTTGCTAAAACCAGAAGAATTTTCCAAGAAATTAAAACGAGTAATTTGTTTGCAGCAATAATTGGATTGACAGGTTCAAATAACTTCATGGCATTACTTTTGGCAAAAATTGAGTGGCGAAGCCAACAGTGCGAACAATGAAACAATCCAACAGTGGTTCATTCCTGTGTGGTCCACAATTCATGAAGGTTATGCAGACTGCGAGATTGTGACATGTTTAATGCTGACGCGTTTGGCATTTTCTTTAAATTAACACCTGCCGAAAGTTTGAAATTATACGGCGGAAAAAGTGTTGGCGGAAAATGATCTAAACAGAGAATTACAGTTTTCGTTTGTCCTAATGCGGATGGAATTGAAAAGAGAAAACTGCTTGTGATAGCTAAATTAAACTATCGCAACTGATTTAAGCATGTAAAAAATCTGCCAGTCCACTACAGTTCTAATAAAAATCGTTGATGAACTCTGAGCTCTTCGAAGGTGAAATAAGACGTTAGGAATGGGAGGTTAGCAGCCAGCATAGGAAATACTGCTTCTTGTTGACAACTGTCCAACACATCCTGCAGCCTATGCACCCAGAAGTAATTAGGAATCTGAAATGTCATAATCATAAGCTCATATTATTGTAAAACATACAGTGCATTGACAAAAAAGGGGTTTTTCCATTACACTGATGGATACAATCAGATGCGTTACCAAAGCTGGGAGTCGGGCCGCAGCTCAAGAACTGCTTCCGTCATGCGGAAATCACAAATGAAGGAATAAATGCCGCGGAAGCTGAAGACACGTTGGATGACACAGATGATCTGCCGTGATTTGCATTGCTGGCAGACATGAACTGTGATAATCAGTGCGACTAAGAAATATATGCAACAATAGACGATCGCCTTGTTACAACCATAGCATAAACTGAATACGAAATTGTAAATGAAGTGAAGACTCAGGGCCAGAATGACTACGAAGTGGGCGAGGGAGATGAAGACGAGGATGAAGAAGAAAGTAAAGTGTCTATACTATCACTACTGTGATTGCCCCTTTAGAAGCCATTACAGTTGCGAACACGTTCCATGAAACTAGGGGAGGGAGTAGTGAAATTAGTCATGAAATGGGCAAACAGATAGCAGAGTTAAATCTCTGACTATATTACTCCTAAGTAAAGAAGTTTGGTGAGAACTCCACATACTATATTTATACAGTATTCATGTGAGCTTGGCACTGTATGTACAATAAAACAAAGCTAAATTATTTGTTTTCTCTGCTATCAAAATAAAAGGAAAATACAAACGTCGATTACGACACTCGTTCATAACGACATAATTTTCAAGGTCCTATAAATGTCGTTACAGCAAAGTTCTACTGTAATTGGGGGTGTTAAGATGCAGGGGCCATTCTACGGCGAGATGTATTTCCGATATTTCTTTGATCAACTTTGTCTTCAGAATGCGAACATGTCTTGTTGTCAACTACTTACATAGGGGGACATGATCATCATATTCCAGTAAGATAAATCAGATCGAAAACAGAAAGATTTAGATGTTCAATTTTCCAGCGAGCTATTAGAGAATGGAACTATAGCGAAATATCATAAAACTACAATTACATATTTTTGACGACGTTACAACGTTCAATGAAAGAAATAAATCGTAATTTGCGATCAGTTTGGGCTTCACTATACTAGGTTTAGATGGAATACCAAATTGCGGCTAATGTAAATCTGTGCCCGGCCGCTGTAGTGGGACGGATTATTGTCTCCGCTACATATCTCATGTCAGCTCAGTTTGTGCAGGATAACTTATATTTGTGTTCTTAAATGATTTTTATGTAAATGTTTAATGTTATGATTGTTAAAGAAGTTTTTTGTATGTTTTTTGTTTGTTTCATGTGCTGTGAAGCGAGTCAACCTACGAGGGCAACATCTTCGACGCCGATTCCAAGGAGTAAATATCCGGCCACATCAAGTCGCGGGTCGACGGCCACGAGGCAAGAATTTGTTGATCTCTGCGATTGTCGTCGCGAGAGTTGACATTATTATCGACATTTTATGTTAAAACAAGAAATTTTAAAAGTCAGTTCCCTTTTGTCTGTCAATGACTCCATGTGAAAAGTCATAGAAAGCAATAAATGTCATTGTGTTTAAACTTGACGAAAGTGTTAGAGTACATCATTTATGAAGAATTATTTTACGATGAATAATATATTAATGAAATGAGCAGATGATTTATTCCTTCAATCTGAAGGAAGATTTTTTATGAATTTTCATTGGTGGGAAAGTTACGTCAAGAAGACTTCGATAAATGTTTTTTTAGAACTTTGGTTAATCGATCATACACATTGATCGATAATCATTGAAGAAATATTATTTTTATCTGTGGCTATAGCAACGACCACAAACTGAAGAATTTCTTTTGACCGTCTTATCCATGAGAGAACTTAGAAATATTTTTAACAAGAGTGACTGTTAAAGACTTCTTCCCTCGGCGCAAGAATCTGATTTTTTAAATATTGCAAAGTATAAAGATTTTACATGAACATATATTTTTTTTATTTTATATAAATTTTTATGGGCGAGTGGACACCTCAAGGATTACGAAGTCTGACACGGCCACATGCAACCCTAATCATACAAGACGAGTGCTTTTGAAGATAAGGTTTTAGCACACGTTCCGCCGCACGAAGATGTCGTTCCGCCGCACCGCGATTCGAATCCGGGATCTCCTGCTTACTAGGCAAACCCGTTGACCATTCCGCCACCGAGGACACAGTAACCAGCCCAACTGCAGAGGATTCTTCCCTGCACGTCTTCCGCCACATCCAAGTCTCCATTCGCCACGCTGTGTCTTTCCTACTACCACAGCCTATTTATTCGGTAATGCTCGCAGTCACAATATTGTATTCCCGCATCACAGAGAACAGACCATGAGGTATCGAGTGACAATTAATTATCGTCAGGAGCCCAGCCGCGGCTTGTATACAATAATATATTTTTTACGAAGTTACAACGTTCAATGAATGAAATAAATCGCAATTTGCGATCAGTTACGGCTTCACTGTACTAGGTTTAGATCCTATTCCATTTAAACCTAGTGCAGTGAAGCCATAACTGATCCCAAATTGCGATTTATTTCATTTACCATAAAAGTGGTTCGAAGAACCCTAAGCCATGCACTTCAATCTAACTTGCCGAGTATCTATGTAGATGTAGATGACGGGAAGAATTTGGCGCAGAGGAGGAATTACTGTCGAATCGCAACATGAAATTCAGATGTGTTGACTCGGGACAAAAGTCTGTAAGCGCTATAAGAAGATTTCCTGGCGAAACAATCGCCGCGGCCGCCGGCGCAGTATCCGCTACGGAAAGCAGGGGAGGTTCGGTAGGGCAGTATGTTGGTGGTGTGGCGGGGGCAGTGTCGCGGCTTTATTAAAAGTTTGCCCACCGCAAGATTACGCTGGGGGCGACTTGGGGAGGCGGTAGCGGCGCCGCCTGCGCTGCCTGCAATAGCGGCGAGGCCGCCTGCTGCACTTGTGCGTTCCCAACTTCCAGCACTGCCTCCATCTTCTTTTACTTTGCTCCACCAGTAGTCGTCTGACTCCAATATTTGGTATAATGTAAACGGCAATAAAAATTATTACGCCCTCTTACAAGGAGACAACATGGGTATCGAATTTTACAATTTTTTTTATTTATGGTACGTAACAATCAGCCAAAGTAAATCGACTCAACTCTAGAAAATTCTCCAGAAAATTGACTTTGAGGTGTTGTAAGCAAGCCTAAGTACCAATCATTAAGGGGGGACGTAAAAAAGTAAAGCAGTCAACAATCCGAAGATTGGTTTGAACACCACAGTGCTTTACTAGGCATGATCCTGTTTGGAGGTGGTATGCCGTTGCAGTAAAGTAGTCAACAATCCGAAGATTGGTTTGAACATCACAGAGCTTTACTAGGCATGGTCCTATTTGGAGGTGGTATGCCGTTGCAGTAAAGTAGTCAACAATCCGAAGATTGGTTTGAAAATCACAGTGCTTTACTATGCATGGTCCTGTTTGGAGGTGGTTTGTCGTTGCCTTCCTCCGACCTTCGAACTGAAGCCAGTTATAGGGAGACTTACAGTTTAACGTGGGTTCCGAACCACGGTGCTAATCGGTATTTTTCACATGAGCAATAATGCCAGAGGGGATAGAAGTGGAAAGTGACAGATAAAAATCCTAGGACCTGGCGGGGATCGAACCCGCGACCTTTGGCACCACTGTGCAACCGATGGTGTGTGTTAGGAAGGTCTTTATTAATATCCTATTTAGGTTCTAATATTCCTTATTTGCCTAAAAACAATACACGAACAAAAAAATCCAAAGATATTACTCTGCAATCGATATTCAAGTTACTACATGGAAAGTAGACTTTCTTTACATGGTATGACGTCACCTAAAGTGAAATCCCGGAATTCATCCACTTGTAATACTAGAGTGGATGCACCGCAACAATAACCAAACATAATAATAATAAGTGGCTTTTTAGTTACTAGATGGTATTGAAATTTCAATCAATAAATAGTACATTCGATATCCGCTAGTAAATGCGAAAACAATAAAAAATTGTATTAGCTTGCACAGGGCCACGCTCACTTCTTGTACTTCATTCTCTCGTATTATCTATTTATGTTGTTGTTGTTGTTTATTTTTTCCATTCTGAACAGTCAGCATGTAGGGAATGTCGGTATACTACATTAAGAAATTTGTGGAATAACTTCCATGCCGCTGATTTCGGTGATTTTATATTCCTTAGTTTATAGCTCTTATTTACTCTATTAGGAGAGACTCTGGATGCCCTCATTTGGAAACGTTGCCCCAAAACTACATTTTGCTCGTTTCGTATTTTCACGATACAGGGGAGACAGATGGGAATCATTACAACAACGGCGCTTATCCCTGTGGCGTGGGCTACTTACGAAACTACAATCGCCAACATTCTCCTCCGAATGCGCAAATAAATTGTTAACTCCCACTTACATAGGTAGAAATGATCAACGGAATAAAATACGAGAAATCAGAGTTCGAGCGGAGAGATTCAAGTGCTCATTCTTCCCGCGCGCTATTCGAGAATGGAATGGAAGATGAATAGTATAACGGTGGTTCGATGAACCGTCTGACAGGCACTTAAATGTGATTTGCAAAGTATCCCATGTAAATGTAGTTCAAATTGCAGTTATTGTTTTTAATGGTGGCAGCTCACAAATGATATAGATCTTGCAGAGAATGGCCTTCAAGCCCATAGTTTTCACTCGCGATGTCTTGATGACGATTGACACTCAACGTATACCTGCAGCATTGAAGTCGTTGCAAAGCAAACAAGTCAGAAAAGAAAGGTAAGAGAAACATTACTCTTGAACGTAAATTATATTACAGAGTAGAATCTCCATTTTTTTATCTATAAGATTAGTCACCAAGATTTGAACATTTACCATGTTATGGCACCGGCTGTAGCATCCCAGCATGAAGAAACTCTACCGTGTTATCGTTACAAATTTCTGCAGCGAAGAGTTTGTCGGTAACATTGTACTTGAGAGATAAGAGGTGTTTTTCAACACGAGCATTACTAAATTTTGTATCTCCAGAACGAGCTACTGCGAATGGTAGTTCGGGAGATGGCCCGTGAATAAGTCTGCAACTTAAAGAAGCGATTAGTTCACATATGCTTTTATTACAATTGGAGATAATACTCAACTTTCGGTGCTGTGCTTGTGGTACACGTCTACCTATTACATACTACACAGTTCTGCAATGTAGCAGTAAGACCCCTAGACTGTTCCGACATGTGCTAACGTAGACTGCTTGCTTCTGAAACTGTACTGACTGTTATACTCGTAGACTAACCGTCTTGGTTGTCGGTGCGCCGTTATATGTTGCGAGCCCCGTCTTTCGATTAGCCGGCGCGCGAAGCAAGGCGAAGAGTCAACGAGACTTGAGGCGCCACCGGTGGTCGAAGTACCGTAGAGCGAGTTATTGCTGCGACCACGTGTGTAGGCCGCTGGCGTCGTGGACAACGATATAGTTAGTATTACAAGTTTTGTTGACTGAAGAATTCAATACTCAACTTCTATCTGTTCTCCTCTTCTTTGTTCTCGCGACGTCATCATCCTTGATGCTAGCTGCGCTGTTTCCTGGTGACTGCCAAGTTGGTAGCCTAGTAAAGATGGGCTCGTCCAGATGCTGGTCGGCCTAGGTTGAAACGTGTCCATAAAAAAATTATTTTGTAAGAAAATGTCCAATATTGTACCTCCTGTTTTGTATCGAGTAACTTGCTTGCAAGAAAATGTATAATATCGCTTCTACTGTATGTATCGATATGTGTCCTTTATGAAGTTTCATCTTTGGCAAAGATCATGTATTGCATAGCATTGTAGCTCGCACTGAGAGAGATTAGGACTAGTGGTTCAGCTCGCTTAGAGAGCGGTTGGGTTGTGTGTATGGCTCCGATGTAGAGCAGAGGCTGCTTTGCCAGCAAGTCAGAAGTTGTATTATGTAGGTAATGTAATGCTGATTATTAATAATAAGTAACTTAAACTTTCTTTCATCTCTCATTTACGTAGTTAGAAAATTAACCTACTTCCTTCATTTGATAATCAATTATTAGTGGATTTAAAGTGCAGTATTGATGTGAATAATATTGTTGAACGTATTTCATTATTTGTGCCACAGTAAATGATAGTTAATTGTCTATGATACTAAATTGATACTAAATTTCAATAATTAGAAACTGATCTGCATAAAATTCTAACAGTCAAGCATTAAGAAAGTGATTTGTGGTTTTTTTATATCTTTCTCGCAGTCAAAATCTTTGAGTATAGTCAGTGTCTGTTTCAAAAGGCTACATGTCACAGTTGTTTTGTTAAAAATATCCGTTGCGCACATAATCAGTTTCATGCACTGTTTCTCACTTAATAGCATATACATCAGTATCAGGGCCATAATTAAACCAAATTGCTGTGTCGAGGAACAATTTGTTGTCTGATCTAACGACAGGTTCAACATACACACACACGTACAGCTTTTAAGATATAGCAGCTTGTAGAGGGCGCGCGTCTACGGTTACTCCCTCCAAGAGGCGCGGCGCCAGCGTGCGATAGGCAGCCGGGCGTCCTCTGCCTTCTCCATGATCGTTCTCTTGCGTCTGGTGTGTGGCGCTGACTTACGCCACAACATACAGTATTAGTTTCGTTTGCGCTTCTATTAATTGTACAATATCCATCCACTGAAAACCACTCCCAAAATCATATCTTCAGTACGGCTATGTGATCAAAAGTATCCCGACACCCACAGAAACATACGTTATATATAAATGTGGGCAGTCGGCGGTCAAAGTACCATAGAGCGAGTTGTTGCTGCTTCATGAAATGGCGCGGCGGCGTGTGTAGGCCGGAGGCCAATGGCGACGCCACAAGAGTAAAAGTCAGTCGTGCACTAACATTTCAGTTAGCAATATTTCTTGATGCTCCTATGTACAAGAATGAAGGTTTGTTTCTGGCCAAAGAGTATCTGTAAGCCGCGCTATGCTACGATGGGCGAGGCCATTCCCCATCGGGGGTTCGAATCCTACCCAGGGAATGGATGTTTGTGCTGTCTTTAGTATAAGCTACTTCATAAGTAGTTTATTGACTGATGACCTCGCAGTTAAGTCCCATAAGCTCTATATTTGAATATCTGTAAATTTATTCTTTTACAACTTTCGTGCAGCGCGAAAGTCAGCGTTGGGCAGTTCTTCTCTAATACTTCAATAAGTATTGAAACCTGCACGCAATGCCTTTCTGATTTCCATCCGTGCTTCGACCCGATTTTCCTTCTTTATAATACCGGGTTAGTATACATTTGAAAACTTAATAAATCACGGAATAATTTAGATACAGAGGTAAAAATTGACACACATGCTTGTCTATGACATGGGGTTTTATTAGAACACGAAAAAATCTAAAACGTCCGACAGATGGCGCGTCATTCTGGTTTTATAACTGGTACCATGACGGGTGAGAGGTACGCCGATATGTTACACAATCGCATTATCCCCAGCCTGCTGATAAACTCCTGCTGAAACATACGATTTTAATGCCGGATGGCGCTCCACGCCATACTGCTAGACGCATAAAAGATCTCTTGCGCGCGTCGTTTGGTGATGATCGTGTGTTCAGCTGCCACTTCCGTCATGCTTGGCCTCCCAGGTGCCCAGACCTCAGTCAGTGTGATTATTGGCTTTGGGGCTACCTGAAGTAGCAAGTGTATCGTGATCGACCGACATCTCTAGGGATGCTGAAAGACAACATCCGACGCCAATGTCTCACCTTAACGTGCTTTACAGTGTTGTTCACAACATTATTCCTCGACTACAGCTATTGCTGAGGAATGATGGTGAACATATTGAGCATTTCCTGTAAAGAACATCATCTTTGCTGTGTCTTAATTTGTTATGCAAATTATTGCTATTCTACTCAGATGAAGCACCACCTCTCGGAGATTGTTGTTTTTTCTAATAAAACCCCAGGTCATTCCAAGCATGTGTGTCAATTTTTACCTCTCTACCAACATTTCTACATTATTCCGTGATTTATTAAGTTTTCAAATTTATACTGGCGTTTTGATCACCTTGTATGATTTGCCTTATTTCTAGTTCGGATTCTTAATAATTTTTAATTAATCTACTAATTTTATTTCTATACGATGGTGACTCTAGTATACAGTACTTTCGAATGAAATAAAATACATACAGTATTAGTTCCTTTTGCGGTTCTATTAAGAGCACAATATCCATTCACTGAAAACCATTCCCGAAGTCATGTTCTCACTACGCCCATGTTCACATACTCCATATGATCTAGAGTATCCGGACACCCAAAGAAACATACTTGTTTCGTAATAGGTGCCTTGTGCTGCCATATCAGCGACTTAGACATCGTGAGAGAGCAGAATGGGGCGATCCCCGGAAGTCACGGGCTTCAAACTTAGTCAGGTGATTGGGTGTCACTTGTCTCAGAAGACTGTACCCGAGATTTCTACACTCCTAAACACTCTTTCTGATGTAATAGTGAAGTGGAAACGTGAAGGGAGACGTACTGCACGAAAGCGTACAGGCCAACCACCGTCAGTTTAAGAGGGTTGTAAGAGGCATACCATCACACAGGATTTACGAACTGCATCAAGATCCGTTCCAAGTTCTGTGACAGGATTTCATGATCGAGCGGCTGCCCATAAGCCACACATCATGCAGATCAATGACAAACGACGCCTCGTTTTGTGTAAGGAGCTTAAACATTGAAAAAACTTTGGGTGGAGTGACGAATCACGGTACACAATGAGGTGAACCGACGACAGGGTGTGAGTAAGGCGAATTCTTGCTGCACGTCATCTGCCAGCGTTTTTAATGCCAACAGTAAAATTTGTAAGCGGTAATGTTATTTTGTGCTCCTGGTATTCATGAAGGGCTATCACCCCCCCCCCTTTTTTTAATTTATTTTATTTTATTTTATTTTTATTTATTTATTTATTTTTTGCCTGTATCACAACACAGGCTCTACAGTTATGTTTTACGTTATATTTTGCGTCCCACTATTGAAGAACAATTTGGGACTGGCGACTGTATCTTTGAACACGGTCGAGTACTAGTTCATAATGCACGGCTTGTGGCGGAGTGGCTACACAATAATAACATTCCTGTAATGGACTGGGCTGCGCAGAGTTGAATCCTTTAAAACACTTTTGGGATATTTTGGAACGCTGACTTCGTGTCAGGCCTCACCGACCTACATCGATGCCTGTCCTTGAAGCAGCACTCTTTGAGGAATGGGGTTACTAATAACCAAGAAACATTCCAGCACCTGATTGGACGTGTGCCTGCGAGAGTGGAAGCTGTCATCAAGTCATAATTACTGACGGAGGGCGCCACGAAGTTGTGAGTGATTTTCAGTCAGGTGTCCGGATGATTTCGATCCCATAGTGTATAATTAGTTGTATATATGTTAGAAAGTCCATCACAGATAAAATGTTAAGACGCCAGGGAATTAACTACAATGAAGTAGAGGCAGCTGTAGCGGGCGCCCGCTTGGACACTGCAATGTTTTGCCATTTTGGCTAACTATACGACTTTACCCTTGATTACATTATAAAACCACACAGTTCTTGACAGTTTTTCTCCTTATTGTCAGTGACCTGACATCCGGCATGCATGTTATTCATGATGACACAAATAAATACAACACCTAAACCGTGTAACAAAGAAAGAGTACAGTATACTCCACGCTTACTGGTTCAAAAAATCGCACACGCTTACGTTGTGCAAAAAGTAAATCATTGTCAGATATTTCAGATTCAGTTTGCCGTTGCTTTGATACGCCTGAATCACTTGAGTCAGCTGTTTCCACCGGAAAAAAATCGTCACCCTCCTCTGCAATCGTCTCACTATCGGATTTATGACTTTATTTCGTTGGTGAAACGTAGATAGTAAAGAATATCGGCTATCGTAAGACCACATCGTCTTGCCGTCGTAGCTTCAGTGACGCAAAATCGGCAAAAATCAATCACAACCTCACGTCTCTGGCACCAGGAAAACCTCAGCCGACTTGGCTTGACCAAGGATAGAGAAAGAGAAACAGGAAATTTCTACTGCCGTGTGACAAAGCTGTTCTCCATCCAAATTACAATATGGCGAGTTAACCACTAGGCTACCCGAACACGACTCCAGGACCGACGAAAGCTTCCATATGCCACACTGACTGCATATATGAGTCAACTGCATTCATCGCTTAGCACATCCTGTTTAATCTGTATTCCCGCACCAGGGAGAATGAAAACAACGAGGCATTAACCTACGCTGTTATCGTCATAGGGGTTCGAGTCCCGGCCCGGCACAACTTTTCATATGTACCATTTGGTAGAAAATCTATACCTTATACAGTGACGTTAAAAGTAATTCGCTATTGCGAGGAAATATTGATAATATTTTCCGTCCGTCAGAGAGAGGAGTGGTTATTCTGTGAACCCCCAGTGCCATTTTATTTGTGTGCATGGTGCCAGTCCACAGGAAACCGGGAGCCGCACTGATATAAGGCTTCTTCCAACCTCCAAAGTTTTCGTTCCTCACGTTCATTATGGCCTAAAATGTCATAATTAATCCAACATCTAGTGAGTAACGTCAAGGCACGTCCAGAAATTACTTTTGTACATAAGAACTGCCGTTTATGACACGAAATTGTGTTAAACTGTGTATGGGTCAATAATGAACCATATGGTACTACTAATACAAGAGATAAATTTCTCATACTTCTAGGTGGCCTAGAGGGGTAAACGTTTGGTGAGTTGTACAACTCTATAAGTAAGTAAATGTCACGAGAGGGTTTGGTTCCATGGTGAATATGGTGGGGGGCAGGGCACTCGAAACACCCATATGGATAAAAAAAACCATGTGGTAGACTACTTCAAGTGTTAAAATTAATATCCATTCTTGATACCGAAGTAGGTGTCAATGACGTGCAACAAGAGTGGCCCTGGCAGCCGGACCTCGGCGCGTGGCGCGGCGCTTCTTGCGGCCGGCGCTGATCAGGGCAGTGTGGTGGCCCGCAGCGGTATTCCGGGCACACACAGCGGCGCGGCGGCCTTGTTTGCCAGGCGGCGCAATTTACTGCCTACTGCCGCCGTTCTTGCAGCCAGCCTCCACACGCGGCCGCGATGGCATTTCTTCGCCGCCTCCACACAGCAGAGAGTGCGGCCGCACAGCATAATTCGCGCTCCACACTATTTCCACGAGATGTATTCCATTACGTTGTTTAACATTAGAAAGACCGAGCAGCCAAATTGACTGCCTCTTTTTCACTTGTTTTCTGAGCAACAGTGAAATGGACTAACTTGATATTTTGTCAGCTTCCATCAATAATCGAATGAATTACTAGATGAAATTCATAACCACCCCATCGTTAATCCATTTTTCCTTCTATTATCTCACACTCTCCACCTTCTCTCTCTGCCCATTTCCCCCTCCAAAAAAATGTTTAAAATGTTCAAATGTTTGTATAGTCTATGGGACATAACTGCGGGGTCATCAGTCCCTAAACTTAGAAACTACTTACGAACTAGGACGGCACAAATATCCATACCCGAGGGGGGATTCGAACCCCCGACCGTAGTGGCCGTGCAGACCGTGACTGGAGCGCCTTAGTTCCCTCGGCCACCGCGGCCGGCTTCCCCCCCCCCCTCTGTTGCTCTGCATATTTCCCCTGTGTTCATGTCTTCCTGCCTCTTTACTCTGCCCAATATCCTCTCTCTCTCTCCTCATCTATCGACTTATCCCTCCCCGTCCCCATCTTCTCACAAGGGAATACTTGGGCTCGAACAAACACAAATACACCAAAATCGTATTAGAGATAATGTAAAGATCGCTAATTGCACTAGTGATATTCCGGCATCCGGCATCGGCAAATCTCTGCAGTCGTCTGTTAGAGGTCTCTGCGTGTGCCTTGCCACATTGCATTTTGACCTGTAGGTTCGCCAGTAGGGACGGTGCAGTGTGCCTCCGAAGTTGCGTTTTGTGACTTTATTTGTGTGGTGAAGCGTCAGATGGGGCGGCGATCGGTAATCAATTCTGCAAATGTATTCCGACTGGTTGAGATGAAATTACGAAGAACCCTTCTTCGTGAAGATTGTATTAGTGTAGAAGATGAATCATTCGCATGCTTTCTCATATCTGTTATGATACAGAAATATGATCATAAGTTAGATACTGTTGTAACACTAACATATAATGATGATAATAGGGATGATAATGACGAACAACTCATTGCAAGTGGCAGTGCTACGGTAAGTGCGGTAAGAGGCGATGGAAGCAGTGACAGTGAATACCAACAGTCTTTCGGGAAGAAGGTTAAAGTTGCAACTATCATCACGGCTTTTGACGACAATACGCTACAGAACATGTAAGATGATTATTACGTAACTTTTAGTTAAATTTCTGCTTTGCGTATGGCGTCTACAATTACATCTACAGTCCTATCTACAGCAAGATTGCAGAGTTTTGCATAAAAACGACACCCACGAGCTCATTGAGGTGTACGTAGAGATCCTGTAACCAAACGTTCATAGAGATATGTTTGTTTTGAGCCCATGTACTTTCTTTGTCAGTACACTCCCTCTTCCATCGGTGAAAACCTACAAAACTTGTGAACATCAATGGTGATAATGGAATTTGCATAAGCAGAGATGCAGAGATCCCTAGTTTTAAGTTGTTTTATTAACACCAGTTTCGGCAATTGTAAGTTGTAATCTGTAAGTCTTTAATACATGTACTACCCTAGTGTATGCAGCTGTATATTAACATAATTACATACCTCTTAACATTATATGGTGATATGTGGGTATATTATAAAATATGTTGCACCCATATCGCAAGAACGTTTGTTTACAATGTGGTATGAAAGACCTTCGATAATTGATACAAACATTATGAAATCAATGTTTATTGTACAGTTACGTTAATTGGTATCAATCTAAAATACTCTATGTAAAATTATTGACTGCTGGTTTAATGTCATAAATAAAATGACTTATTAAAATTCCATTTGATTTTACAAACCATAAAATCAATTATGAAAATACTATTAACATGGACTGTTGCTACTAACATTAATTATGGAAGCACAAATTCATTTCTCATAATCTGTTGTATAAAATAATAACTGACAATGTCATCAGTGTAAAACTATTATCCATTCACCTATGCAGTCATTAAATGACGTTTACAATAAAATTATGTATTTATATTATGTAATAGTGGTGCTGTGAATGAGCAGCCGTAGTTGTATTTCTTATAAGACTGAGAACATAATTACATGTTATCAGATACAAAAACGCCTAGATTCATGTCTTTTGCACATATTATGTGTTCCTGGAGGTAAGTGAATGGGCAGACACATAATAGCGATCTGGTGCTTTGGGTCTATATCACATCTGTACTCTGATGTGTTGATATGTTGCTTTACGTTTACAATCAGATACTATGGGTTATCTAAGGTTTACAGTTCCACAGCACCTGGTCTGCCTGTCACTTTCTACATTAATTGCACATTAGCAGATTAAAAAAAACCTCTTAGGTTTATGTCTATTGCCACATATTGTATGTTTAATATTAAGACAATGTTAATAGTAATTTTATGATTCCTTTCATCCTTGTATTAACAGATTTTAAATAGGGCATTTCAATTATGACAATATCGATACAAGGTATCTGTAATTCCACAATAAGAACACGTTCAGTAAGTAATTTACATAGGGTATTTTAAGATTTATATCACTGAACGTAACTGTATAATTGATTTTATAATGCTTCTTTCATATCACATTGTAACGAGAGTTTAGCTGTTTGTAAACAAAAGTTCTGAGCGATAGGTTTGCGATATGGATGTAGCATATTTTATAATAGACGCAAAAACATTTAATTTCGACATGCCCATATTCATGAACAGAACGTAAAAGTGACGATATATTAGCATTTAATGTTAAGAGGTATGTCATTATGTTACTAGTGGTATATTGTGATCTATGACAGTTACATACATTTGTATACACCAGTGTAATATATGTCTTACAGACCTAAAGATGGCTAGTTAGATTTGCCGAAACCTGTATAAATAAAGCAATTTGAAACTAGCGAAGTGGTCTCCTGTGCTTATGCAGATTCCATCACAAGCATTAGATCGCACCCCCGGCTTGAATGTTGTCAAGCATATGCAATTCATGGTGATCCCTAAAGTGGTGTCTCAAGTTTATTGCATGGTACCCTCTACCATGAACCGTATTAAATCTTACGTATCGGTGATGATTCACATTTTCGAAGTTCAAGCACCTTCCTCTCTTCACCATACAAAATTTTAAATAGAGAGTGATTTTCTTGTTGTATTAAAGATCATGTGTGCAAAAGTCAACAATATCCGAATAAAAGGGAACACTTTTCCAATGTCCGTAGCTGAAGTACCCTCCCTCATACGCCACGCCAAACTTCATGTAATCACTGTCCGTCCTCTTATTTTCAAGATCATGTGTGGACAATTTAAAAAAGTAGAATAAAACTGTAGATTTTGAGGAAG
Source organism: Locusta migratoria (assembly GCA_026315105.1). NCBI lineage: Eukaryota > Metazoa > Arthropoda > Insecta > Orthoptera > Acrididae > Locusta > Locusta migratoria. Next base: position 308,462,975 of record CM048744.1, read on the forward strand.
TTAAGTAAGTATACTCCGGCACACACCATACCAAACTTCATGTAGACAGTGACCTTCCTCCTGGTATGAAAGTGCGAACTATCATCCAGATTGGATCGAAACAGTAGATTTGTATGAAACACACTCTCCTTTATATACGAAGAATAAGATTGACCAACGTATTTTGTCATATTTCAGTTAGGTTTTGAAATATGAAGCTTACTGGCTGGAAGAACGGTGTGGATAATTTGACTTCACACAACATTTCTGTAGTTTCAGGTTACTTCTTTACAATAGTGTGTTTAAAATCACATGAAATGTTGTAAAATGTTGCTAAATGTAAGGAACTTACCTGCTGCGGTTGTTATTCCTTATGCTTACAAACTACTTTAACTTATGCTAAAGACAAAACACACACACACACATGCCCGAGGGAGGACTCATACCTCCGATGGCGATGACGCACTCCATAGCAAGGCGCCTTAGCGCGCTCGGCGACTGTAGCGTGGCCAAAATATTGTCCCGTTGTTATTCTAACGTGCGATAATAACACCATTCAAACGATCACCGACTGTTGTTTAGACGAACAAAGGATTTCAGTTAATGTCTTTTATGAAGATATCTGATACTCCTCCATTCAGTCATGAGTTATGTATACCAAAAGTAGATAACAGGCGCAGTTTACCTACATGAGTGATATCATGGGAACTTGGCCATACCACTTCTACACGATTAACAGCGGTACACGACGCCCTCAGCTTCGACTAATCTTCTAACAGCACAACGTTACTGGTTGCCAGATCTGTCGGAGTCGGGCACCGCAGCTGCAAAAATCCAGAGATAGCCACACTGCGATAGCTCGAAGCTCTCGAACAAGGGGCTCCACTAGTGCAATCCTGGGCGTGGACTGGAACAAGCGCCCTCCAGGAACCATCTGACACTAATATAAGGCCAGCTTGTACTCACCAGCGGCAGTCTCATCGGCGATCGTCTCGGAGGATCGTGCTCTCCAATACGAGAAGAATGTGTTTGTGAGTTGTGGCCTCGGACTTGTGCTGCCACACGATGTGACAGATATATATTTATTATTTCAGACTGTACCAATTACATGAATAAATTGCTTGTTGTTTACATCTGAGTTTGGTTGTAACACAGATATGAGTGGCGACGAGGACGGGTAACCAAGTTGAAGTTCCACATTGGCAAGAAATCCTTACGACCATGTTTCAACAGCAACAAGCACAACTGACTGACATAGGAATTAATTGGAGCCATGCAACAGCAGACGCAACGGTTCCTATAGGAAATGGTTCAGCATCAACCAGCAGCACTAACAGCTCCATTCCCATCATACAACGAGGATCTGGAAGAGTGGGAATCATAAGAAAAAACTCTCACGAGAACATTTCGCCGCAGCTAAGGTAACCGACCTAGCCACGATTAAATCTCTTTTCCTCTCTTGGAGTAGCTCTAATATTTATCCGTTGCTACGGAAATTAGCGCCTCTGAAGGAACCGGTCGATCTGACCTTCGAGGACAAGTACACACTGTTTACAGAATATTATCGAAGTCGATACCACATCGTCTCTGCGAGAGTGGAATTTTTTCAGTGCCACAAGGAACTCCAGCAGTCATACCGAGAATGGGCCTCACAACTCGGAGGTCTAAGTACACGTTGTAAATTCGTGACTAAAATTTCTAAAGAATCCTATGCTGAAGAGATGGTCAGAGACATGCTGATACAGGCAGCCCCCGATGTGGCGTTCCAACAGGCAGCATATCGAATGGAAAACCCGACCCTCGAACAGGTTCTGGCCCTGGCACAATCCCATGAAATCTCTCAGGCTGATGAACGCAACTTCAAAACATGGGACGATGTGGCCATTGTCCAGCAAGCTCCTCTAGGATCAGGTGGCGGCTATTCAGTCTCGCCGCGGGTTCCTCAATCCTCTCTGACCGACCCCACAACCATGGACCATGGGCAGCCGGACAACGTCACTTCTTCCCGAAGCCCGCCCCGGCTGCTGCCTTCGTGCCCTGACTGTTTCCAGTCTCATGATCAGGATCATTGTCCAGATCGGTGGGCCTATTGCCACAATTGCTCGCGGAATGGACATTTAGCTTCCGTATGTCAATCTTCAGCTCCGGTCCTGTGGCAGACAGCCTACAGATATAAATCAAGTCGCCACCGATTCTCTCTTCCCGGGGTCCAAAATCTTCCTGGATATGGTCTTCAATGGGAAGGATGTTAAGGTGCAAATCGACACCGTCGCCTCTGTGAGCCTCCTGAACTATGCAGCATACATGCACATCGATTCTCCGCCTTTGGAGGAGGCTACCCGGCGATTGGTGACCTATAATAAGCAAACCATTCCACTTCTAGGTCAAGTGACTGCTGATGTCAAATATCGGAATGTGATATGGACTCTGACCCTTTTGCTGGTAAACAGTGATCGCACGGAAAATCTCTTTGGGATAGATGCCTTTTGAGCATTTGGATTTTCCATAAACAATTCCGTTAACTTGGTCTCGACATGACGTCCCATTCCCGGAATTTGACGCTATCTGCTCTGAATATGCTGATCTGTTTGTCCCTGGCCTTGGCATAGTTACGAACTACATCGCACACATCACCCTGAAACCCTCAGCCTGTCCAAAATTTTGTAGGGCGCGTCCAGTGCCGGTGGCCTTACGGGTAACCCACAGCGACTGGGCGTCTCCCATAGTGATCATCCAGAAACCGCCAGGGAAGCTCCGCATGTGTCTCACATTGAGACATTTCCTCTTCTTCGCCCTAATGAATGGCTCTCCAAACTGGCTGAGGGTTATCTCTTCATGAAGATCGACCTCGCAGAAGCTTACTTTCAAATCCCACTCTGTGCGACCTCGCAATCTCTGTCAGTTATCAACAATCCGGGAGGACTCTACAGGCTCAAAAGACTTATGTTCGGCATTGCCAGTGTGCCTGCAATCTTCCAATGACATTTAGCTCCTCGCAGGCATTCCTTGGTGCATCAACTATCTGGACGATATCGTAGTGTCTGGATCATCCCTGCAGGACCACCTTCACAACTTGTGTCTCTTGCTTTCCCGCTTGCGAGACGCCGGCCTCCACTACAATTTGGAGAAATGTGCTTTCTTTCAGCCTCAAATACAGTACCTCGGCCACATCATATTTCGTGATGGAGTGCGTCCAACCTCTGAATATGTCCGGGCCATCCAGAAGCTTCCTCGCCCAACGATATTGAAGGAACTCCAATCGTTCCTCAGGCAGATCGCTTATTATCGGCCTTACATTGCTGGAGCTGTGGCATTGACCTTTCTGCTTACTAGGCTGTCCAGGAAGAACACACCCTTTACTTGGTCCGAGGAATGCGAGACAGTTTTCTGGACGCTGAAGCATTGGTTGCAAGCAGCTCCATGCCTGGCCACATTCAAGCCTGGTAAACTTCTCGTCGTACCAGCATATGCCTCCAACCATGGGGTTGGAGCTGTCCTCGCTCACCAGAACCCGGACGGCACAGAGCAGCCATTGGCTTATGCATCAAAGATCATTACTCCGGCACAGTCCAGGTATTCACACACTGAAAAAGAAGCTTTGGCGATCGTTTTCGTCTTGACTAAATTTCAGGTCATCCTTTATGGAGTCAAGTTTCACTTAATAATTCATCATCAATCACTGGTGGCCTTATTTCACCCAGCCTCTCCTATTCCAGCTAAAGCATCGCACTGCCTGCAATGCTGGGCACTGTTCCTCTCCAGGTTCCACTTCTCCATCCATTATAAAGCACTTCAATGCAGATGCCCTCTCCCAGTTGCCGGCTGGCCCAGACTCTGCCTTCAACGCTCAAGAACTGCTTATGTTTCAGGTCGATGAGGCCATAGACGAGCCCCTGCATGCTTTTCCAGTCACAAGTTCCTGAGTTGCTGATGCCACCGCCGCCGACGCTGTTCTGCGATGGGTTCTTGACTACGTCCAGGGTTGGCCTCAGCGTCTTCCAGCACCTGCCGAAAGTCGCCTGCACCCCTGATTCCACATTTGCCATGAGCTGCAACTTGTGGATGGAGTGCTTCTCTGAGTGGACCAGCAGGTGCAACCCCGGATCATCGTGCCAGCTTCCCTCCGATTCCACATTCTCACCTTGCTACACACCAGCCGTTGAGGTGTCTCCAGAACAAATGCCCTGGATCGTTGGCATGTGTACTGGCCAGGAGTGACAAGGGACATTGAGCACCTCATTCAGGCATGCATGCAGTGCATCTCGCAAAACCTTCTCATCCTGGCCCACAGCCACCTCTTCCTTTCGATTTTCCCTGAAACTTCCTCAAGTCCCAATGGCTCGTTGTCATTGACGCCTATTCCCGTAACCCCCATATCGTTCATTGCAGTTCCGGTACTACTGGTGCTACTATCAAAGCCCTTTCCAAAATTTTTGCAATTGAAGGCCTCCCTCAAACAATCGTCACCGACAATGGCCCCAAATTTCGGAATGATAAATTTCGTCATTATTGTGAAATGAATGGTAACCATCACCTTCCCACACCTCCATTCCATCCTCAAACAACGAGGCAGAACGCCTCGTCAGGACATTCAAAACCAAAATGCTCAAACACCTTCAGGACAACACAACTGACGATGCTCTCACACTCTTTCTAAGTTCCTACAGGTCCACACCCATTGGCGAAAAATCGCCAGCAGAACTCCTTCATGGGCGCCAACCACGCACCCGGCTGCATCTCCTAATCCCGGCCCTGCATCCTCCACCACTTCCGAGGCTCCCTTGTTTTCGCCCGGGCACCACCGTCTGGGCCCGCGGGTTTGGGCACCAATCGCCATGGATTCCGACAACTATTACTTGGCAGCGGGGCAGGAAGATGCTTGATTAGGAGGAGATTCTTAAAGAATGACATGCAGTCTCATACCCAGAAAATTTTTTATTCATTATGCCTGGCAACGGCAGCGGAAGCCTACGCTTATATCCCTACATCTTCTTTCCCAAGGCCCGATCCTGATAGGGGAATTTTTTGTTAATTTTTGTTGTGAAGGAGTTACGTTTAGTTTATGTACTTTATGTTAGTCAGTAAACCTGTGTAGTACTTTTTACATTTCAGAAATTGTTATAGTTATCTTTTATTTCCCTATTTTGAATGAGCAACCAGTTTTAGCGGCAAAATAGAGCGTGGATTTTTTCAGGAGAAGTTAAAAATTAAGTGATAGAAATGTAATGAGCAGAAATATATAGAAAAATAAAATTCTTTAAGAATGCAAAAATTAAAAAAAGTAATGCAGCATAGTAGTGAAGTCTTTCAAAATATATAACTAAATACACTAAGAAATGATTTGAAATATAAAACTGGAACTTATGGGTTCTTACATGTTGGTGACATGATGTATTTGGTTTGAACAAGTCTGAAGGATACTAAATACGATGTACAGAGATTAAGCGAGAAGCGATGACGTATGTGTTTGGGTTGTGCCAATGAGTGGTGCATAAAAAAATAATGGAAATTAGGAACAGAGATTCAGAATATGCAAAATAAATCTACTCATGAATTACAGAAAGAAATAAGCTTGAATATTCGGCATATGAAGCCGCCTAATGCAGTCCATTATTCTGATATTTTACTTAATCTCGAAATGTATGACTACATTCGGCTGATTATGCACACTTATTCCTGTTTTTAATTTATGGCTACCATGATTATGCATTTTTTTTGCGTTAGTTCTTCATTTTCCTGTTTTCCTCTTTTACGCTCCGTTCTGAGGCTCGACCAAAGATTCATATGTCAACATTTGACTACTGCCAGTAAGCATTTAGTGTTTAGTGTCCTCAACCTTGTTCTGACTAAACACATCAGAATACCAATATGTAAAAATAAAATAATAAACAAATAAAAATAAAACAATAAAATTGTGCTTTATATTTAAATATCTTTCTAACTGTATTTACATATTTAATTTAAAACACTACAGCACTATGCTGCATAAGCTTTGTAAATGTTCTCATTCATCAAGAACCTTTTTTGTAAATATTAAATTTCTTGCTACCCCCCCCCCCCCCCTCCCATGTGCCGCAGACTTTGCAGAAGCGGTGTAGCTTGCGTTCCTCAACGATACAGATACCCGCACTAATAATTAAAAAGAAAGTAGGCATTAACATCACAGTGATGGCATTATCGTAGTGAAGATAGTTTACAACGAAAACTTGGCACAAGAATCATAAAAGAAGACTTTATATGTGCAAGAGACCAGGAGACACCGGAAGGTACAAGATATATTTAATTATGGTAGACATAGATTTCGGAACAAAGTTTTAATGTGTAATATTCAGGAGCAGATATATTTTGACCGTAAATTATTGGTTTCGAACTGTAAACTGAAACTGAAGTTGTAGAGAGGTAGGAAAATAAGAAGATGCGTCTTGGATAAATAGAATGAAACTGAGGATTCTTGTGAGTTTCACAGGGAGCATTAGGCAAGGACTAACGCAAACTGGGGAGTAACACAACAGAAAACCAATGAGTAGCTTTTATAGAAGGAAGTAATGAAGGAAGAAGAGAACCAAATAGGTAGAAAGATCTAAAACAATAATTCTTTGAGTCATAGTAAATACTGAATTTATTTGATGAAAGGAGATAATATAAAAATACAGTACATGAAGCACGTAAACTGGAGCTCAGATAATGAAAAATCAGATTTATAGTCTGTCCGAGATGGTTAAGCACGTGTGACTAGAGGGAAACGTCAAATCTGCAGCTGTATAACTAAGAAAAAGATAGATACCGCCTCCAGTAAAATAAGATACTTTGAGATAAGTGGATATGAAGAATTCAAATGGAAAGACAGTCCAGAGCAAAGAAGGGAAAAATATATGGAGAGGCTCTAAAGAGGAAGTGAACTACAGACAATATTGTAGGAAGGGAAGAGGAAGTAGATGAAAATGAAAAAAGTAATATGAGATATTATACTGAGAGAAGAATTTGACAGAGCACTGACAGACATAAGTCAAAACAAGGCCACTGACGTGGATAACATTCAACTCTGACAAAAGTCATTTGCAAGTTGTATGAGACTGACGCAATACCTTCTAACGTCACGAGATATGTACTCATTCTGATTTCAAAGAGAGTAGGTGTGAAAATTACAGAACCTTCAGATTCATGGTTGCACAATTTTAATACGAATTATTTACAGAAGAATGGAAAAGCTGGTAGACGCCGAATCTGGCGAATATCAGATAGTATTTAGGAGTGATATAGGAACACGCGAGAGAATGCTCACCTTATGACTTATGTTAGCACACAGATAAGGAAAAGCGAAGTTCCTTTTCTAGCTTTTGTAGACTTGCAGAAAGCTTTTGACATTGAGGACTGGAATACATTAATTCTGAAGTCAGTTGAGGTAACAGGAAAGAAACGGAAGGTTGTTTAAACTTGTACAGAAACCAGACAGCAATTATAAGGGAAGCATTGATTAGAAAGGGTTGTAGCGTTTCTCCAGTGTTCCTGAATCTGTGATATTGTGGCTGGAGAAAGTTGTGAATGAAAACAAGGAGCAATTTGGAGAACGCGAAGAGATGAGAAGTTTGCGGTTTGCCGATGAACTGTTATTGTGCTAGAGACAACAAATGACCTGGAAGAGCAATTGAAAGGAATGGACAGTGTCTTTAAAGGAGCATATAAGATTGAAACGCGTCCACTGATTGTGTGGTCGTGTTCCATTTTGATTTATTCTTTAACCTAAAGCGTTTCTGTACCATTAATGTTATCTATCTCTGTGTTAATCATTTTATTATTTTTGTCAATGATCAATGCCCCATGATTATGTAAGTTGCCCCATATTTATATATGTTTCCACCCATGTGATTGAACTTGTATGTTCATGTGAATGTGGAAGGTTGCTTTTAATATTGACTGATTGCCGTGCAATGACTTACAGTCCCTGCCTTCCGATTTAGGCCTCGTTTTGCTATAGTTAAGAATGCATGGCTTCTTTTGTCTTCTGCGCTAGCGACTGATGGGTGGCCAGATGGCGAGTTGGCCATGTTCTTAGTATTGTAACAACCTAATCTTGGGCGAAAGAGGTGACAGGAGACTTCTCTAGAAGTGGATGTTGAGGGAATTGTCTTCACCAGGTAGCAAGTGTTGGTAAACACTAGTCTCTGAACGCACTCTGCGTCGCCTTTAGCGCACTCTAATCCGGTGTATGGCGGGAGGAGGTTTTTCCGAGGACTTAGAGCTTCATTCTGCACTCTTCATTCAGGCTACGAGGACCCTTGCTGCAGCGTTGGATGTAAGTACTTCGTCGGATCATGCTGTTAAGACCTTGATTTCATCGCGATCAGGCAGTCTTGCATTTTCAGCGATAGTCCTTTTGAGTAATTCATTCGTTATGCAAAGTGTTTCTTAATTTACAGAAAACGAATAAATTCAGTGTAAATTTATTATTTGCATTTTCATTCCAGTGATGATTGTGTGACCGGTTTTAAGTTAGAATACACGTATGTGGCCTTCAGCCTTTGTGTCAATTTCGTGTGTTTGAATTTCCTTGCTGGAATGAAGTGACTTTCCGTGTCGTTACTGTATCCTCGAGTATGCTAAATAATTCTCAGATTTTCTGATTTGATTCCATCTTTCCTGTCTTGTATGACCGATTGCACCACGTGCTTTCGTAATGGTCGCTACTTTGGCCTTCAGACATGCTTTATTAATACAAGCTTTTCTCCTATAGGAAATCTCGCGTGTTGTTTACTCGCTTATTCTAAATTAATTTATGTCGGTAAATGCTATGAAATTCAGCATGGTCGCACACAACATGGTACTTAAGACTAGTGAGTTGCCGCCTCCCCACACATCATGAGTTCATTTAGTGCTCAGTATATTTAAAAATTTGTGATCAAGACACCTGCCATCTACTCAAAACCCCACTGATGCTTCGTTTCGCCACTGCCTTCAAGTGTCCCCAGAGAGTAATGTACCGCTAAGAATTATGCACCTGTCTGTGAATGAATGACTGTGCTTTCAGTTACCCATTGTGTATTTGAAAATTTCCTCCCACGTTACCTCTATATTCAGAAAGGCAGAAACAATTTTAATATGGCAGTAATTATATAATTTAATTCACTCTTGTACTAGGTATGTGCTTAATTTGGCCTCCACACATTTATTTGTTTGTTATTGTTCTGAATTTATTATGATTTAAATTATCAAACCTCTGCTTTGTGATTTCATGCTCCCTGTCCATGTTTAATTATCTATTCATTTATTTTTTAACATTGATTTTATGTTTGTTAAACGTTGACTGCTCCCTTAAGGAGCGAGCAGTTAGATAAATTTCTGTTGAGCATGTGCTGTGGCCACTCATAAAGTAATTTAGAGCAAGAGTGTGTGTTTTAACTTACACTTGCGGATCTCAAATGCCCGACAATGGGATGAAAGGTGTTTCTGAAAATGAGAGATTTGTTAGCATTGAATATTTATTCAAGAGTAATGAAGTCTTTTCTGAAGGCATTTGTATGGAATGTTGCCTTTTGGCGGGAGTGAAACATGGACGATAAATAGTTCAAACAGCAGGAGGATGGAAACTTGAAATGTGGAGGCACAGACGAATGGTAATAATTAGGTGGTTAGATACCGTAAGTAGTGAGGAAGTACTGAACACACTTGGTTAGTGAAGGAATTTCTGATATACCGTGACAGAAAGAAGTGATCTCCTGCTTACTAGGCAGACGCGTTGACCACTCCGCCACCGAGGACACAGTGACCAACCCGACTGCAGAGGACTCTTCCCTGCACGTCTCTCGCCACACCCAAATCTCCATTCGCCTCGCTGACTCTTTCCTATTACCACAGCCTATTTGTTCTGTAATGCTCGCAGGCACAATACTGTATTCCCGCAGCAGGGAGCACAAACCATGATGTATCGAGACACAATTAATTGCCGTACGGAGCCCAGCCGCGGATTATATAAAATTATATATCTTCGACGACATTACAGCGTTCAAATTAATGAAATAAATCGCAATTTGCGATGTTATGTCTTCACTGTACTAGGTTTAGATGGAATACCAAAGTGCGGCGAATGAAAATCTCTGCCCGGCCGGTATTAGAACTCGGGATCTCCTGCTTACTAGGCAGACACGTTGACCACTCAGCCACCGAGGACACAGTGATCAACCCGACTGCAGAGGACATAACTGATCGCAAATTGCGATTTATTTCATTAGTTTGAACGCTGTAATGTCGTCGAAGATATATATATATATATATATATATATATATATATATATATATATATATATATATATATATATATATTCGTTTATTGGTAGGATAAACCTTTGATTGTGTATTTCTGAACTGTTGTTTTCCAAAATGTCAGTGTGTGAGATGTTTCACAAGGAACCAGTTATCAGGATCCTCTGGTAGACCATATGCGCCTGTACAGCAACAGGACACATGGTGAACCGTGGTGACTGAATGATAATCAGCTCTTATGAAGAGTTATGTTACGCTTCGTTAAAGAACACTAACAACAACAACTGAACTACTGCTGACATTAAAAGAAAGAGGTGAAAAAGCCGCTACGACAATACTGGAAATGCATTGTCCTATTGTCAGTAGGGCAAGCCTTAACTATACGGTAACAGTTTATTGTCAGGGCAGAACGTTTACAAGGAATCCCACAAACCTGTGGTTTATGTGGGATCTTTTTCTTTGTTCAGGTATAAGGCGTAAATGAAAAGGCATGTACACAAAATACCGGGTGATCAAATATCAGTAGAAATATGAAAACGTAATAACTTAATAAATCATGGAATAATGTAGATAGGTAAAAATTGACACACATGCTTGGAATGACATGGGATTTTATTAGAACGAAAAGAAAAAATAGTATTGCTAGACGCGTGAAATATTGATGATGATCGTGTGCTCAGTCGCCATTTTCGTCATGCTTGGCCTCCCACGTCTCCAGACCTCAGTCCGTGCTATTATTGGCTTTGGAGTTACCTAAAGTCGCAAGTGTATCGTAATCGACCGGCATCTCTAGGGACGCTGAAAGGAATGACAACAAATGTTCAAATGTTTGTATAGCTCATGGGACTTAACTACGGATCATCAGTCCCTAAACTTACAAACTACTTATGAACTAGATAACATTAAGGACGGCACAAATATCCATGCCCGAGGGAGGATTCGAAACCCGTCCTTAGTGCCCGTGCAGACCATGACTGGAGCGCCTCAGTCCCCTCGGCCACCACGGCCGGTGAATGACAACATCCGACGCCAATGCCTCACCATAACTCCGGACATGCTTTACACTGCTGTTCACGACATTATTCCTCGACTACACCTATTCTTGAGGAATGGTGGTGAACATATTGAGCATTTCCTGTAGAGAAGATCATCTTTGCTTTGCCTTAATTTGTTATGCTAATTATTACTTTTCTGCTTAGATGAAGCGCCATCTGTCGGACATTTTTTTCTTGTAAAACCCCATGTCATTCCAAGCAAGTGTGTCAATTTTTACCTCTCTATCTGCATTATTCCGTGATTTATTAAGTTTTTAAATTTGTACTGACTTTTTGATGACCCGATACATTTATTAAACAAATAAGTCAGACATTATTTTGCTGGGAATAAAATGATTTGGCAAGTGTCGTCGTCTGCGGCGGTGAGACGTGGTGCTGTTAAGTGCGTCCACTGGGTGAGCCTGGCGTCTCTGATTACGCCGGCGGCATATCTGCTTTTTACTCGCCAGCTGAACAGCGCAAGCCGTCGTAACTAGTACTCCTCCAAACTTGCGTTAAAAGGCCGTAAATCTGACGGAATTACCTCGTGCCAGTGCCGTATTACGTTTTCCTTCTTCTTCGTCCAAAAGCGTTGTTTCACGATCAGAATTAGGGGCACAGGGTGGAGGCGGCGCGTCCTTTCCGAGGGGGCGAACCAACGGTCTACAGGCAGCACACCTTTGACGGCGGTACCTTTGAGGCAGATCACAGGTGATCACGATGAGAGCGCAGCGTATCGTTCTGGTCAGTCATCCTCGGTAAGCACTTCACTTGATCTCCTTCCTGAACGCTGTTACTGAAGACCTATTTTTCTGTTACTGCCGGTCGAGGGCAGCTTCCATGGCAGACGGATTTGGACTGTGATTACTAAAAGGCCTACGGTCAACTGTAAAAAATGATTCTATGAACCTCTTCGACAAACTGTCATTGACGGTAGCTGACCATGATGTAAACCACTAATGCTGCTATTGCCAACACTAACGATGGCGTCTTCTTGGCCGCAGTGTTTAGTTGATGGACCTGGTTTATTGGGAGAATTTTGGGAAGATGTAAATCATCTGTAAAGAAGACCACCTATAAAACGCTTGCACAACCATGTCTTGAGTATTGCTCAAGTGTTTGGAATCCGCAGCAGATCAGCAGTTTAAAAGAAGACATGGAAGCAGTTCAGAGGCGAGGCGCTAGGTTCGTTACTGGTAGGTTCGATCAATGCTCGTGTCTCACGGAAATGCTCTGGCAACTCAAATGTGGATCGCTAGAGGAAAAACTATGTTCTTTTGGAGAAATGCTGTTGAGCAAATTTAGAGGACCGGAATTTGAAGCTGAGTGTAGACCGATCTTCCTGCCGCCTACTTACATTTCGCGTAATTATCACAAAGGCAAGATTAATTAGGGCTCGTACGGAGTCATATAGGCATTCATTTTTTCCTCGTTCTATTTTAGAGTAGAATAGGAAAGGACATGCGTAGTAGTGGTACAGTGTACCCTCCGCCAAGCACTTTCGGTGGATTGCGGAGTATATATGTAGAAATCTCTTCTGTCACGTTGCAGAGTTTCAAGACTGTTCAATCTTTACATAACTCTGGAGGTCAACACAGTAGGTTACTGCTAACGTTGCTTCGAGACGTAAGATCAGGTCACGATTGACAGTTTGTGGTTTTACATGAGGTGGGCAGTCGGCGGCCTGATTGCTGAATCATCGTCTTTCATATGTGGAGAGTGTGATGGCCTCCTTGTATTATGCCATACGTGAATTCTCGGTGGGACAATCGCCTTACGAATATGCTGCGTTAGGCAAGTGATGCACTGACTGAATGCAGCTGCAGGTCTGCTGTTCTACTCGCATGTAACTGAATATTCTGTACTGAACTAAGATGTTTATTTTCACTTCACTTGTTATTCAGTTTTGATGTATTACGGCATTTATTTCACTAATTTATTTACACACTTTACACCCAACCCAACGTACTATGAAACATGATATGAAACTCGTATCACTAGTCTTTCACGATGCTGTGTCTTTTCTGAACACAGGTATAATTAGCCTGGCTAGCAATATAGTGACATCGGAAATTCTGTGAATCATAGTTAATTGCCTGGCAGAGGGTTCATCGAAACTCCTTTATACTATTCATCTACCATTTCATTCCCGAACAGCGCGCGGGAAGAAAGAACATATGGGACAGCTCTTATTTCTCGTAATTTATTCTGATGGTCGTTTCTACCTATATAAGTGGCAGTCAACAAAATATTTTCGCATTCCGAAGAGAAAGTTGGCGATTGTAGTTTCGTAAGTAGACCACGCCGCAACGATAAGCGCCGTTGTTTTAATGATTCCTATCCCAGATCCTCTATCATTTCCGTAACGCTGTCTCCCCTGTATCGTGACAATACGATACGAGCTGCCCTTATTTGGACTCTTTCGATGTCCTTCATCAAACCTACCTGATAAGGATCCCATACTGGGCAGCAATATTACATAAAAGAACGGACAAGCGTAGTGTATGCAGATTCTTTAGTAGTTCTGTTGCATCTTTTAAGGGTTCTGCCAATAAAACGCAGTCTCTGGTTCGCCTTTCCCACGACATTATCTACGTGTTCTTTCCAATTTAAGTCAGAAGTAATTGTAATTGCTAGGTATTTTGTGGAGTTTACGGCCTTCACATTTGATTGATTTATCATATAAACAAAGTTTAACGGATTTCTTTTCGTACTCTAGTGGGCGACTTCACACTTCTCACTATTTACAGTCAATTGCCAATTTTTACACGATAGTATTATCTTATTTAGATCGCTCTGCATTTGGTTTTGATCTTCAGATGACTTTACTGGACGATAAATGACTGCGTTGTCTGCAAACAACCTAACAGAGCTGCTTAGATTTTCTCCCAAATCGTTTATGTAAATATGAAACAATAGAGGACCAAAAACACTACCCTGTGGGACGCCGGATATCACCTTTATTTTAGTCGATATCTTACCATCGGTTACTGCAGACTGTGTCCTCTCTGACAGGAAATCACCTATCTGAGGCAATATTCCATAATCTTGGAATTTGATTAAAAGCCGTTTGTGAAGTTCGGTGTCATAAGCACTCTGGAAATCTAGAAATATGGAATCAATCTGAGATCCTTTGTCGATAGCACTCATCACTTGGTGTGAGTAAAGAGCTAGTTGTGTTTCACATGAACGCTATATTCTAAATCCGTGATGACCTTGGGTCAGCAGGTCACTGTGTTCTAGATAACTGGCGCGCTGTGTTGCCTGCGACGCGGCAGGCAGGTGCCAGGTCGCGCAGCCGGTGGCTGGGTTCGCCACGCCTGCTCTGGGTGGGGCCGCGCGCCGTCCTGGGCGATTTCATTAGCCGCCGGTTAGGCCGCCCAATGGGGCTAATTGGCCAGGGGCGGCGGATCGCGTGCGCTGCCGGGCCGCGGTTTGGTCGAGGGCTGTCGGCTGCAGCCGCCTCGACACCAAGGCTCACCTACCCTGAAGAGGTGTTCTGTTACCAGATGAAGAGGGGGGTCTGATACCTAATGAAGTAACCCTACAGCATTGATAAATACTGAACACTTAACTGCAACTGCAATGCCCTATTGTGCGATTGGATTCACGATTTCCTATCAGAAAGGACACAGGTCGTTGTAATTGACGGTAAGGCATCGAGTAAAACAGAAGTGATATCTGGCGATCTAGAGGGAAGCGTTATAGGTCCCCTACTCTTCCTTGTGTTTATAAACGATTTAGGAGACAATATGAATAGCACCCTTAGACTGTTCGCAGGTCGTTTATCGGATAGTGAAGTCAACAGAGGATCAGAAGCAACTGCAAAGAGGTTTGCACAAAATTTCTACATGGTGGGAAAATTTGCAATACACACAAAAATATTCTATCGGACCAAACTGCGTGGTCATCAGTCCGTACCTTACAAACTACTTAAACCTAGTTAAACTAACCTACGGACAAACACACACACCCATCCCCAAGGGAGGACTCGAATCTCCACGGCGAGCAACCGCGCGCTCCGCAGCGAGGTGTCTTAGACCGCTCGGCTACTCCACCGCGGCGCAATTCACACAAATAAAGTGTGAAGTAATACACATGACCACTAAAAGAAATCCGCTTAACTTCAATTACGCGATAAATCAGTCATACGTTAAGGTCATAAATTCTACTAAATACCTGGGAGTTACGAACAAAAAAGACTGGAGAGCACACATAGAAAATATTGTGGGGAAGGCGAACCAAAGGTTACGTTTCATTGGCAGAATGCTTCGAAGATGCACCAGCTCCATCAAAGAGACTACATACATCGCACTTGTGCGTCCTCTCCTGGAGTACTGATGCCCCTTGTGCGACCCTCACCAGGTGGTACTGACGGAAGACATTGAGAAGGTTCAGAGAAGGGCAGCTCGTTTTGTTTTATCACGGTACGGGGGTAAAGCGTCAGCGAAATGTTGCACGAATTGGGGTTAAGATCAATAAAAGGAAGACGTTATTCATTGCGACGTGATCTGTTTGCGAAGTTTTAATCACCGACTTTTACTTATGAATGTGAAAATATTTTGCTAGCACCCACCTACTTAGGGAGACATGACGATCCCAATAAATTAAGACAAATCAAATCGAAAACTGAACGAATTGGTTGTTCTTTCTTCCCGCGCGCTATTAGAGAATGGAACGGTAGATGTAAATGTCATTTGCAGAGTATCTATGTAGACGTAGATGTAGTCAGGATGGCAAGCTTTAACTACAAATTAACATTTTATTGTCAGGATAGAATTTTACAAGGAAAAGTATAAATATGTAGGATCTTTTCCTCGTCTTGAGTATGGGACTTCAATGAAACAGCATTTACACAAAATACATTTATGAAACAAACCAAACATTTATTTATCACTTGGTTCATAAAACCTTCCATTTTGTGGACAAGCGACCATACGTTGGCATGCATGTAATTTTTTTTTTTTTTTTTTGAAAAGTCTTGGTCGCAATTAGCTTTATTTCTTGACGCGTTTCGAGAACATCATCATCAGACTGAGGTACAAAAGAAGAAAATTACATTTTAGATGTTTATAGCACGTAATCATGATATCTATAAGGAGTATACACCATATTAATACATATATACTTACAAAAGATTTTAAAAAACGATGGGAAATACAACCATTTTGGTATAGACGCCTGATTACAACTTAAAATATCATCATGGACGTCTGGTGACAGTGTTGAACCAGACTCACATGCCCAACTGTGGTGAGAGATAATAATAATTCAGAGTACCTAATTTAGAGATGTTAAAAATAAATGTGTGTGTGTGTCAGATACTAAAGTTACACAAACAGTAAAACTGATTAAAACTATCAATAAGGCTGGCATCTCTTTATCATTAATGTGTTTTTTTCCCTTTCTGGATATGATTAAGAGGAGATAGTAAAGTAATAAAGAAGGGGGGGGGGAGTATATATAAGAAAGGCATTGGGCCAGTGATATACAAGTGGGTGCATGGCATGAAAGAGTCATATGCTGGGTATGTGGTGAAGCGTAGAAACTATTTTTCATGCAAACCAAACATTATAATTACTGTGAACTAGATGGCTAGGCGACTTTTGGCAGCGGCGGTAAGGCGCGCGGCGGTGTTTCGCAGTGTCGGCAGTGGATCCCTGATTATGCTGGTGACGTACCTGCTTCTTTGCTCGTCAGTTGAACAGCGCTCGACGTCAATGCTAGAACTGTGTTGTAACAGGCCTTAAATCGTGTGGAATTACCTCGTGGCGGCGGTGTGTGATTTTCCCATCTTCTAAAATTGTTCTGCTTCGACCAGAGGTGTCGTTGCGGCATGGAGGCGATGCGTCCTTGCCCTGGGGTCGAAAACAAATCCGTTAAACTTGTTTACATGATAAATCAATCAAATGTGAAGGCCGTAAACTCTACAAAATACCTACGAATTACAATTACTTCTGACTTACATTGGAAAGAACATGTAGTTAATGTCGTGTGAAGGCGAATGGCAGACTGCGTTTTATTGGCAGAACCCTTATAATATGCAACAAAACTACTATAGAAACTGCATACATTACGCTTGTCCGTCCTTTTATGGAGTATTGCTGCCCAGTGTGGGATCCTTATCAGGTGGGTTTGACGGAGGACGTCGAAAGAGTCCAAAAAGGGCAGCTAGTTTCGTATTGTCACGATACAGGGGAAACAGCGTTACGGAAATGATACGGGATATGGGATGGGAATTATTACAACAACGGCGCTTATCCCTGCGGCGTGGGCTACTTACGAAACTCCAATCGCCAACATTCTCCTCCGATTGCGAAAATATATTGTTGACTCCAACTTACATAGGTAGAAATGATCATCAGAATAAAATACGAGAAATCAGAGCCCGAACGGAGAGATTCAGGTATTCATTCTTCCCTCGCGCCATTCGAGAATGGAATGGGAGATAAAATAGTATAACAGTGGTTCGATGAACCCTCTGCCAGGCACTTAAATGTGATTTGCAGAGTATCCCATGTAGATGTAGATGCACAAACAACGACCTTCGGGCCGCAGAACCATTCACGAAGGTGACTTTTAGACCACACTGCATCCTATTGTTCCGGTCAGTCATCCTGGGTGAGTACCTAATTGTTGATCTCCTTCCCGAACACTGTGACTGGCGACCAGATTCTTCCATCTTCTTACTTCTATCTTCAACTCGGTCAACAGCGGTGACTGATCATGACTAAAACTACAACATCTGCTACTAATGCCACTACCGCCAATCACACTATACTCTCTCTCACTAACTTTCCCTCACTCTGGCGGCTCTTCTTGGCAGTGGTATTTATATGATGGACCTGGCCGGGGGAGAACACCTTTGGGACCGTTGTCTTCTGCTGTCAAGTTGTATAGTTTGTAGAAACATCGACGCCATGTTGTTTCGAGAAGTAAGAGCTGGTCGCGTTTCACGTGAGTTGCTCGGTCGATGGCCTGATCTTTGAATAAACGGCATCCGCTTGTAGAAAGTCTCCTTATTGCCTTCCGCCACACGTGAATAGCCGGTGAGACAACGGCCTTGCTGCATCTGCAGCGTTAGCTGGTCGACGCACTGTAGGAATGCAGTTGCAGGTTTTTACTCGCCTGTAACTTTGAACTGAACTAAGCTACCTACTGCACATATTATTCACTTCTGTTTTATTACTGTACTTTTTCATGAATGTTTATTTACACGCTTTACTGCACTCAGAACCCCGTTTATAGAGATTGTTTAATAAAATTGCATACAGCACTGAAAGAAACCAATGATGAAACGAATTACATTCAACACAAAAGAAAAAAAAATCTTCTTAGCGTAAAATGAAATCATAGAGAAAAAGAACACAAATGCTGACAAAAAGCTAACTAACAAGTACTGAGGACATAAAGCCTACCACTAAAACAAGGACACCATTTACTAGTGACGCTAAACCCAAATAATATGAAACAGCTGTTAGATATCTAAGACTACGGTGAGTGTCATGGAGCTAGTTCCGGCGTAGGAGCGGTCGGTCACGATCCTAGCTGGGATTGCACTGTCCTCCAACTTTTTTTTTCATTGTTGTTTTCAAGCCCAGGCTGGCAGGCTGGCAGCAGCCTGTATGCTACTCTTCAGCCGAGCGTTCACAAAAAAATTTCCAGATTTATACATGCAAAACAAAACGGTGATAAGACACGAGAAGGAAAGATAAAATCTGAGATGAATGTGAGACTCAATAAAATAAAACGGTGACAAAACATGAGACGGAAGTTATAAAAATGGAGAGAAATGTGAGACTAGAAAACCACATAGATGAGCAAGGCACATGATGGTAGATTTTTAAAACGCTGCCATGTTGCCTAAAATACATAAATGTCTGCGGCGCCGACAATGATAAAGACAGTAATAAAACACTTGTATGCAAGACAATGTTTTGCCGTTGTCGGTGGTTGTACTGATAAAATAACAGACACTGACACTTACATTATGCACTTACGCTATACACACAGACGATGCAACACGGAACACTGTACAGACCCTGCAGTGGGAGAGGGGTTAGGAGGGAGGGCATGGGTGGAAGGTGGGGTGGAAGGGGGAAGGTGTGGGGAAGGAAAGCGTAAGAACTGAGAGAGAGAGGAAGGAGGGAACGGAGGGGAGTGAGAGTGGAGAGGAGGCACGTAAATATGGGGAGGAGTGAGTTCAGGGCTGATAGAATGGATAAATATCGCGACGGAATCGTCGTCCGGGAGAGGAAGGTGGCGTAAGTTACCTTGGGAGAGGATGTGGAAAGTGAGAAGGTGTAGGGAGGGAGGGACATGTATCGGCGTGGCAGAGCCCCGGGGTTCAGCAGGAGCGGTGAGACCACAAGGTGTCGGGATTCTTTTTTGCGGGTGGTGTACACGATAAGGATATGTTCAAGGAACTTTAGAAGGTGAGGAAAAGGAATGAGATAGTAGAGGATCCGCGTGGGGGAAGGGAGTTAGATGCGGTAAGCGAGGCGGAGAGCGTGGCTTTCTAGGATTTGGAGGTGGGAGAGACGGAAATCCAGGCGGGACGGAAACTGCAAAGGACTGGACGCATCAAAGAACGGTAGGTGTATACGATTGTGGAGGCGTTTAAGTCGCCATGTACGGCCGGAAAGGAGCCTTAGGAGGTTGAGAGGAAGAGGGCTTTCTGACAGGCTCTTTGAAGATGAGAGTTCCACGAAAGGGAACGATCCAGGGTGAGGCCAAGGTATTTGAGGGTGGAGGTTTGAGGAATGGGACGGTCACTGAGTTTGAGGGTCCTCCATATTCCGTTGGTGACACCGGCGGAGGGTTACACTAGCTCACATGATTCGGATTGGCTGGGCACTGTCACATGGGGCTTCTCGCGAAGTAGTGCCGTATTACAGTTCCGTCTAGCAGGAGGTCGTCGTCGTCGTCGTTTTCTGTTGGCTTGAGAGCGCCTTGGAGGAAACTGAGCAGCTCGCCTTGGTTGCCTGGTGTTTGAGCACTCTGCTCAGTAAGGGGTCGCCACAGCATTTTGCAAACATTCTGGATAAATGTAATAAAAATAAAAACAATAACAAATTATGGACGATCCGATTACGGCTCTACTATTGTGTTAATATCGATGCACTCAGCAAGGAATATTCTTACTGACCGTATTTTACAGAGCCGAAATTATTTGATATTTGAGTTTAGCATTGACAAACATGCTCTCTTTTTTTTTAATTTTTCTTTTTGAACTGTCATTTTAACATCTCTCCAAATTTTCAGTATGTTTTTTCGTTAAAATATCATCACCTGTCTCGCTTTAGTAGCTTTTTCTCTTTTTCAAGGTTATTTTCTTTGCCTCTGCTGGTTTACATAAAATCAAGTGACAGTGTCAGATCACCGCTATTTTTGAAAACATCTCTGGAACAGTGCGATTTATGGAAATATTATACATAACAAAGCAGGGTTGTTGAGAATTATCTCCTCTACAAACACGTTTATTCAGTTTTCGTCTCAGATGAACGGTTAAAGCGTTATTTGCAATTACATTTCCTGCTGTCAAAGGCCATCACATCAATTTTTAGTATTACTAACCTATTTTGTGTCGTAAAAGTTTGAAAAAGGGTGGTTCTGGATGCTGATGGCCAACTAATACGTGTGTAAAACTTGGTGCCGATCGGTTGAACGGCGCCACCTAAAACGTTGGAACACTTTACAGACAGAAATTGTCAAATCGCCTAAATTTTTGTAAATGTATATGAAACGATGTGAGCTTAAATAATAATAATAATAATAATAATAATAAACAAACTTAGAGGGAACTTTCTCCTCTATAGATTCATTTATTCAGTTTTCGTGACAGATGAACGGTTAAACTGTTATTTTCATTTACATTTAGAGCTGATAAAAGTCGATCGCAAAGGCTCACAATTAGTGTTACTACCGTAACATAAAACGGCCCAAAATGAAATATTGGAAAGATAGGCTGCTACAGTGATCATTTCCCTTTCAATCTATCTGAATACCACACCAACCAAATAACTTAACTTCTATTTCTGTAATAATAGTAAAAATATCTCTGCTATTTTCATTTATTTATTTAATTGTTTTCGACAGAAAGTGATATACGGTTTTTTTTATTACTGGGAAACGAATATGAATCATTTATATTATTTCAATTCAGTAAACAGTGCCTTTGGTCCGTATTCCTACCCGAACCATGAGAAATAGCAGTAGTATAGAAACGTCCTTGGACATCAAAACTGTGTTCCTGAACCTTCGTCTATCACAGACAAGCGCTTCACGGCCCGTTCTCAGAGCCTCACTTCCGCCAGTACCTAATTTCTACTTTTCAAACTTACAAACTTTATCCTTCGAACCTTGCAGGAATAGAACTCCTAGAAGAAAGCACCTGGAGAAGGCACGGCTTAGCCGCATCCTAAGGCATGTTTCCAGAATCATATTTTTACTTAGCATCAGAGTATGAGCAGTGAAACTGTGTGTCGGAACTGGAACTCGAACCTGGGACCATTCCCTTTCACCGTTCTTGCGCTCTACCCACTGAGATATCCCCACACCATAGTCCGACCTCACAGCTTCACTTTCGCCTGTACGAGTAATAGTATTTTTATTTAAGACGAGCTGACAACTCGGCAAGATCTTGGTATTCTTTTATTCCATACTCTCGCAGTCCTCATCCAAACTTCTCTCTCTGTCCATCTTCTCCTTCCACTCTCTCGGCCCGTCTCTTATGACTCCGCCATCGTCCCCTCTCTCTCTCTCTCTCTCTCTGTTCATCCTGCCTCTTCATCTCCTCCTCCCACTACCTACCTTCAGCTTTCATGGTAATCAGTGAAACACCATCAAGTTTTCCGAAAGGTATCCTTTGCATTGCATCATAACTGACTTGCGGTTTATAAAAACACTCTCCTTGAAAATATTCATACATGATCGACTCTACTAACTGATAAATCATTGTCAAAGTCTGTTGTCTAGTAAGCCTAGTTTCTTGAGGGCAAGAAGAAAATTGTCGGGATATGTACAAGTCTTAGTTTTATTATTATTATTATTTTTTATTTGAGGGCAAGTGTGAAAAGTTTCATCAAGTCCGAAATATGACTGTAGATTTTGTCGAAGTCAGTAAAGTTATGCACGTACGAAATTTCATGTAGACAATGACCTTTCTCCTGTTTTCAAGATCAATTGCGCAAAATTATTATTAGGATCTGCTGAAACTGGAGGTTTTCGATGAAGTATATACGTAAAATACCCTCCGCCATCCACGAAACGAAATTTTATTGAGACAGAGACGTTTTTCCTGTGAAGGTCAAGTGTGAAAAATTCCATCATCAGCAGAATAGAAATGTAGCTTTAGTCGAATTTCGCATGTAAAGTGTCCTCCGCCATGTACCAAACAAAATTCTACGTTTGTTACCTTCCACTTGTTTTGATAGTCAAATGTGCAAAGTTGCTTTTAAGATCGTAATGAAATTGTAGGTTTGGGTAGAAGTCTGTAGCCGTGTGGGAATTTCCATGCGGTTCTAGGAACCATGTCAGGATTTGCGAGACCGCTCCCGCCGGAGTTTCGACTCATCCCTTAGGCTTGGGAGTGTGCGCTGCCCTTGCGATACGTTTAAGTTGGTTTAAGTAGTTTTTAAGTCTATGGACCGATGATCAAACTAGTGTGGTGCAATAGGATTACAAACTTTTGAACATTTTTCAAAGTTTGTAAGGAAAGTACCTCCTTCATTTACCAGACAAAATTTTATGTAGACAATGACCTTCCTCTTGTTCTGAATGTCAATTGGGCGAACTTTCATGAAGACTGGAAAAATAACTATAGATTTGTGTGAATTGCAAACAAGCAGAAAGATAAGGTCAGAAATCGGTTCTTAAATTTCCGTGTTAACAAATTATTAGTCATCAAAGGAGTAACAGTGTGCCTCTTTCACTTCCAGAGGCTGCAGCTTCGTACCAGTTGTTGCCTTTCGAGGGCATAATAGGCGTCAGATGTGAGACAGTTTTAGATTTTTCAGCTGTTTCTTTGGATTTTGCCTATTCTTCTACGCTTATATCCGCCTACTTTTCTAAGCTACTATTATAATAAAGCCAACAAAAGAGGTATTCACGTAGTCCAAGTCATTCTGACTTTTAGCGAGACTAATGCGCAGCTATTCATTTTATTTTACATATAAATACGAGGGCTGGAACTGAAATAGTGGCAACTAAAACTGGTTCCTCTCTATGCTGTGGCTGGTACATCAACTGGTTATGTATATACCACAAAAGTCAGTCTCAGTTGCAAAAATATTTTCTTATCACTGACGTGTTTCGCCCATTTGAGGCATCATCAGATTATACAAATATGAGGTGAGCTATTTGTCATCATAGAAACCATCTAGGAAAAAAAACCTATCACCATGGTTGTTTAAAACTAATATTTTGGCTTGAAATGGGAGAATGTGGGCAAATGTAAAGTGCTATATACCAAGCTGCTAATATCGAATGCTCGACATTATAACGAAAATAGATTGACTTACGTTAGGTGACCCAAACATTTTGAGCACAGGACTGAGCTGCCAGATACAATGCGGCTGCTGACCTCGTTGTGGGCCAAACCAATTTATATAATCAGAAAAAAAATTTGCAATTGAGACTGATTTTTGTGATACAGTGGGAGCTATTTATTCACTACCAATACAAAAGCGTTATGTGTTTGCGTCTGTTAATGTCCTTCAAAGTAGTCACCTGCGCTATGTAGAGCCCGTTGTCAGTGATGTAGAATGCGTAGTACATCGTTAGCAGAGCCTGTTCTGTTGAACAGGCCTACTTACATTTCGCGTAAAGCTCACAAAGACAAGATAAGAGAAATTAGGGCTCGTACGGAGGCATATAGGCATTCTTTTTTTCCTCGTTCAATTTGGGAGTGGAATAGGAAAGGAAATGCCTAGTAGTGGTACAGGGTACCCTCCGCCACGCACCTTACGGTGAATTGCGGAGTATGTATGTAGATGTAGATGTAGATGGTGCGAAAGAAGCGGTCTACTGCCTGTCGAATAACTGGAACAGTTCTTAAGCGGAATAAAGTCACAAAAAGTCCGGGGAGTATGGTGGATGGTACAGTACTTCTCAGTCGCATCGACCGAATACAGCAACCATGACCCATTCTTGATTTCAACAAATTATGTTTTGTGTGCATCCGCAGCTGTAGACTTGAGTCATAATGGTGTAAACGGCTTCAGCTGTATGGTGTTCTTTATTAACTAACTAATTTCGTGGCATTGGAGCCACATCATCAGGGTCATAAGTTATTTCATATTTTTCACTCTCAGTAGACTAGACGACCCAACTTTCTCTGGTCCGGTGGCGGGCGTTGCGCTGGGGCCGACAGCAGAAAATTAAGAGCCCAAAAGTGTAGAAGGTCATGTATACGGTTACTTTTCATAAATGTCAGTAAACAAATTTCAGTTGTTATATTTTCAATAAAAGCAATAAAAGATATTCCCTAGGCTTCAGATAAATAATGATCCGTTCCAACTGAGCTGAGTCAACTGAGTCAACAACAAATTTGGATAAAATGTCTACAAAGCAAGAAACAAAAGATTTACCTATCTCCTGAGAAACAGGCGGCTCAGTGAACATTTTTTGCAGCTCTCATTGAACGAGCGAAAAGTAATTCAGGAAAAAGAAATATTTCGTTTCCTCTTTTAGGTAAGGCTAAGGAAAGCTGTAAAACTTCCAGGCCTTCATCTGGAATTTTTTACCTAACTTACTGCATTTTGCGACTTCTTAGGTTATACTATAAACCGTATACACATACATATTCGTATAAAGCAGACCGAAAATAAAAGTCACTTACAGTGAAGAAAAATCAAATTGAGCACAACAAATTTCTATGCGATCACCGACATTAAAACCCACGATATTACTAGTAATCCATTCTTACGCCAGAAATTGACCGCTACTTTCTATATAGCGAGTTTTACATTGAAATGTAGTCCGCAGCCCTTAATCAAATAAGCCGGAAGTTAAAAGATTAAAACTGAAGTTCGTAATTAGACGAAGTGATTCTGCGAATCTTTTCTCTGCTTTGAAGATTCGCCTTCTTACGAATAATCGCTTTAAAGCCTGCGGCCCCCCAGTTTCTAATTTGTCTTTGGTAGCATTTAAACAAAGTTAAGAGATTTCCTTTTGTACGTGTAAAATTCTTAGAATTTCTTAATGTATCAATAAAGATGAGACTTTAACACAGGCTTCTCGGAGGCAACGGAAATATGATGGATAGCTGGTTAATGTTATTATTACTTGCCCGCTGTTGAACGTAGATAAAAAATTTGACTCATTTCATTTACTGCATTTAAACGCACACTAATTAGCCACAAAGAGCCTCTGAGACTTATAGCGGAAGGTTGCCGATAATGGACCACTGTTTTATTTTGATATCCCAAGCCTACATTACTTATCTCACCGAAACAAAATATACTGTAAAAGCAGCTACATGTGGTACACTTTTATCCGCTGGTATTTTGAATAAACACAAAGCATAAATGGGTATTATTTAATATTTAAAAATGTGTAAACGGTGCAAATTAGGAAACCGGTTGCCTAATTTGGGCTTGCAGTGGCTTAAATTGAACCATTTTGTAAAACAATGACTAAAAAGGGAATAAGACCAGTAATATTATATATAAAGAACCTTAATTTCAACATCTGTGGCTGACGGAGGGAAGGCTGTGGATTTCGCCTCATAAATCAGTAAAACCACTTTTTACCCGGCATTTTCTTTTCTTTGTTGAAAGAATGAGATAGTTCATATTTTACTGTTACGTCGAATGCAAAGTTGACGAACATGTTTATTTTGAATCCCAAAGCCTAAAGCACGTCACATAAAAGTTGAGTATTTACATCATCTTCTATACTAATAAAAATGAATTGCCTCATGTATGAAAGCGCATCACTTGAGAATAGCATCACAGATTTGGCTGATCTTTTCTTTGTTCTGTACGTAATTCTCAGAACAAGGCTTGAAAGAAAGAAAATATTTGGAAAATATCAGAATTTGAGAAAAACTGAAAGAAAGTACGCTTCCAGCTCGGATCATTTTCTAGACTTTCCAACAGTCAGCTTAATCATTCGCTACTCGCCTAGTGACCAACTACGCTGTAACGGAGGGAACAGATTCGCAGAGGAGGTTACAATAAAGGGAGATGGTTTGAGGCACACGAGATTAAAAGAATGTTCAAATGATCGTAAATTTAAGGGACTGTGGTCATTAGTCCCTAAGCTTACAAACTACTTACACCAACCTAAAGTAACTTTCCCTAAGGACAACACAAACACCCATGCCCGAGGGAGGAGTCGAGCCCCCGACAGAGAACGGTCGCGCGCTCCTTAGATTGGCGCCTTAGTTATTCTGCGGCGGCTGAGGTTAAAACAACCAGATTTAACATGGAACGTTGTTTCTTTAGGAGCCTCTCCGTATTATTCTTACCTCCAAGGTGTTATCGGTAATAATCATATCTTTGCAGCGTTGCAAAGATAGAATTGTTTTATTTCATATGGAATTTCTATCATTAAATAACGATCTTGCTACAATTATGTTCTTTCAATTCAAGAACTCTCAAGAAGATACGCTATAAAAAGCAATGCTATTCTGCTCGTTGCTGGAAGAACATGCTGAGCTGTGCTGTGAAAGTGTCGGTTTTGTTTTCCTTTTCCCAGTCATTTTTAACAGAAAACAGGGAAGTTGTTCTTATGCCTAAATTTATAACCATATCTGTTCGTGGAATACAACCATTAGCCGACCGCGGTGGCCGGGGGGACTGCGGCGCGCCAGTCACGATCTGCACGGCCACTACGGTCGGGGGTTCGAATCCCCCCCTCCCCGGGCATGGATATTGGTGACGTCCTTAGTCTTAGGTAGTTCATACGCAGTTTCTAAGCTTAGGGACTGATGACCCCCTAGTTAAATCCTATAAGCTATACAACATATATATATTTGAACATTTTACAACCATTAGAAGTACGGCCATAATAGTTCTAACGTCACAGATAAAGCAGCTGTAGAAGTCTAATTACCCGCTTCCAATTGATTTACCAATTAATTTTAACTTCTATTCCCAATCAAGGTCCCGATTGCAATAACAATAAATAAAAAATGAAAACTCCATTAGCAGCGGTGGGCACTACGGCCATAAAAGACAATTATAAAAAGAATTTTCAGCATTGGTCATAAATTACTATTTATTTATTGCAAATAGATTTCGATTATGGAGTAGTTCAGTGCGACATGTACAACCGAATTGTGTCAATTCGATTGTGCCTGTTACACTTAAGATGACTACACTATAGTCGAAGTCGATTTGCAGTAAAATAATAATAATAATAATAATAATAATAATAATAGTAATAATAATAACAATAATAATAATAATAAGGTAATTTACGACGAATGCTTAAAATTCTTTTAACAACAAATAAGGTCAGAGAGAAGAGGAGGAGGAGATAGAGAATGGGGGAATGAAGTTGTGACACAACAACACAGTGACCAACGGTGCTTTCCAGTCATGTGTGCGTACAGGGTGATATATAAAACGATGCTTTAAGTATTTTTCCTCATTATTTGTATTTTTTGTATTTGTATTTGTATATTTTGTTTCTGTGATATATTTGCATTGTCCTGCTTATTTCCATATATGTCAAAAATATTGTAAATGGGTTAGCAAGGGCTTTGCTATTGTATAACGAAGGAGTAGTTGTTGGGAAGTAGCGGCGGACAGACGGTGCGCTCAGTGGTGTACGGCAAAAGTACGTGGATTGGCACTAGTGGAGGAGACGGCGAAGAGGGAATATTATTTATTCATACGGCCACAGCTCAGATAATTAATAAATGCATCAGGAGGAATGCTGTGGGCCCTAAATAATTGACATTCGTCGCCAAGAAGAGCCTGTGTTTGCCAATTGTTAAGTGCCAACAGTCTTCAATCAGCAGCACCACGTCGCACACCAAATTCAGTAAGATCTGTCCACTTTGTCTTAGCATGTACCGCTAACCAGCGTATTAGTGATGATTCGTCAATAGCGAACACTGTTATTTGTGAACCTGTGTTTAAAAATCATTACCCATAGTCATTGTCCAGACAGGTTCCTTCCTCATCCATTGTTTTTCCGAGAATATTGACAAAGTTATAGAAAACTAAAAATCAGGGTCATTAAAGACAATGTGACAGTCGTTAATAAAAATGTGTTCAGAAAAGTATTACTAAATGTAGCTGATGCCAGTGTTGCTGATCAATAGGTTTGCTAAGTTGAACGAAACTGCTAGACTAACTTTCAATTTCAAGAGATATTTTAATAACAGTGTAAAGGATTAATTGTTTTCCACTGCATATTATTTTGAAGTAAAGTTTGTTTTAACTTGCAAGTACTGACTAGTGAGAATAGTAATTGTTTACAAGTGTTTGAATGCTAATAATTCCTGGTTAAAGATAGAGTAAAAGTTAATCAGAAGGTTAAATGGTTCTTTTCTAAATATTCAGTGTTATCACGACAAGTCATTAATTAATTTTTGAGCTTGCCATTAGTACAGTTAATAGTTCAGTTACAACTTGATTATTGCTAAAACGCATGGCATATTTGCTGTAGAATAATTTGTGGTACTTAAATAAACAATTAATTATTTGAAGCTGTAAATAGTAAATATTAAGGTGAGAGTTTTGCATGATTTGCTGCATGTTGCATTTGCGCGGCTATGGCTTGCATTTCGCTGTCTTACATTGAACCCTGTGTAAGTGAACTATTTCTCAGTAATTAGTATATTGTCAGTGTCTTTTGTACCGGATTTGATGCACATACTGTGATTCACGGCCCACCAAAATTTTACGTAATTTGTTAATTAACTTTGCTATTATTGAGATCCCACCAAATTATTTGCTCGTACATCGAGCTGGTGACCGTAAATCAATAAGTTATTCACTTTTTCCAAATTAATCCCTGTGTTCCGTTTGTTTCGCATTTTTTTTCATTTAAACATTAATAATTTTATTCCAAATTTTACCTTCCACTTTCTTTATTCCTATTCGATCGTTGTTGTCTACCAAAGTGGTGCAGCTATGTTCCGGTTATAGCCTCCGACTTCATTACCGCTAGCTTTTCCACCAAATTAAGATAATTAGGCACACCGGTCATTCTTCTAATTATCATATGCTAACCGGTGGTGTAGGTCGGGTAGGGTTATAAAGTGAATATAAAAAGTGATGATATAGTCGCAGAGAGGAAGGAACGTATATGGTGTGGGGTAAAAGGGAGTAGTTTGAAGTTGATGGAAAAATATAGGGAGAGGACATGGGCAAGGAAGGGGGTAGAAGGCGATGGGGAAATAGAGGAGAGAGGAAGTGATAGACATAGGGAGAAGAAAAGAGATTTGGGTATATATCCGATAAACATTAGCTACTGCGAAGCGTTGCCATGATTGCAATAGACGTATATGTGGGCTAATCGCTTCTTTCCATTGCAGACCTTGTCTATAATCCTAGCTATTCACGGCAAACTTCCAGAAACTACCGTTCACACAATAGCATCCCAAAGGAGTATACAAAAGTCAGCCTACAGGCTTACAAATTAATTATATGATAAATTAACTGACTGACGACCGGTTTCGATGGCTATGCTATCATCATCTGGTCTTATAAATTCTACAATGTGTGTGTCTGTGTTTCTTTTTTAAATTATTTCAGGTTAAACAGAGAGTGCTACATTGCATAAAATACGAAAATAACATTACCAACTGCCCGAGTTTCTTACAAGCCTGCCCTGAGGAAGGCTCCTGCAACAATTTCGAAACGCTGGACACATTTTATCACTATGACGCGGCAAACAGAAGAATTTTAATATTGCTGACTGTAACAGTGGCGGCTGGTGCTTCAGATGACTGGTGGGGTTCTTTCAGTGCCGGATTTAGATAGTGCGCTCCCTCCCCCCTGCCCTGCCCTCTCGGCGCGTCGATGTTTAGCCCTCTCCCCTGCGCTCGGGGCCCGATCGACACTTAATTTCATTAGAAGATTTACAGAATGTCTACACAAGCGCAAAGGTTGTTTACCCCCACATCTTTTCAAACGGTTAGATATTTCTTACAACGAAATCGCTACATGGTTCCAACAACTTCGAAAGTATATGTGGCAAATAACAATACAAAATTCATTGTTATTCCCGTTAAAAAAAATTGCGTGCAGTCTGCCTCGAGCCCACTACTTTTGACAGCGCAGAGCGATGCCACAAACCACACGGCTATTCTCGCTACGTTGAGAGTAGTGACTTCATTATTATTCACGATCGTATCTTCTGAAAGCTTTTACAGTTGATACGTCTTTAATTTATTTTTTACCAAATATGACGTGGTTATCTTCAATCCGTTAAAAACAAATATGAAGAGCGGATTTTGTGCCTTCATCGAGGATTTGCGCATGCGCAAGGCGAAGTACGTAACCGCCAGAGCTTGATTAGCCAGTATCTGGCGTCTACAACAGCTCCAACGCCATTGTTAAAAGCGACATTCCCCGTCGGCGCTCCCTGCTGCGGGAGCGTCCAGCGGGTTTAGAAGAGAAATTGAATCTCAGCCGCGAATGCGCATTGCAACGCTGCGGCCCTTGCCCCCTGTATTAAAGCGGTCGCGGTTACGACTCGTATACGCTCTGGGGGAATGCTGCGCAGACGCATATGAAAAGGCTCCAGGGTCTCCAAAACAGGATTCTGCGTCTCGCACTCCATCTACCACGAGATTTTCCGACCGAAGATCTCCTTCGAGTAAGGAAAGTTCCACCGATTCAAGCCAGATTCCGGCAGGCTGCGAAGCTCTTCTATCAGAAAGCTGCTCGGTCGCCGAACGCCCTCATCCGCGCACTTGGCCACAGAGTGCAGAGCCGGCCGCGGTGGCCGAGGGGACTGAGGCGCTTCAGTCAAGGTCTGCACGGCCACAACGGTCGGGGGTTCTAATCCCCTCTCGGGCATGGATATTTGTGCCGTCCTTCGTATTAAGTAGTGCATAAGTAGTTTGTAAGTTTAGGGACTGCTGACCCCGTGGTTAAGTCCCTTAAGCTTAACAAACAATTGAAATTGAATTGAACAGAGTGCAGAGATTGAATGCCACCAGGTGGCACCCAGGCGTAGCTCACCAGCTTGGACTCCACCGACCATCTGAAACTCACATGTTTCCGTCGTTGCACGTGCGAGCGACCCGTAAAAGCACTGTCTCTGCAATGTAAAACGTTTCTCATGCGATAAAAGTACTTTGAATGTGCATAGAAAAAGTTCTGATAGAAGAAATAAACGAATAATGATAGTTTAAAAACACTTTTCATTTTATTTATTTATTTATTTTCCACACGAGCTTTTATCTGGGTATTCACAGAACCAGAGAACTCATAGGATGCAGCGCCACCTTGGGAATATTAGTACAAGGGGTGACACGGGCACAACTGAATTCTGAGGAACGCCGGACGCTGCGCAGGCAGTGGTGCAGGAGGCGCGTGCGTTGCAGCGTCCCGCCGCTAGCCTCTGGCCGGGCGCTGCTGCAGTGTGGGCCGAGGCGGCCGGCCAGTCCCGGGACGGCCTGAGAGCGCACATAACTCGCCGGGCTCATCCCGTAAGGCGGGGGCGGTGCGGGGGCGGTGGGGGCGGTGGGGACGGACTCATCGCAGCCTCCCCGGCCGCACCTGTGCGCGCCCCGGGCCGGCCCTCGGGCGGTCGTTTGCCAGCAGGGACCTGCCGGAGCGCTCTCCACACACAGTCTACTGCCCCACGCCTTGGGCTACCTGTTGGCTATTAGGCTTAGCGGGAGGGACAAGAGGCTCCTACATAATCTGCTACAACCTCCTCCGTATACGTTCGCTGAGTTTATAGGGAAAGTGGGAGGAAGTGGACAGCAAGAGGCGATACTGTAAATACCTGCTAACCATTGCGTACACACACATATTTCACTAAGAAAAAATTAACGTATCTTTTTCATGCATGGGCTTTTATTTTACAGTGCTTTTGTTGGGTGAGAATTAACAGCTATCAAATACTTTATAAAATGTATCTTAAAACCATAAGCTGTTTATTACTTCCTAAAAATTCGAATAGTTTTGTGATGACATGATTATTATAATGATACACCAACAACACTGCTATATACTTGCTGTTATTATTTATAAATCACATTGAGCTCATTTCGGCCTTTAGCCATCATCAGGTGCTCTGTGTATACATTTTTAATGGTCTGAATATACATATATGTATTCTAACTACAGATGGAAATGGTTTACAATTTCTTTGTTCTTACCTAATTCAATAATGCAATTCAGAAAGAAATAAAAATCCTACAATACATAGCTCAACAAAACGATTATGATCCAAAAATTATAACACAACTATACTACAAAGAAACACAACCAAACAGACTTAATTTACATAAAGAAATAACACTAAACACACACACAGCAACAGGAAGAAAAACAACATATATAACTACAACTTATCAAGAAAGCATCTCAAACAACATTAATAAATTATTCAAGAAAACCAACATCACCTTTGCATATCAAAATAGACAAAACCTTAAACACAAAATTCACAACGACAACTCAAAAATTCCCATATACAACCACCCTGGCATTTACAAAATTTTGTGTAACACCTGCCATAAATTCTACATAGGACAAACCGGCAGAAATTTCAACATTAGATTTAAAGAACACACCAGGGACAGTGAAAACAACCCATCTACATTCTTTCGACATCTTAAAACAGAAAAGGACGACGTGAAACTCATAAAAGAAGCAATAAAAGTCCTCCATATTACCCAAAAAGGAGCAGTCATGACCGTTCTAGAAGAAATTGAAATATTTTTACACGCACACAGTAACCCACAAAATTTTACTGAATGAGAAAACTGACCTTAAACACAAAACGTATATAGATAACGTTATTGATATCATAAAATAGAAGACGGTTTGCTGATGATGCTGTGGTGTATGAGGGGGTGTCGTCTGTAACTGACTGTAATAGCATACAGGATGACTTAGACAAAATTTCTAGTTGGTGCGAGGAATGGCAGCTAGCTCTCAATGTAGAAAAATGTAAGGTGATGCGCATGAGTAGAAAAAACAATCCCATAATGTTCGAATACAGCATTAGTAGTGAGCTTCTTGAAGCTGTCGCGTCGTTTAAATATCTAGGCGTAGTTGCAGAGCGATATGAAATGGAACGAGCATGTAAGGACAGTTGTGAGTAAGGCGGACAGCCGACTTCGGTTTATTGGGAGAATTTTGGGAAGATGTATTTCTCTGTAAAGGAGACCGCATATAAAACGCTCGTAAGACCACGTCTTGAGTATTGCTCAAGTGTTTGGGACCCGCAGCAGATCAGTTTAAAGGAAGACATAGAGGCGGTTCAGAGACGAGCAGCTAGATTTGTTACCGGTAGGTTCGACCAATACGCGAGTGTCACGGAAATGCTCCGGCAACTCAATTGGGGATCGCTGGAAGAAAGTCGACGTTCTTTTCGTGAAATTCTGTTGCGGAAATTTAGAGGGCCGGAATTTGAAGCTGAGTGTAGTACGATCTTGCTGCCGCCTACTTACATTTCGCGTAAAGATCACAAAGACAAGATAAGAGAAATTAGGGCTCATACGGAGGCATATAGGCATTCTTTTTTTCCTCGTTCTATTTGGGAGTGGAATAGGAAAGGAAATGCCTAGTAGTGGTACAGTGTACACTCCGCCACGCACCTTACGGTGAATTGCGGAGTATGTATGTAGATGTAGAAATTCAAGCAGAGATACTAAATAACGTATATCCATAGGGACAAAATAAACAGGGTACTACAGAGCTATAACACATTGAAGACGATACCACTAATGAAATATAACAAAATAATTACGAAATATTTACTAATAATAATACATAAAAACATCTACAAATTTTATCAAAAATTATAATAAAAGACCTAATTAAAGCCAAACCCAATAAAACAAACAAATTACAACAGGGTTCTCCACAAAACACTTCAATAGTAGCTATGTAAACATGGAATATCGCAAATACACTGTCTACCAAGCTGTCAAGGTCGAAATAACGTAAGAAGCTAACAGGCACCAATTGACGTCCAGGTGTAAAAAATAAAGACACCATAGACACAAACGAGGCACCAGTCGACATCTAGGTGCAAAATACAGATAGCAATGACACATGTAAGGTAGGAACTAAGAAACTGTAATCCACTTCATCTATAGTTACAATACATATATGTACATTCAGACCATTACAAAAGTATTTATGAGCACATGATGATGGCTAAAGGCCGAAATGAGCTCATTGTGATTTATAAATAATAACAGCAAGTATAAAGCAGCGTTGTTGGTGTATCATTATAATAATCATGTCATTACAAAACATATTTTACACTGCGGGCCCCAAAGAACGAAAATTATGAAATAGTTTCGGTCGTGTACTATCATCATGGATAAAACACTTTAACGCATAGTGTAGCTGATTAGTTACATACCTTATTTTTCGATTATCCCTCAAACTGATTAACATTTTACCACAAATTCATTTATAGCTGTTTCTATACATAGTGTTAAACATTCAGGTAGCTCGTCCTAGAAATTGTAAATTGAATACCTCCCTGGAAAAGGTTGTAACGATCAAATCAGTAAGTTTTCAGGAGAGAGGAAAATCATTTGTGGGAACTATTTCATGATTTACACTATTATAACTCGTTTCATATGCAAGTGTACAAATGTTTTCAGCGATTAAAAGCAATATTTTCTCTTGTAACGTAAGGTTTTACAAATAACATAATAATTGTAAGTCATACAATGGAAAAATGATGTATGATCAGTAATATATTTTGGAGTATTTCTAACATGTAAAATATGAGACATGTTGTACATGCACTTAGCATTCAAATTAAAGAAAGTAATATTAGAAAAATAAAGAAAATAATGTGAATGAAAATGTCAACTAAATACTATGACAATAAAATATTTCACAATATAGATCTGATTTGAAACTTCATTTTAAGCATTAATTTACCATGTTATTATGGTTTGCAAGGCTCATTATTTAACTTATTTTGAAGTGGCATTGTTATGCTGAAACCACATTCAAAAGATCACATTGTTAAACTCTAATGCTGTCTGTCGACTGCTAGCTGTAAGTGTACAAATACAAGTAGAACTGACGGTGCTGAGCATCTGAGATGTAGTTGCACATGTGTGGAAGATCCTTCTTCTTTACGTCAGTAATTGGCAATGAATCCCCATATAAAGGCACCAGTGATTCAGGAATAATACTTACAGAGGTAGAGACAGATTGTCCTCTTGGTTTCTTATGGCAAAAGTATATACACACCATGGCTCTAAAATACCATGTGATTTCTTCCTATGAACAGAAAATTGATCATCTTTTGTAATTTTAAGCCACATAGCCTAGGTTATTTTGAATTATTTTGGACGAGAGACGTTCTTTTGCAAAACATTAAAGTTTTGAAAGTCCTTCATTTTCATGTAATTCACATGAAAACGTTTTTGAGGCTTCGCGTTTACAATCAAATTACCCACTGAAAAGGTACATAAATGTGAAATTCTTTTTCTGTTTTTCAATAAATGTAAACTGTCTATCGCAAGGAAGAAAACTGTGTACACTACATAGAAATTATTGTTCTATTGAAGAAAAGTACCTCCAAATAACAGAATATCTCAAAAGTTAAACAATATGTGGTTACTATCTTGACCAGCACATCGATCATACCAAACAATCAGATGCCTTGTGTCACCGCTGGAAAATGGTCGGAATCTATTTATTATGTAAATAGACAGGAAGCAACCTCAGATGCTCCTCGCTTTGCAACTGCCTCATGCCAGAGATAGTGGCTTCATCAGAAGCAACGTCATTCACACAATAGTTATAAGTACTAACCTGACGTTGGTAGAATACATTTGACTGATGTTCCATCCTTATTCCATGGAGGGAAAAGTTCAGCTGGTTGTAAACCAGTTTGACGTTCAAATATATGACACAAGATGCCACCACACCATAGAGGCATGCAGATACATCCTATTTCCACTGAAATCGGACTTTTCGATAATTTGTGGGTTACATCCTTTCTCCAGGGCGATATTCAATTGCAGAGTGCTACTGAATCAGACAGTTAGCCGTAATGAGTTACTTCCAACATGTGCGTTTGTTCGCTTTAGTATTACTCCTCTGCCATCTAGAAGAGGTCAATCACATACTACTGTTGGATTAATTGTGGTAGTTTTTAAAGCTTTAAAAATGTCATAGATTCAAGGGTTAGATTAGGAAAATACATTACATAAAACTAATAAATGAAGTCTGCAAAAAGCTGCATAGATCGCTGTATTGATAAAACTCTTGAAGTGGTTGCAATATGACTTTATTTGACGAGTTTCGGCCTGCGGCATCATCAGAATCTGTCAATGGCAAATAATATTAACTATGCAGTGTAAGAAAAGAAATATTGCAAAAGCATTGTATACCACTTTTGTAAACATAAAATTGGTTAGAGGCAACGCCTCCTAGATACAAGGCCTGTGCTCTGCCTATCAAGAGTAGTCAATAGTAGTGGGATAGTTACTTTTTTAAAGTAGCTAAGTTACTGTTAGAGTTACTTCCCTGGAAGGTAGCATAGTTACAGTTATAGTTACTATACATCGAAAGTAGCTGTATCAGTTACAAGTATCTTTACAGTTACTTTTAATCATTATAATTGTACCTCGTTTGTAAATCCGTAATGAACGTTACACACGTATAAAGGAAACAAGCTTGAATGTCAATCAATAATTTAATACATTACCACATAATTAATAATAATACTTCATTAATAGATCTAATATATAAAACAGACTGTCCGTATGTTTGTACGTGTTGCATACAAATCTTTATTAAATTTTGTACACTGTGACGATACTGCTGGTCCTCTCATCTCAATGTTATTGTACGATACCGTCTGCCTGGCCCTCTCATCTCAATGTTATCGTACGATACCGTCTGCGTCGGACCTGGAATCGTGTGGTTCAATAGTAATACATGTTGCGTGTGAAGTTAGTTAAAAGCTAAATAGCCAGCTTAGGAATCAGTGTAGGACAGTGTCTCATTGATACTGTGATTAAAATAAGTGAAGAGATTTCATTAATTAAGAGATTTGTATAAGACGTTTCCAGACAATTCTATATACAATACTGTTGTCATTGTACATTATTTCAATAAATAGACAGACGAAGGGTAAAAACATTTGTAAAACATAAAGAAATGAAAATAAATAGCATTGTATATATGTCAGGCTCATAAACAAGTTGTGTTGATCAGCTAATTGTGTTAATGTAATAGTCGAGATTTTAATATTGTTATTCTTTGTATATATTGACTGACGTAAGATTTGGAGTATATTTTGAGAATGGACAAGATATTTGGTACTTCATTATATGTTAGGAACATGTATGATGTACTCGTTAACTAATTACTTGACATTTAACATTTTGGTTTGTTGTCAAACAAAAAGTAGCGTGATTAAAATTTAAAAAGATATGTGGCATGTAAAATTATTGTATCTATAGTTTTCATTTTATATTGTGATTGTTTTTGGGTACATGAAATATTTTACTGTCTTTGGTAATTGTAAATTACTATATTCAATTGTTATGAACAATGCATAATGTAAGGTCATTATTGCCGATGTTATATATTTGCCTTACCGCCTTGCGTGGGGGAGTTCGAGGTTTGGCGATCCTTATGTACTTTGGAATCTATGTCAGTCTGTGTTGTTGTGGTAATTTGTGTACGCAAGTATGAAGTTGTAATGTTTTGGTGGAGAAGCAGTTTGATTTCAAATTAAAGAAGAAGTAAAAAAAATTGTACCTACGAGTATTTATTTCTACCACGACGCTCCAGGAGAATAATGTTGCAGCGAGCAGAACCCCCATACATCATAATGTTAAAAAGCTGAGTATCTCGTTTGGAAGTGGTAGAATGGAATGTAATTACTTAAGAACCAACTAAAACATTTTAACACGTAACCTTCAATCCATGAGGACGGTCGCCGTAAGTGTAAGAATCACATACGATATATAGTTCACGAGATATGACGTCATAAACAATGAGGTGCGCGAAAAACAGCTGCATTTTGCGACAATGCTGCTCATTTTCTCCTAAACCATCGGACCGATTTCAACCAAATTTGGTACACACATTCCTTACCGTCACGTAACAATTTCTGCATGGTTAAGAATCACATACGACACATGGTTCAAAAGATATTACGTCATAACCAATAGAATTCGCAAAAAATGCCATATAATGTGGCGAGACTTTCGAAATACACTGTATGAGAATGACAGTACTTAGCAACTTGCAACAAACTTTAAACATAATTTCAAACCTTTATTAAACTTTTTCCCGCTGACAAACTTAGTAAAATTATGAAAGGAAAAAAGTTTCTCGCTTACTACTTTTCCGCTGTTTATGGAGTAAAACTACGGCTCTCGGTATGACGTTACAATTTACAGTTTGAACACTACAAATTGTAGCGACAGGAAATTTTACAGACAGTATACACATATATATTTGAATGTAGATTCTAAATTGTATCACATTCGGACACGTAGTTCATGAGATATGAGCACATAAACATTAACGTTACTGACATCTATATTTTGAAATCTGACAAAGCACCCCTACACTGTAGTGCATAACATTGTACTTTATACAAAATATTTCTGTATGACATGCAATGTATATGAAATGGTATTTTATGTAACCATGTAATTTATGTATATAACATATTTAATGGGAAAAAACCATGCCTCACAGACACAAACCATAGGTAGTAGATAATCTATTGTACATGTAACATCTCTGCATATGATTTCCCGCCTAATAGTCAATATTGTACTTCACTTAAGACAGCACTGAGCTTGATTCTGAAGTGCCTCTAACGTAAACTTTGAGAAGGATGGATTCTGTCATTTTATTATTGACATGTAAATTTTATTTGTGTGACACATCAAGAAGGATGTATACCAATGTGCTATACTAGAAATTGTTGTTACAGCAGTGATGTAAGAAATTACGACAGGTATGTAATTATGTAATTGCAGATAGATAAGATTTTTGCTATATATAATGCAGCTCATATTGTAAAATAACTCGATGTATTCGGTCTGAAGATGCCGTCTAGCACGCCGAAACCGGTCATATAATTAATAGAAGAAACCGATCTTGGCTGAAAACCTCTTATTAAACAATTCTAGATCGCCCCAACTATGTGTTCCTTATATTAATGTTCCGCTGTTCATGGACTAAAACTACAGCTTTCGGTATGACATTACAATTTATAATTTCTACACTACAACTTTTAGCGGCAGGAAATTTTACAGACAGGATACACACATATAGGTGAAAGTACTTTCTAAATTGTATCACTGTACGACACATAGTTCATGAGATATGAGCACATAAAACAGTAACTTTCATGGAAAACCTCCCCATCCCGCACCAAGTTTTAATCTATTACTTCTTTACTATTAACTGTAATCCCAAGAGATTTTTACAGACATATGGCCCTTATACAAATGAATATATACTTGAAAAATGTCAGTAATAAATGAATAAAAACCGGACAACGCCGGGTTTTCAGCTAGTTATTAAATAAATTCTCCGCAACATCTTCTACCTCAGAGGATCTCACTTCACTAAAATTAAAATTTGGTGTTCTGTAGTCTTGAGATTCATACAAAATAATATGACAAAAAAGTAATGATACTTCTGTTAAATGATAAAAGTAACTTAGTTACTGTTAAAGTTACTTTATGCAAATAATAACGCCATTACCGTCCGTTATCTTTGAAAAGTAACTGTTACTAGCCACGGCGTTACAAGTAACGCGTTACCTCCCGACTCAGGTAATAACACAAAACAAATATTGGTCTTGCGTAGCGTTGTACTGAATTTGGGAACAGGTGCACGTTGCACAGTGTGTTTCGTAATGTTATTTATGTGATTCACAGACAAATTTGCGGTGGTAAAAGGTATTTATGAACTGTTAGTAAAATATCTTACCGATATTGGAATCTAACGATTTATACTAGTCATGTTGTCTCATACCAGCAAATATTTTCACGGTGAATCACATAAATAACATTAAGAACATTTTCAAACACATTGTGCAACGCCCACGTGTTCAAAAACTCAGCACAACGTTACATAAGACAAACAGTTTGCTCGTGACATGACTACTCTTGTCAGGCAGCGCACAGGCCTTCTATCTATGTGGCGCTGTTAGAAGCCACCAGTATACATTAGTTACAAGTTGGTCAGTAATATTCGTTACATGTACTTAACGTAACATCACAGAGCAGAGTGAGAGTACAGTAATGGTACAATACATGATTACAGATATTACTCGCCAGTATATAAGTGTGTGACTCTTACAGCGCCATCTATCACAAATAATGTTCTAAATGAAACATTCATATTTATTTACGTACTAGACGAATATGTAATAAAAATGGGGGTACCCATTTGAAGAAATGCAGTTTATATCCGTTTGACTATGGAAGTGCCATCTAGCGGGCAAATCTTTGCGCCATCTGGTTTCCTCCTTCAAGCTAGAAAAGTTTTGTTTGCTGTAGTTAATTCGTTTGATGCTTATTTCGTAAGATATTTGGCCCAGTCACTATCAATGGACCAGCCTGTATATACACACCTCCGACCACCAACTCCTACTTCACAACCTTCTCCCTAACACACAATATGTATTTCGTTCTTCCTTCTCCACCGATGACCAACTGCTTCTCCATTCCCAACTCCTTTCCCCTCAATTCCCGCCGTCACCCTAGACCTCGAATGGGCCTATGACCAGGTCTGGCATTCTGGCCTGCTCTTCAAACTCAAAACCTACACTTTTCCCGTCAACCCTGTCTAGGTCATTGCCTCCTTCCTCTCTGACCGATTCCCGTCTGTTCTATCCCTCTGCTGACGTGCTTTAGGGTTCTGTCCTTTCTCTCCTCCTTTATCTGCTGTATACCGCAGATAAGACTAAAACTGCCCCTCCAGTACACCTCTTCCAACACACGGACAACACCACTTTCCTTGCCTTCACTCCCACCCTCGCCTGCTCCCATCGCCTTCTCCAAGAACACCTTGACCTTTTCACCATTTGGTGTAACCAGTGGCTATCTATAAATCCTGTCAAAACCCAGGCGATCATTGTAGTAATTTCTACCTCACCCTCCATCACCGTCCTGTCCGCCTCACTCCCACCCTTAAGTACCTGTGCCTCAGCATACATCGCACCCTCTCCTGAACCCCACCTCTGCACCATTCAAGAAAAAGCTCGCTCCTGCCTCCCAGGTTGGTCGAACCATCCTATATACCATCAAATATCTCATCCGCCCCATATTTGTCTCCCATCCTGCCCATCCTTCTAGAAGTCCCTAGAGATCCTCGATTGCCATTCCCTTCGCCTTGCCTTTTGCGTCCCTTCCTACCTCCCATCCCCCACGCGGCTCCTCTATGACGTTATTCCATTCCCCCGCCTTGTCCGCATCATTGAGCACCTGCATCTCTGTTTACCGCAAACTGGTTCCCCCTCACCCTATTGCCCATCCTCTCCTCACTAATCCTGGTCCGTTGTTGCACCATTACCACTGTATCCCCCCTGCTCTCCACTTGTCCACCCTCCTTACCCTTTCCCATGATGTTTTCCCCACCCTCCCCCTCCCTGACGTTGCCCTCCGCCCAGACATTTATCCCTTTCACCAGCTCTGATCTTTCCCCTTCTCTTCCCACCTTGATCCCCCTAGAGGGCCCCACATCCTCACTTCCTTCCTCCCTCCCTGCCCGTTACACATACTGGTGTCTCCCCACTCCTTACAGCATTCTGGGACATCCTAACCCCCCAATCCTTCTCCCTCCTCCCCCTCCCCCCTTCCCACCCTCCTTTACTCCCTTCCTCCCTCCACACATTTTTCGCCCTCCTCCTTGCTCCTTCCCCTTCGACATTCATTATAACCGAGTGTGTGACTTGTCAGTGTTCTGACGTTGTGACTATCATCAGGGAATTTTTAAACTGCGAACGGCCATCCCGCAGCGACGCCTGTATTTTTTAAATGTCTGCATATCTGTGTGCTACAGTGTTGTGTTTCACCATGTTTCGTCGCTTTAGTGTGTATACAGAACTTCACTTTTTTCGC
The DNA here is from genome assembly GCA_026315105.1 of Locusta migratoria. Lineage (NCBI taxonomy): Eukaryota > Metazoa > Arthropoda > Insecta > Orthoptera > Acrididae > Locusta > Locusta migratoria. The sequence goes on from CM048744.1 coordinate 308,505,476, forward strand.
CCCATTTACGTCATGTTTTCTTCAATTGTTTTCGATGTTTTTTATTCTCCTATTTTGTCCTGCATGTTCTAATCATGTCTTGTATACTGTCGGCTACAGAGCGCCTCAGACGCTGCCAGCCCGCCACACCAGGAGAATGAAATGATAATATAGAAAAATAAATGGAGGGGATGTCTAGCCAGAGGCATCGGTGTCGGTAACTTGGACTCTCCGCAGCGTCGTTGAATGGAGTTTCTGGGCATCTTGTTCCTCAAGACACCTTCTGCATCCTCTATGAGTTTGTTGATGTAATTCTGAAACACACTGATGTAATAAACTTCCTGGCAGATTAAAATTGTGTGCCGGAACCGGAAGCAAAACTGGGACCTTTGCCTTTCGCGGGCAAGCGCACTACCTACTGTGCTATCCCGACACGACTCACGATGCCGCCTCACAACTTTACTTCCGCCAGTACCTCGCCTCCTACTTTCCAAACTTCGCAGAAGCTCTCCTGCGAACCAAGCAAGTCTAGTACTTCTGGAAGAAAGGGTATGGTGGAGACAAGGCTTAGCCACAGCCTAAGGAATGTTTTCAGAATGAAACTTTCACTCGTGTCGGGATAGCACAGTCTGTAGTGCGCTTGCCCGCGAAAGGCAAAGGTCCCAGGTTCGAGTCCCGGTTCCGCCACACAATTTTAATCTGCCAGGAAGTTTCATATCAGCGCACACTCCGCTGCAGTGTGAAAGTTTCATTCTGGAAACACTGATGTATGAAACAGACACATCTCAGTCTTCGACGTTTACTTACTACCGGAAACATGCGCAAGACGAAATTTTATCATATATAGTGCAGCGATGGGTCGCCTAAATATATTACGGAAAGATTTTGGGTCCCAGTGCAAAGAACATTGGGAAACACTGGTGTAGAGGAATTGTACCAACGGCCTATTCTGCAGCAGGACAGAATGTCAGTCCAGTAGAAGAAAAGTGTATGGTGGCACGACGAGAGAGGCACGCGTGAGCGCAGGTGGCGGCCACGGCTGCGGACATTAAACGTTGAAGCCGGTGGCGGCGTTGTCGGCGTGGCCGGAGCGACCGTCAGGCGAGAGGCGTGAGGCGTGAGGCGTGAGGGCCCCCACGCGCTGTGTCCACCGCGGCGCTGTCGCGTGTCGCGCGCCGGCACCAGCTGACGTCACCGTGACAGCCGCCGCTGTCAGCCGCCACCGGCGCCGCCCACGTGATCGCTGCCTGTCGCTCCCGTCAACGCCCCCGCTGGCCCCACCGATAAAACATGCCCGATTCGTTCGACATCGCACGCATCTGAAACGTTGCTAGCTATTACCTTCCGCATTTTGTCTCTTAAATTAGTGCTACAATCATAACGTCCTCCGTCTCTATACATAACTTAACCCGCCGAACACTCGCACGTGATCATTTTGCCCACAGTGATTTTAAAACAATTGGCATTTTACCAATTTCAAACAGTCAAATATGTGTGTTTTCTTATAAATCAACTAGAAATACTTATTTAGTCATACTAAGTACATTACAAATTGTAATGACTGTCAGAAAAATGCTATACACAAGATCGATCGATTAACTTTCAAAGGAGCGAGTTCTCGCAGATTAAATTGTGAATAAAAACAATGGCTGGTATCAAAACTTTCGGATTGTGTTTGCTTTAGCTTCTACCCTCCTGCCCCCCCCCCCCCCCCACCGCCACCACCGCCATATAACTTATTTTCTATAGTCGACATAATCGACTTGCGAGAGTCAGTAAATACACTAATACTTGAAATTATTTATTGTCTGATTATTAGTCTGCAGTTGCTACTATCACGTATGTTTGGAAACATTTTTTGTTTCTCTTTTTGGGATAACAGCAATCTTATTTAAATTTATATATAAAAAACGTTTCGAGTGTACTGGAAAGCTCCCAGGTACCTGACCAGCTCGACATCAATGCAGTTACGATCCTGAAGGTGGCCCAAAAAAAGAACCGAAACTAGTTAATTAAAATAAAATCACTCTATACTATCTTTATATATAAAGTTGCAACTTTTTTCTTTTTTGGATTTACATTTTTCGATCGATCAGGATCATCTTTAGGATCGTCGATGATCCTCATGGATCGATGCAAGCAAAAAAAAAAAAAAAAAAAAAAAAAAAAAAAAAAAAAAAAAAATTGTTGTAATGTGACAATAAATCCAAATAGAAATATTGCTTCGGTTGTCGATATTTCTATTCTACTCTAGCAACATCTCACTTTTATTTTATGACATCATCTCGCCACGATGAGCCTTTTAATTAATATGTAAGTCTAATTTTTGTTTCTTCACTAGCTGAAGACCCGGAGTCCCCCTCGTACTTTTTAATTCCATTCTCATTTCTCTCTTTTTTCACCTTGTGCCCCTCTCTCTGCCCATTCCTCTATCACCTCCTCGTCTCTCTATCGAGCTCTCCCACCATCTCCGCAGTCCATTGCCTCCACAATCCATGAAAAATTATATAGCTCTGTTTACTTCCATGGTGACCAGCGAAGTGGTGAATAATTTTATTGCAAGGTACCCTCCACCATGCACCGGATGAAATGTTAGGTACGCGATGATGTCGACTATTGGTGTGAAGGTTAACTGTGTCATAAAATTGGAATTGGAATTAACCATTTTTTTCGCTTTTCGTAGGTAAACTACACTTTGTCATGCTCAAAATAAGTAAATAAAACTAATTACGTAGAGAGTAAATTTCCTCTTCTTTTCTAGAGCAAGTGTGCGAAGTTTCATCGCAATCATATGAACGGTGTGTCATAAAATACGATCTAAAATGATGCGGCAATTTTGAGGCATGATAACAAAATTATAATTTATCAATAATTTACTTCCTACCTTATATATTTATTAGAAACTAATCTGGAATATGAAATATATAAATTTAAAGGAATATGTTGTTTCGTGCTTATTTCAGATCTTCAAAACTTTCCGCCGATGTTTTCTCTTCATTAGTGAACACTAATTTCAATCATACTATGTAAACTTTCACAGCCAGCGTTGTGTCAGGCAAAATATCCAGAAAAGCTCATAAGATGTCTCCCGCAGATGGAGACGAAATTTGAGGTAAAACTTTTATTTATCGGCCACAACCTTTCAGCTCTGAAGACTAATTTTAATGTATTAAGTGGTTTACTACAATAGTGGTTCTAAAAACTACAGCTGAGCTACAGCAAAGCGTGTCTGGACGCGACTGACCCACCCAGCAACAGAACCTGTACCTATATAGGTTGCGTGAGCTTCCACTTGAAAGACTACCGTCTGTCGTCTTCCATACATTTTTTTGTATATTTCTGTAAAGTTATGATTTATTTAATGTCGCTTGATTATCATTTTTTTAAAACTTGAACCCCACTCTTTTCAAGCCTTGAGGAATAGCATTTTCATTTCATGTGTTAAAATATTAGTTAATATTGTTAGGTTTTTCTTATTTTGTTAAGTTAATAATTTATTATAATATTAACGAATGTGGCATAAATATTTCTCCGCTACGCCACTGTCCCTGTGAGAATGCGTACTTGCCTTACTTTTAAGTGGATGCGCGAGATTCTATTGCTGTCTGAATGTGGGGAGTGATAGCTAGCTTTGCATCTTTCTCTCTGGCTCAGAGTCGATAGCTGCTGAGGCTACCAGTTTCTACACCCTTTGATTACAGTCCAGTTGGCGAGCCTTCGCTCTCTTCCACGCGAGTTTCGCACTCGGTCCCCACTACGGCTGTTTCTTGGGTTTTCTGGCTTCCGGTGGCTTCCCGCATCTCGTGACCGCTCGGTCTGGTCATTCTTGGCTGGTCGTCTGGTGACGTAAGGTTGGTTCTGCTCTTGTTTCTGGAGATGGTAGCGTTTCATTGAGTAGCATGTTTAACTTAGATTCGTGAACTTAGAATCATGTTTTTGGAATATTTTCTCCGATCGTGTGCGGAAATGTGTTCTCGTTCTTCAAGTCAGTGATTTCCAATAGATAAACGCGGTGTGTGGGATTCTAGTTGCAGTTTGATGACGGCCTGATATGTTAAAAGATTTTGTGATCATGTGGCGGTGTATGAACTCTGTGTAAATACTTTCTAGCTTTGTGGGGCCCGATTTCTAATAGGTGAAATGTTCATTTCTGTTCAGTGCATGTAAAAATCTTCTCATCCTTTCCTCCCATGAGTGATATGTGTTCCACGTGGTTGGTTCATAGAACAGAGCCTTCAGCTTCCACTCTTGTTTGTTCCATGCCCATCAGGGAAGTAACTATGCGGGTATCTTTCTGATTTCCACTAATATTTCGCGATCTTCTCTCTCCGTCTATTTTAATCCTGCTGTTTCTTCTCCGACTTTTAGTACGTACTCTATCTTTGTCAGTAATTCTCTCTGAGCCTTGTACAACCTCCTTCAATACCTTCCTTATGTAATTCTAAACATTTCTAAGGGTTGCATGCTGTAGTTAATTTTCTTCAGTTTTCGGAAACTGAATTTATTCAATTCTATCGATTTGCGGAACCACGTGGGTCCCAGTTCCGACTTCCGGGGTTTGCAGCTAGTCTCCTGAATTCACTCCACTTCTCATATAAAACTAGTACCGAGATCGATTTCTAACAGACTGCAACTTACGAATCCACCGTGATTTTGTATAATGAATCCGATATTCAACCACTTCACCTTCAGTGGAGTACGTTCATGTAACGTAGCTGTGTGTCACTGATAGCGTTTTGCTCGCGGTCCAATTCAGGTGTGATTTAACTTGCTATACACACACACACCATCTCAAAACAAGCAAGACAGACCAGAGCCAGCTTCATAGTGTTTTTGTATGTTGTGTTTTGTGCTACCTCCGACTTGCTGAATTTCGCCTACGATAGGGGCACCTGCTTCCGCCTCGTCTCAGCACGCTGTTTTTGGTGAGTTTCGCTGTGGCATTTTCTTGTTTTTTCTTTTAACAAAAAACGACAAGAACCGCACGGTAGACTTCTTTTTAATCTGAAACTTCCTGGCAGATTAAAATTGTGTGCCGGAACCGGGACTCGAACCTGGGACCTTTGCCTTTCGCGGGCAAGCGCTCTACCGACTGAGCTACCCCGACACGACTCACGATGCCGCCTCACAACTTTACTTCCGCCAGTACCTCGCCTCCTACTTTCCAAACTTCACAGAAGCTCTCTCTTTTTAATCTTTTTGACGAAAAGGACCAAGGTGCTTGCGGTACCACCTAACCATTAACCCCGTTATCCATCATAAATCACTTATATGGAAAACTTTTAAAAAGCGCCTGAAGATGCAACTGTAGGTTGCGAAACCGGTTGTGCGGGTCTTCACGACTCCAATAAAAATAACAGCTCAAGTGGACCAAGCACTTTCATTCAAACTCTTACAATTTTAACATCTAATTTTTAACTGCGTGAAAGTTGCTTAAATATTTCTAAGATAACTTTAATTGTGGTGGCTTGCTTTTTAATGTCTGTGTATAATAACGTGTGAGCTGCTAAGTATATTGACCACTGTAGTATTAACTTTCTGTTATTGAAGTAATTTGAAACGAGTCTGTTCTCAGTTTTGCCAGGGAACAAGGCTGTATAGCAGGGAGTTCAAATGTTAAAATGTTTGTAATTCTATCAGTCCGTAGCTTACAAACTACTTAAACCTAGGTAAACTAACCTAAGGACAGCACACACACCCATGCCCCAGGGAGGACTCGAACCTCCACGGCGAGCAACCGCGCGCTCCGCAGCGTAGCGGGGAGTAACCGATAGTTCACATGGACCTTATTTGCTACTTTTAGTGATGAAACAAGGCTCTTGTTCCGTACAGTGGTCGACTTTTTACGGTGGGTTGGTAAACCTGAGAGAGATGCGTGGATTAAATAATGTGTAGAAGCGAACGAAGTCCTTCGCCTTTACTGTTGAATTTATACACTAAAGCAGCAATTATACTGCTGGAGCCGAGTGATGGGTTTCCAGCTTTATGTCACGATGAGGCGTGGATTCTCGAGGAGCGCCAGAGGACGCTAATAAAACAGAATTAAAGTTTACACGTTTATTCCGTAGCATACAATAATTCTGGTGAAAGCGCTAGCTCGACAGGAGCTAGAGCAGTAGGTGGCGTTGCCTTCAGGCGCGTTCGTTCGCCGTCACGCTGCGACCTCGGTGTTCCGACTGATGTGAGCCGTCTGATGGTAGTGCCCGCACCGCAAGTGGTCTGTACCTTCTCCAGTCTATGCATCTGCCCGTGGATCCATGCGTGGACCCCTATGAATTCGGATGCTGTGCTGATACTCGACTCTGGTTACTGGCTGGCCGGATTAGCACCAGATTGCTAACTCGACGACAGGAACTTTGGCCTTAGGTAACCAACCACTGAAGACTGCGGTGGCCTCAGTCAGCCACCATAGGGTTGTGAAGTCGTCAGCACAGCGGATCACCATCTTCTCCAGATGATGCTTAGTGCGAAGTATGCCTTTGACCAGACTACATCTCCTATATGCCTCTAGCTGCTACCAGTATCTACTGCTTTATGTGACAAATACTGAGCACAATGATTAAGCCAGTGTATCGACGACTACCTCCTGAGCATCTTCGATCCCGAAGACCAAGTGACTGCTACTTCTAAAAGCGGGAGTATAAGTACTTACATTTTTCTGAAGCTATAACGTACGAAATGTGTTCCGTTTGAAAATGCAGTGTTTACTCGATGTGCCTTTACTGATGACACATCCGCGGTCTTATTCACTCTTGTGACAGAGTTACGTGTAGTTATGAAATGTTTACTAGCTGCCTCTCTGTCTGACAGCTGTCTCACTCACACAGCATTTCGCTAACGGTAGGGTTTCCAACTTGCCGACGCAACGTCTGCCGTCGTCACGCAAGACAACTGAGCATTTCTACTACAGTGCTGCTGACCTGATTCTGTCCAGCTACGGTGAGCAATCCAAGATCATGAACACGTTTCCCTGTCACAATTTTTGTGGTGTAACAATACCAATGATTAAAAGTTTCAAGACAGATATTCAAATTCAGGTGAAAGGATATTACAGATAACGGTATCTCATAACATTGCTATCCGCAGTGAAGATTTAAGTCTAATACGTTCTGAATATGGATAGAGGAGATATCCCGCTTCATCTCGTTTCGTTTAACTAAATTCCGATTGGCAGAAAGGTTGTAGTTGGTCTTCGTTGTAGCGTCTGTAATGGAGGATAACTCACGACAGTTGTTGAGTTTCTTTTATCGCAAAACCGACGGATTCCAAATATTCATATGCGATTTGAGAATACCTACGTCAATGTTCCATTCACGCAAGGCACAGTCAAGTTTATATATTACATTGTATTTGAAATCTGTCAGCGAAACAGGAATTAGATTTGTGGACACTGACAAAAGAATCGTAATTTATAGTCTGATTTCAACAAGAAAGACAGAAAGAAAAATACTGAACATAAACCAGTTTCACACCAATAGCTAAAATTACACTGCATCCGCACACAGCAGTCACAATCCCTATTCACGATTACAATACTCATAAAAACTGACGAGTAGTAAGACGCGGCGCATACTCTACAGATGGTAACTAAGCGGAGACGGTTAGAACTGGTACTGATTCAACGAAAAAAAAAATAAAAAAATAAAAAAAAAAAAAATAAATAAAGACGGCTGTCGGGATTCAGCCGGCGGAAGAATACACTAACCAGATGCTTAACGCGAATACACACGAGAGCACAAGATGTATTTCATAAAATGAAGCAATAACGCACAGAACAGTCAAAAGATGTCGCTACTAGAAAGAAGCCTGTCACAGTCACCAGTATCGTTGAGCTGGACTGTGCTCTCGTCAACGACCGCTCAATCACTCGCTATATAGGGTAAAATGTCACGGAAATGACTCACGAGTTGGGTTGGAAAACATTAAAAGAAAGGCATTGTTCGTTGCGACGAGATTTATTTGCGAAATTTCTTTCACCCACCTCCTCCTTAGAATGCGAACATATGTTGTTATTACCCACCTACATAGGAAGAAATGATTATCAAGAAAAAAAGAGAGAGAAATCAGATCGTAAACGGGTGGATTTATGTGTTCCTTTTTTCCGCGAGTTATTAGAGAAAGGAACTGTAGAGAAACATCTTAAAAGCGGTTCGATGCACCCTCTGTTATGCATTTCAATGTGAATTGTATACTATTCATGTAGAATTAAAGAATAAAACCACAATTTCCCCATCCTGTGTGAAATTCATAATCTAATCACGCAACAGACTACTAACAGATGTTCGCGCTGTCGTGTTCCGCACAGAAGATGACTTTCTGGTCACCGTCAAACTACTACGACTCCAGGGCACCTGTGAAACGCTATAGTATTTGCTTCGTAGATCCGTATCCATATTTTGCAGACGTTCACATTCTGTGGAATATGACACAGAGAAGATGGCCACCAAAGACGCTGCTGTGGAGAACCGTGGCAAGTGTCAAACAAAAGTTGCCCAGTGGCTTCGTTTGATTCGTTATGCCTTTCAGCGTCTGTGGGGACAGTTTATAGAAACCGAAACTGTATCGTGAAGCACAGGGCAAAATGTTCAAATGTTTGTAGAACTTATGGGACTTAACTACGGGTCATCAGTCCCTAAGCTTACAAACTACTTATGAACTAGCTAAGACAAAAGACGGCACAAATATCCATGCCCGAGGGGGGATTCAAACCCCCGACCCTAGTGGCCGTGCAGACCGTGACTGGAGCGCCTCAGTCCCCTCGGCCACCGCGGCCGACAAGCACAGGGCAGTGGCGACCTTGTGTGATATCAGAAAGACTGGACCTTTATATGCTTGCAAGTAACCTCTCTAGCGCCATAGTAGTATGAGGTAACTGGCATCTGATTCGCAACATACACTGGAAGGGTTGTACTGAGCAAATAGTGAACACATGGCTTCTGTCGAGTGGCCTTTATTCTCAGGTGTTCACTCAAGAAAATGACGCGAGTGACGTCGTCAGGCCGGCCGCGGTGGCCGAGGTGACTGAGGCGCTCCAGTCACGGTCAGCACGGCCACTACGGTCGGGGGTCGAATCCCCCCCTTGGGCATGGATATTTGTGCCGTCCTAGTTCGTAAGTAGTTCATAAGTAGTTTGTAAGCTTAGGGACTGATGACCCCGTAGTTAAGTCCCATAAGCTTAACAAACATTTGAACATTTTATTTTTATTTTATATATATATATATATATATATATATATATATATATATATATATATATATATAATTTTTTTTTATTTTTTTTTTATTTTTTTTTTTTTGACGTCGTCAGTAAGGCACGTGGGCGGTTTAACAACTCGGTGCATAGACGAGTGTCGCCGAGAATGATTAGCAATGGATCCGCATTTTGAGGGACGAAAATATTGTGGAAAGAGACCAATATCAAGGTGCATTCGTAATAGTGTAAGCAGGGATTATGTGAACCACTCCAACACGTATCCATGAAATTGTACCAATGACCAGAAAAGTTTGACCGCTGTCAAATATTTTGACAATACCTTCGAATCTGAAACTTCTCTGGAAGATTAAAATTGTGTGCCAGGACCATGAATCGAACCTGTGACCTTTGCCTTTCGCGGACAAGCGCTCTACCTACTGAGCTATCTACCACGTTTCTTGGTTCGTCCTCATAACTTTACTTCTGCCAGTACCTCGCCTTATACTTGCATAATAGCGCACACTCCGCTGCAGAGTGAAAGTTTCATTCTGGGAACAACCTTTCGGCTGTGTCTATGCCATGTCTCTACCATGTTTTTTTTCCAGGAGTTCTAGTCTTGCAAGGTCCGCAGGAGACCTTCTGTGAAGTTTGGGAAGTAGGAGGCGAGATACTTGCAGAAGTAAAGTTGTGAGAAAAGACCGTGAAGCGTGTCGGGATAGCTCAGTCGGTAGAGCGCTTGCCCGCGAAAGGCAAAGGTCACAGGTTTGAGTCCCGCTTCCGGCAGGAAGTATCATATCAGCGCACGCTTCGCTGCAGAGTGAAAATTTCATCTTTGAATCTTACCTGCGACTGTTGCGAGTTGCTGTGGGCACAGACTTCGTATTTATTGACGATAGTGTTTGACATCGTGCTGCACGGTTGATGGATCTTTTCGTATAAACGAAAAATAGTACGTGCAAGATGTTGCTTGTGCGCTCTCCCGATTTTAATCCCATACTGCATGTCTAGGATACACTATGGAGACGAGTTTTTATTCACGTTAGCATCCACCAACAACTCTCCAATTTGCAGGCAGTTTGCGACTACGCGTCGGTTACTGGACTGTATTGGTGCCAGGGGACTCACACCTTATACTAAGCACTTCAGAAAGTTGTCGGGATGTGTGAGTAAATACGTTGCCTTCGAAAAAACGAACTATTGTTCGTCGACTGTTATGCAATTTGCAGTTCTTTCCGTTGCGCGTTATTTACATTGCTTCTGCTTTACGACCATCTGTTTACACTGTTTTATAGTAAAATAAACACAACCATTGTAACATTTTCGTTTCTTAACTTTGGAGACCAGAGCATATAACGTATTGGGTTACCGTTACAAATAACGTGTTACGAGTCTTGTAGCCGCGGCATATATGATAGACTCCCATCCTCCACAGAGGACACTATTTCGTAAACAGTAGAGCCCTATCAGCAAATGGACTATATTGATTACACTGAAGCATCGTGTTGGTGATCATCAATAGCTAGTACAGGCAGTGGATGGTTAGAGCTAAATTAAAAAAAAAATGTTCAAATGTTTGTTAAGCTTATGGGACTCAACTACGGGGTCATCAGTCCCTAAACTTACAAACTACTTATGAACTACTTACGAACTAGGACGGCACAAATATCCATGCCCGAGGGGGGATTCGAACCCCCGACCGTAGTGGCCGTGCTGACCGTGACTGGAGCGCCTCAGTCACCTCGGCCACCGCGGCCGGCAGCTAAATTAATTATGGACGTGTAAACAACGTTGTACACTTGAATTATGCATTAGTCATATTTTCACGTCATTTGCATACTTTCCGACGTCCTTATTTTAGTTGCAAAATCACAGCACATTGTATGCCGATCCTACTCTGTTCTACAACAATTATAAGCGTGGTACATGACATATTCTACCACACTAAACTAAATGTGTGGTGTACTGTCAAATACCCACCATAGAGTTTTTATTTGTTTGTGGTCTGCATATATTAAATATTATTACTATGATAAGCCTTACTTAAGGAAATAATTTGGGTTTACTCCGAAAACTGTCTTGAGCAGTTAAACCGGCAACCCACGCGCAATGGAAATATTCTAGACCTTATAGCCACAAACAGGCCTGACCTTATTAACGATGTCTGTGTAGAGACAGGAATTAGTGATAATGATATCGTCATAGCGTCGATGGTGACCAAAGTTCATAAACCAGTCAAGAAGGCTAGGAGCGTGTTTTTGTTGGGAAGAGCCGACAAGCAAATGTTACGTCGCACTTTGAAAATGAATGGGCATCGTTTAATTCTGGGACTATGGATGTAGAGGAATTGTGGACTAAATTTATGTGCGTTGTTAATAAAGGGTTAGAGAAATATGTGCCAGTAAAGACGATTAAGAATGGAAAATATCCACCGTGGTATAATAATAATGTTAGAAAGCTGCTGAGAAAGCAAAGGCTGTTGCACTCTCGATTCAAAAAAGAACACGCAAATGATGAAAGGCAAAAGTTAGTAGAGATTTGTGCGTCTATAAAAAGATCGATGCGTGAAGCATACAATAATTATCACAGCCATACCTTAGCAAAAGATCTTTCCGAGAACCCGAAAAAATTCTGGTCCTATGTAAAATCGATAAGCGGGTCAAAGCCCACTGTCCAGTCACTAGTTGATCATTCCGGGGCAGTAATAGAAGAAAGCAAACGGAAAGCTTAAGTTCTAAATTTAACCTTTAAGAAATCTTTCACGCAGGAGGACCGCACAAATATACCATCATTTGATCAACGTACTAATTCCGAAATTGGGGACATAGCAATAGGTATTTCCGGTGTAGAGAAGCAGCTGAGAGAGCTAAATACGTAAACGTCTGCTGGTCCGGATGGAATACCAGTTCGGTTTTACAAAGACTATTCTGCGGCATTGGCCCCCTACTTAGCTTGCATTTATAGCGAATCTTTAATTCAGCGCAAAGTTCCTAGTGATTGGAAAAAAGCGCAGGTGACTCCCGTGTATAAGAAAGGAAAGAGAACTGACCCATACAATTACGGGCCAATATCGTTGACATCGGTTTCATGTAGAATTTTGGAGCATATTCTCAGTTCGAATATAGTAAATTTCTTGAAACGGAAAAGCTTCTTTCCATGAATCAGCACGGGTTTAGGAAACATCGTTCATGTGAAACTCAGCTTGCCCTTTTCTCACATGACATCTTGCAAGCCATGGACGAAGGGCAACAGGCGGATTGTATTTTTCTCGACTTCAAAAAGGCGTTCGACACGGTGCCCCACTGCAGACTGCTAATGAAGATACGAGCTTATGGAATAGGTTCACAGATTTGTGACTGTCTGGAAGACTTCCTAAGTAATAGAACGCAGTACGTTGTTCTCGACGGCGAGTGTTCATCAGAGACGAGTGTATCGTCAGGCGTGCCCCAGGGGAGTGTGATAGGACCGCTATTATTTTCTATCTATATAAATGATCTGATGGACAGAGTAAGTTGTAATTTGCGGCTGTTTGCTGATGATGCTGTGGTGTATGGGAGGGTGTCGTCTGTAACTGACTGTAATAGCATACAGGTTGACTTAGACAAAATTTCTAGTTGGTGCGAAGAATGGCAGCTAGCTCTCAATGTAGAAAAATGTAAGGTGATGCGCATGAGTAGAAAAAACAACCCTATAATGTTCGAATACAGCATCAGTAGTGAGCTTCTTGATGCGGTCGCGTCGTTCAAATATCTAGGCGTAACATTACAGAGCGATATGAAATGGAACGAGCATGTAAGGACAGTTGTGAGTAAGGCAGACAGCCGACTTCGGTTTATTGGGAGAATTTTGGGAAGATGTACTTCACCTGTAAAGGAGACCGCGTATAAAACGCTTGTACGACCACGTCTTGAGTATTGCTCAAGTATTTGGGACCCGCAGCAGATCGGTTTGAAGGAAGACATAGAGGCGGTTCAGAGGCGAGCAGCTGGATTTGTTACCGGTAGGTTCGACCAATGCGCGAGTGTCACGGAAATCCTCCGGCAACTCAATTGGGGATCGCTGGAAGAAAGACGACGTTTTTTTCGTGAATTTCTGTTAAGTAAATTTAGAGGGCCGGAATTTGAAGCTGAGTGTAGTACGATCTTGCTGCCGCCTACTTACATTTCGCGTAAAGATCACAAAGACAAGATAAGAGAAATTAGGGCTCGTACGGAGGCATATAGGCATTCTTTTTTTCCTCGTTCAATTTGGGAGTGGAATAGGAAAGGAAATGCCTAGTAGTGGTACAGTGTACCCTCCGCCACGCACCTTACGGTGAATTGCGGAGTATGTATGTAGATGTAGATGTAGACATTGCTTAACTGCAATTCAATATTGCACTGATGTTGTGTTTGCAATCTGAGATAATTGTGTTTACGTGAATTGCATTCCTTTGCCACGAGTTTCGGATGTCGAATGATCATAAAACTAATGATGATTATTCTTGCTATGGTCTTTTGAGGAAGAGACTTTACTATTTTTCTAGATGCGATTGGACGTGTAAGCATTTTTCTTTACGCTTTGTCTTATTCGTTTTAATAAGTGAAATTTATACATGATTAAGACACTTTGACACAGTTAAAATTCAGACAATTGCTATTTTAACATATAATTTTAACGGTGTGAAAGTGTCTTAATTATGTATAAATATTTAAGCTGTGGTTGCCCTTCATACAAAATCTTTGCGAAGTGAAATTTAACCATTATTTCTTTCACTTATTTAATTGAAATACGCTTCCTGTCACGTAATAGTCTAAACTATAACTCTTTTACAGCATGATCTAATTCTGGGAATGTTTTGTTCGATAATTTGTGTAACATTCGCCACCAGACGCTTTGTTTATCCACGTTTACCCTCCGCTATGAAGTTTGACTGACGTTATATTAATCTTTACTGTTCTATACAACCCAACAGTCGCATCGAACAACTATTATCACGGTACACATTGTCTTACATTGATTGATCACCCACGTCTGCAACATCACCGTCGATACAGCTCACGGTAATCAATTCAGTATCTTAGTAACCATTAGCTCTACTCTTCCGTATCCAGAACAATAATTAACAAAAGATAGTGTTATCATCTTTTTTTTCTTTTATATTTGTGCATCACAATTGCCAGTGCTAGACTGTTACTGATCAAAAATGAGCATGAACGCACTCTCAGTAATGGGTGTGTAGTGTCGCAGATATGTAACAGGCTTCGCCTTCTTTTCATGTGGAAAGTGCTTGCGTAGAATATTAGTAGACCATTAAAGTTTCTTTCATCCAAGGAGCGTGAAATTAATACGGCATTTATGCACTGAATGTCGGTGAAGTATCAATATTGGCAAACCTAAAGCTTCAAAGTTAAAAAATTTTCCCTGTTTGTTCTGTTCAGATATGAAGCTCATTAAAAAACAGTTTTGTATTGTATCATTGATTTCACAACTGGATTAGCTCACTGTTCTGTTTAAATATTACTCCTGGATACAGTAATTAAAAACAAAAAAAAAAAATGCTTTTTCCGCCGTACACATATGAAGTTACTTTCGTATGAACGCAGCGATATACTTTACGCACTTTACTAATTACTTCAGAGACATTGTTATCAAGTCTGTCCCATAAATGAAAATTCCTAGTTGTAGCACAATAGATCTGGATATTTTTCGCTAATACATGATTTCCATATATAAAAAATTTATTGTGCTTCATGCTGTATCAACATTTGATTTAAATCCTAAACATTCATTATTTGTCATATTTCCCACACTTGGATGAATGTAACTGTCGATATATTCGTACATAGTATTATTCCAATACATTCTAATAACAAAATGATTTGCAAATCTAAACGGCTTGATGTAAGGTGCTTTGATAATATCACAAAACCATTTTTATTTTATTTTGATTAAATTATGAAAAACTAAAATCTGCCTTGTAAATTAATTTAAATTTACAAAAACGGCGTAGTCGTACTACCACGATTCCCGTAGAAAGGCTGCACATTACGAACACTGCCACGCATGTAGCACCTGAATGGCCGAGGCATAGTTAAAGAACTGACACCTAAGACCTGCACAGTACAGTGCGCTTCGATCCACAGAGTGGTTCGTCTCCTCACGAAAACTTCGCGTCGTCCAGTGTGGATAGTTTCGTTTGAGGTGTGACCTGTTCTTGAAGCAGAGATCTGCAGTGCCTCAATACTTGGAAATCTTAGACATGACTACAGCCGTATGTTTTATTTTAAAGGAAATTATCTCATCTGCCAGGGAAATTCACTCTGATGCCTTGACTCTCTAACGCCTAAAGATGGGTATTCATTTGTTTTTAATAAATGTGGTACGTTATTAAAGTTATAGTCTATGTTCTGCTAAAGCGTAGATACGCCGCTGTACTAGTAACACCCTCATAACACATTCAAGTTCCTTATTGAGTGTATTCTGTCAATTTACTGGGACATTCTTATTATTACAACGTCACAATTCGTGCTATGTATCGTGCCGTAAATTTATTGCGTATGTCTTTGTGTGTATAGTGTTACATATTTGTCTTTTATTATTATTGTCACCTCTAGGAACCAACATGTGCTACCAACAAGATTTTGCTAATACCTCTGAATTCACTTGATCATTGTTTCATGATGTTTAAAAATTGGGCATTGTAAACTCAATTTCTAGCTTCGTGCATTCAGGACGAAACGTGATCATTGTTAGATCTATCGTATCCTCTAGCAAAACCCAATCATTCGCCCAATGGTAACAAAAAACATGGATTGCACCACCAAGATTCTAGGGGTTAATGACCCTTTATATAGAAATGGAACAGAAATATACAAAATTGATATTTCAGTACTTTCTTTTGCCCATGAAACAGAAACTGACGAGCGGTTGTACGATAATAACCTACAAATTGTGAATTTGAGGTCACGTACCCCTAACCTCGGTAACACGCCCTCTTGCATTGACGCATGTCAGTATTGGTTATGGTATACTGTCGACTAGATCATCCAGGGATTTTTCATCTAGTCATCACCAAAGGCGATTCGGCGTGGATCTCTTAAGATTGGTTGGTCCAGCAGCAGACACTTACAATGTATCCCATGCATTTTCTATATGGTTATTGTCTGTAAAATTTGCTAGCTATTCCAACCTTTCTACGACTTTATGATGAAGCAATACATTCAAAAGATATGCACGATGAACGAGAGAACTATCGACCATTAACACGACTGCCTTAGCGAAATGCTACCGATATGGTTGCACTAGGGAGGTTTTCATCACTGTCCCCTCTAGCCGTTCAGTTGCCTTCTACGATCACCAGTGGCGTACGTTGGCCGCTACATAATGCCACCAAAAACACGAGGGAGCCACCACCTGACTGCACTCGCTGAACGGTGTACCTAAGACATTCGAGCTGACCAGACTGCATCCAGAAAATATCGCAGACGATTATCCGGTTGCAGTCAGAAGCGAGTCTCATCTATGATGCCAATTCTGACGATTACTTTCAACATGCTGCACGGCCCATATGTACCGCGCTGCATTGAATCTACATCTATATACATACTCCGCAATCCATCCACACTTAGTACCAATGCCAGTTACTTGCTTTCCTACTACACTCACATTTAGAACGAGAGAAAAACCAATACTTTTGTGAATCAGTACGAGGCTTGAGCTCTCTGATCTAAACCATGTAGACCGCCTCAAATTGCTGCCCTCTAAATTTCTTCAGCAGTGTTTCTGAAAAAGAACGCCGCTTTCCCTCCAGCGACACCCAGTTGAGTTCCCGAAGTTTTTCAGTAACACTCGCGCATTGATCGTATCTACCAGCTACAAACCTAGCCACCAGCCCCTGAAATGCCTCTATGTGCACCTTTAAATCGATCTGGTGGGGATCCAAACACTTGAGCACAATTCAAGACAGCATCGTACAAGCGTTTCATAAGCGGTCCGGTCTCCTTTACAGAAGAATCACACCTTCCCAAAATTCTCCCAATAAACCGAAGTCGACCATTGGCCTTCCACACGACTGTCCCTATATCCTTGTTCCATATCTATCGCAGTGCAGTGTTACGCCTAGGTATTTAAATGATGTGACTCTGTCAAACAGCACACTACCGATGCTGTATTCGAACATTACGGGATATTTTCTCCTACTCATCTGCATCACCTTGTGACACCATAATTAAATTTTTTATTTATTTATTTTATTATGCTTCTATTTATTATTGGAAAAAACTGTACAAGATATTAATGTATGCAATGAGTAACCTATCTTTGAAACTTATGTTCATTGAAAATGCCTTTTATATTCAAGAAGGTTAAAAAATGAGTATTGTTAAATATATAAGTAATATTGTTAATGCAATATGTTTGTGTTAATATTTGTATATGTTAAAAAACTTGTACAGGTTCTGACTGAGGGCTTTTGTAAATTGTACTGGAGTAGGAAAGACGGGGGGCATCCCCGCCGTAACGGATACTGACTGTGTGGGAGCGAAAAGGTGGGAAAACGCGGGAAGTTGTTGGCTGGCGCAGTTGGCTAGTGTGTGGCAAGGGATTACGGTCTGAGACGTGATAGGGTGCAGTTGCAGTGGTGGTAGGCACAGTGGAATGTACTGAGGTGCCTTTGTTTCTTAGTGGCTATGTTCTGGAGGCCTTTACCTACAAGAAGATCGTAATATGGCCTCGGATGAAATATTGTTGCTGTTGTAAGCACTCGCATAAATTGGTGGTTTAATATTCCGACGCTAAGAAGATTGGTTTTGGCCACACACTTCAACAGCCAGTAAAGCGACATATTGCACCACATGGAGCCACACTGCAGCGCCAAACTTCCACAGTCAAGTAGGAAAATTTTTTATTATGTATAACAGTCCGAACCTCATTTTTGTTCAGAAGTTTGAATAATTACTTCTTTTAACGAGAATTGACTGTGATCCCATTATTGTTCTATGTCGTTTATCCAAGTAGGGTCCTATCCTTTGGTACAGTGATTATTCCGAGAGACCCACTGAAATAACTATAAACGATTCTAATAACATTTGCTTTGTTTAAATCTATAGTGGAGTTTGCATTGAAATTGAACAGTAGAGTAAATCGTCTCTCCACTGAGCAAATGCAGTTTCAGTTAGTTCAATAATACTGTTTTCTGAAGTGATAAATTTAAATCTGATTATTTTAAATATATGTTGAGCAGTGATATAAACTTTGATGTTACGTAAATTCAGTGCACAGTAATTTGTGCGTAAACGAGAGTAGCTTATCAGATTCAGGGCCCACACTCTTGAAAACTGTGTTGCTTTGCCAAATTGTTAAATTGAAGACAATTAATTACTTAGAGGACAGTAATTTATTACGCAACAATCTTACATTCAGTAGTTAATGAAAATTTAATCTTGCTAGTGTTATAAATAATTATTGAACAGTGTTTTTCTAAGAGATTGCTATTTTGAAGTGCTTAAACTATGGTAACACAGAATAACATTTTTTCTTATTGTGAAGTAGGCCTGTACTGAATTTTTAGGAAATATTTTACTTATTCAGTCATTATCGAGTCATTGAGATACTAGGTAATTGTTGTCCCTAAAGGACTGGCGATCATAAATTGAATTTTTTTAGTAGTAACCTTGTATGATAATATTGATCTTTCTGACTCCTGGTAACTTTATCACTGTTTTGGTTCGCAATGTTCACCACACTGAATGTTATCACCGATCCCCTTGTTCATTAGGATAACACACGGTTAAAGAAAAATCCTCTCGGAGGTGCACCTTGTTGTAGGCGTACGCTTGTAGCAACTAATGAGTTTTGTTATCGAGTCATGTAGCAACTCTGCCACGTTATATTGGATATCAACACCTGATCTATAGGTAGCTGCAAAGCTTATCAACCCACATATGGCGACTTGCGTGACAGGACTCGTCTTGTAAATGACGACCTGAGTGAAAGAAATCGCCAGGCTTGTGGTAATTGTGTGAAACATCAGTTTGCATTTAGTAATTTTGGTTTATTGGAGTTTATATATGCGCGAATAAACGGTTTTTTTAGTGAGACAGTGTCTCTTAACAGTACTGGAGTAATATTGAGCAAAGTGTTGTCTTTAGTTCGTGTAAAGATGGAGAATAACGAACGGAAAGGTAGCAACACGGACGAGAATGCAGGAAACGGCGCAGCTAGTAATAGTTGCGAGGATCGACACTAGCGTACAGCAGCGGCAGCAACGGCATTCGCAGGCTGACCGAAGTATGTTTTCAGAAGGTGGATCGGAACTTTTAACGCCTTCGCGTATAAAACAGGAAATTATAGATGATAAATCGGAATATAATTATCATCCCAGTAAGATAGGTGGACATTCAGTGAATATAGACGATTGGTTCAAAACTTTGTTGGAAAACATAAGTAGTCAAAACGAATGTATTTGCGAACAGAATAAAAAGATTTTGCGAACAAATTCAAAGCGAAAGTGAACAGATTCAGGCGCAAAGTAAATGTTTCGAAGCGCAGAGCGAGCGTTTTTAAAAGCAAAACAAAAAGATTTGTGAACGAATTGACGCCCAGAGGGAAAATATAAATCAAATAAAAATACTAACGACCGAAATGAACCAAAAGGTAGAAAACGACAGAAGTAACGACATTACACAAACGAGTTGACAGTTTACAAACAAGTGTGACTACTGTAAACAGTAGGATAGAAAAGGTACAAGATCAGGTCATAAATATTAGTAACAGGTTCGACACAGAAGTCGAAAGAATACAACAGCAGATAGAACCATTGGTACAAAACCAAGTAGAAGTAAAAATTGCAGAGCAAATCGAACAGGTTGTTTATGAAAACAATTTTCAAATTGAACAGTTGCGGAAAACTATTAATGATTCTGAACAAATATTAGTAGCCCAGGTGAATGACTGTAAACAAAAGTGTGAATATAACACTTCACACATCCATCAAAAATCCAAGGAAAAGTAACCGAGTTAGAAAGACAGATACATAGCAGACCTTCTTATGTTGTTGACAGGGTAAACATTAACAGATTACTCGAAGGAGAGGAAAAATTTGACCCATCCAAGAAGTATGATGGATGGCATCCTCTCGATTTTTTGAAGAATTGTGAACGAATATTTCCTGAACATTTGACTGATCAGGAAAAGATAAATCTTACAAATCAGTGCGTTGGCAGGAGAGGCCAAATGCTGGTGATTGAATTTAGATATTAATAATATGTCTTTTCCCGAGTTTAAAAACAAATTTAAAAATGAGTATTGGTCAGAAGCTAAACAACAGCTTTTGTGGCGTGAATTTGAACGTGCAAAAATATTTTATGGTAGACACACGGGTACCATGAAAGAATTTTTCTAAATATGGTACAGAAAACTGGTTCATTTGAGAGACAATAAATCTGAATCAGACTTTATTTGGAAATGCTGGTTAAAACTGCCGGAAGATTCGCAAAGGTTTGTGGGCTGTGCCCACAGGAACTTTGCTTCGTTTTTAGAAAGAGTCGAAGACGAAGATCAGTGGCGTGAGGCGAGAGGTCCACGTCCACATTGCAATGGGTCGCGAAACCAGCAAAACGGTGAACAGTGACAAGAAAACGGATATCGTGTTAATGTGGTTCAGAGAGGCAAGGGCTCAAATAGAGGCAGATTATCTGGACGTGGTAGAGGTAGAGGACAAGGGTGGCATTCAGATGATAATGAAAATCTGCAGGCAAACTAATTACCGCAAAGGTTGAAGGCCGAACGTGCGCGGGTAGTTTAAACAGGCCCAATTTTAGGAAACGCTTGCGTGAACGATTCAGTGCGGGTCGGCGGCACACCAAGGCTGCCGCTGAAGCGACAGATGGTACCGAGGTCAGCTCGCTGCCTAACGTTTGCAACAGCTGAGCCGAGGTTAGTCACACATCGCGTCGAAACAAAACAAATGCAGTGCGCCCTGAACGAAAGGAAGCAGATATAAATACTGAAACATCTGATCACGTTACGGTCTCGGACGTTGATACCCTGCCGGCGTCAGCAACTTTTGCTGGACACACAGTATTCGGCAGTAATGAAAAGAAGTCATCAAGCTCACATATAAATGGGTGGAGTCATGAGGGGAAGGCGGAAACGAAAAAAGCGGCTGGAAGGATATTTCCCCGCAATATGGAATAGCTCCCGCAGTTATAGGAAATGAGTCTATTTTGATGAAGAGAATATTTCTCTAATTAGTGAAGTGGAAATCAGTACAGTGAAGGAGACACTGTTAGCTGAAAAAAAATAATGGTAGGGAAGGAGGGGCACAGGATAGACAAAGATTAGAGGAAGATAAGATATGAGCATTCCAGAAAGTTATATTCCGATTGACGATAGCGCCACAGATTATTCAGATAGTGAGAAGGGTGATGACTATCTTTTTGAAAGTATAGGCGAAATCAATGACGCTACCATATTTAAAGGTGGTTTAGATGTTCAGAGGGCAGAAAATGATGACAACGATGGTGCGTTAACAGAAATAATAATTAGTAATGAGTCAGAGACAAATAATAAAACTGCAATTGAAAACAGTTTAGAATCGTTCATGGCTAATCCTAACATTGGAACGATTGTCACCTGTCAGAAAGTTCAGATGAGAAATATGATGCCTTAAGGGTTGCCCGAAGTTTAAAAACATCCAAAAAAGTTGTGGGCCACAATAATAAAGATATACCGTTGGTGAAAGATTTTAGTAACAATGCATTTAGTAGGCAAGATTATGCTGCAGAAGATAGCTCTGACGATGAGAGTAGGAATGATAATAATGATGTCAGGATAGTAAACACATACTTTTGCAAATATTGGGTGGAACCTGGATATAGCAGCATGCCCATACATGAACTAGAAATCTTGCCGAACGAATATTATGATGAAATTACGCGTTCCGCTGACGACGAGATAGCTGATTATAATAATGAGGTGATAATGGACGAACGGGGGGTGGAATTAGAGGTCAAAGGAAGTCTGAATGACAATTAAATGTGTCGCGAAGTAGCTCTAGGCGAAGTAAAGAAAAAAATTGTTGAAAACGTTGTGGGAAGAAGTGAAGCGGTAAAAGTACATGGAGATGTAATTAGTTTGAAGGAACGGACACAAGTCGAAAATAAGTTCGACTTGCCAAAACCGAAAAAACCACCGGATGGAATAATTCATTGGCGGCATCTAGCTGAATATTCAGTTAGAAGGGGTGAACGTAAGGAAAAGAGCAATGATTTATTGGAGAAAAATGATGAACCAAGTATAACAATGAAAATGGTAGAGACGGTTATCCCGATTGATATTTACGGAATTAAATTAACTGCATTGTTGGACACAGGGGCACAAAATAGTGCGGCGTCGGTAACTTTTTACGAAACAATTTGTAATGAGCCAAGACATATAGTAATGTCAGTGACTGGCGAGAAGATAGTAGGCGTCACTGGTAAATGTAGCAAACCCATTACAGATCAAGTACTTATAGAGTTAATGATAAAAGGATTGAATTTTGAACAGGAATGTTTAATTGTTCCAAGTCTTAGTGCAGATTTGATTTTTGGTGTCGATTGGTGACCTCGTCTTAATAAAGACACATGCAATTTCAAAGGAATTAACCCATGAAATTTCCAAATTCAAATTTATATATAAAAGTCCTTTTGAGGTGAAAGACATACCTCACAATAATGTGTACTTTCTTGTTTATCCGAAGTCCGAGAAACATTTGAGTATACAAAATGTAGGAAACTTAAAATTGTACATCCCAAGAAAGGACTAAAAATATGTGTAATATATTTACATGTATGATTTTTTTTAAATAATTTTGAATAGAAAAATTTGTGTAGGTAGTAAAAGTATGAAATGTATGTTTGTAACTTGGTATGACAAAATACTCATACAGTATATAAGTTTCAGGTGATGACTAACACCTATACAAAATTATTGAGACATAATTGAAGAATGTCAAAATAAAGTAACGAATAAAATGGCAAAACATGGACTGTCCATATATATAAAGAGGGATTGGGCAGATGCGGTGAGAAACATCAGTACCAAGTGATGTAAAATTGATGGACTGTCCTGGGACAAGGGGCAGTGAAAAATTTGAGTGAATATGTATTATTTACAGGTGTTTAAGAATAGGACTGCCAAATGTTCAAATGTTTGTATAGCTTATGGGACTTAACTATGGGGTCATCAGTCCCTAAACGTACAAACTACTGATGAACTAGCTTATACTAAAGACGGCACAAATATCCATGCCCGAGGGGGGATTCGAACCCCCGACCGTAGCGGTGGTGGAGACCGTGACTGGCGCGCCTCAGTCAGCTCGGCCACCGCGGCCGGCAGGACTGCCAAACATAGCAGCCAATGTATTTTAAAAATGCACATGTTTAAAAAAAATGTTGTTTTAAAAGTTCATAATTTTGGAAATGTTGTAATACATGTTGTTTAAAAGAAAATAATGAACTGAAAACCCTGTGGTTTCTTATAGTTGTAAGATGAAAAATGGCGGATTTATTATGTATAACGTTGTGTTCGCAGAAATAGATTTTTACAGTGTTGGTAATTTTTATGGTTCTAGTGTTGTGTATAAATTTCATGCTACAGACAAGGTGTCACTTAAATATTTTGCAATTTAAAGTAATTGCGCCCCAGTAAAGTTAGGTGTCAGTGTGATGTTTTATTTAATCTTGTCCCAAAAGGGAAATCTTAATTAAAACAGGGGGTATATGGGACACCATAATTAAATTGTTGATTTATTTATTTTATTATGCTTCTATTTATTATTGGAAAAAACTGTACAAGATATTAATGTATGCAATGAGTAACCTATCTTTGAAACTTATGTTCATTGAAAATGCCTTTTATATTCAAGAAGGTTAGAAATGAGTATTGTTAAATATATAAGTAATATTGTTAATGGAATATGTTTGCGTTAATATTTGTGTATGCTAAAAAAACTTGTAGAGGTTCTGACTGAGGGCTTTTGTAAATTGTACTGGAGTAGGAAAGACGGGGGGCATCCCCGCCGTAACGGATACTGACTGTGCGGGAGCGAAAAGGTGGGAAAACGCGGGAAGTTGTTGACTGGCGCTGTTGGCTAGTGTGTGGCAAGGGATTACGGTCTGAGACGTGACAGCGTGCAGTTGCAGAGGTGGTAGGCACAGTGGAATGTACTGAGGTGCCTTTGTTTCTTAGTGGCTATGTTCTGGAGGCCTTTACCTACAAGAAGATCGTAATATGGCCTCGGATGAAATATTGTTGCTGTTGTAAGTACTGGCATAAATTGGTGGTTTAATATTCCGACGCTAAGAAGATTGGTTTTTGGCCACATACTTCAAGAAACAGTAAAGCAACATATTGCACCACATGGAGCCACACTGCAGCGCCAAACTTCCACAGTCAAGTAGGAAAGTTTTTTATTGTGTATAACAGTCCGAACCTCATTTTTGTTCAGAATTTTGAATGATTACTTCTTTTAACGAGAATTGACTGTGATCCCATTATTGTCCTATGTCGTTTATCGAAGTAGGGTCCTATCCTCAGGTACAGTGATTATTCTGAGAGACCCACTGAAATAACTATAAACGATTCTAATAACATTTGCTTTGTTTAAATCTATAGTGGAGTTTGCATTGAAATTGAACAGTAGAGTAAATCGTCTCTCCACTGAGCAAATGCAGTTTCAGTTAGTTCAATAATACAGTTTTCTGAAGTGATAAATTTAAATCTGATTATTTTAAATATATGTTGAGCAGTGATACAAACTTTGGTGTTACGTAAATTCAGTGCACAGTAATTTGTGCGTAAACGAGAGTAGCTTATCAGATTCAGGGCCCACACTCTTGAAAACTGTGTTGCTTTGCCAAATTGTTAAATTGAAGACAATTAATTACTTAGAGGACAGTAATTTATTACGCAACAATCTTACATTCAGTAGTTAATGAAAATTTAATCTTGCTAGTGTTATAAATAATTATTGAACAGTGTTTTTCTAAGAGATTGCTATTTTGAAGTGCTTAAACTATGGTAACACAGAATAACATTTTTTCTTATTGTGAAGTAGGCCTGTACTGAATGTTGGCTAAGTTAGTGTCTGAAGTTTATTAATTACCTATAGAATAGTAAATTTTTCCATTCAGCACATTGTTGGTTCTAGCAAGGACTTTAATTGAAATTTTACATTTCCATATAAAGCTTACTTACAAGTATAGATTATGGTGAGGCTGTATGCTACCTTAAAAAGCGACCACACTACATAAGTGTTGCATTTACATTACATTTATTAATGTTGTCTAAATTTTTAGGAAGTATTTTACTTATTCAGTCATTATCGAGTCATTGAGATACTTGGTAATTGTTGTCCCTAAAGGACTGGCGACCGTAAAATGAATTTTTTTAGTGGTAATTTTGTTTGATAATATTGATCTTTCTGACACCTGGTAACTTTATCACCGTTTTGTTTCGCAATGCAACTGATGTTCACCGCACTGAATGTTATCACCGATCCCCTTGTTCATTAGGATAACACACGGTTAAAGAAAAATCCTCTCGGAGGTGCACCTTGTTGTAGGCGTACGCTTGTAGCAACTAATGAGTTTTGTTATCGAGTTATGTAGCAACTCTGCCACCTTATATTGGATATCAATATTTGAACTATAGGTAGCTGCAAAGCTTATCAACCCACAAAGAGTGTTGCAACCTTACATTTTTCTACTTTTAGCGCTAGTTACCACTTAGAAATTTTATCCAATTCATCCTCTATTCTACTACAGTCATCCATAGACGACACCAACAAAACAGAATCATCAGCAAACAGGTGCAGGTTGCAACTCACTCTGTCCGTCAGATCATTTACATAGAAAACAATAGCGGTCCTATCACACTTCCATGGGGCACAACTGATGATACCTTAGCGTCTGATTAACACCAGCCATCGAGGACAACGTAATGGGTTCTATATCTTAGGTAATCTTCGAGACACTCACATATTTTTGTGTCTATTCTGTAAGCACTTACCTGCGCTAACAGTATGCAGTGCGGTACCGTGTCAAACGCTTTTGTTGCACTTCATCCATAGCACGCAAGATGTCACGAGAGAGAAGGGCAAGCTGCGTTTCGCACGATCGATGCTTCCTAAAGATGTGCTGATGAATGGACAGAAGATTTTCCGTCTGAAGCTAATTTACAATAATGGGCCTGAGAAAATCTTCAAGAATTCTACAACAAACTAATGTTAATGATATAGGTCTCTGTCATGGTCTACACGGCCACTACGATCAGGGGTTCTAATCCCCCCTCGGGCATGGATACTTGTGACGTCCTTAGTAGTAGCTAGTTCATAAGTAGTTTGTAAGTTTAGGGCCTGATGACCTCGTAGTTAGTCCCATAATCTCTATAAACATTAGAACATAGGTCTGTAATTTCGTGGGTCCGTTCTTTTGCCTTTCAAAATGTTTCAAATGTTTTTATATTCTATGGGACTTAACTACGGTGTCATCAGTCCCTAAACTTACAAACTACTTATGAACTAACTAAGGACGGCACAAATATCCATGCCCGAGGTGGGATTCGAACCCCCGACCGTAGTGGCCGTGCAGACCGTGACTGAAGCGCCTCAGTCCCCTCGGCCACCGTGGCCGGCGTTTGCCTTTGTTATACACGAGAGTTAACTATGCCTCTTTCCAGTGACTTGGTTCTTTGCGATAACTTGGACCTTCGCGATAAATGCAAAGTAAGGGGCCAATGCCGCCTAGTACTCTTTGTAAAACTTGATTGGTACCCCATTTGGACTTGGCGACTAGTTTGTTTTCAAATCTCTCAGCTGCTTCTCTATACCAGCTATTTCCTCGATTAGTTTGTGCGACCATCAAAAGAATGCATGTTTGCATGTTCTTCCTGCGTGAATGATTTCATTAAATGTTAAATTTTTAACCTCGGCCTAGGTATCGAAGGTGAACATGGGGAGCGAAATCATACAGACTAATGCAAACACTGATTCAAAGCACGGCGTCCTGTGGCTGCACGAAAATCATTACTCAGCATGGTGGCGTCCCTATCAGGGTTCCTCCAAGCTGAAATCCTTAAGTAGCAGACATCAGCTGCCGTGGTAGCCTCTGGGCGATCGGAGTGACGGAAGTCATCGATAGTTCATACATCTCTTTAGCTCCTCCATATCCGAACTGCAGCGCTTTGGTTTATTCCTAGAACGTCGATCAGAGTCCCGCCTGCCGGAAAATAACACTGCAGATACGATCTAACTTCGGGATTGGCTTTGTAGGCATTACAGCACTACAGTCTACACAAGCAGTGTACCTCCTTCCCGATAGTAGGACTGGAACTGAACGGTCGTCTTACCAAATCGATCGCATTGACACTGCTCATGTGTGGACGTTTGCTTATTTTTGCGGACTGCCTAATAATCTACGGAATCTAATGAATTGTGTTCTACGACGCAATAAATACTTCCATTGTCAGTTTTAGATCTCGAAAGCAACTTGACGGAGCAATTCTTTCGTGTGTGTAAATTATGTCTCTTTCAACGTGGTTGCTGGCTCAGGTTTCACTAGTTTGCTGCACACTCAGTATTGATTGTCTTCATATTTTTACAAATGTACTTTTAATGGGTGTCATCTTCTTGGCAAATCTCCTCACGGCACTTAATTTCACATTTATCAATTGCTCATTGCCCTGATCGTTGCAGCAGGTGTGAGACTGAAATACTTTCCAGCTTTGAATGAAGTAAGAGTATTAGGTATGTGAGTCGTCGTTGGATCGTCCAGCTATTTTTCAGAACACTAGCACGCCATTATCACAACATTTGTTGTCTTATGTTTATCCTTGCCAGCGGAAGTAATCTTTTTCGGGAATTGTGATATAGATGTGTACGAGCTACTGTATGAGTCTTTACAGACAAAACTTGTGTAAAAGAGTACCGCATATTTAGTCACAGAGCGCTAGTGGCTGCAGGGACCTGCCCTCTTCCTCCCTCTCCTGTCGACAATCTTGACCCTTGTCATCAATACCTTTAATATGGCTTACACGATTGAGTTAGCTATATTCGAAGGGCCGCCGAGTGATTGAATCGACGACCGCCAAAATTTAGGCCTTTTTTCAAGGCAGCTAGAAGGAGGCAGCACTGTGAGAGCACATTAGAAACCTTGGTTTTCACTGAAAACAGCATGCAATCAATAATAATGAAAAGTCTGAGGTCATATGTACGAACACTTACAGAAACTCATTAAACTTCGTTTACACAATGAGGACATCAGTAGAAGTGTTAATGATGGTGCTAATAATCAGAATCTTATGTTGTTTATTCGTCGGAAGGCTGTATATGGAGCTCCAATTATTAATGGTACTAATCAATTTGCATATCCTTCAATTATAATTGGTACAACTATGAAGAAAATTATAATAAATGCATGAGCTGTAATAATTACGTTGTATACTTGATCATCATTAATTATTGTTCCTGGTTGACTTTCTGCTCGAATAATTATTCAGATCTGCAGGCCATAAATTTAACGAAATACCCAGGAAGTACAATTAAGAATAACTTAAATTGAAAAAAAAAAGTGTGGAAAATATCGTGAGGAAGTCGCACCAAAGGCTGCGTTTTATTGGAAGAACACTTAGAAGATGCAACAGTTCTACTAAAGAAACTGCCTACACTACATTTGTCCGTCCTATTTCAGAGTATTCGTGCGCATTTTGGAATCATCAGCAGGTGGGACACACGTGTGATGAAGAGAAAGTTGAGAAATGGGTAACTCGTTTTGTATTATTATGACATAAGGGAGAGATTGTCACGGAAATGATTCACGAATTGGGAGGAAATCATTAAAAGAAAGGCATTATTCGTTCCGGCGAAATTTATTTATTTAAACAACTTTCTCTTGCGAATGCGAACTTTCTTTGTTAGCACACACCTACATAAGGAGACATGACCAACAAAATAAAATAGATCGAATACTTTTACAGGGAAGGGGGAAGATGTCGGCCTTGCCCATTAAAGGGAAACTTCCAGGCAGCTGCCTGGAGCGAAGTACGGAAATCAAGGAAAACTCAAATCGGGTTTCAGCTGTAGTTCTCCCGAAACCAAGTCTAGTGTGCTACCACTACACCACCTCTTTCGGCACGATAAAAATGTTTCATGACACATTCTCAACGAAGTGAATGCATTGATCGAGGGAGTACAGCGTCATAGTAATTGAGTGGTTTAACAAAGATCTGTAGTTTCAGATCTTTCCTTCCCCTACCTTTACTTGCTGCTCTACCTTTATCACCAGGCGGTGTATTTACTACCACACTTACTCGACTATAGTACCCAACTATTTCACTTTTTTTTCTTTCCTTTTCTTTTTCCTTTTGAAATTGGGAAAGGTACAAGGAGTTAAAGTTCAGGGTGAAGAAATAAGAATATTGCATTTGTATTTCTGGTGCCATTGTAATTCTATCAGAGACAGCAAAGTACCTGAAAGAGCAATTGAACGAAATGGACAGTGTGTTGAACGGAGCGTATAAGATGAACATTAGCAAGAGATAGATGAACAATGGAATGCAGTGGAAGAAAATCCGTCAATCCTGAAGGAACTAGATCAGGTACCGTAAATTCCCCCAACTATTACCCTTAACCAAAACTATGGTGCAAATTGGTTTTGAAGACTACACAGTACCGTTTAGTGACAGCCGAGCGTTTCTATCGCTCTCTAAATTCTGAGAAAGTCTGCCACCCACTGGCAGGATGGTTAACTGCAAGGTCGCGCACGGTAAAGCATCACAGTAGCCATAGCGATGACGTGAGAGGCCCATTTTCAATTTAGTAGTCCAACTTTCGTACTGAGAGAAAGTTAGGAGATAGCTCTTTTGAATTTTCTTTTTCTATTTTTTAATATATTTAGAGTATATTATCTTTAGCTTGGTGCTTATTTGCTCACGTTATACATGAGAAATGTGCAATAAAATGGATACGTGTGAACTGGAGCAAATGTATGGTCCACTTTCCAAGATGGATTTTAATTTCCAGATTCCCAAGAAGACAGTGAGGATAAAGCATTATTTGTATCAGATGACGATAATACTTTTTATTTGAAGACATTAGAAATTGGTGACGGTGTAATGAAGTTTGTTAATGTAACATTAGTGTTCATGCCTCAAGTGGGTGATGATGTGACAATTCGGAATGGGGGGTCGGTGGTGGGAATACTAGCCTGGTGGTATTCTGAATGTGCATAAAGCATGCACCACAGTTCGCTGTATGGTGAGAAGTGGGAATTTTGGCAAATGGCGAACTGTGAAGTATATTTTAACGTTCGAAATATCAGATATTGTATGCAAAATTAGTGTGTCAGTGAAGGTCTCTTCGAAGAGGGATTGGTACAGTACACCAGAGTTAAACGACAAGTGAGGTGCAAAGGTGTACATTGCCTTTCTTATAACATTTTTTCAGCTGTTGTTGGAGACTTTTAAGAAGGTTTGTCCTGTTATTGTCACTTCATTTTCCATTAAAATACTTTCTAAACCTTCATGAGTGTAAAAAGTAAAGTAATGGCATCGTTGATCCAGCATATAAAAATCATAGTGGACTATAGTTGGGCACTTGTCATACAACAATATACCACTTTCTGGCATGAAGTTTCACCAACACATTGACAGTGTTGAATCCAACACTCACAGTAACTTAGTTTCTTACATAAACTACTATCGGTTAAAAAATGTGGCTTTCGGAAATTATACAATAAGGTTAAGCATTAAAATATGTCAAAAGTGGTATATGGTTGTGAGAAGTTACGGTAATGAAAGAATACAGGTGGTAGTGAGTTTAGTTACTTGGGCAATAAAATAAAATAAGTCGCAGTACAGAGTACATAAAATACAGAATGGCAATGGGAAGAAAGCTGTTTTGAAATAGAGAAATTTGTTAATATGGAACATTAATTTGAGTGTGGGGAAATCTTTTCTGAAGGCGTTTGTGTGAAGTGTTCCGTTGTATGAGAAATAAACGTGGACGAAAGATCAGAGGCTTTAGAAATGCGGGGTTGCAGAAGAATGTTGAAGTTTAAGTAGGTAGATCGCGTAACTAATGAGGAGGTACTAAGCAGAATTGGGGAGAAAAGGAATTTCTGGAATATCTTCACTAAAGGAGAGCGCCCTATGGCCCTAATCTGGTCAGGTTAAATAACCAAATAAATAAGTAAAGGAAGGAATTCTTACTCATCAAGGAAGCGAGAATATAGCAACTGAGGAAAGTGCATGGTGTAGAAATCGCAGAGGGTACCAAATGCAAAATACAGTAAGGAGATTGAAATGGATCAGAGTTGCCGTTCTTATAAGACACTTGCTGAGGGTAGATATGCGTGCAGAGCTGCATCAAACAAGTCTCTGGACTGAAGACCACAACAAACAACTACAGTGGCAAACACTGCACACTCGACAGCTCTTGATTTAAAAGATAAGGTATAGCTAAGTCTCCGATGGCCGTTAATCATTTTCGTATGTTTCTTACAGTATGAATTCAACACAAACTGCGGGATGATGCAAGTCTTAAGATACTAAAAGGTGAGTGGTGGTAGGGGGGGGGGGGGAGGAGAGTCCAGCTATTGTTAAGGTTTTGTCGTAAAAATTCATTGTTCAGGGGCCAGCGAGAGACGCCAAATAAGCGTAAATTAGAACTGCCGAATTACAGAGCGCTAACAAATTCACGAACATTCTCGAATGTTTTTTAAATTTTTTTAAATTTCGTGTTTTGACCTCACAAATTAAGGCCCTGCGGTTCTGTTTTTGCACGATTTTTTTCTTTGTGATTAACGCGAGAATGGATGGACTGTGGTTTCGTACGCAACGTGTTTTAGTTCCATGTTTCTACACTGTGAAGTGTAGAAACATCGCAAAGTCGGCAAAGTTCCAGCATACCTAGAATGGCGGCAAGAGAGACTTGTTGACAAGGTGTTGATATCTTTGTTTTGACACGTGAAGTAGTCATATCTGACAGCCAGTTGAGTTTATATGATCCTGTTATGTTACTCTACTGGCCATTAAAATTGCTACACCAAGAAGAAATGCAGATGATAAACGAGTATTCATTGGACAAATATATTATACTAGAACTGACATATGATTACATTTTCGCGCAATTTGGTTGCATAGATCCTGAGAAATCAGTACCCAGAACAACCACTTATGGCTGTAATAACGGCCTTGATACGCCTGGGCATTGAGTCAAACAGAGCTTAGCTGGCGTGTACAGGTGCAACATGCAGCTTCAACATAATACCGCAGTTCATCAAGAACTGTGACTGGCGTATTGTGACGAGCCAGTTGCTCGCCCACCACTGACCAGACGTAATCAACCGGTGAGAGATCTGGAGAATGTGCTGGCCAGGGCAGCAGTCGAACGTGTTCCGTATCCAAAACGCCCGTACAGGACCTGCATAATGAGGTCTTGCTTTATCCTGCTGAAATGTAGGATTTATCAGGGGTAGAATGAAGGGTAGAGCCACGGGTTGTAACACATCTTAAATGTAACGGCCACTGTTCAAAGTGCCGTTGATGCGAACAAGAGGTGACCGAGACGTGTAACCAATGGCACCCATCACGCTGGGTGGTACGCCAGTATGGCGATGACGAATACACGCTTTCAATGTGCGTTCACCGCGATATCGCCAAACGCGGATGAGACAATGATGCTGTGAAAATAACCTGGATTCATCCGAAAAAAATGATGTTTTGCCATTCGTACACCCATGTTCGTCGTTGCGTACACCATCGCAGGCGCTCCTGTCTGTGATGCAGCGACAAGGATAACTCCAGTCATGGTCTCCGAGCTGATAGTCCATGCTGCTGCAAACTTCTTCGAACTGTTCGTGCACATGGTTGTTGTCTTGAAAACGTCTCCATATGTTGACTCAGGGATCGAGACGTTGCTGCAAGATCCGTTACAGCCATATCATCTCGACTGTTAATGATACGAGGCCGTTGAGGTCCAGCACGGCGTTCCGTATTGCCCTCTTGAACCCACCGATTCCATATTCTGCTGTCATTGGATCGCGACCAACTTGAGCAGCAATGTCGCGATACAATAAACCGCAATCGCGATAGGCTACAATCCGTCCTTTATCAAAGTCGGGAACGTGATGTTACGCATTGCTCCACCTTACACAAACCATCACAACAACGTTTCACCAGGCAACGCCGGTCAACTGCTGTTTGTGTATGAGAAATCGGTTGGAAACTTTCCACATGTCAGCACCTTGTGTGAATGCTCTGACAAGCTAATCGTTTGCATATTACAGCATCTTCTTGCTGTAAGGTAAGGTGGTATAAATTCGTTATAGGTACAATTCCGATCAACATAAGTTTTCAGTCTCATAGTGTTGGTAGCACTTGCCTTTGTGTGGCGTTGGAGTGTAGCAGGTTTTTTACAGCTTCTCCGACTTTTCCAAGAATACACCACTTTGTGCTACGGAGATATAAATTTTTTCCTGTAAACATGTACGTGGAGCTGCTTCGTCGAACGCGCTCTTATAAATTTTCTAGTTTCCGCGCGCTTGTAAATTCATTATTGTGCAAGGTTTGGTACCACGAAGTATGGGTTGGTGCCCGAAGGAAAAAGTGATTTTCATGTGGAAAAAGTCAGTGATCATAACTGTACGAGGAAGTGATCATAATTGTATCTAGTGTGGTACATTTTCTATAGATTCTTCTCAATTTTGTAACCTTTTTTTGTGGTCCTACCAACTTTTGTAATTGTTTAACATTTATGTTACATATTCATTAAACATTCAAGAACAAGTGCCATAGTTAAAATTATTTCTTTTCTCAATATATTTGCAGTTACAATAACATTAGCCCGAAATGATCGAAATTGTACCACCTTAACCTAGGTTAAATTTCGCGTCTGTAGTACGTCATTTTCGTGGTGTAGCAATCTTAATGGCCAGGAGTGTATATTTCTTTCAAAGGCATGTTACTGTCAGGCGGTGCAGATCATAAAAATTTCTATTGAAGGCTCAAAACACACAATTGTTTGGGTACAACATCTTTTAAAACAAATTTATTTTCTTTTTTGTAATGAATTGCTGTTATATTTTGTATCTTAAACGTCCCTCTGTGTATGAATGTCACATCATCTCCAACCTTGGGTCTGAAAGGGATAGGCGGTAGGTTAATACAGCAGACTAAATACGGTATTCTGCAACCGCAGAAGTGCTCGGGTAGAAGGGAACGCGGGAGGTGAGAGCTTCCTGTCGGTCCCCGCTGCTGCTGCTGCTGCTGCTGGTGCTCCGTCAGCAGAGGAGGCGCTGGTTCCGCCGCAGGCAGGCCGCGCGCCGCTAACTGCGTTACCTGCCGCCGCCACTGTGCCCCGACCAGGGGGGGAAGTGGAGGCGGGCGCCAGTGTCTTCGCTTGCCTCGCCCGCTCCCTGGGCGCCGCACTCGCCGCCTCTGGGTCCCTGCACGTCCGCCCCTGCCACTGGGAGACGGAACCACACAACCCCTTCCCCAGTGGCAATCCGGAGCAACGTCTACTGCTGCCTCACTGAAGAATTACGTCTCCTTCTGTGAGCGTTTCATAGGCTCTGTGGAATTATAATCTTCTCTATATACAAAAGGAAGTGTCCCGATTGACTGACTGACTCATCATCGCCCAGCCCAAGTCACTGAACACAGAAACTTGAAATTTGTGGAGGGTGTTGATCTTACTCTATAGGCGTCATTTAAGAAGCGATTTTACGATATTCGGTCCGTAAGGGGGTGAAATAGGGGATGAAACGTTTATTTATTTATTTATTTATTTTTAATACGTAGCTATTTAGGCAGTTTTGAAGCTAGAACCACAAAATTTCGGATTTTAATTCAGGGTTAGAATTTAAAAGATACGTGTTTCAGCATTTTTTGAAATTCGACAAATAAGGGAGGAAAATATGTGATGCAAAAAATTGATTTTGAAAAATATGTTGAACTCAAATTTCAAGATATAACTACGATACTTAGGATATGGACTCTTGATCACGATTAAAAAGACAGGGTTAGAATTTAAAAGACACGTGTTTCGGCATTTTTTGAAATTCGACAAATAAGGGAGTAAAGTATGTGATGCAAAAAATTGCTTTTCAAAAATATGTTGAACTCAAATTTCAAGCTATAACTACGACACTTAGGATATGGACTCTTGATCGCGATTAAAAAGACACGTGTTTCGGTATTTTTGGAAATTCAAAAACTAAGGGGGTAAAAGAGGGGATCAAAAATTCTTTTCCAAAACACATTGTTGTCAAGACAATTTTGAAGCTATAGCTACAAAAATTGGTATTTGTATTGTTCGTTATGATATAAAAAATACGTGTTTCGGTATTTTTGAAAATTCAACCATCAAGGGGGTTAAATTGGAGAGGGGGTGTTCTTCGAAAATCTGTTGCTATTTAGGCAATTTTGAAGTAAAAATTACAAATTTTCGGATTTGGATTCGGGGTTCGAATTTAAAAGAGGCGTGTTTCGGTATTTTTGGAAATTCGACCAATAAGGGAGTGAAATACGAGATGAAAAAATTGATTTTCAAAAAAGTGGTGCTGTTAACTCAAATTTCAAGCTATAACTACGAAACTTAAGATTTGGATTTTTCATCAGGATTAAAAAGAAACAACTGGTGCAGACCAACCAGCCTACGCATGCGAAACAGCGGGGGTTCAGCTAGTACACTAATATATTGTGTATCTTGAAGTTTTCCCGGCGCCATGGAGAGAAAAAGCTCGCAGGATTCTTGTAACACCTGAATTCCATCCACAAGAACTTTCAATTTACCATGGAGGTCGAGAAAGACAGATGTCTGCCGTTTCTGGATGTCCTTGTCACTCGAAGAAGTGATGGGTCTCTGGGTCACTCCGTCTACCGGAAGCCCACACACACAGATCTATATTTGCAGGCGTCAAGCTGCCACCACCCTGCGCAAACGACAAGTGTGCTATGTACTCTGGTGCATCGGGCACATGTGGTATCTGCTAAGGACAACCTTCCTAAAGAGATGGAACATTTTCAGTCAGTCTTCAGGGAAAATGGATGTCCTTCACTCCAGATCCGCACAGCTCTAACGAGGAAGAAATGTAAACAACAACAAAAAGAAGATAAGGAGGTAATCAGGTCCAGGGCGTTCCATCCGTATGTGGGCAACCTCTCTTCTAAAATAGGAAGAATTCTTAAAAAGCATCGTGTAAAAGTGATATTCCAACCACCTGCGATTATTTCGGCTCTGGGAACGATGATTTGGGATTGAGGAAGGCGGAAATTTAGAAGATTCCTTGACAATGTGGTCAATCCTATATTGGCCAGACTACTCGCACAGTACGAGAAAGATGCGTGGAGCATGAGCGCTACACACGTCTACTGCAGCCAAAGAAATCAGCCATAGCAGAACACTGTATTTCCACGGGAAACTCCATGGATTATTCTGCAACAAAAATTAACGACAAGATCCTTTTGGGATTCGATTATTAAGGAGTCCGTTAAATACGGTTGACAGAAGACCTGATTAAGCGGGATGGCGGCTTTCAAATGGATAAAGCATGGGACCCTGTAATTTCTTTAATTGCTTCACAGAGACATAGATCTACATCTAGTACAACCTCTGACAAACAGTGAATTTTTTCGACCACCGCGCTTAAGATGCACGAAGACTCATTCCGACAGATGGCGCGAATGTAAGTACACCATTACGCAGACGCAGCCCGCTTCTACCGCAGAGCGCGCCAAATTCGACAGGCGGCGCGCTAGTACCTCCTCACTGCGCAGCCGCCGCCGCGCCAATCTTCGGTATATATAGAACGACTCAGTAATCTTCAGTCTTATGCTCACCTGAAGATGGTTGCATGTTTGTCAGCCGAAATACCGTTGGAAGACATCAACATGATCCGGCTGCAAGCCCGAAATATGATGGATCGTTACTATATTATTTCATATATAATCAGAGGCAAACGGAGCAATCAGTAGCTTATCAATATGTGTTTAAATGCAAATTATTGTAGGGTTCATATACGGTACAGTTTTCAGCGGTACAAAAGCAACAAATAACACAGAAATCAGACTCTTCGATTTCTAAGCAGCGTGTCCCACGTCAACTATTCACCCTAATACACTATGTGATAAAATGTATGCGGACTTCCCCAAAATATACGTTTTTCATATTAGGTGCTTTGTGCTGGCACTTTCTTCCAAGAGAGAGGAGAATGAGGCGCTCCGCAAAACTTACGGACATCGAGTGCGTTTAGGTTATTCGGTGTCAGTTTTGTCAAACGTCTGTACGCGATATTTCCACAAGTCTTCCTAGGCTACTATTTATGATGTAAAAGTGAAATGGAAACGAGAAGGGACGCGTAAAGCACGAAAGCGTAAAGGCCTACCTCGCCTGTTGACTGACAGAGACCGTCGAGAGTTGTAGACGGTAGTACAGTGTAATAGGAATGCATTTATACTGATCGTCACACAGCCATTCCAAACTGCATCAGGATCTACTAAAAGTACTGTGGCAGGCGGAAGGTAAGAAAATTTTGATTTCATGGTCATGTCGCTGCCCACAAGCCACACGACGCCTCTATTGGTGCAAGGAGCTTCAACCTTGTACGATTGAACAGTAGAAAAAACATTGTGTGGAGTGACGAATCACGGAAAACATCGTGGTGATCCCATGGCGAGGTCTGAGTATAGCGGATGCCCGAAAAACGTCATCTGCTAGCATGTGCAGTGCCAAACGGAAATTTCTGAGGCGCTTGTATTATGGTGTGGTCATAATTTTCGTCGAGTTGACTTGCTCCCCTTGTTTTCCGTGGCACTATCACACCACCGGCCTACATTGATGTTTTACTCAACTTATTGCTTCCCACTATTGATCGCAGTTCGGGTATGGCGAATGCATCTTTTAATACGATCGAGCAACTGTTCATAATCCACGGCCTGTAATGGACTGGCTCGCACACAGTCCTCACTTGAATCCTAGAGAAAATCTCTGGAATGATTTGGAACCCCGACTTCGATACCTCTAATGCGGCACAACGTGAAGAATGGTGAACTGCCATTTCCTAATAAACCTTCCAGAGCCTGAATGAACGTATGCTTGCGAGAGTGGAAGCTGTCCAATAATGAATATTAACATAATCGATGGACGGCGGCACGAACTTGTAAGTCAATTTCAGTCAGGTGTCACGATACTTTTGAAGACGTAATGTATCTATCGAACAACGGCACTGTAGTGGTATGAGAAATTTCACAACCTAAACAAATATTATCTACAAAAGTTAACGGTTCTTTTTTTTAAATTGACATAAACAATTATTTCTTATGCAATGAGTAGCATGAGAAATCAAAAAAGTATGGTGTTGGTTGCGTCTAATTGCATCGATCACATCCATAGATATTGGTAAGCGAAGTTAGCGCTTGGAATAAATGAAGCGCACAGTTATCGCATATGCTCAGACTCAAGCGTCAAGTCCACGCTGTTCGTAATAGCACGCCGCTGCATTATTAGTTTATTTCTGCTATAAAATTCGATTCTTAATAAATTGGGAAGTAACTGAAGTATTTCGATGCCACCAACGACACTTTCTCTGTGATTCTTTGGATTGCTTATGAAATAATATGGTGTGTTCATTTAAAGGAAACATAAGTTCCTCTTCAAAATAGTAATCTTTTACGTTTTGGAATGTCTTGTAAAATTTGTTTTCATAGGCGCCCGGTGTACGTACATGCACACAAAAGTCGACTTGTAATATCTTACGTTGTACCAGAGATATTTGGAGTGAAAAAGTTTAACGGGACATCCTATTTATAGATCATGTGCAACATGAATAAATGGAAATATTTATAGATATGACTCAGAAGAGTGAAATTATATTGCGGTGTTTCGTCACTTGGAGACACTTAAATGTATTATGTGTTAGTTATGTAGTTAAGTGTTTTCAAGTTAGATGTCAGGGCTTCTATAGAACTTAATCAGCTTTACAAGTATAAGTCAACTATGAATACTACTTGAGAGCTACAGCTTGTCCTCTTGTATACTATGCAAATATTTTTAACTGTAATGAAACAAGTCATTGAAAGCAACATTTAAGGATAATAAGAATAGCACGTTTATTTGCAAAGTACAGACCTTCATTATTTACTTTTCTTCTTTTTACAAATTATTAATACATGTTCAACTAGAAATTTTGTTTTTGCAATATAATACGTTGCATTTCTTAAAACGG
Organism: Locusta migratoria; assembly: GCA_026315105.1. Taxonomy (NCBI): domain Eukaryota; kingdom Metazoa; phylum Arthropoda; class Insecta; order Orthoptera; family Acrididae; genus Locusta; species Locusta migratoria. The sequence goes on from CM048744.1 coordinate 308,544,890, forward strand.
TACCATAAATTTATGTTCCCAGTCAAATCTGTAAACGAGATCTTGGTCTACTCCGTTCAACTTATATTGAGACAGTCTATCACATTGTATAATCGTTGATTTTGTATTATTGTTGAGGACCAACTTCAGACACAGTTCTTTTATGGTAATAAATTACGCTTAGTCAGTACCTCAAGCTAGAGCTAGGGATATTATTTCAGTCTACCAATCGCAGCTCATCACAACTAATATGTGGTGATTTTACTATTTCTTATCACTTACTGCGCGCTATTGTTACAAATCTGATTACAGATATGTATTGCATGATAAGGTATCAAATCATTCTAACACATTGTAACCTAAACCTAGAGCTATGATTTTAACTTGAGGCATAACGTGCATGTATTGTAATCTAGACCTGGGCCTTCATTCATACCTAATCAGTACACGGACAACGAGCTATCTGCCTCAAACATGGAACCTGGACAGCCCATTAAACTCCACATCGTTGTCACCCAAAGCTCTCCTTCGCTACACAAAGCCTATGATTGTTAGCTTGTAATAGCTTGTGAATTTGTATTAACCAGTGCTTTCTAATTGAAAGGCCGCATGTTGTACACATTTTAACCTAGACCCGAGACTACGATTTAAGCATAGGTATTGCATGCAGCACCAGACCTAGGTCTTTGCTTAAACTTCATCAGTTCCTAGACCTCAGAATATCCCCTTGAATATAGACCAGGACAACCGATTACATTGCACGTTGTTTGTAGCTAGCCAGTGCTCTACCTTTATACAAAGTTTATTGGTTGACACTGTATGTAATACTCTTCTGAATTTGTAATACTCACATTTTGTAAAATTAAATAATCAAGCTGTAATTGCAATAATCTTATTACCAACTATAGTATAGATAACAGTATAGCCTCGTTATGTTTTACTCGTAATAAATTTTGAAATAGCTTTATACATTTTCGTCATTGTGTTATTGTCATGGATATAGTGCAAATGGTACATTCATTGCGGCAATGACGATATTTACCGTTAACAGTAACTAACTTAAATAAATAAAAAACCGAGCGAGATAGCGCAGGGGTAACACACTGCAGTCGTATTCAGAATGATGGTGGTTCAAATCCTCCTCCGGCCATCCAGATTTAGGTTTTCCGTGAATTCCCTAAACCACTCCAGGCAAATGCCGGGATGGTTCCTTTGAAAAGGCACGGCCGATTTCCTTCCACAACCTTATCCTAACAACCCGAGCTTAAGCTACGTCTCTATTGACCACGCTGTCGACGGGTCGTTAAACTACAAGCTTCCTTACTTCCTTAAATTAAAAAAAGTACATAGAAATGTGATTTTACTCCTATTATGTTCTTAAGATAGCTCCTTTCACACTACGTTCCCTACCTCAAATTGCTCAATGGAGCATCCTCTATATTCTGTCACTTTTTTGCATATTCTGTTTTCTTTTTTACCAAATTGATAACTTACCGAAGAGGTATTTCACATGACTGATGTAAAGACTGCAATGAGTTTCCTATATGAAAGAGACAAGCGTCTCTCTTTATTACTCTTTTGCGAACAGAGGATTTTCACTGCGCTTTGATGAAGAAGTTTCTCACGCTTAATTAGAGGTGGCTTTTCATCGATAACCTGACACCCTCTCCCGCTCCCACCGTCACTCGTCACTCTCCATACCATTCAGTGTCTCTGCCCTGAGAAAATTAACCCCGGGACGATATAGATCCGAGTTCCAGAAATACTGAGATCAGCCAGTAGTGCAATTGTATGATTTATCTTACTGTACAAATTTGCAATATTGTCTGGCCATACTGCCTGTATACAGGGTGATTCGAAAAAAACGTTTACAAAATCACATGACACATCGGGCGTACATCGGGGATCGCAAGAACCTTCCGCGGCCACTAAATGGCGTCGCAGCTATTTAATCGCGTGCTACAAATGGACGTCTACAGCAGATGATGCTCTAAGGATCTGGAGATGCACAGAGATCCGCCTGACAGCTATTCTCACAAAGAAATCTGGTGTGTCTCGAAGACATCCTGCAGTAACAACCCTGCGTACTAGCTGTTCCAGTGAACAGGTGTTTCATTAATAAGGTCCTTGGGATACCACCACAGGAGAAAATGATTTTCAGTTAGATCTAGTGATCGTGGAAGCCATGCGACTAGCCCGCGGCATCCAATCTATCGGCCGGAAAGCGTTGTCTTGAGATGTGTGCAGTGTCTGCACAGAGGCTCCTGTTCCGCTAAAATAGAATGCGGTAACGAAAAGATTTCAGTGACCGTAGTTTCTTGTACTGGCTTTAGTGACCAACCCTTCTCGATGTGCCATGTAACTTTGCATACTGTTATTTTTCGTCCTCCACGCCGAATTTGTAACTGTCTAACAAAAATAGTTATACAGTTGGAAGGAAACTACATTGTACTGATTACAATATCAGATGATAGAGACAGAGCGGATGGCAGTTACAGGTGGAACGTTAGGAAGACTGCTTGCTCGTATGTGGTGTGACTAAAACGTTGCCGGCCGCGGTGGCCGAGGGGACTGAGGCGCTTCAGTCACGGTCTACCCGGTCACTACGGTCGGGGGTTCGAATCCCCCCTCGGGCATGGATATTTGTGCCGTCCTTAGTTGTAGGTAGTTCATAAGTAGTTTGTAAGTTTAGGGACTGATGTCCCCGTAGTTAAGTCCCTTAAGCTTAACAAACATTTGAACATTTTTGAACTAAAACGTTCCGTGATTGGTAACACATACGAGGGTTGGAACTTAAATAGTGGCTACTATTTATTCACAACCGTTACAAAAGCGTTAATATTCTTCAAAAGTGTAAATGCCAAGATCGCGAAATACGTATTTTATTTAAAGACGTCTGGTTTCAGAGGACTGTGCCACTATCACCTGGTGGAATGAGTTTTCTAAGGTTTATCGAACACTGAACTATCATTACTTGAACAATTAACTATATGCAAGGAGAATAATACATTGGAGAGGCGGCCGCGGTGGCCGAGAGGTCAGTCTGCCGGCGGACGGCGAGGAGGAAGGTTGTGCCGTGCTGTACGCTGCGCCGACGCTGTTACGAGTGGTGAGTCGCTGCGCTTGCTGTAGCGGTATTCGTTGTGCTGTACAGAAATTGAGAACGATTTCGTGATGACGCAACCGGTTGTAAAGGATAGGAAAGATACCCTGAGGTTCACGTTTGATAAGAACTTGACTCGACCAAAATCGTTCGAAGTTGAGGAATGGTTAGAGACTGAATTTAAACTAGGACTAGATGACATAATTGGGATCCATCTGTCGATTGTAAGCAGCATGGTTTTCGTGAAATTAGCCCGATCTGATTTATGCTTGAAAATTGTCGAATCTTGTGGAGGCGAGGCAAAATTTAAATACAGTGACGGAAAAGTTGGCACTGTTTACGTCTCTCATGCTGGCTTTGGAATACGGACAGTTCGCATATTTGAACTTCCATTTGAAATAACCAGTGAAGAGATCGACGACGTAATTTCGAAGTATGGCAGGGTTATCAGTAACGTTGGCGAGAGATGGTCCAACTCCCATAAATTTCCGGTTTTAAACGGAGTGCGCCAATTGAAAGTCGATCTACGGAGACACATTCCATCGTACATTGAGGTTTGTGGTTACCGTGCGATAGTTATGTACGATGACCAGCCTAAGACGTGTGCAGCTTGTGGCAAAACAGGCCACGTGCGAGCCGAGTGCCTGCAGCGGCGCGTGGCGCAGCTGCCCGCCGGCGAGGCAGACAGGCCCCCGTGTTGACATCCATGCCTGTGACGTACGCCGCCGCGGCGCGCAGACCAGCTGCTACAACTGCGGCCCCCGAATTGAGTACGTTTACTGAAGTACCTGAGGCAGACAACGTTATGGAGACTAGAAATCTCACAACAGAACCCCTCTACGCATATTGAAACTCCAACATCTGTTGTAGTCGTGGAGGAACAGGCTTCAGGTTTAATAATGGACACTAGTCCAGCGATAGTAGCAAACCGTCAAGAAGAAGAGGCTACTGCCGGTACTCAGATGGCACCGAGCGCAGAGCCTAATATTAATCTGAAGGACTTCACCGGAGAAAAAGACAGAAAGTTAGAGGTTTCAACCACAAAAGCCAAAGACCATGTTCGAGAAACAACTGTCGCTACAGAAGACAGTGGAGCTTCTCCACAACGAAGTCCTACAAGAAGAAATAAGAAGAGGAGACTTGCTGCTAAGAATGCCGAAGAACTAGCACGTCCCTTGAGAGAAAAAGCTAAGGAGATCAGCAAGAAGCAACGTGCGGAATCACTAAAGACCTCGGTTGCGAGCACGCAGCACAGTTCATTGTGTCATATCCCGCCGGAACAGCTGCCACAAGGAAAAATGCAGCAGAAACCCCCTTTCGAAGTAAAGGTTTCTTCCGCAATACGAGATTCGAACTCGGACACCCTGAAGAGCAACCAGCACAAAAGCTGGGCAGAGGAGTTGAATGAAAGAAGTGCAGATGAAGAAATGGCGGATATTGTTACAACAGCGAAGCCCATTGATCAGCAAGAAGATGAACTGAGAATGATGGATACAACTTCCTTGGAACAGATGAGCGGAACAGGGGATGTTTCCGACAGTACCTCATATGACGAATTTTAACATAAATTAGTAACAATATGAATGCAACACAAGCTTTCAAAGTCGCCACGCTAAATATTAATAAGATACGTTCTTCCATCCGTCTCCAACACGTGAAAGATTTTGCGCACGCAGCCGATATTGACATACTTCTTTTGCAGGAAGTATCAGATATCAATCTCGATGCGATACAGGGCTATAATGCAATCACCAACCCTGGAAACGGTGCAGAACTAGGAACCGCAATTCTAACGAAAGAAGGCATTCGAGTCGAAGAAATAGAAAAACTTGTAAGCAGCAGAGGAATTGCGGCAACTATCAACAACACGCGCATTATCAATGTGTACGCACCATCCGGAAATAATAACAGGCGTGCGAGAGCGGAATTTTATAGAAGTGACATCGTTCCTCTCTTCCGTAACCATAAAAATCATATTATCCTAGCCGGTGACTTCAATTGTATGCTTAACCCCAAAGATCAGATACCGAACTGTACTAAATCCATCGAACTTGAGCGTATAGTACATCAACTGAAATTAACCGACACCTGGGAGCATACCCACGGTGCGGCACCTGGGTTTACTTACTTTACTAGTCATTCAGCCAGCAGGCTGGATAGAATTTATGTATCAGCTGATATGAAGGACCACATTCTCCAGTCTGAAGTGTGGCCCACCTGCTTCTCTGATCATGCGGCTTACATCACAACAATTAATTTGCAGAAACAGGAGACTTACCGAGCTAGAGGCTTATGGAAACTCAACATCTCACATCTGCAAGATGAGGAATGTCGCGTCGTGATCACCAATGTCTGGCAACAATGTGAGAACAGAATACCGTCATACAGCTCGATCACAGCTTGGTGGCTGCAGTGTGCGAAGCCAAAGATACGTAAAACGCTGATTGAATACTCACGATAGAGGAACTTTTGGTATAAAACAACGACTGAATTTTATTTTCAATGTCTTAGGGATTTGTACACCATGGATGAACAAATGATAGACAATTACACAAGGATTCATAAAATCAAAGCAAAAATTTTAGCTCTAAAACGGAAGCAAGCGAAAGGTTTTAAAACACGGTCTAGAGTGCAGAATAATATAGACGGGGAAGAACCGTCAATATTCCACGTTATGCGTGAAAACAAGAAAGGGAGTAGAAAAATCCTGACAGAACTTAAGTTATCTAATGGACAAACTCTTACGAAACAAAATGAAATTAAAGACGCAATTCATAACTATATATCGGAACTAATGTCACATAAATCCACTGATGAAAATATGCAGGATGAGCTGACAAGGAACATAACAGGAAGACTCACTGTGGAGGAACGAGGGCTTCTCACAACGGATATAGAAGAGGACGAGCTGAAAGATGCAATAGCACGGAGTCCTAAAAATAAATCCCCAGGACCTGATGGGATCCCCATAGAATTTTACCAAGTGTTCTGGCCTATACTGAAGAGCAAATTACTAAGTATGTGTAACGAACTTCTGACCGGCAATGTCGACATCCCAAAAGAATTCCCGGAGGGCGTTATAGTCCTAATTCCAAAGAACTCAGCAAGCAAAGGAATTGAAAACTTACGTCCGATCACACTATTGAATAGTGACTATAAGATTTTTGCACGCATACTGGCAAGAAGAATGAAACTGATTATGAATTCAATAACTGGCCAGTACCAAAAATGTGTCGGTAAAGACAGAAGTATCTCACAAAATATGTGCGAATACCGGGATATCATATCAACTGCGGAAGTCTGTCGAATAAAGTGTGCAATAGTGTCGTTAGACTTTGAGAAGGCATTTGACAGAATAAATCATCAATACCTTCTAAATACCATGAAAGTAGTGGGGTTCTCTCCGGGTTTCCTGCGGATAATTGAACAAATATTACGTAATAGCGTAGCACGTATAATGATAAATGGGCAATTAAGCCAACCGACTATGATGGATTCCTCTGTAAGACAAGGATGTCCCATGTCAATGGCGTTATTTGCCATTGCGATCGAACCTCTGCTTTCCACGCTTACACAACAACTACAAGGATTGCAGATAAATAGCCAGAAAATAGTGTGTAACGCATATGCAGACGATGTTGGTTTTCTGGTTATGAACGAGCAAGAACTGGCGCAAGCTCTGCAGATGGTGCACAAATATGAACTGCCATCCGGAGCGAAGCTAAACAAAAGGAAGTCAGGCATTATGAATATAGGTAAAGGGAAATGTACGCCAAGCCTAGAACAGTTACCAGAAGTTGACCAACTCAAGTGCTTAGGGATTGAATTCAGGAATAATATCCAGCATACCATCGCTATAAACTACAGACAACTACTTGCTAAAATACGTGCAGTTATTCAAGAAAACAGACTGAGGCACCTTGACGAACTTCAAAAAACCACGCTTGTTAATGTATACATGACATCGAAACTTAATTATGTTGCACAAGCCTTTCCCGTACCACACGGCATCGCCAACAGAATCATGTCGGCATTGGGGAACTTTGTCAGCCAAGGCAATATTTTTAAAGTGAAGTTCAGCACACTCACACTTCCTATACAGAAAGGTGGACTAAACCTCACAGATATCACCTATAAGTTAAGATCTTTGTATGTGTGCAAGACGTACAAGCTATGGAAAACGTCGCCCAAGAGCCTCACAGCCCATCTGCTAAATGAAATAGTTCCTGTCAGCATACAACCTCCAATTTATGTACATCACATTCCTATTGGCTTTTATCATTTTATACACTTTTTAGTCGAATATAGCTTTCTATCTTCGACAATAACAGGACAGAAGATGGTGATCGTGAAGGAAGTTTACAAAGAACTCATGAAAAATAAGGGAAATAATGCCATCGAACAAAAACATCCTGTTTACGACTGGCCAATAATTTGGAAAAATATTCACGACCCCAACCTTCCTTCTAAAGTAAAAGCCACATGGTACAAAGCTGTAAACCGGAAAATAACAACTAACGACAAACTTCATGCCATACATCTCGTCAACTCTCCCTTGTGTACATCATGCCATCTTACGGATACAGAAGAACACAGGCTGGTATGTGACAGCGTCAAGGACATTTGGCAGTTGGTCACTCAGAAATTAGCGATTATCAACAGGACGACGCCTAATGTCTACAAACCATCCGATTTTTTGAATCCACAGGCAAATCCTTACCCCATGACCAAACGAAATGCCGTCAATTGGATAATAGGACACACAGTGCACTATATCATGACGCACGATAAAAAAAGCAAGGAGGATTACTGGCTCTACATCACGACCCAGCACCATACACTAACTCGAAGAAAAAATTACAAAAAGCATTATGCATGTTTTCTGAGAAGAACAATCATCTGAAACGGTGATTGTAACAATACAATCTTAATGAAATATTAAGCGCTGAAATTTTCGGCCGGTTGCGTAATCGGAGTTAAGAGAAGCCCCAGTTTTGCAATAAATATTGATTATATGAGAGGATGAACATTTCGAATTCGATTATCAACGGTAAACTACAAAATAAATTTCGAGAAGACGAACTCTGAGGGCGTACACCGTGCTGGAAAAGGAACGCCTGTATAAAATGATGTGATTGATATATCACCCTTCTTCAAGACCCCTTTATTTCCAGCTCGTGTGCGTCCATAGAAGTTCAGGAGGAAGGAGAAGGATCAATTTTATTCATTTATTTTACGTCCTGTTTATATTTAATTTAACTTTCGCAGAAGAACGTTAAAAACAAAACTTCAACGAAGAAGTTTCAATTTAGTTTCAGAAAAACATTTTCTTTCACAGACTCTAGAAGAAGGAGTCCTCACGACAATTTAAATCTTTCACAAGGAGAAATTTTATTTATCTCTAAAGAAGAAATTACTATATCATAGCTACTGAAGCTAGCCGATGAAGGCTATTTTGGCGAGCGGAAAAAAAAGAGGTCTAAGACGCTCCAGTCATGGTCTGCACGGCCACTACGGTCGGGGGTTCGAATCCCCCCTCGGGCATGGATATTTGTGCCGTCATTAGTTGTAGGTAGTTCATAAGTAGTTTTTAAGTTTAGGGACTGATGACCCCGTAGTTAAGTCCCTTAAGCTTAACAAACATTTGAACATTTTTCTAATAAGTTCTGTTTGTTTTTGAGAAAGTGTTTGCTTACCACCTGCGCCTGCAAGTATTTGTTTTACGGCGCACAGGCGTGTAATGTGTGTAGTCTGCTTTGTAGGGGCTTTCTGTGGGCAGACTTAACAGAAGTTGGTCATCTTATCTAAAAAATGGAGGTAAAGCAATAAGTACAATATAGCACTTAGTCTGCACGTAAAATACATTTAAAAAAGAGTTGGGAGCTTCGGGGGTAGTATTAATATCATGTCCATAAGCTTTAACAGTGAAAGATCCATGAACTAGAGAAAATAAGGGTTCATACAATGTAGTGGATGTTTACAAATGTAGGCTATTACATGCCAGAAAAGAATTTAAAATCTACGAGGGAGGTGTATCTGAAATTTGTTATTACTTTTTATTATATTGTTTGCATGTGTATTCAAGTAGACAAAAATAAAGTCGGTTAATTCGAACTATTAATAAGAGCGAGAAGGTCCAATTACATACAAATAGTAAAAAAAAAAAAAAAAAAAAAAAAAAAAAAAAAATCACACTGGGTGTTTTACTGCCCACTTTAAGTTTTCCCAAGTTGTATGACTTTTTTATAAAAATTTATACCAAAAATAATAAAAATAAATAAACAGTAGAAAATTAAATATATACTAAGGGAGATCTGATTACGACTCTACTATTGTGATAAGATCTATGCATTCAACTCGTAATATTCTCTTTGACTGTTCTTAACCAAAGAGACAAAATTATTTGATATTTAAGTTTAGCTCCGACAAACATTTTTTTTTTAAAGCTTTTCCTCTTCACATCATTACTTTAATTTCAAGATATGCTAATCTAGTATTATTTAAATATATTTTCGTTATCTTTTCCGTCAAAATATTATTACCTGTTATGCTAGGGTAGTTTGTCCTCTTTTACTAGTACGTTTCCTACGCCAGTATTTATTTACATTAAATCATGTGACAGTGTCAAATCGCCGTTATTTTGGCAAATATCTCTGAAACGACCCGAGTTACGGAAATAACATAAGAGTTTGCATTTTGGCTTGTCGGTTGTTCTGCTGGATAATGGTGGCGAACTTGCACAAATATCGGTTACATAGCTCGTTGCGACGTGCGAGTGCTCCTCGAATGAATCTCCTCCCGCGATCATCCACGTGCTATGTTGGAGCATTGCCGTCTCATTTGGCGACCGCTGTATTCCTAAATGATTCCTTTGTGGTCTGCGTCCACCGGACCCGCTCCTGGGCGTTGCAACTTCGGAGTGACGCCTTTGCGGTCCGCGCCATTCTGCTGAAGCGCTGCTGTTCCAACTTCCGTCCACCGCGGCTTCTGGTGTTCCATTTGTGGTCCGCGCCTGTGTGACCCACCCCGCCGAATTCGACCTCTGTTTATTCGGGGTTTACTGCAGCTGTCTACAATGTTTATTTAGCAATTCAAGAGCAGTTTCTTAGTCTCTACTTAGCTTGTATTCCGTGTCGCGGGTTCACGATGTATTCTGTCTTCTTTCAGCTTCATCGAAGACCTTATGATACTGTTCTTAGTGTCAGGGCTAATATATTGGTTTCCTCATAGTTGATGGTATGATCCAGTTCCAGTGTTCAGCAATGGCGCACTTTTCTTTTTTGCTGTTTTAATCGGGTGTTCCTCTGATGTTCCTTGCAACTTATACCGACTCTTCTTGTCGTCTGGCCAATGTAGGACATGCCACATTGACAAGGAATTATTTAAATACCTGGTGTCCGTAACCACACATCGTCTTTGATATGTCCCCGTCTTGTTGGATGAACAGATGATACAACTGATATGTAATTTTTGTAGGAACTTACTGATTCTGACAGAGATGGAACCAGCGTAAGGCAGATACGTCACCTTCGTTGCTTCATCTTGTTCTACCTGTGGCACCCGTGGTGTAGTGACTGGTTGGAGTACCACCTCAATTGGTTTGTTGGTGTATCCATTCCTGTAGAACACTGTTTTAAGATGCTGTATTTCTACAGGTAGACTCTGTGGGTCTGACAGGGCACGATGGAACGATGTCTTGAACACCCCAATCGACAGTGCTCGAGCAAATCGCGGCGTGCGGCCGCGGACCACACAAGTGGCAGTCCAATATTGGAGAGCCCAAGACCGGGTCTCATGGGCGCGGACGACATAGGAAGCACGCAGAAACACAGCGGACGCCAAATGATTTGGCAACGCTCCAGGAAAATCGAGGCTAGCAGGAGAGGACCGCATAGGCGTCAGTCCGAACCTGGAGAACCCACGAGTCAGTCTGATGGGTGCGGACCACGATGGGAACATCTAGAGCTGCAGAGAGAGCAAGGGGAAGGTCACATAGATACTGGACCAGATATACTGCAGCAGCAATTTCAGATCGCAACTGAAGAAGTTTACGAGCTACGTAACCGAAATATTGTACAAGTTCAACAATGTTATCTGACAGAACACCTGATAACCGAAACCTTCAAGAGCTGAAATATAAGAATTGTTATTTGACATATTGTCAGAGAGGCGGTCTACATATTTTTGATTAAGTAGACAATATCCGTAATCTTGATCGCAAATTTATTAGCAGTGATGACCGAACTCATTTCTGAGTCATCCTCGGATTAGTTTTCGTGTTTGTCAATAGTTGTATCTGCCATCAGACAGTACAACCTTCCAATCATCAAATTACCACTTTTTTTTAACTTTTGTTCTTGTTATGGTCTTCAGTCCGGAGATTGGTTTGATGCAGCTCTCCACCCTACTCTACTCTGAGCAACCCACATCGATTTGAATCTGCTTACTATATGCGTCTCTTGGTCTCCCTCTGCGATTTTTACCCCACACACTTTTCTCCAATGCTAAATTTACGATTCCTCGATGTCTGAGAATGTGTCCTACCAAGAGATCCCTTCATTTAGTCAAGGTAAGCCAAAATTTCCTTTTCTCAGCAATTCCGTTCAGTACATCTTCATTAGTTATGCGATCTACCCACCTAATCTTCAGCAGTCTTCTGTAGCACCACATTTCAAAAGCCTCTATTCTCTTCCTGTCCGCACTGTTTATCGTCCATGTTTCACTCCCGTACAACACTCCACACAAATGCCTTCAGAAAAGACTTCCTTACACTTAAATTAATATTCGATGTTAGCAAATTTCTCTTTTTCATAAATGTTTATCTTCCCATTGCGATTCTGCATTTTATATCCTCTGTATTGCGACCGTCATATGTTATTTTACTGCCCAAGTAACAAAACTCATCTACCAACTTCATTGTTTCGTTACCTAATCTAATTCCATCAAAATCGCCTGACTTTCTAAGACTGCATTCCATTATCTTTGTTTTATTCTTGGCTTCGGCTTTTATAAGTTGTAATTTGATGATTGAAAGGTTATACTGTGTGATGGTAGATACAAATACTGACAAACATGAAAACTGAACCCAGGATGACTCAGAAATGAGTCATCACTATTAATAAATTTGCGGTCAAGAGTATAGAGATTGTCTACTTAATCAAAAATATAAGAGTTGTTGAGAATGTTCTCCTCTACAAATACGTTTAATCAATTTTCGCTTCAGACGAACGGTTAAGGCGTTATTTGCAATTAAATTTCGTGCTGTCAAAGGCCATCATAAACTGCCTATTTTTAGTGTTAGTAACATATCTTTTGTCTGAAAATTTGAAAAAAAGGGAGCTTCATCTCGTTGGCAACCAATAATTACGCCTGTAAAATTTGGTGGCGATCGTTTTGTAACACTGTAATCCAGATATTATTATTTTAACTGTTTTAACTATATAATTATGCGTGTGTTTTGCAGCTGGCCGCAGTGGCCGAGCGGTCTGCGGCGCGCCAGTCACGTTCTGCACGGCCACTACGGTCGGGGGTTCGAATCCGCCCTCGGGCATCGATATTTAGTATTAGCTAGTTCATAAGTAGTTTGTAAGTTTAGGGACTGAAGACCCCATAGTTAAGTCCCATAAGATGAGCCTTACAAACATATGAAGATTTTTTGTGTTTTGTAATAATGTTTAATTTATTCGTGTGTAAATTTACTGTAAAGAAAAATTTTAAGCACTGGGTAAACACCATTAGGGAAATCCGAAATAACATCTTTGTCAGAGATCTGTATTGTGTGGAGTGTGGTCTCTGGCGAGCACGTGAACGCGGCTGTGCGCTAAGAGAGAGGGAGTCGCTTGAAGTGAGAGGGGCGGTTGCTAAGGCGGGAAACTGCAGCGCCACGTTCCATGTTACCAGGCCAACGCTGGCGCAGTACTGAGTCTGTGACATCAGCCGTCACTCATCACAGGATAACGTGCCACACACTTTAATTACTTCAATATCCTACCCTTAATTCTGACGACAGCGTGGCTGGCTTCTCAACGACGAGGATGAACTGTAAGACCACTGTAATACTTTCTACCACACAAAGGTTTAGGCAGTTTGTGAGGCGATTACCCACAATTATAGTGACTAGTGTTTGAAATAATCATTACTCATTTAAAACAATCTCATCTGTTTGTTAACCCGATTCACTATTACCTGTGAGGGGTCCTACCCTGTCCAGTGAAGTGAAAACTGAGTGTCGTTACAAAAGGAACAATTAAATTTTCAAAACCAAAATTCATTAATTTTTATACTTAACAATAGTAACTGAACCTCAAGTAGTCAGAACTTGAAAATTGTTTCTTGTTTTACTGAAAGCTGGCACTAATGAAAATGTATTTAAAATAATGTAAAATTCGTGCTATTACATTTATATATATATTTTGTACTGTATGTTGTTTGTGCATTATCGTGTTGGTTGGTTCGCATTTAGGCGTTATTGAAGTGTTGAAATTCCACTGTATCTGCTCTGATGAATTGTTTAGTAACTCAGAATCAATTAAGCTACAAGTCCGTCAATGTTATGTTTTTCTGCAAACATAGTTATTGCGTACAGGCGTATTACTGTTTATTTTACGTGACGTCAATTGTTGTGTCACTTACCTCAGATCAATCAAAATTCTCTCACAGAAAGAGTTTGTTTTGCAAGCTATTTTCGAGTTGATTTTGTTTTTTTGTTTTTCAAGTCAGTAAATTCAGTCTATTGTTATCGTAGAAAGTATTGTACTGTGGAGAAAGGTTGTTAAACCTCCTGTTGCGCCACACCCACTAACGTGATTACTCAGTTATTGTTTGTTAATTGCATGTTCCACAGATAGTACCCAACTGGACTGTCGACCGTATTCAAACATTCCTAAAGCAATTTTATTTCCTACACATGTGTCGGTTCTGTACGTTCCATTTTTCTATACACTTCAAGACTTAAGTATTCGACTGTAATTGTTTCAAATTTCAACTAATTAAATCAACAGAGAGTATAGTAGGTGGAACGTGTTATCTGTTACGATAATTCATTGTGAAAACCCTTACTTGTCGGTCTTTTGTGCGCAATACTTCGGAAAATTAAATTATTGTGGCAACGCTTAAACACGGTTCACTTAATAGAAAATTAACCGGTATGTGAGGAGGGGGGGGGGTTGTTAAAGGTTGAACTGCGTGACCTAAAAATGGGAAAACGTTACACACAAGAACTGTCAAATCGCCGTAATATAAGCAAGCTTCTATGAAACGATTAGAGGTAAGAATATATATATATATATATATATATATATATATATATATATATATATATATATATATATATATATATGAGCAAAGCTGTAGAGCGTTTTCTACTCTACAATGTATTTAATTTACGTCATTTAAATTTCGAGTTATAAAAAGGCGATCGCATAGTCCCACTTTTAGTGTTACTACTGTAACATAGTGGGTCAACTCATTTAGATGTATACCACCGAATTGGAACAAGGTTGACTAACAGTAGAAAGAAAGAGAAACGGTTCAAGAACGACTTCGAGTTCTTAGTAACAAATCGCAGCAACGACATAGCCTAGAAGGGCACTGCATGCAAAAAGGACAGAAATACATAGTAAATTTGAAAACTTTACACATACATATGGCCTATAGGATAAGTAAATTTCTCACAGTTACTAATCGTCAAGCCGCAAGATCCGTGACCTGTTGAGACCACGAAGGATCCCATTAATTCCCACCACACTACAGACGTGTATGAACTCCAGTGTGAAAGTGGCGAAGTTTATCTTGGTGAAACCGGGAGACCCACCAGCACTAGCGTTTCGGAACATAAACGTTGCGTACGATTGGTTTAAATAAATAAAATGTTTGTAATTCTATCGGACCAAACTGCGTGGTCATCAGTCCGTAGCTTACAAACTACTTAAATCTAGGTAAACTAACCTAAGGACAAACACACACACCCATGCCCCAGGGAGGACTCGAACCTCCACGGCGAGCAACCGCGCGCTCCGCAGCGAGGCGCTTTAGACCGCTCGGCTACTCCACCGCGGCGTACGATTGGGACAAGTCAACAAGTCAGCTGTGGCAGAAAACCAGAAGGTATACGGCGGTACTATTAACTTCCGAGAACGTCGCGTGCCTGCCCGGGAACCATGGATGCAACAACGCAAAATAAAAGAAGCCACCGAAATAATTAAACGACCTAACAACATGAATAGGGAGGATGGCACAAGTTAGCTTCGACGTGGCTGCCGGCAATCCCTGCCCAGCGGACCGCGTGTGTTCGCCAGCCAGCGGCTCCACTTGACCCGGGCTCTGCAGTATAAACAGCGGTCACACTAGAACTGACGCGCGGCCTCAACGTTCGCAGCAGGAAACACCATCCCCTGTATGCTAGTTGCTGATTGGCTGTTGCCTTCCAATCAGATACAAAATTTTTCCCACAAATCGATTACCAGGGTAGCACAAGTAAGAGCCTGCTGATACGCTACTGCGAACCAATCACCATCTTACATGAATGACATCGGAATTCGATAAATGGAAAAATTCACAGTATATAAGGGTATACATTCAGCAGTATCCAACAGTTAACCACCCTGAAGAGAACCACTGCAAAGTGGCCGAAACGTCAGCATTTCATTTACTAAGTGTTTAAAAATTACGCGGCCTAATATCCAGAATTGTTTTGTTCAAAATGACACCGGCCGTGGAAACCTACGAGTTCTTTTAGCTATGAAATGTGGCCAGTATTCTTGGTTCACGACAGTTTTGGTAGAACAATTAAAATCTGTAATTAAAGCGGGCTGTCGTGAGTATAGTAATAGAGTCGATCATGCCAGGTGGATGTGTATTTTAATTAGTAAATTTAATGTCAAGGTTTAACTGGGAATGACAGTCTTAATTTTGTTTGAAACTGAGTGTACTAAACAAACTATTCTCCCAGAGAACATAATTTTCACCTGAGCGTAAGGATACAATTTATGGTACTGTGAAATTATTACTGTGAGTGACACAAACATATACTTGTATCATTGATTGTAATGGACTCCGATTATTGAATTACAACGATTATTTAATGAAGCATTTAAAAAATCTTATCCAACTAATAATCGACTTTCAGCACTATTTTTAAAGTTAACTGAAATTGCAACTTAGATTGTTGACATATAAACGGAATAAATAAGAAGTAAGACGAATGGATCTCTTTGTTGCACTGGTACGATAAAAAGAGGCAATTAATTTTTCTACCATCATATCTGCAGAGACAGATCCGAACATACAACAGCAGAAGTAAGATTTCCCAAGAAATATTAAGGTTACTGGTCAGCTACACGAAACTGACTTCCCCCTCTCTCTGCTAATGGATTGCCTCATTGTAGCGGCGGGCGAATCCAGGGGAGTACTTGGAAAACCTAACAAGCTTTTTTCAGAAATCCGGACGATGATTTTATGCCTCATCTGAAAACGATGTAACCAAACTTAATTATTTCCTACATCAGTTTGAGGTACGATGGCACAATTCGTATGAGTTCAGCTCCCTTATTGTCCTCCGCAGACCAAATCCTGAATTCGCTACTGCCTCATTGAATTTAATTTTTATGTACACAGTAGCAGCTAAAACGCCGGCGATAAAGTAGATATTAAACCTTAAAATTCCTCCAAGAATATTATCTGCCGAAGCGTGCACTATTGGATGACCCTGTTCTCTGTAATGACGAGTGTGGCCTGCACGCTACCGTGTCCAAATGTTCAAATGTTTGTAAATCTATGGATGCCTACTAGTCCGTAGGCTTACAAACTACTTAAACTATCTCAGACTAATGTCAGGACAAAGAGACGCACACATCCATGCCCGACGCAGGACTGGAAACTCCGACGGCAAGCAACGGCGTGCTCTGCTGTGAGGCGCCTTAGAACGCTCGGCTCCTCCACCGCACGCTATAGTCTGCATGAGTTAAATGTAAAAGTGGTACAGTTATTTACTGCCCGCTAAAGATCTCGACGTCGTCCGCCCTGATCCCATAAACACAACCACCACCACCACCACCAGCAATTTTCTTAAAAATTTCTTGGCCGGCCGCGGTGGCCGAGGAGACTAAGGCGCTCCAGTCACGGTCTGCACGGCCACTACGGTCGGGGGTTCGAATCCCCCCTCGGGCATGGATATTTGTGCCGTCCTAGTTCGTAAGTAGTTCATAAGTAGTTTGTAAGTTTAGGGACTGATGACCCCGTAGTTAAGTCCCATATACTATACAAACATTTGAACATTTGAAAAATTTCTTGCACCTACCAGGGGATGACAGTGCTCGCAATCATCTCACACTAGAAATATTTACTCTTCTGTTCATGGATCATGTTGAAAACAGTAGACTGGTACGGCGGGATTAAAATTGGTGAAACCAAAATAAGCAGTATCGCATATGCGGATGACTTAGTTGTAATGGCTGATTCGATTGAAAGGTTGCAAACTAATATTTCAGAGCTCGATCAGAGGTGCAAGAATTCTGATATGAAGATCAGCATCTCTAAAACGAAAGTAATGTCTGTGGGAAAGAGATTTCAACAGATTGGCCGGCCGTGGTGGCCGAGGTGACTGAGGCGCTCCAGTCACGGTCAGCACGGCCACTACGTTCGGGGATTCGAATCCCCCTTCGGGCATGGATATTTGTGCCGTCCTAGTTCATAAGTAGTTTGTAAGTTTAGGGACTGATGACCCCATAGTTAAGTCCCATAGACTATACAAACATTTGAACATTTTTTCAACAGATTGAGTGCTAAATAGGAGGCACAAAGTTAGAACAGATAGACAGTTTCAAGTACCTGGGATGTATTTTCTCACAGGATGGCAACATAGTGATAGAACTGGATTCAAGGTGAAGCAAAGCTAATGCAGTGAGTACTCAGCTAAGATCTATTCTCCTCTGCAAGAAGGTAACAAGTACGAAGACTAAGTTAGTAGTGCACCGCTCTATCGTCTATCGACCAACTTTGTTGTATGGGAGTAAAAGTTGGATGGATACAGGTTACCTTATTCATAAGGTAGAGGTTACAGATATGAAAGCAGCAAGAATGATTGCAGGTAGTAATATATGGGAACAATGGCATAAAT
Source organism: Locusta migratoria (assembly GCA_026315105.1). Lineage (NCBI taxonomy): Eukaryota > Metazoa > Arthropoda > Insecta > Orthoptera > Acrididae > Locusta > Locusta migratoria. Next base: position 308,563,087 of record CM048744.1, read on the forward strand.
GAGGAAATAAAAGAGAAACTCGGAATGAACACCATAGATGAAGCAGTTAGAGCAAACAGACTGAGATGGTGGGGTCATGTTACACGCATGGGAGAAGCAAGGTTACCTAAGACACTCATGAGCTCGGCAGCGGAGGGTAAGAGGAGTCGAGGTAGACAAAGAAGGAAGTACTTAGATTCGGTGCAGAATGTTTTTGAAATAAGACGCATATCGGCAGGCAAGGCATCAATGTTAGCATTGAATAGGGGACCATGGAGGAATTTTATTAGGGGTATTATGCTCCAGACTGAACGCTAATAGGCACAATGATGATTTAATGAAATAAATCGCAATTTGCGATCACTTATGGCTTTACTGTACTAGGTTTAGATGTAATACCAATGTGCGGCGAATGAAAATTTGTGCCCGGCCGGGATTCAAACCCGGGATCTCCTGCTAGGCAGACGCGTTAACCATTCCGCCACCGAGGCTGGGATCTTGACGACAATAAATTGTGTCTCGATACCTCATGGTCAGTTCTACCTGATGCGGGAATACAGTATTGTGGCTGCGAGCACTACAGAATTAAGAGGCTGTGGTAATAGGAAAGGGACAGTGTGGCGAATGGAGATTTGGGTGTGGCAGGAGACGTGCAGGGAAGAGTCCTCTGCAGTCGGGTTGGTCACTGTGTCCTCGCTGGCGGAGTCGTCAACGCATCTGCCTAGTAAGCAGGAAATCCCGGGTTCGAATCCCGGCCGGGCACAAATTTTCATTCCCCGCACATTGGTATTACATCTAAACCTGTACAGTGAAGCCATAACATATCGCAAATTACGATTTATTTCATTAAAAATGAACGCTTTAACATCGTAAAAAATGTATGATGATGATGATTTCTGTTTTATTATTACCTTCACTATGCTGAAGGTTGCTGTATAATTTTATAATGTATACGTATTACACAACCCGACAATTACCTGATTCCTTTTCAGGTGTTTGGTAACAGGTATTTTCGCCGGCCGAGGTGGCCGAGGGGACTAAGGCGCTTCAGTCACGGTCTGCACGGCCACTATGGTCGGGTGTTCGAATCCCCACTTGGGCATGGATATTTGTGCCGTCTGTAGTCTTAGTTGGTTCATAAGTAGTTTGTAAGTTTAGGGACGGCTGGCCCCGTAGTCAATTCCCATAAGCTCTACAAACATTTGAACATTTGAACAGGTATTTTCGGGTGTTATTATTCCGCAATTGTAGTTTATTATTACCTTCACTATGCTGAAGGTTGCTAAATAATTTTATGGCGTATACGTATTACATAATCCGACAATTACCTGATTCCTTTTCAGGTGTTTGGTAACAGGTATTTTCGGGTGTTTTTATTCCGCAATTCTAGTTTATTATTACCTTCACTATACTGAAGGTTGCTGAATAATTTTATGGCGTATACGTATTACATAACCCGACAATTACCTGATTCTTTTTCAGTTGTTTGGTAACTGGTATTTTCGGGTGTTATTATTCCGCAATTCTAATTTATTATTACCTTCACTATGCTGATGGTTGCTGAATAATTTTATGAGGTATACGTATTACATAACCCGACAATTACCTGATTCTTTTTCAGGTGTTTGGTAACAGGTATTTTTGGGTGTTATTATTCCGCAATTTTAGTTTATTATTACCTTCACTATGCTGAAGGTTGCTGAATAATTTTATGGCTTATACATATTACATAACCCGACAATTACCTGATTCCTTTTCAGGTGTTTGGTAACAGGTATTTTCGTGTGTTATTATTCCGCAATTCTTGGTTAGTATTAACTTCACTATGCTGAAGGTTGCTGAATAATTTTATGACGTATACGTATTATATAACCCGACAATTACCTGATTCCTTTTCAGTTGTTTGGTAACACGTATTTTCGGGTGTTATTGTTACGTAATTCCAGCGCAGGAACGAAGGTAGCGCGAGTGGAATTCCGGCCACGCTGCTGTGTCTTTTTGCCGAGTGTCACGTGGGTGTCTGCCGACATCCCCTGGCAGGACAGGCCGCCCCCGGCCGCCACGCCGCCAGCGCCGGGATGAGCGACCGCCACGGCACGGCATGCCACGCGTCGTATGCGTATCGCGACGGCGCGGCGCGCTGTCGCCCGACTTGCGGCCGGTGGCACGCAGGTGTTCTGCGCGGCCCACGCGGCGGCTGAATAATGCAGAGGCGGCTGCGCGGCTGACGCCGGTGTCACGCGGTGTCTCCACACGGGGCCTGCCGCCACCGCCGCTTAAACTTTCACCCGCGACGCCGCGCCACTGGCCTTGTAGCGCCGCCGTGTGGCGCCGCCGGTTCTGGCGCGTACGCCTACACTCGGCGGACGCCTCCCGTAAAAACGTGTCAGGCCGGGAAACGGTACGAGCGCCGCGGGAAACTCGGAGCGGGTGGTGGTGGGAGACGGCAGCGTGTATGAGGCACGAAATTACTTTGAGCGTCTGCATCTACATGGGATACTCTGAAAATCACATTTAAGCACCTGGCAGAGGGTTCATCGAAACACCGTTATACTAGAATGAAACTTTCACTCTGCAGCGGAGTGTGCGCTGATATGAAACTTCCTGGCAGATTAAAATTGTGTGCCGGAACCGGGACTCGAACCTGGAACTTTGGCCATTCGCGTGCAAGCGCACTACCGACTTTGCTATCCCGACACGACTCACGATGCCGCCTCACAACTTTACTCCCGCCAGTACCTCGCCTCCTACTTTCCAAACTTCACAAAAGCCCTCCTGCGAACCAATTTTAATCTCCCATGAAGTTTCATATCAGCGCACACTCCGCTGCAGAGTGAAAGTTTCATTCTGGAAACATCCCTTAGGCTGCGCCTATGTCTCCACCATATCCTTTCTTCCAGGAGTGCTAGTCTTGCATGGTTCGCAGGAGAACTTCTGTGAAGTTTGGAAAGTAGGAGGCGAGTTACTGGCGGAAGTAAAGTTGTGAGGCGGCATCGTGAGTCGTGTCGGGATAGCTCAGTCGGTAGAGCGCTTGCCCGCGAAAGGCCAAGGTCCCAGGTTCGAGTCCCGGTTCCGGCACACAATTTTAATCCGCCAGGAAGTTTCATATCAGCGCACACTCCGCTGCAGAGTGAAAGTTTCATTCTGGAAACATCCCTTAGGCTGTGGCTAAGCCATGTCTCCACCATATCCTTTCTTTCAGGAGTGCTAGTCTTGCAAGTTTCTCAGGTGAATTTCTGTGAAGATTGGAATGTAGGAGGTGAGGTACTGGCAGAATTGAAGTTGTGGGGTGGTGCTGCCAGTCGTGTCGGGGTAGCTCAGTGGTAGAGCGCTTCCCCGCGAAAGGCAAAGGTCCCAGGTTCGAGTCCCGGTTCCGGCACACAATTTTAATCTGCCGGGATGTTTCACCATTATACTATTTTATCTCCCATTCCATTCACGAATAGCTCGAGGGAAGAACGAACACCTGAATCTCTCCGTTCGAGCTCTGATTTTTCGTATTTTATTCTGACGATCTTTTCTACTTATGTAAGTGGAAGTCAACAATATATTTTCGCATTCCAAGGAGAATGTTGGCGATTGAAGTTTCGTAAGTAGCCCACGCCGCAACGATAAGCGCCGTTGTGGTAATGATTCCCATCCCAGATCCTGTATCATTTTCGTAACGCTGTCTCCCCTGTATCGTGACAATACGAATCGAGCTACCCTTCTTTGGACTCTTTCGATGTCTCCTCCGTCTAACCCACCTGATACGGATTCCACAATGGGCACCAATTCTCCAGAAAACGACGGACAAGCGAAGTTAGTGTGTGCAGTTTCTTTAGTAGTTCTGTTAAAATGAACTTCATAAGGAGAAAACCCAGTTGTAGTATGCTGCAAGCTATTCAAAACATCCTCAAATGCTTCTAAATAATTAAACCCGTCTACATGATTTTTACATTTTACCGAAGCATTCTACCAAGTCCCCTGTTATAACGTTCAGTTGGATTACTTTGAGATTGATAAACTGAAATTAATATTTGACGTATATTATTATTTAACAAAAAGTTCTTCCACATTTTACTAGTGAATTGGGATCCATTGTTGGAGAGCATTGCCTTGGGTTTACCAACAGTTTGAAAATACTCCTTTGAAAATTTAGAAATAGTAATTTGGCTAGTTGCTTTTCTTAAAGGGTAAAATTTCACAAATTTTGAAAATAAATCAACAATTACTAATACATAATAAAATCCTCCTCTGCTTTTAGGTAATACTCCATACAAATCTGTTCCCACAATTTTCAGTGGGTCATTGGGCATAATGCTTTGAAAAAATCCTTTCCTAATTTGGTTATCAATTTTTACTTTTTGATATTTATCACAGGTTTCAATATATTTTCTTACTCTTCTATAAATGTTATGAAAATAACCATTTTCTTGTGATTTTTAATACATTTTACTGAACCAAAACGACCTTAACTTAGATGGATATATTTCATTAACTTCTCAACATATTGATCTGGCCAACAAACTTTCCTAATTCTTCATCAGGCCTATCTCTAATAAATAGTATTCCTTTATACACTTGATAATGCTGTCCTACCTTTTCAAGACCTTTTGCACCTAGATATCCTTTTACCAATTTCCAGTGTTCATCATCGTTTTGGTTCCTTCTTAAATTTTTACATATTCTTTAAATTTCCTTTTCTTCTTTAATATTTTTCATATACATGAGTCTGACTACATTATCTTCGTCATTTTCATTTTTACCACCCCACTGCAAATCTTGACAGAGCATCAGTTATTTCAATTTCTTTCCCTTTGATATATTCTACAGAGTACTCAAATTGTTGCACATATAGAGGCCATCTAGTTATTCTATTATGGTATAACTTACAGTCTTGTAAATAAACTAAAGCTCTATGATCTGAATATATTATAGTTTTATGTCCTAATAAATGGTTTCTGAATTTTTTAAATGTCCATAAGATTGCTAATAATTCCTTTTCGGTGATTGTGTAGCTCTGTTCGTGTGCATTTAATGTTCTACTAGCAAACGCAATTGATTTGTGCTCTGTACTTCCATTTCTTTCTATTTTTTTAAATAAATGTGCCCCAATACCAGTATTACTGCTATCAGTCATTAAACAAAAAGGTAGCGATAGATTGGACCTATATAATAGGTTACTAGTTACAAGTTGCTGTTCAATTTTTTCAAAGGCTATGGTACACTCTTCATTCCAATCCCAGATGACATTCTTTTTTAATAAATTCAAGAGACAGGGTGTATTGAGGACTTGTGTTCTCACATATTTTCTGTAAAAAATTACAAATCCAAAAAAAAAAAAAAAAAAAGATTTTAATTGTTTCTTTATTTTTTGGAATGGGAAATTCAGAAATAGCATTTATTTTTTTCGTTATCAGTTTCAATACCTTCTTCAGAAATTATATGACCAAGGAATGTTAATTTCTTTACACTGTACTTACACTTTTCTAGTTTCAGTGTCATCCCTCCTGCCCTTAGTTTGTCACCTATTTCTTTCAAAACTTTCTTTTACTTGTTACAAGTATATCATCTACATAAATAATGTTTTGATACCAATTCTTTACCTAAAACATAATCTAATGCCCTACAAAACTCCGCTATGGAAATATTTAATACAAAGGGCACTACACGATTCTGGTATGATCTACCACTATAAAGGAATGCGGTGTACTTTCTGGACTCTGTTTCAAGGGGTAATTGATGAAAACCTGCTGTAAAATCAACACTACTTATGTATTTCACATTTTGAAGTTTAAATAATAGTTCATCTATATTCTCAGGATGGTCAGTTTCTCTTTCCAAAATTTTGTTTAAATATCTCTAATCTAAAACAAGTCTCATTCCCCTTCATTTTCTTAATTGCAATGATTGGGTTGTTATATTGACTCTTATTCCTTCCTATAATTTCCCATTCTTCCATTTCTTTTAACTCTTTCTCAACTGCATTTCTTTTAGCGAAAGGAATACTGTAACGTGTTATAAAAATGGATCATGAGGTTTCAAATTCAGTGTACATTCATAGTTATTTACTCTGCCAGGTTTCATAGTAAAAACATCTCTATATTCCCAAAAATAGTTATACAATTCATTCTTCTCTGAATCTTCTAACATTTCTGCCTCTGCCACTTTTAATTCAGCTAATTTATTGAATGGTTCATCGTATGTCCTATCATTGTCGAAATCATTCTTAATTAGACTATTTACTGGTTCATCTATTCCTTTAATTTGATTGCAACTACACTTATTTCTTACTAAAAGAAGTTCAGTCTCTGAATTTAACTTACTTTTAGGTTCAGTAAATCTCAGTTTCTTATTTCCCAGGCAAAATGTACATTAGACTTAACAATCCAATCCATTCCTAATAGGACATCTTCGCTTAATTCAGGAATAACTAAGCATCCTTGAGTAAAAGTTAGCCCACTAACTTAAAAAAGTAGTAATATTAGCTTCTTTATTTGTTGGCTGTACTTTCCAGTCACTCGTTTAACTTTTACTCCTATAATTGGCAGTTCTACATAATGTTCCCCTACACATAATTTGTCTCTCAACCGTTATGATATACCGCTAATGGGACTCCCTGTATCTACAAGTGCCTTTCCTTCCCATTGATTGGTTTTAATATTAATGTAAGGACTGCCTTCAATTGCCATAACTGGCTCTTTTTCAGTTTCCTCTAGTAAACACTTTTCTATCTCTTCGAACTCTAGTGTTGTGTACTTTTCCTGTGACTTGCTACTGTCAAGGGAATTATCAATTATATTTTCACTGATCTTGTTTATTTTAACTCTACTACTGTTTGTCAAATTAACATGGATAATTTCATAAGTTACACAATTTTCAAGAAATATTAATTCTCGATTCATTTTATTAGTACTGTTAAGTTCTAAATTCTTAAAACATAGTTCAATATTGGCAGCACTAAACTCTGAACCCCACTTAATTTCTTTAAACAATTCCTTTAAACCTGTTTCGTCTCCCCATTTCTTTGAATCACCATTCTCTCTATATAATTCATCAATACTACATCTAAATCAAAAACTTCACTAAAATTTCTACACTTTTTATCATCATCAAAAATAAAATTCCAAAAATCTTGGTCCAAGTTTATTTTATTTACTTGATATTCCTTAGGAGTATCACTGTCATTTAAATTGGCCCGATTCAAAAAATCCCTGCTTGTCCCACACTGGCAGGCTCCAGTTGAGACGTCTATCAGTTTAAACGCTTTGACTTGCTATTATTCCCCCAATTCCTATTTTGTCCACTTTTACTTCCTGAATTAGGCTTCATTTCCAACAGAATTATGCATATCCCGATTTCTTTCAGTTTCTTCCCTATTCTCCCTAAACTCTCTCCCTGCATGGTTTTGATTTAGATCCTTATCCCATCTTCTACCTCCATGATTGTTATAATAACCCTTTTCCTCTTCTACCAGTTGATCTAATTTATCGACATGCTTCAAAAACTTAGCTATCGACCCATCTGGACCATATGCTAAACTCCACCTTAATCTTCTTGGCAAGCGTCTTTTAAGTGCATGGATTACTATCAATTCATCTATAGATTTATTCAAATATACTAACTTATCTAATTGCCTTTCACAAAATTCCTCCATACTCTCTTTTTCTTCTTTATAGAGAGACCCATCTAAAAACTCAGTCTTTATTCCAGCCTGTTCTGATTTTGACCAAAATTTGGACGAAATTTGATTTTATTTTTGTCTAAGAAACTGGGTAAAAAGTTATTTTTACACTGTTAGATGACGTCCACAGGGTGAACTTTCCTATCACCTGAGAAGAACCTTATATTAGGGTTTAGGTTCATGTAACTAGCTACATTTATACCGTATTTATTTGAAGATTATCTTTGTAATTGTCTCACCATATTTTCAAATTCCATTTTATCTGAATCAAATTTACTGCAGATTAAATCTATACATATTTCAACACTGTCTACTCTGTTTTCCATATTCTGTAATTTCTTTTCAACCTGTACAACATTTAACTTACTAGAGTTTACTGTTTCTACATTTCTTTATCACTTCCTCTTTTAATGTTTCCATTTGCTGTTCTACTTCACTTATTTTATTTGCAAAATGTAAATGTTCACTTTTTTAATTTTGCACATACTCCTTAAAATTATCTTCAACCTCCTTCACTGTCCTTGGAACAGCTGTTTTTAAATTTTTTAGTTCACTAATATCTTCTTTTATCTGTTTCAATTCCTCCCTAAGTTCTTCCCTAAATTGTTGTTTTACTTTTTTAAATTCCTCCTTATGTTCCTTCTGCATTAATTTTAAAAACTGCTCAAACATGTTTATATTACTCATATTTTCCTTCTTAATAAACCCCTCAAATGGTGAAGATACTTATTATGTTGTAGATTATATAAAAATAATGGGGATATGTTGATACTATTTCCAACACTTGTTTTGTCAGTGTCCTCCACTACATCCTCATTATTTACACCTTTTTCACTTTCAATGATACAAAATGGAGAATTTAATGTCTTCACACGGAAAACACTACTGTTCAAAAACAAACCACAAAAGAGTACAATAAAAATAGTGATACTTATCCACGTTCTCTTCTTTCTCGCTTCCAGTATTTTAAAATGCAGTGGTAGCAACATGTTGTCCAATTCCATGGTACAAAAGTAATGTTGGAGTTTCTCTTCATCACGTGTATTTATTGTGATCAATTGGTAGAGATCCTGGACAGGCCCCCATGTTGATATGTCGAAGCGGTGCTCAATGTCTAAGTTAAGCACTCAAAACGACACTTCACTGTAAATCCTCAGAAATTTATCCATACATATGTCCAAATTAACAGGATAGTCTAAGACGTTCTCTACACAGATCACTACTATGTTGAGAAGACAAATTTATTTGACCACAGTCAAAAACACAAAAATCACTTGCACTTACAATTCTTTTACACTGTGTAAACTCATACCATACATCTTACATAGTATCTTGGTCTCACTGCTGCTGCTGCCACTACCACCAGTACTACCAATACCGTTTACATTTTTTTTTCTGCCTTTGGCATCTGCCAACAGGGTTTTTATACCATTCAATATGGCGACTACGTCACGTTTCGTCATGTCATGTGACATTACGTGACGTTAAAAAAGTTTCTATTAAGATTATTTTAGATTTGTAAATAGAAAATATTCTTCAAATTACAATATAAATTATCTTTTAGTGTTTAGTAAAGATTTTTTATACAAATGAAATGGAAAGTAACAGCTAAAACTGCTACGCACTTTTCTTTTATAGGTGCAAACAAATATTTAATTTTTAAATAATAGATATTTATGTAATTGCATTATTATTTGATTCTTTGTGCCTACTAATTGTTTTTATACAAAATAACATTTTAGTAGCAAGTTACAATCATTACATACAAATGCTGATAAGATCGTCTTCTATGTTTAAGATCTTTGGCACAGTTCTTATGACAAATCAAAACAAACGTCAATCTCAAACATGCTTTGCCAGTGATTTCCGATTACAAAAATATACTTAACATTATTTCCAGTTTAAGGTATGTTTAACCCATACAGATAGCTGCAGTAGTTACAGTTCACGTAAAACACGTGAATATTTGCGCGATTTTCTTATGTTACTAATATTGAAAGTGCCTATGAATCGTAACAATCTTTTAAGGGTTCTGCCAGTAAAAGGCAGTCTCTGGTTCGGCTTTCCCACGACATTATCTACTTGTTATTTCCAATTTAAGTCTGAAGTAATAGTAATTTCCAGGTATTTTGTGGAGTTTACGGCCTTCACTTTTGATTGATTTATCTTGTAAACAAAGTTTAAAGGATGCTATAGTTCTGAGATTAAATATCAACAAATAATACAGTTCCTTGAGACAACGTTGTATCGTTATACCAAACGTATTAAATATCAGGAGAACCATTGAGTTCAAATCCCGGCAACAGCACAAATTTTGATTCAATGCCTCTCCTTATATTTAATATCTTGCGTCTCAAGAAACTGTATTATTTATTGATATTTATGTCACCTCCGCTTCAGAAACAAGGCGGGATTGTTGTCATTCGCGTTCTTTCCTGAGGTGTTATTCCAATATAGGAGAGCCATGGAAATTTCATGCGCATTTCACAGCGAACATTGGGGCACAATTACAGTATGTGGTGTGGAGGGAGACAGCTAAAGTAAAATACTAGTTGCATCCTACCGAAGTTTAGGATAAAACGTAATTCTGTGATTATTTTACCTATTTATTGACAAAGATACTTACATAACTAGAGCTCAAAAATTACTTGAATCGTAATGTGCATAAAATATAATGAAGCCATTATTTTTCTCTGGAATGAACTTCTTTGTACGTAACAACCAAAGCACATAATTAGAATTTCAAAATGTTCAAGTGTTTGTTAAGCTTACTGGACTTATCTGCACTATCATCAGTGCCTAAACTTACAATCTGCTTTAACTTATAATAAAGAAAGCACAAACATCCATGCCCGAGAGAGGATTCGAACCCTCTACGGGGAACGGCCTCGCGTGTCGGAGCATAGCGCCCCAATGCGCTCGATCACTCCGTCGTGGTGCACGGAACTAGTTGCATCGCAATACTATAATTTCTAAGCAATATGCAAAGGCCGAACGGCAATAGCGTTGCGTCTATTTCTGTTGATGTCCAATTATATCTGCCTGTAGCAAGGTAACGTAATAACTGGTACAGTACCGCATACCACGCAGAGGTTCGTTCACTTTCGCAAAGAGATCGTAATCAGAGGTCTCATGTCATGGTGGCCCCATGTTTCTGCATGACGCTGCACGATGCCCGGCGTAGGACCAAACACTCCCGCGGTCTTATAAATATGTCCCTAGGCTCCCGGAACTTTACGGGTCCGTCTGGCACACAGGCGCCAATAACTCCCGAGGTCATTTCTTCTTTTAAAGCAGGTACAAACTTACATCCCACCAGCAGAATAAGTAAGACCTTCTTTTCTCGTAAGTAATAACTGCGATTGTTCTACATGTTGTAGACAACAGAAATCGAAATCAAAATGTACGTTCCAGTTTGTTTAGCGTTGGTGTACCACGAGGAGACGATCTAACTTACACTCCAAAAGTACTTAACAATTATTTACAAATTTACTTTTTCGTTTTTAGGGTGTATGATTATTTTACATGTTGAGGAAACTTTCGTAAGTTATTGAGGTTCTCCGTTTATTGTAACTTAGTTCTGTATATATGGGAGGGATAAATATTGCATTTTCGTCTGTATAAGTACCCAATAAACAACAGTTGAATGTTATTGGTTTTACACAGACAGGCATCGCTGATATTCAGTCCTCGGCAAAACAGTGTCCAGCCATATCAGGATCCAACATTGGTTAACTGAACATGTAAGTGAGAAATTTTTCAATTTCATTTCTGGAATAGAAGTCATGTTAAAGTCCCAATTGTTTGCCTTTCGCCACCAGCTCTGTGTTAGATTAAGGGGGGTGTGACTTGAAGCGGGCAGACTTGTCGCAGGACAGGCACGACAAGACATTTAAATTTCCACTGTCTACACTTTTAGTGTGTGGTAGCTCTAAAACATAACAAAATAATTTTTATTTACAAGTGAAATTTCATAATTGTATCACTTACTATCGGCTGCGTTTGTCACTATAGGTGGCACATTTTTTTCATAATTAAGAAATATTCGTCAGTGAGTTTTGCACAACATACAAAAACTCCAGAATTTACCAAATATATTAAAAATGTAGCAAAATAATTGTAAACTATATAATTTTAGTTTTTTCTAAACATAAAAATTAAAATGTAACATCTCATTCAATTTTTAATACATTAAATAAATTATAGTATTCCCTAAACCTGTAAACGTGGTTTGTATTCTGTGAAAAACTCATCGAAAAATCTCTCGTACTTATGAAGAAAAGTGTACCTATAGCATCAAATGCAGCCGATAGTAAGTGGAAAAATAATGAAAATTTCACACGTAAATAAAAATTATTTTGTTATGTTTTAGAACTCCCACTGCTATGAGTGTAAATCCTGAATCCTTCCCGGCCATGCTGACAAAGTTTATTTGTAAAAGTTCAGACAGTGGAAATTAAATTTCCTGCCGCGCCTCTCCTGCTTCAAAGCGGCCCGCTTGACCTCCTGACCCCTAATTACAACTATAGATTCTTACGTCAGTCCACACATTTGACTCATTTGATTTGATTTTTCCAGGGAAGACAAAACAGTCTTGGTCGAACCCGCCACTGCCCGCACCGAAACTAAGTTTATTGTACGGTATCGCTCCCTGTATATCTAGTAAAGCCAACCAATGCCCTTGAACACTGCAAGGAGTCCCTTCACCAGTTCTTTATTAGACACAATTTCTTCGCGTCTGGTTGTCCCAAATGTTCTGTGCCTTTTACTCTCCAATGCAATGCATTCGAAGATTAGATGCGATGCAGTTTCATCACCGTCATCACAGATCCTACATTTACGGCCCTCTTCTGTTATTCCCATTGTATGTAGGTGTTTTTTGAAATTCCCATGGCCTGTCAGCAATCCAACCATGAGTCTAATCTCTCTCCTGTTCAGGCCCAGGATTGCAGAGCTTCTTTTAAAACATGGCTTTGGCATCATTACCTTGCCATGTTTTTGTTGATGGACTTTGGTCCAATATTCTACGTGCTGTCTTCTGAGCCAGTTACGTAGCTCCAATTTGATAATTGTCTTGGTGATTGTGAAGACAGGTTCCGGTCCCATAAATGGAGACTCTGCCCCCATCCTGGCTAATCTGTCGGCATGTTCGTTGCCACTGATCCCCGAGTGGCCAGGGACCCACAATAGGTTTACTCTATTGCTTTCCCCTAGCTCCACCAGAACCCTGTGACATTCTGCAACAATTTTAGACCTTGTTGCAGGAGCTGCCAGTGATCTTAGGGCTGCCTGGCTGTCTGAATAGATCTAGATGCTACGATCTTTGTAGCACCTACGCAAACTCTCTTCCACACATGCCCTGATGGCAGTGATTTCGGCCTGGAATACTGAGGCCAGTTTCCCTAGAGAGATGACGCCCTCCAGTCTTGCCTGCACCCCGTATACCCCGACCCCAACGCCTTGGTCTGATTTCGACACGTAAGTGAACCAGACAATATCCCCCGTATGGTGTCGAACTATTTTCTCCCACTGCTCCCTACTTCCAATTGTTATACTGAAAGGCTTGTTGAAGCAGTATGGGGTTATAATATTGTCGGCATTTCCCCAACCTTTCCTATATTTACCTCACTCACTATTTTAGTATGTGATTCTGGATATCCCAAAGAGTTCCAGTTGTTACCAGTTATGAGCATGTATGCACCAGCTGCTGCCTCCATCTTGACCCAAAGGTGTAATGGGGGCATATCCAGCATGGTTTCCATCCCAGCAGTTGGTGTGCTGCTAATTCCGCCTGTTATGGCCAAGCAGGCTAGCCTCTGCACCTTACCAAGCTCTTTAGCAGCAACTTGCTGTTCTACCTTCTTCCACCACACGACCGCCCCATAGGTGATCTTGGGTCTAATCACTGTGGTGTATATCCAGTGCATACCCTTGGGGCTCAGGACCCAATTTTTGCCACAAGCTCTCCTGGTACGTACTAAAGTACCTTTTGCCTTGGAGCAAATATTCCTAATGTGAGGGGTCCATGTCAGTTTCTCATCTAGGGTAACCCCTAGATATTTCACTGTCCCCTTCACAGGTAGTGAAAAGCTTTAGATTCCAACTTGAATGTTGTATATGCTTCTTTGTGAATGGTACAACAACCCCCAGATCCTGTTTTCTGCACCAGTCTTGCACAATGTCCAACGCACCTTGTGCCATTTTCTTTACTGTGTCAGCAAATTTTCAAAGTATTACTATGACAAGGTCATCTGCATATCCTTGGCAAAAGTACTGCCTAGAGTTTAATTCTCCAATGAGATCATTCACCACTAGATTCCACAGTAAAGGGGAAAGAACTCCTCCTTGCGGGCAACCCCTAGTGGTGTTGATTACCATTTTCTCATTCATCATGGTAGCCTCTACCTTTCTTCCAGTGAGCATGGCCCTAGTCCACCTACATATAGTGGTCCCTAGGTCATGGACCTCTGCTGCCCTAACCATGGAATCGAAGGTCGTGTTGCTAAAAGCCCCCTCAATGTCCAGGAAGATACAGAGGGCTATCTCCTGAAAGTGTAGTGCTTTCTCCACCTGCCAAACAAGTTGGTGGAGAACTGTCTCACATGATTTACCTGGTTGATATGCATGTTGGTTTGAATGTAGAGGAACCCTACTTAACCTCCTTTCTCCAACATGCATATTAACCAACTTTTCCAATGTCTTAAGAATGAAGGAGGACAGGCTGATTGGTCTCATATCCTTGGCCTAGGTATAATCAATTCTCCCTGGCTTTGGAATGAAGACAATCTTCACTGCTCTCCGGACATTGGGAATGATTCCTGCTGCTAGGCTAACCCTGAATAACCTGCATAGGAATCTAATAAGATTTTCTCCCGCTTGTTGCAGGAGAGCTGGATAGATTCCATTGGGGCCAAGTGACTTGAACGGTTGAAATGTTCCCACCACCCATCGGACCTTACTGAAATCGACACACTCCTTGGCCAGATCCCAGTCCTCTTTGCGAATACCTGAGAACCGTTGTCTCTCAGGAATCGCATTCTGGTCTGAGTTATCCCCCAGAGTATATTGAGGTAAGTGAGTCTTGAGGAGCAGTTCCAGCGTTTCATGTGCTGTCTTTGTATACTCCCCATCCTCCTTCCTCAATGTTCCTCCTGGATTAGTTGGTACCCTAGTGAGGATTTTATGAAGTCTCGCTTGAGCAGCCGTGCCCTCCACTTCCTCACAGAATACCATCCAGAATGCCTCCTTTGCCCATCTGATGGCAAGGTTGTAATTGACAAGGGCCTCACGATATTTTGCCCATTGTCCTTTGCGCCTCACAAGGTTAAACAGTCTTCGTACCTGTTTCCTTTGCATTTCCAGGTTATTATTCCACCAAGGCACACTCCTATTTGTGCACTTCTTGGTGATTGAGCAGTTGTCCTGGTATGAGGTCACTATAGCAGAGGTTACGACCTCTGCTACTTCCTCAAACTCTGCTGGATTTCTTATCGAAGTTTTAATTTCTGATAGGCTGAAGTCAAGGTTTCTCCTATATGTCTCCCAGTCCGTTTTCCTGGGATTCCTATAGGTCATGGTCTGTCTGGTTTCCATTTCAACCTTGAATTTAATATACATGTGATCTGACGAGGATGGCTCCAGGACCACATGCCACTGTTTGACATAACTTCTCATCATCATGGAACCAAAAGTTATGTCAATTACTTCTTCCATTCTACTATTCCTGAATGTAGGTTCATCACCCCTATTCAGGATCTCCAAGTTGTTAGATAGGAGAAATTCAAGAATGTGTTCACCTCTACTGTTGGTGTATTTGCTGCCCCACGATAGATTGTGGGCATTGGCATCACATCCCACCAACAGTTCGTCACCTAGCCGATGGCAGGCTTCTGTCAGTCTCCTCACTTCCAAAGGAGGAAGAGAGCTGTCTTCGTAAGGAAGGTATGCTGAGGCCAAAACAATTTCCCTCTTGATACCTTCCTCACATTGCTGCATCCTGATGGTCACCAGGTCCCTGGAACAAATATCCATCATTGGTATGAAAGGTATTCCATTTCTAACATAAATGCATGTTCTGGAGATTTTAGATTTCTGGCATAAATCAGCTTATCTCCAGTACCACCGAGGCCCGATACACCCCCTTTGTATAAATAGGGTTCTTGGATCAGGGCGACGTCCACCTCCTGTCTCCCCAGGCGACGGCTCAGGCAGCAGTGGACCCTTTACTGTGCTGCAGGTTTATCTGCAGCACTTCCAGTCCCCATCTTGCCGCCATTATTGCCTTTAAGGTCTTTGATTACCCTGACGGTGTCATGTGAGAACCCTAAAACAGTTTCAGGCCTTGCTCTCGCATTGCCTTCAGGGACCTCTCCGACCTCCACCACCAGGGTTCGTCCTTCCGGAACGACCTTTTGGTTAATTACCCTCCAATCCTCTGTCGAGACTTTTGGGTTCTGGACCCTTTTGGGGGTCTTGGGCTCAAGCCCTTTGTATTCCCTCCACTTATGTTTAGAAAGCCATTCTTTTCCTTCCTTTTGCTTCTGTTCCTTGAGAAGTTTCCTCCTCTGAGCCCCAGACAAGGCCTTAATCCTAATCTGGTCCAAATTCTCTGTTACAGTTCCCACTTCTTGCTCAGGTCTAGACCCTGACTGAGAAGTAGGAGTGCACTCCATCGGTCCTGATCCCGATGTTTGAGTATCTGAGGTCTCAGATTGCCCCTCGGATTCTTTTAAAATAATTTTTTTCTCCGTGTTCATCTTAGTCCCACGAGATTTGGGGATTTATATGGTCCACACCACGATAACCCCGCGCGGTGCAAGGCAACTTACTCAGGGAGGTCGCCCGGTATCCCTGAGGCTCCGTTCGAGACACATCCACCCATGTGCCACGCACCCCTCAGCACGGGTCGCACCACACCTTGGGTTGGGAGGCAGTTTAACGTCGTGCCCGGGACGACAGTCCACACATCATAAACAGCTTTCGTAATGCTTTCTTCAAAGTCTGTATAATTGGAAACCTAGTTTCTGACATCTATCAACAATTAATGATAATATGGTGTTTCCTTATCGCTCAACAAAGAAAAATCTAATGGAACATGAAGTCCGTTAATAATTTCACAAATAAATTAATGTTGCGATATTTATGTCATAGTGATATATTTAGTATTACACTAGCTAAGTACTTTATGGTATTCAACTTCACATAATATTGTAGTGTTCGTATCAGCATTATACAACAGATCCGCCCTATGTTTGGTTTAACGTTTACTGTCTTCAGAATAACATTGTCCTCCTGAATAATTGTAGGTAATTTCGGTAGAATTTTCCTCTTAGACTTGTAAATGGGTTCACGAAATGTTCAATGGTTATGTATTTCAGGGTACCTTCATTTGATTATACGTATTTTTATTACCTCTCAGATGAACCTCGGTAGCTTTCCACAACAGATCAGAAATAATGGTCTGTCTTTGAATTTTATTACCAGGTATTTTCGCAAGGTTGTAAGGAATCTGATACTGTTTGACCTTCATTTGATTATACATATTTTTATTACGTCTCAGATAAACCTCGGTAGCTTTCCACAATAGATCAGAAAATATGGTGTGTCTTTCAATTTTATCACCAGGTATTTTCTCATGTTTGTAAGGAATCTGATGCTGTTTGTGCTACATAATCGGAACCCCCACTCTTGTGCATCTAAAGTCTACAATTTCGGCAATTGGAAAACATTGACATGGGTTATGTAAGGTGATATTTTAGATAACACAATCTTTATGTTAATTGGATGTTTTAATTATTAGGTATTATGTTTGGGTAACATATTTTCCTTTGGAAAAAAATGAAAGATGTTGTTTAAGATTCGCAACTACCTGGTAGTAATAGGGAATACAGAGCTACTTCTTATTGCAACAGTCACAATGAAGAGCAACAATGCCTGTTTTGACACAAGGTCGTTTCTAGTAGTCCTAGTAGAAGCACTGTGCCGATTGCCTTTCTCAGCGACATTCGAAACGCTTACTTACAAGGAAACTGCTTGGGCTCGAACAAACATATCTGTATGGACGTTTGGTTACAGTATCTCTACGTACACCTCAATGTGCTGGTGGGTGTCGTTTTTATGCAAAAATTTGCAATCATGCTCTAGATAGCACTGTAGATGTAATTGTAGACGCCATACGTAATGCAGATATCTGAACTATAACTTATGTAATAATCGTCGTACATGTTCTCTAGCGTATTGTCATCAAAATCCGTGATGATAGTTGTAATTTTAACCTTCTTCTCGGAAGACTGTTGGTATTCACTGTCACTGCTTCGATCGCCTCTTTCCGCACTTACCGCAGCACTCCCGCTTGCAATGAGTTGTTCGTCATTATCATCCCTATTATCATTATTATGAGTTTGTAACAACAGTATCTAACTTATGCTCATATTTCTGTACCATAACAGATACTAGAAAGCATGCGAATGATTCATCTTCTACACTAATACCATCTTCACGAACCATCTTCGTAACTTCATCTCAACCAATCGCAATACTTTAGCAGGATTCATTATCAATCGCCGCTCCATCTGCCGCTTCACCACACAAACGTCACAAAAAGCAACTTCGGAGGCACACTGCACCGTCCCTACCGGCGAACCGACAGGTCAAAGTGCAATGTGGCATGGCACACGCAGAGGCCTCTAACGGACGACTGCAGAGTTTTGCAGATGCAGGAGTGTCACTAGTGCAATAAGGTATCTTTACAGTATCTCTCATACGATTTTGGTGTATATGTGTTAGTTCGAGCCCAATTACTTTCCTTGTTAGACAATATGTGATTAATGGGCGGGCGGTGTTGAGTATCTTGACATTGTTAGTAACATACGTTTTACGCAGCATAGTTCCATTGCAATAACTCATCCACTCAACGTAGATAGGAAGGACTGGCAACAATGAGAGACGCCATGAAAAGTATTGACTAGTGACAACATCAACTGAGCGGAAATATGGAACATGAACGCAGTGTGTAATTTAGGACTGTACGAAAAATTACTAATATTCTGTTGTTTCGCCTTAATCGGCACGATAAAACATCAGTGAAACCTAGCTGCGTGGGAGTAGCCACGTGGTCTAAGGCATCACGTTACGGACTGAGCCGCCGCTCCCACCGGAAGTTCCAGTCCTCCTTCTCGGATGGGCGTATTAGTAGTCCTTATTGTGTTAGTTCAAGTAGTTTGTAAGTCTAGTGACTGATGACATAGCAGTTTAGTCCAGTAGGATTACTAATACATGAACATTTTAATAAAAAAAAATATTTGCACTGAAGTCAGAAAAATGATACAACTGCAAAAATATCTAATCATACTGTTGTATTAAAAAATCTTAGAGATAAGCATTCAGTTCTCAAATGGCCAAAACTATGCAAACATGCATGCAATACGCATTTGCATGAAAATCCAGGCTCTGCTTATAGGCCTCAAGCAAGTAATGTGACGCAGTCTTTCCTAGTTTTGAAGGTATTAGTATGATTCCTTCCAAATGACGGCACAGGGTAGGCTCAACTTTCGCAGACATAGACTGCTAGTATCGCCGTGTAATATGAAGCCTTGCTACTTTAAGTACCAGGTGATCAAGAAGTCAGTGTAAATTTGAAAACTTAATAAATCATGGAATAATGTAGATAGAGAGTTAAAAATTGAAACACATGTTTTGAATGTCATGGACTTTTCTTAGAACAAAAAAATTGCTAGACGCGTGAAAGATACCTTGCGCGCGTCGTTTGGTGATGATCGTGTGCTCAACCGCCGCTTTCGTCATGCTTGGCCTCCCAGATCCCAGGACCTCAGTCCCTGCGATTATTGGCTTTGGGGTTACCTGAAGTCGTAAGGGTATCGTGATCGACCGACATCTCTAGGGATGCTGAAAGACAACATCCGACGCCAATGCCTCACCATAACTCCGGACATGCTTTACAGTGCTGTTCACAACATTATTCCTCGACTACAGCTATTGTTGAGGAATGATCGTGCCTCCCTATCAACATTATTCCGTGATATATTCAGTTTTCAAATATATACTGACTTTTTCATCACCCGGTAGTTTATATAAATCTCCTATGTTAAAATAATTCCTTTTCACTATGAAAGGTTACCAAAAAATAAATCCAATAAATACCAAATTATACTAATTTATCTGGGGAGGACTGCAGCTCTCCTTTTGTTGAAAGATATTCCATGCCCTCTTACCCCCCACCCCCCCTTCTCCACTCCAGGACCGTCCCTGTATCGAGGAATAAATTTAGAGTCTTAATTATTTTCTACTTGTAAAAATAAGAAAGCGTTATTATTTGAAACAAAATTATTTATACACCGTTCAAGACTTTTATTAAATTTCGTAAAATATGGCTGAATACGTAGTGGTATTTTTCAGCAACTACACATGACATTAGTCCTTATCTCTTGCTTACATTATGCGTTATATGTGTGTGTGTGTGTGTGTGTGTGTGTCTGTATGTTTGTTTGTTCTTAGTACAAGTTGTTTGTATGTCTATGGACTTTAACATCACATTTCCTATCATTTATACAGCTTCACATGCTGACTTTCGGGCCACATCTTTTGTGGGACTGTCCGTTATTTTCCTCAAAGCAATAGCGAGCAACTGTTACCCAAAGAAATGTCGCACTGTCATCCATAAAATTCCATTGGTCTCTGCGTAGATGAGATTGTTGAATGGTTGCAAATCGTTTTGAAGTAGCCGAAAATAGACATTCTCAGCCAATGATCGGTTCAGTTCAACCACCTACCCAATTCCTTTTCAGAACGCCCCATCCCACTGTGGAGCCAGCACCAGCTTGCAGCAACGCTTTCGGTGGCGGCTGGTGTGACAGATGTCTAGCGGTTCACGTCTTTCAGAGCCGGATCTTGCTAGTGGCACCCCCTTCGGCCTCCCCTCTCCCACGCTCGAGGCGTCGAAGTTTTGGTGCACCCTCCCCCCCCCTAAACGTTCGGCATCCAAAGATACTATGTGACGCACCCTTTGCAAATAGCGCCAGAGGAAAGTGTCCCGGTTTGCCCCTCCCCCTCCCCCCCTTTAGATATATTTTCGTTAAAAATGTTCAGATTTTTGTTAAGATTATGGGAACTGCGGGGTCATCAGTCCCTAAACTTACAAACTACTTATGAACCTACTTGTACTAAACACAGCACAAACATTCATGCAGATGAAGGGATCGATCCGCCTACGGGGAACGGCCTCGCGCATCGCGGCATAGCGCCTCAATGCGCTTGCCACGCCGCCGCGGATTTCATTAAAAGATCTGCAGAATGTCTTACCTCGGCTTGTTTGCGCTTTCTCTAACTCAAGCTGAGTCATTGGCCTACCAAGCTTATTTATTTTCTAGTTTTGTTCCCAGCTTAATACTGAGTAATTTATTTCTAGAAGATATTGAACTTTGTTCATTCTTCATCGATAATAAAGTACGAGGACATACGAATATGCACGTTAACACTAAAACACAATAAGTAACTGATTATACTGTTAAGTGACTGTAACAAAATGAATCTGTTACGACGAAGAGACAAGCTTCCTTCGGGTCACGTGACACGGTAAGCAGCACCCCCTTCTAAACTTACGCATGCTCAAAGGCTGCTCTCCCCAACATTTCTTCAAGCAGTTAAATATTTGCAACAAATTATATATTGAGGACATCCGCAGCTGTAGACTTGAGTCATATTGTGTGGAAACCGCTTCAGCTGTATGGTATTCTTTTCTTCATCCAACTGGTTTCGTGGCATTAGAGCCACATCATCAGGGTTATCTGTATACAAAAAAGAGCAAATGTTAGTAACAATTGCGTTATGCCATTTTACATTTGGGCTATAGATAACAAAACTGTAGATCAAAGTAATGACAAGTTATTTCATATTTTTATCTAGGTGTGACTAGACGACCCAACTTTCTCGGGTCCTATTACATAAATTGATAAATAAATTGGATTGCCCGAATTGAAACAATGTGAAAACGGTAATTATGAGGAAATTAAACATACATACCGTTGCCGTTGCGCTGGGGCCGACCGTCGTGAACTAGGTGGTGCTAGTGACAGAGGTGGTAGGTACGTCATAAGTGCGCAGGCGCAAAAATCAAATTGAGCCTGAGACAGTTAACGCTTTGAAACAAGTGTCGTAGCAGAGAAGGTTGGGTTACGTCGTCACAGATCACAAGAAATGCTCTTAATTATTAGGATGAACTTAATCACTATATTACATCGTCAACAAGAAGCCGCCATTTTTAAAAAATAATATTAGAATAAAAGATTTATTGATCACAAGTTTCAGTTTTAAATATTTAAACAGTGCTTCAGTAGCCTCTCTTTGGGTTTCCGACATGAAAACTGCATGCCTTACGTATTATTATTTAAACAATCAAAATTCACTAAGCTGTGGCGATGGCGCAGCACATGTTGTCCGTTGAATGTGTGCATTGGGAGACGCTTTCTTGCATCTTAATATTTCGATCTCTTCCAGAATATTAAGGTTATGTCCCTTTTTTTCCCTGTGGAGAATTTTTAAATTATTTCGTAAATTTGTAATGAAGTGCGCCTCTTCCTGTAGATGTTTGCTTTAAGGCAGACTTGGAGTTAGCGAGATTCGTGTGTTCTTTAAATTTTGGGCAAAAAATTCTGCCTGTTTGTGCAATGTAACTCATGGGACAGTTATGACACCTTATGCAATAGATCCCACTAGTATTGCTTTTATTGTCTGTAGAAGGTACTTTGTGCCTTTACTTCTTCCCTAGATTACATGGTACGAAAAACGTTGGTTGTACATTTTTATTGCGTAATTGTGACCCCACTTTTCCGAAATCTTACCAAGACATGGAATACGGTGATACGTCATGTTTTGTGTGAGAGAATATGAATTAGACAGAGTAATTAAACAGTTGTACGTATCTGTCCAAGGTTTGTTGAATTTTCTCAGAATTCCCTTGGTGATGTCGTCGACGAAGTTTGCATCATATCCGTTAGAAATGACAATGTATTGAATAAGCTGATACTCTGTATCTCTAGCTTTCTAGGAAAGGGGGACACTGTACATTCTGTGCAGGAATGTCCTAAAGGCTGCCATGTTACATCGCAAGGAGTGTTTAGATGAACTATAGATAACTATGTCTGTCGTTGTCGGTTTCCTGTAAATGCCGTATTGGATGGTAGAACCTATTTGGTGATCATGAAATCGACCCACCCACATTTTGTTGCACAGTAAACTGAATGTTGTTATGTAAGCTATTTATTTTGTCTACGAAATATTTGTTACAACGAAGAGTATAAATGTCATTTACCCTCAAAATCGCTACAAATTTGCAAAACGTCCAAATGTATGTGTCATGTAACAATACAAAAGTCATCGTTGTTCCCGTATCTTTAAAAATAAGGTTGGGTTTAAAGAAAATACTTTCAGTTGCTCTCAAGCCCACTACATTCAACAGCGCAGCGCGATGCCGCAAATTATTGTTGCTAGATGGAAAGTACTGACTTCGTTATTATTCATCATCGGATCTTCTGAAGGCTTTTACACTTGATGCGTCTTTAACTTATATTTTACCAAATGTGGTGTTTTTGATGTTCTTCAATATGAAGGGTGGATGTTGCCTTCATGGAGGATTTGCTGCCGCGCGGGGGTAGCCGTGCGGTCTGGAGTGCCACGTTACAGATTGCGCAGCCCTTGCTCGTCGGAGGTTCCCATAGAATTACAAACTTTTGAACATTTTGATTTGAGGATTTTCTTCGGGACCATTTTTGCGTAACCCCCAGAGCTCGGGTAACCAGGAGCGCGTGTCTCTACCAGCAGCAACGCCAATGTTAAAAGGAGCGTTGCCATCGCCTCCCCTGCCACGGAAGTGCCCAAACGCTGCCTCCTGGGGGATCCACAAGAGAATTCGAACCTCATCCACACATGCTCATTGCAACGCTGCGGCCACTGCCGACTATATTAAGCGACCATGCTACAACTCGTATACGTGCGGTCTCCGCATACGATAGAAATACTTCGAATGTCCATATAAAATGATTAGATGTAGGAACGAAACGAAGAATGATAGTTAAAAAACACCTTTTTTTTACATTTTATTTATCTACTTTTTTTTACGAGTTGCTTTTTTCCTGGGGTTCACTGAACAAAAAGGACACGCCACCACTGAAGGCTTTCTTCAAATCTTCAAATGTTTGTATAGCTTATGGGACTTAACTACGGGGTCATCAGTCCCTAAAGTTACAAACTATTTATGAACTAACTACTACTAAGGACGGCACAAATATCCATGCCCGAGGGGGGATTCGAACCAAATGTTCAAATGTTCAAATGTTTGTAGAACTTACGGGACTTAACTACGGGGTCATCAGTCCCTAAGCTTACAAACTACTTATGAACTAGCTAAGACTAAGGACGGCACAAATATCCATGCCCGAGGGGAGATTCGAACCCCTGACCATAATGGCCGTGCAGAACGTGACTCGAGCGCCTCCATCCCCTCGGCCACCGCAGCCGGCAAGGCTTTCTTGACAACGTGGTTGCGGTGAGAGGTAATGACTGAAATTTTACATTCTAGGGACACCCTTGAGATTGTATATATCGGAAAATTCACTTACTAACGACTTCAGAACAGAAATGTCCATTGTGTGATATGAGTCTTTCAGAAAGACATTTAAAAGGAATAATATTCTGATATTTGTTAAGCTTATGGGACTTAACTGTGGTGTCATCAGTCCCTAAACTTACTAACTTACTTATACTAATAACAGCATAAACATCCATGCCCAAGGAGGATTCGAACCCCCTACGGGGTACACCCTCGCGCATCGGAGCAAAGGTCAGACATTTCAGTGGTAATCTAACCAGCGTTGTGTACCGAATAGATACCTATCAAACACTCAAACCACTTGACGCCATTGCCTCAGTATGTAAAACTTACGGAGTTTATGTTTTTTCATTCTTAACTGACAGGTTTTTTTTAACAATTACTTCGGAAACACTAGTGCCTTCTGGTGAGTGTTACAGTAACATCGCTGAATCTCACACTTGTACTCCACAAATTTGTCTTATCATATGAACATTACGAAGGGTGTAATTGAAAAGGTAAGAAAGGTATTAACAATCAAACTTGTTGCAATTTGAATATCCCTGTTTGGGATAACGTGGTGCGACATCTGAAGACTGCGTCGTCACCTCCCCCTAAATAAATTCAAGGCTCTGCCCTCAGCAGACGAATGATGCTCACCGTCTTTTCCGACGTCCGAGGTCCGATACTCATCGAATTCCTCGAGCACGGAAAAACCATTAACAGTGAAGTGTCCTATGAGACACTGCTTAGTCTACGCAAGTCGTCAAGGAGGAAGTGATTTTGCTCCATGATAACACGCGTCCACACATACCCAGGGAGAAAAATACTACCCAGGGCCAAGTTTATTCCGCTAAAACACAGTAGAGGACTGGCTTTTGTCACAGCCATAGTAATCTGGGAACAGGGAATGCTACTGCTCATTAAGCAATGGGATAGTTCGACTCTGGTGATAACTTTTGTTAAATACTTAAACTATACCAACAGTGTCGTTTCGTACCTTTTCATTTTAACACCCCTCGTATTAATTCCGAATTGGAGTATTGTGGGAATAGTAACACTAGTTACATAGAGAAACATTCAGGCAGAACTGAAGTTTTGGTTATGAATCTCTTATGAGATCTTTATTTGCCATTGATCGCTTATATACATTGATTTTACGTTGATCACTAGTTTCGATTCGTTAAAGAGTCATTATCAAATCTTGATTGTACAGGCATGGTAAGACATATGTTTCAGATGAGATGACACCATAGTGGCAAGCTATAAATGGTATACACATCACTATGGTGTCAGCTCATCTGAAATGTATGTTTTAAAATGCCTGGACAATCAAAATTTGATAATGACTCTTTAACGAGTCGAAACTAGTGATAAATATAAAATTAATGTATATAAGCGAATTATGGCAAATAAAGCTCTGATAAGAGATTCATAAGGATTACATTCAAGATCACATGCTATATAAGAACCTGAATAAGATGTCAAGTAATTATAAGAATTGAAGTTCGTGTTGTGGAGGGAGACTATCTTACGCATTTCTGTGTATTCGCATTATCCATAAGGCCGCGGTGGCTGCCCGCATTCCGTAATTAAATAATAATAATAATAATAATAATAGCCGCGGTGGAGTAGCCGAGCTGTCTAAACCGTCTCGCTGCGGAGCACGCGGAACAACAACAACAATAGGTTTAAGTAGTTTGTAAGCTACGGACTGATGACCATGCAGTTTGGTCCGATAGATTTACAAACGTTTGAACGTTAGATAATAATAATAATAAAACTGAGTAACCAACGGAATGACGAATATAAAACAAAACGTACCTATGTCTGCAAAGGAACGTTGTACTGGAAGGAAAAAGAAGTGGATAAAGCGACTGCCGAGTAGACAGGAGGTACCATGTTCGAATCCCGTACGAGGAGCAAATTGTAATGCAATGCTTCGCCTTCTATTAACTCTGAATTATTAAAATGAATCACTTCTACAAAGATGGAGCTTGCTGATGTGGGTACAGCAATTTTTGTTTTCCATGTGACTATTAACAAAGCCTGATTTTCTGCTGTGAAGTAATACAGTAACTCACAAATAAAGCGACGCTTCAGAACCAGAAATACTGCGCCAGACGACGGGTAAAGTTTAACAGACACACAAAAAAAAAGGTATCTAAAATTTGGAAGCCCCGTGCGTCGAGTTTTATGGCGACTCGAATTTATTGCTGCAGAACGCAGTGGCGGCGGGACCGCACACCGCCGCGGAATGAAAATCAAGCTAATGGCTTTGGCCGCGCGGCGCGGTCTGCCCGCGACTTCCGAAACAGCTGGCCGCGGCTCCGCCGAATATAAATCATACACCACGCGCCGAAGGTGGGGCCGTAATTAAATTGTTTCCCGCGGCAATGTAATTGCTTCCGCGGAGTTCCGCGTCCGCAGCCAGTGCGAGGCCGTGATTGATGCAGAAACTTCGATGCTTAAGCAAAACCTCGTTACGGCGGACCGTGTTTGCGGGGACAATCAGCAGGCGTGTGAACATAGTCTGGACTGCGCCTAATTGAGCGGGCCGCGTCCACATTCTTGTGTGCGCTCTCGGAACGACCGCCAGAATGGTGCCAGTTAAACGCGCCGCTTCACTACATTAGTTTTACTTTATTGGAACCGGAATATTTTCGTTTTCGTGACGTGGAAAACAATTTTTTTAATGTACAGTTGAGTTCAGTGTTTATATCGAATGTATTAACAACGGATCACTATAATGAATAAGAGTTTACTTTTAAATGGTAGAAAAATCGAAAATATTTTATGACTTTACTAGCTGAAAACCCGGCGTTGCCCGGGTATTTCTTTATTTATTCCTGTCATTTTTCAGGTATATATTCATTTGCGTAAGGTCTGTATGGTTGTAAAATCTCTTGGGCATACAATTAGTAATAAAGAAGTAATACATTAAAACTTGATGCGTGATTGGTGCCATTTTCTATGAACGTTACTGTTTATGTGCTCCTATCTCATAAACTATGTTCAAAATGTTCAAATGTTTGCAAATCTATCGGACCAAACTGCGTGGTCTTCAGTTCGTAGCTTACAAACTACTTAAACCTAGGTAAACTAACCTCAGGACAAACACACACACACCCATGCCCCAGGGACGACTCGAACCTCCACGGCGAGCAACCACGCTCTCCGCAGCGAGGTGCTTTAGACCGCTCGGCTAATCCACCGCGGCTCATCAACTATGTATCGTACTGTGATATAATTCAGAGGGTACACTCAACTATACACGTGTATACATTCTGTAAAATTTCCTGCGGCTACCATTTGTATTGTAGAATTTAAAAATTGTAACGTCATACTGAATGCCGTAATTTTAGTTCATGAACGTTTCTGTTTACGTGCTGATATCTCATGAACTACGTGTCGGAATGTGTTACAATTTAGAAGCTA